>JARQOC010000012.1:81217055-81817055 GCA_033576535.1 Allobates femoralis | reverse complement strand
TACTTCTTGATTGATAAAAAGCCAAATATGCAATACTAGATGGCAGCCCGATTCTAAAGAATCGGGTAGTCTAGAATCCATATATAGTTTATTTACTAATAGTTATGGGAGTGCGGTGAAATGAATTGTGTGTATACAGGCGGCTCTGTGGGTAGCAGAGTATATGGTGGCTCAGTGGTTAGCACTGCGCGGTGGCTCAGTGGGTAGCACTGCGCGGTGGCTCAGTGGTTAGCACTGCGCGGTGGCTCAGTGGTTAGTACTGCGTGCGGTGGCTCAGTGGTTAGCAGTGAGTGCGCTGGCTCAGTGGTTAGCAGTGAGTGCGGTGGCTCAGTGGTTAGCAGTGAGTGCGGTGGCTCAGTGCTTAGCAGTGAGTGCGGTGGCTCAGTGGTTAGCAGTGAGTGCGGTGGCTCAGTGGTTAGCAGTGAGTGCGGTGGCTCAGTGGTTAGCAGTGAGTGCGGTGGCTCAGTGGTTAGTACTGCGTGCGGTGGCTCAGTGGTTAGCAGTGAGTGCGGTGGCTCAGTGGTTAGCACTGCGCGGTGGCTCAGTGGTTAGCAGTGAGTGCGGTGGCTCAGTGGTTAGTACTGCGTGCGGTGGCTCAGTGGTTAGCAGTGAGTGCGGTGGCTCAGTGGTTAGCAGTGAGTGCGGTGGCGCAGTGGTTAGCAGTGAGTGCGGTGGCGCAGTGGTTAGCAGTGAGTGCGGTAGCTCAGTGGGTAGCAGTGAGTGCAGTGGCTCAGTGGTTAGCAGTGAGTGCAGTGGCTCAGTGGTTAGCAGTGAGTGCAGTGGCTCAGTGGTTAGCAGTGAGTGCAGTGGCTCAGTGGTTAGCAGTGAGTGGGGTGGCTCAGTGGTTAGCAGTGAGTGCGGTGAGATTGGTCAGCGCAGCGGCGTGGGCAGAGTGGTCAGCGCAGCGGCGTGGGCAGAGTGGTCAGCGCAGCGGCGTGGGCAGAGTGGTCAGTGCAGCGCCGTGGGCAGAGTGGTCAGCGCAGCGCCGTGGGCAGAGTGGTCAGCGCAGCGCTGTGGGCAGAGTGGTCAGTGCAGCGCCGTGGGCAGAGTGGTCAGCGCAGCGCCGTGGGCAGAGTGGTCAGCGCAGCGCCGTGGGCAGAGTGGTAAGCACACACATACACTCCGCTATACTTACCACCGACCCTGCGTCTTCCCCGCCGCCTGGATCCTGAGTCGACATGTCGCCGCCCCCGGACTACTGGATCCAATATGTTGTCCGGGTAGTGTTGCGAGACATCTTGGACGCTATATTGGATCCAGTAGTTTGGGGGCAGCGACATGTCGACTGAGGATCCAGGCAGCGGACGCAGGGCCGGTGGTAAGTATAGCGGAGTGTGTGTGTGTGTATGTGTGTGTGTGTACAAAGTTGAGGGAAGTGTGGACAAAGTGACGGAAGTGCGTACATACACACATATACACACATACTGTACATTGCATATGGAGGGGTGAGGAGAGCTCAGGCTGGAGGGCAGAGGACAGGGAGAGGAGAGCGGAGGCTGGAGGGCAGAGGACAGGGAGAGGGGAGCGGAGGCTGGAGGGCAGAGGACAGGAAGAGGAGAGAGGAGGCTGGAGGGCAGAGGACAGGGAGAGGAGAGCGGAGGCTGGAGGGCAGAGGACAGGGAGAGGAGAGCGAAGGCTGGAAGGCAGAGGACAGGGAGAGGGGAGCGGAGGCTGGAGGGCAGAGGACAGGGAGAGCAGAGTGGAGGCTGGAGGGTGGAGGCTGGAGGGCAGAGGACAGGGAGAGGAGAGTGGAGGCTGGAGGGCAGAGGACAGGGAGAGGAGAGCGGAGGCTGGAGGGCAGAGGAGGGCGGAGGCTGGAGGGCAGAGGACAGGACAGGGAGAAGCGAGTGGAGGCTGGAGGGCAGAGGACTGGGAGAGGAGAGCGGAGGCAGGAGGGCAGAGGACTGGGAGAGGAGAGCGGAGGCAGGAGGGCAGAGGACTAGGAGAGGAGGCTGGAGGGCAGAGGCCAGGGCAGAGGAGGCTGGAGGGCAGAGGGCAGGGCAGAGGAGGCTGGAGGGCAGAGGCCAGGGCAGAGGAGGCTGGAGGGCAGAGGCCAGGGCAGAGGGGAGGGCAGAGGAGGCTGGAGGGCAGAGGCCAGGGCAGAGGAGGCTGGAGGGCAGAGGCCAGGGCAGAGGGCAGGGCAGAGGAGGCTGGAGGGCAGAGGGCTGGGCAGAGGAGGCTGGAGGGCAGAGGCCAGGGCAGAGGAGGCTGGAGGGCAGGAGGCCAGGGCTGAGGAGGCTGGAGGGCAAAGGCCAGGGCAGAGGAGGCTGGAGGGCAGAGGCCAGGGCAGAGGAGGCTGGAGGGCAGAGGCCAGGGCAGAGGCTAGGGCAGAGGAGGCTGGAGGGCAGAGGCCAGGGCAGAGGAGGCTGGAGGGCAGAGGCCAGGGCAGAGGAGCTGGGAGGGCAGAGGCCAGGGCAGAGGAGGCTGGAGGGCAGAGGCCAGGGCAGAGGAGGCTGGAGGGCAGAGGCCAGGGCAGAGGAGGCTGGAGGGCAGAGGCCAGGGCAGAGGAGGCTGGAGGGCAGAGGCCAGGGCAGAGGAGGCTGGAGGGCAGAGGCCAGGGCAGAGGAGGCTGGAGGGCAGAGGCCAGGGCAGAGGAGGCTGGAGGGCAGAGACCAGGGCAGAGGAGGCTGGAGGGCAGAGGCCAGGGCAGAGGAGGCTGGAGGGCAGAGGGGAGGGCAGAGGAGGCTGGAGGGCAGAGGCCAGGGCAGAGGAGGCTGGAGGGCAGAGGGCAGGGCAGAGGAGGCTGGAGGGCAGAGGGCAGGGCCAGAGGAGGCTGGAGGGCAGAGGCCAGGGCAGAGGAGGCTGGAGGGCAGAGGCCAGGGCAGAGGGGAGGGCAGAGGAGGCTGGAGGGCAGAGGCCAGGGCAGAGGAGGCTGGAGGGCAGAGGCCAGGGCAGAGGAGGCTGGAGGGCAGAGGCCAGGGCAGAGGAGGCTGGAGGGCAGAGGCCAGGGCAGAGGAGGCTGGAGGGCAGAGGCCAGGGCAGAGGAGGCTGGAGGGCAGAGGCCAGGGCAGAGGAAGCTGGAAGGCAGAGGCCAGGGCAGAGGAGGCTGGAGGGCAGAGGCCAGGGCAGAGGAGGCTGGAGGCCAGAGGCCAGGGCAGAGGAGGCTAGAGGGCAGAGGCCAGGGCAGAGGAGGCTGGAGGGCAGAGGAGGCTGGAGGGCAGAGGAGGCTGGAGGGCAGAGGGGAGGACAGAGGAGGCTGGAGGGCAGAGGGCAGGGCAGAGGAGGCTGGAGGGCAGAGGCCAGGGCAGAAGGAGGCTGGAGGGCAGAGGCCAGGGCAGAGGAGGCTGGAGGGCAGAGGGCAGGGCAGAGGAGGCTGGAGGGCAGAGGGCAGGGCAGAGGCCAGGGTAGAGGAGGCTGGAGGGCAGAGGCCAGGGCAGAGGGGAGGGCAGAGGAGGCTGGAGGGCAGGGCCAGGGCAGAGGAGGCTGGAGGGCAGAGGCCAGGGCAGAGGAGGCTGGAGGGCAGAGGGCAGGGCAGAGGCCAGGGCAGAGGAGGCTGGAGGGCAGAGGCCAGGGCAGAGGGGAGGGCAGAGGAGGCTGGAGGGCAGAGGCCAGGGCAGAGGAGGCTGGAGGGCAGAGGCCAGGGCAGAGGCCAGGGCAGAGGAGGCTGGAGGGCAGAGGGCAGGGCAGAGGAGGCTGGAGGGCAGAGGCCAGGACAGAGGAGGCTGGAGGGCAGAGGGGGCTGGAGGGCAGAGGGCAGGGAAGGCTGGAGGGCATAGGCAGCTGGAGCCGGTAGGGCAGAGGCTGCTGGAGCCGGCAGGGCAGACTCACCACGGGCCGGGAATCAGCTGTACTGTAGCAGGAGAGGAGGGGGGGCAGAGCTTCAGGAGAGGAAGTCCCGCCCTCCTTCCTCTCCAGGCGCCCGGCATGTCTGGAGGGCAGAGGGTGGAGGGGAGTGGCTGGAGGGCAGACGGAACTTCCGAGGTCGGAACGTTCCTGTGCCGCTGCCTGTAGCAGGGGGGCCCTGCACTGGCTGACGTCACCAGCCCCTGGGCGAAGGCCATCACGGAAGTGGCCTTCGCCTTTTCAGGAAGTGGCCTTCGGGTTTTATATATAAGATACAGTTAGTTATGTCATATTTCTACCATCAGTTCTATAAAAAGAGTTAAAGGGAATCTGCCATGAGTATTTTATACCTCAAACTAATGACATGGTTGGACAGGGGCCTTCATTTCTTATTAACACCATACCTTTATTGTAGAAATCCGTTTAGCCATTTCTGAGAATCCCATCATTGAATATATATGCAAATGAGCTGCAAGTGCTTCAGGGTGGGACAATGCACTTGCAGCTCTCCTGTCTTCCCTCATTTTCCCCTCCCACCAATTGGGTCTGACTGAGGGGAAATGGAAGGGAGTTTGCTGTAACAATAGTGACATATCAGAAACAGGAGAACAAGGGGCAGATCGGAATAGAGAGGTGAGGGAGAAGAACTTCAAGTGCAATGTCCCAACCCACATCACTTGCAATTATTTGCACACACTGGGTTTTCACAGAAATGGCAAAACGGACTCATGCTATTAGTCAACGCATAAATCCTCATGACAGGTTCCCTTTAAAATAATTTCCTCCGAAATACTGATGGACAGGTGTACCACATCGTGAGCGTCTAAAATAATGTCATATATTTTATATTTATTGCTGCTGTTTCTTGCCGGTCACGCCATAATTCTGGACAACAGTACTCAGCTGTTGTCAGCACTGACACCATTTACAGGAGAACTGCTCATTTTGCAATATTAAAGAGCACTTTCCACTATGTACATAAAATCCCTTGGAGGTGTTGAGTTATGCATGACCATAATCCCCTCTTTATATGATCACCTCTGCTGTCGTGCCCACAGCAAGTTACGAAAACTTCACTTAACGTTGCCTGGCTAAACGTTGGGGAGCAAATTAACCAACCAATATATAACAGAAGACAGAAAATGTATCTGCTCCTGGATTTAAGGGGCGTTTTATGCAACCTTGGGGGTCCTTGAGAAAAACTTGAAATAAGGTCACATTCTGCAATGAAAACTGTTAGCAGAAAATATGTAGATGAGAAGTTTATTAAGATTTTTGTGGGTTTTTCTTGGAATGACTTTTTGGTTAACAATCATCACTTCACCTGCCTGTCATCTTCCTTCCATAATCTGCTAGCAATGCAATCTACAGCACTTCCTGCTCCAAAAGGAACCCCTAACAATGAGTTAGGTCGGCAATGATACTTGTCACGTCAATGCCAGGATGAAATCGTAAAGGGATCAGAAATTAAGATTTCTAAAACACCACAATTTTAATTCAGTTATTACATGTTCAGATTAGATTGGTGATCTTCTCTTGTAATGTGAATGTTGGGATATATGTTCTGTTTGTATAAACGTTAGCATACTCCATTGTATTTTAAAAAGTAAATAAAAAAATGAAAAAACTAAACAGTAGAAAGCAAATTCCTTTAGAAGAGGGCCAAAGTGGTCTGAAACACGTAAACCTTATAGAAATTAGCTTTTTAGCTTGTGTCTGAAGTTTTTACCTTTTTGCATGCTGCTTTGGATTAGACTGCAACCTGCTGTACATATCCTCCACACGGGGAAGATATACTAGTGCACAGAATAGTTTTCTTTGTAGTGTTTGACTCAGTGGAGGCAAGAAGACTTCCTTTGACCTCCTTTGGGTCAGTTGAGCCCAATGGGTAAACTTACTAAGTAAAACTATGGGTTTTCCTATCACAAATATAAAAAAAAAAAACAAGAAAAGCAAGTGAGCAAATACCCTAAAATGATAAAAGTAAAAATGCTAAGTGCAAAATAATAAGTAGGGTACATAGTGACATTAATATGATCATGCAAATGCATAAGCTGTCCCACCAGCATCAAGGTGACCCCATCGGGACTGTCCCTGCCTAAAACAGTACCAATACCTTGTCACCTGTCTGTGACATAGAATGACAAGGACAGGATCAATCAGGACCTGGGTCCCAAAAGAGCACACCATACCATGGGATGCTAGACATTATATCATGTCTAGCTCAAAGGTAAGCCATACCTATGATTGCATGACTGCAACAAAACAAAGAAATAAAACCAGGGCTGGAACTAAGGTGAAACTTTGCAGTGGCGTAAGTTCAGATTGACTTCAAATTGGGCGAAAAAAACAAGAAAAGAAACAAGTGAGCAAATACCCTAAAATGATAAAAGTAAACAGACAGATGACAAGATATTAGGACTGTCCTGATGGGGTCACCTTGTCGCTGGTGGGACAGCTTGCGCATTTGTATGATCATATTAATGTCACCAAGTAACATATTTTCTTTTTGCACATTTTCATTTTTACTTTGGTCATTTTAGGGTATTTGCTCATTTGTTGGTTTTTCCATTATGAGGCCAGTGTGAACATGCCTCACTGCATAGTTTCACCTTACTTTCAGCCCTTGTTATATTTCTTTATCACAAATATAACTGAATAGGGCCTTTAAAGGGATAGTCCAAGATGTTACAAAGTTTGTAAGAATAGCAAATTTAATTACATACAACACATTCCCAGGGCCGCACCGTCCATTGGACAAGGTGAGCCCTGTCATTCAGGCGGCAGCCGGCAGGGGAGCGGCAGTGCAGAAGGGGGCGGCGCCTCATGCACACAGCCTCCCCCTGTCATGGCGCCGGCCGCGCACCGGAGGTAAGCGGCGACCCGGGA
Organism: Allobates femoralis; assembly: GCA_033576535.1. Lineage (NCBI taxonomy): Eukaryota > Metazoa > Chordata > Amphibia > Anura > Aromobatidae > Allobates > Allobates femoralis. The sequence continues at coordinate 81,810,383 of JARQOC010000012.1, read as the reverse complement.
GAGAGGCACAGAAGGGGCGGCAGCGCTACCCGCGGGTCAATAGCACCCCCCCCGGTTCCCGGTACTCACGGCCGCGGGCGGCAATGACTGCCGGTGCCGCGGCTCAGGCCGGCAGAGGGGGCGGCAGTGCGGGGCTCCAGTAGCACCCCCCCCCGTAATCGGTGCCGCGGCTCAGGCGGCAGAGGGGCTTGATGCACCCCTGCACATTCCCCTAAAAATCCTAAAAGTTTAAACTCATTTCTATTCTCAAAATAGAAATGAATCAATGTTCCAGAGAGAACTTACTGGCTACCTGGTGTCCAACCTCAGGGACCACCAGTGATCCCAAGAACTGGGCACAAACTCCGAAACTGGCTGTTGTAGACTCATTTTTGAATGGATTAGAGTTGACCTCCAATCAATTCAATGTTTTGGGGATTGTGAAAGCTTTTGTCTTTTTCTTGCAGTCCCAGGTGCACCTTTACTGCATTGTGTAGAGCAAGGGTACTGGATCCCACTGGATCCCACTTGGGCCTCCATTGATTAGTAAGTTATCCACTATCCTAAGGATGGAGGACACCTTTCTACAGTTGTGGCCGAAAGTTTTGGCACCATTGAACATTTCCCAGAAAATAAAGTATTTCTACCAGAAACTTCATGCAATTACACGTTTTGTTATACACGTTTATTTCCGTTGTGTCTATTGGAAGAACACAAAAAATAAAGAAAAAAGTCAAATTGGACATTGTTGGCACCTTTCCAAATGTGTGAGTAAACATTTTTGTTTCAAGCATGTGATACTCATTCACACTCACATGTTGCCATTAATAGGAGTGGGCAATATGAAAATCACAACAAAAATCAGATAAAAAGGGGAATAGTTCACTCAATCTTTGCATTGTGTGTCTGTGTGCCACACTAAGCATGGAGAACAGAGGAGAAGAGAACTGAGGACTTGAGAACAAAAACTATTAAAAATATCAACAGTCTTAAGGTTACAAGTATATTTCCAGAGATGTTGAAGTTTCTTTGTCTACGGTGTGCAACATAATCAATACGTTTACATCCCATGGCACTGTAGCTAATCTCCCTGGACATGGATGGCAGAGAAAAATTGATGAGAGGTTGCAACACAGGACAGACCAGATGGTGGATAAGCTCCAATCAAGTTCCAAAGACATTCAAGCTGCACTGCAGGCTCAGGGAGCATCAGTATCAGAGCTAACTATCCATCCACTTTCAAATGAAATAAAGCCATTGTTTGGCTGAAGTTGGCATCTACATGAACTGCACATCAATACTTCAGGACAAGTAAAAACAGACCAGGGAAGAAACAGGATCTTCTGATTCAAGGGTCAGTTAAGGTTATTTTTCTCACTTGTCGGTGTTAAAAGGGTTTTCCATTATTTGACAATTCAGAGCCCCTTAGAAAATTTAAAAAAATGTATACTCACCACCTGGAAACGATGGGCTCCTGTTTCCGGAAGGTGAGGTGCAGCTCACCAATATTCCATCAGAACGGACTTCTGCTCTAAGAAAATACTAAAGGCTGTTACCAGTCAACCCCATGGAGACCGCTGCAGCCAATGTCAAGTCAACCCCTAGGAGGTAGGTATCCATTGTTTCATTTAATAGCCGGTTGTTAAGCAGGGGTGGTCCAGTAATAGACATTTTTAAAAATCTCATTAAAACCCTTTATTCTGATCTGTTGTGTGGAACTCATGGTGCCAGAACCCTTTTATGGATTCCACATAGATGTACCCTTGCATTCCGTTACGTGTTGGAAGATCTGCCATCTAGCTTTCCAAGTGGAAAAGAGAACTAAATAATAGCTGCATAGGATAGAGAAGCGGACATCTCAGGGATTATTATTTACTGGTAATTTCGCTTCACATTAGTTTTGGAAGGAAATGTTGTGTAATCTTTAGCGGGAGACTCTTTACGATGGGTTTTATTGCCGATGAAATGTTCGTTAACGATGATGAAAAAAAATATTTTGAACATTTTAGGATGTTAAGTAGGAAAATAGAGATCGCCAAATGGTCATCATTGTAATGCGTCCGTAAAATATAAAATAACCAGTCTCCATGGAAACCGAATGCTCGCCATTAGTTATCTCTGCAAAACATATCCCATTATGAAGCGCTATTAAAATTCGCAAAGCCTTAAAGATACCCCATGGACTAAATAGATACAAGCCGAGCACCAAGGTAAAGACTGAGCCTTAGAAAATAGCGTTATTTATTGAGCGGGAGACGGGAAAGTTAATGTGCGCACATAAACAACTCCGTATGGAGCATCAATAATGCAGCCACTTTATGTGTTTAAGTAACATTTTGTACTGAGGGTGGCTTTTAAGTGCAAGTGCGGAAGCTGCGAGATGTCAGCAGAAGCAAATACATAAATGGGGCAGACATCAAGTACTGTATATAGCAGCAAATTATCACCTATGTAATAATAACCTTTTCTAAAAAATGTTGTATTACACACAGAAATATTGCTGGAGATGAGAGAACCTCAAAGTCTTCAATATCAGAGGACTGGAGCCGAAATGTTTCTTTAAATTCTTTCAATCCATTGGCCCTGGTGTCTCCATTGACACTGGGATATTTTAAAGTGGTGTGATGGGAATAAAAACCTCAAAGAATCAAGCGAATTCGGGGACCATTCATGAAAAAAATTCAGACCTGAGTTTTGGATTTTATATTATGGTGCTCTCAGATTATTAATTTATTTACTGGCCTTCAGCTCAATCATGAGCAATATCAACTTGATGGAACAACACTCTGCAGCAAGATAAATCTTCTGTAGTCTAGATAGGTCCAACAGGATCTACTCCAAGTCCAGATAGGTCTACCAGGGTCTTCTCCATGCCTAGATAGGTACACCAAGGTCTTCTCCAAGCCCAGATAGGTCCACCAGGCTCTTCTCCAAGCCCAGATAGGTCCACCAGGCTCTTCTCCAAGCCTAGATAGGTCCACCAAGGTCTTCTCCACCATTACTTGGATAGCAACAAGCCATCAGGTTGCTGGTCTTCCTCTTCACATTGTCCCTTCTATTCTTCCGACCATGATGTCCTCCAGTGATTTCTCTCTTCATATGATATGTAGACAAGTAGTAGCTTGGTGATCCTTGCTTCAAGTAACATGTCTGGATTGATTTATTCCAGAATGGATATTTTTGCTCTTTTTGCCATCCATGGTATTGATAATCTCCTTCTCCAGCTCCACATTTTGAAGAAAATGATTCTTCTTCTGTCTTGTTCCTTTATCGTCCAGGTGTCGCTTCCATATGTTACTACAGAAAAGTCAAAACTATGTACGTGTCTTCATCACCAGTGAAATATTCCTTGATTTGAAGATATTGTCCCGTGATTTCAATATTGATTTTAGATCATATAGCAAAAACCTACTAACGGATGCACTTGGATGAATGATGTGTACATATGGAAGACTTTGACAAGATGTGTACCAGGTTGTATTTTGTGCCCATTTTAAATAGTATTGATAAACTGGTCCTCATGGGGAGATTGATTTTCCATACCATATGGTACCTTTACACGCCGCTACCGAAAGGTAGAAACCGGCAGGTGTCGGAGACAATTGTACCTTTCGTGTAGTGGCGGCGTGTAATTCAGGTTGTACCTCCCTGTCTCTTTGGGTACCTGTCTTTCAGCCATGCTGAAAAACAAGCAGTTATAAACCCTATTGTAGCGGCATGTAATCGGGGCACAGGTACGGTATTTGAGTTCCCTGGGGCGTGCTTGAGCGTCATGTATACCACGCCCCATCAGCTATCATTGGTGGGGACTACTGTGTACCCATTGGCTGTCCCTGCACAGGGCGGCATATTTAACGATCTGACCAGTCACACTACACATTTGCTATAGCGTCATGTATTAGCCAGCCTCCCTGCGCTGGCTGGCCAATCATGATGTTATTGCATTGTCCAATCATCGTACAAGCGTCTCGTAATACACAACTCTGTCACGCCTATGTAGTTACGGCGCACAATATGTACGCCCAGATTCCCTTGTGGTAGCGGTGTGTAAATGAGGGAAGGTGCTCCACAGAAGGTAACCTGCGGCACCCGTCGGCACTTCCAGAAATCGAAAATACCTTCTGTGGAGCACCTTGTGGCGGCGTGTAATTGCGGTATCAGGTACCGTTAGCAGCCGTTGAAAACGCGCGCGTGCATGTGCGGTGCCTACCTGTTGCTACCTTCGGTAGCGGCGTGTAAAGGTACCATAAGAGGTAACAAGCTTGATCAGAGGCAGGCAGCAAGTATACAACAATGTACTAACACTTTGTGCATCCTTGTAACTGCTGACAAACACCTCAGCAGCACTAGAGCTAGACACAATAAGTCTCCTTTAATCTGCAGCACATCACACATCCACAATGCTGAGTTATTAGGATAGAAATATAACTTGAGGGAGGGTTTATAATGACAGATGATAATACTGAGGGCTTTATTTACACCATGTGTATGTCATTAGGGAAGAGCGAGTATACTCGCTACTATTCGGTATTCGCCGAATAGTAGCGGTATTCGGGCTACTCGCTACTCTCCGAGTACTTCTGTGTACTCGGGAGTAGCGAGTAGTCCTAATACTTTCGCAATGTATTTATGGATACACTGCGAAAGTAGCCTAAAAGTGTGTAAAAGTTGTTAAAAAACAATAAACTTACATACTCACCTGTCCGACGCCTGCACTGGGACCGGAAAACCTAACCTCCGCTCCCTGGACAAGGACGTTTCACTACCAGCCAATCAGATGGCCGGGAGCGATCTGGCCAATCAGATGGCGCCACGTCACACCACGTGATCGCTAGCGGCCACCTGATTGGCCAATTTGCAAGGTCCTAGATGTACTATCAGGACCTTGCAAACTGGCCAATCAGGTGGCCGCTAGCGATGACGTAGGTGTGACGTGACGCCATCTGATTGGCTGGTAGTGAAAGGTCCTTGTCCAGGGAGCGGAGGTTAGGTTTTCCGGTCCCGGTGCAGGCGTCGGACAGGTGTGTATGTAGGTTTATTGTTTTTTAACAACTTTTACTCACTTTTAGGCTACTTTCGTAGTGTATCTATATATACACTGCAAAAGTATTTGTACTCGCTATACTCACAACGAGTAGTGAGTACCGCTACCTACTCGTTGCGAGTATAGCGAGCACGAATAATAAGGTACTCGCTCATCCCTATATGTCATACATATATCCATAGATGTAGAAAAGATAAGCACAATAAGGTCTTATCTGTGGAGATGATGAAAGTGATCAGTAGCAAAGGAAATGTGATTGTCCTGAAGAAGTAGTATCCACTTCAAAACACATTGAATAAATCACTTTTCCAGATCTTGCGTTCATCTTCTTACAATGGCAGCAACTCCTCTCACTCAATTGTATACATATTTCCATGTCATATGTTCTTTATGATATGGAAAGACATTTACCTCCCATCATGCTTAATTCACCTCCAAACAGCTCAGTACTGCTGTAGATATTCCTCCTTGCTTCTGTTACTTATCTCTGTGTGCTACAAAAAAGAATGGAAAATCAGGAATCCATGTCTGTGTATTGGACTGGATATGGGAGAAATCATGGCAGCTAGTCTTCCCTCACCAGCTCACTGTCCATTGCAAATTAATAGAAAAAGCCTGCAGAGAGGAAAACTTTGAAACATGCAGGATACCAGTTATCAAATGTCCAGATTCCATACATAAACACACAGCGATCCATACATTGCCCTTGAAACACAGACATGTGAATACACCCTTAAAATAGGTTACTCATGTGTTCAAAAGACACACACATGCTCTGATATTTGAAGTCCACAGTTTCAACCATAATGATAGAATATTCATAACACAACGCAAAGAGCTAATAATTGGAAACCAGTTAATGAAATATGGTACTGGAGGAGGATGTTATCAATACCATGGATGGCAAGAAGAACAAATCCATTTTGAAACAAACTAAGCCAGACATATCACTTGAAGCGGGGATCACCAAGCTATGACTTGTCTACTTTGGACACATCATACGAACAGCGAAATCACTGGAGATGGACATTATGGTTGGAAGAGTAGAAGGAACAAGGTGAAGAGGAAGACCAATGGCTTGATACAAATCAATGGTGTAGAAGACCCATCTAAGCTTGGAGCAGACCATGATGGACCTATCTAGGCTTACAAAAGGTCAATCTTCCTACAGAGCGTTCATCCATCAAGTCACCGTGGATTGAAATCAAGCTGAAAGCCATTAATAGTAATGGGTTGGTAAAGTACACCAGTGGAGCACTAGCAAGGGAAGAGGTGGCTTAATTGGTCAAAGTTGAGGGTAGATTGGAGGATTGCAAGAGTGTGAGTCTGGAGGCCACAGAAGAGAATTTTCCAATAGTCTAGAAGGGTGATGATGAGGTTATGTGCTAACATATTTGCTGAGCAATGGGCGGAGTCTAGAGTATTTTTGAGATGGTAGTAAGTTCTTGGGTGTGTAGTCTGAAAGACAAAGAATAGTGAAGTTTTATACCGAAGAAGTGGAATTGTGATACAGAGGAAATTGTGTTGTCATGCACTGTGATGGACAGATCTGGTAAAGAGGGTTGAGTGAGAGGGAGGAAAGATGATCAATTCAGTGTTATCCACATTGACTTTAGTGGTTGTTCATGATTTTTCACCTGTGTCAGAAAAAAAAGTAGAACTAGACTTTACGCGTTTACACTAAAAAAGTAGCATCTTCCATTTTAGGTACGCATCCTGATAGATGAAGATTCATGTGGTTCCCCAATGAGGTCAATGATTTTATGTTGATTATGTACGGTTGGTTGTTTTGGGGTTAAGAACACATATAGGTGATATCCCTGCTGGGTATGTAGGAAGGCAGGATAACTACTGAATGAGAGGCTGTGTGTCAGGAGCACTTATATTACCGACATGCGAGATGGCATATTAAATCATCCTGAACGTCTATGACTTCTTCATGTCGTCCTGGAGAAAGCTGTAAAGTACTTGTCATGTGTACATTACTGCAGCAGTATGAAAACCTTCAGACATATAGTAACAGCTCCATCTGTTACCTTGTGATGAAAGGCTGAGATTTAATGGATGTAAGACGCTGTGCAAGTCACATCCGCGTCTTTCGACTGCAGAAGACATTGGGAAGGTTTCTCTACATATTCCTCTGACAGAAGGCTCTGATGACGTTAGTCGCTGTTCAGGAATACATCCACCATTTGTAGTGTAAAATTGTAAAAAGAAGCAAAAAAAAAATTGGTATGTTTAGGCGACAAATGTCTAAGAGAAACTCATTGGTCTTTACCGGGTAATTGGAGACCTATGGAAGTACGCCAAATGCAATACTCATATAACCGGACAACCATGGATGTCCAGGTGGACTGTCCTTCTTTACGACAGCCAATTTATATATTATTTATTGCATCTACGTCACTGACAAATGTTTACTCTTTTTATCAGGTTTTTGTGTTTTAAATAATGACTAAAACAGATCAAGAGGGATTTTTATTCTTTATTACATTTTGTCTTAAAGCCAAAAAGTGGGAAAAGTTCTAAAGCGTCTGGTCAAAATGTCATGTCATGTCGACTTCTAATGAAGGCAGAGTTGCTCTTTAGAGATGAGCGAATTCTCCCCGAAAATGTTCCCTCATCTCAAATTCGGCACAAACATTGCAGGTTCGGTTTGTGATCAGAAACCCAAGCAATTTACTATAAAATCGCTGAATGCGGTTTTTTTTGTTAAAAAAGTTCAACATTTAAATGGCCCTAAAACTCTCCATGATTACATTGGGACCAAAACGCTTGCCGAAGACGCTGTCTGGGAAAAACACCTAACCACATGGTTAGGAGTGTTCCCAGCTTTCGTGTCTACCATTTTCTTTTAGACTGGTTTCACACTGCAGTTTTTTCCTGATCAGGTTCCATCCGGTTTAACCTGTAGAATTTTTTTGAACTTTAAAATCATTTTTTAAGCTTCCTGGAGTTTGCAGTCGTTTTTGACACTGGCAGGGTGTGAATTATTGCAGAGGGTCAGCAGCATCTAAGGCCATCTCTTCTACACTTATGTGATAGCAATTCATATAAAAATAGCATATGGTCATTATATGCTTCATATACATGGTCTTACAGGTCTGTTCACACTCATGAAACACCACTGTGGATATTGCTTTTTGAAAATGTGCAATCACTTTATGTAATTTCATTCCATACTTTTAGAATACAGATTTTTGGCATGTTCATAAGTGTGTTATATGTATCATTAATATTGAACATGTCTGTGCATTGCTGCCCAATAGTCTTATTCAGCATTTCAAATGAATTAATGGTGAGGTGAATAAACTTATTTGTGTTCCCTCCAAATAGGTCAGGCTTCAATAATCACTCCACCCAACCGTAAGCTCATGTGTTACCTGTGACACAGGGCATGGAATTTGTAATGTAAATCAGGTGCCTTCGGTAGCCAGCCCATCCTATGGAGGGGTTAATGAGGAGCTAGGGATCAACACTGTGCAAAAAATAATATCTTGTAAGCAATTGTGTCCTGGCACGGAAGACATGGTCCCCTAGGCAAAACAAAGAGGTGTTAACGCAGAGACCTGCGCCAACTTGGAAGTGCAGTATAACGCAGCTACACTGTGCTACACATTTGCTACAGGACGCAGTGATATTAATGATTGATCTACCGCAAGATATGCCAGTTCTGGGGGATGTAATCTTCCATACCACGCCAGTGGCAGAGGGTGCCTCAGCACCAGATCTGGAGCAGCACGCATTGGGCCTCATATGCAGCGAGGTAAAAACAGAGCAATGGGCTTGGATGCCAGAGGAGGACCTGAAGAGCTTACATTCAAGAGGTGAGCCATTCTGCATGCCAGATGGAAGCATCAGATGTCACACTCAGGAGGATATTGCAGCATTTCTGGTGTTATTTCACCTGCAGCAGTTGCCGCAGATGCTGGATCAGCAAATCCACGATAGAAGCACAATGAGGAGGATGAGGCAGGCCGACAAGGATGAGAAAGAGAAGGAGGTAGTTGAGGCAGAAGGCCGTGTTTCCAAGCCTTGTGTAATACCCCCACCAGAGGCCATCGACTAGAAGAATGCCATGTAGGGACTGCTACTCCTTTCAAGCAACTATCCAACGTGGCAGAAACCACCCCGCCCTGCCCAATTTCTTGAGGAGATTATGGGTCACACATGCCATCGCTATAGAGAGGTTACATGGGCCTAAGGCTCGTGTCTCTAATGACCAATGTACCCAAGGCAAGGTGGGGGAATTAATCCAGCAGAGGGGTTTGGCTTTATACTGGTCATCGTGCTATGTCAACTGTTACACCCTGCTGCATGCCCATCTTCCCAAAACACAGCATTTAATCTATGTTGGGGAGGAGGTCACCTTCATGAAGGTGATGGGAAACAAATGGTGGTTTGCGGAAATCAGGTTGCCATCGACGATGACTTTAAAAAGTGGCAGCACGAGGCTGACTGGGAAAGAATGATGCATCGGATCGAGGCCATACCTCTCGTGGTTAGCTAGCCAGCTACACCAAACCAACAGATGCCATTGATCCTGAAGAGCCTGTTCGTGTTGCCCAAGTTGATCCTGTCTCTCCTAGAGGGGGTGGTCATCCCCTAAGTCCTCCATCTAATTCTCCAAAGATGCCCATGATGGGGTGTGCTCAGGCGCTGGCTGGTACATCTTGCCATGGGGGACAAAAATTGAACTTTTTTGGCAAAGCAATCAGCTCTATGTTCACAGACGGAAGTATGAAAAATATCAAGAAAACAATACTGTCACTACTGTGAAACATGGAGGAGGCTCTGTTATGTTCTGGTGCTGCTTTGGTGTATCCAGGGGCTGGCTGGTAGATCTTGCCCTGAGCACAAGAGAGGACCGGGGGGTGCTATTGGAGCAAATGTCACCCTGTCACCTGGGCCAGTCCGCCCCTGAGTGTGCTGGGGGGCACGTGGCGGCATAGAATTCTTCTGATAGATTAGCCCCTGTAACCCCCAGAGGCTGTCCGGCAGTGGTGTGTTATGTCGAACGTCAACCTTCATCCTGGACAGCATTCAAAAAGCTGCTTAAGTCTTTATACTCTGAATAAAAAGAGGAGTGAGCTGAAAAATCCATGTTGTCGGTTCGCTAATCCATCCCTTAGTTGGTATTATGCTCGAATAGCCTTTTTTCTGTTGTTTTTTCAGTTCTTCGAAGAGCGATGCCTGTTTTTTTGTTCATTTTATTTTCCCCCTAACCAAGTTTAGTACCATTTGTGCTTCCCCCTGATGGATTTGAGGGACTGCAGCCTTTGGGATACACCTCAAAGCCCTTAATGGACTTTACACCATTGAAATAGAATCTGCTGATCCCTGTGCCTGTGGGACGTCCTTTATATATATTGTGTATATTGATATATGTTTCTTTGAGACTTGTTATAGTCTGTGCTAGAGTAAAGTTTTATTATTTCACTCCTTGTGTGCTGGACTGTTTACACAAAGAGGTGACTTGATACTGTCCTACAGAGACTGGCGAACCTGCCACAGGCTTCTGGTCTGACGGTCTGAGATATGGAAATATAAGACATTACACACACTCCTGTAGAACAGGATTGGCCAAGTGCAGTCCTCAAGGGCCGCAAACAGTATATATCTTCAGGATTGTCTTATCATTGCATAAGGTGCTAGAATAATCACCTTGGCAGGTGATGAAATTAGCACCTGCGGAATGCTAACGAAATCCTAAAGCCTTGCACTGTTTTCACACCTTGAGGACTGTGGTTGGCCATACCTGCTCTAGACGTCTATGTGGAGGTAGCCAGGGGGCAAGAGGAATCCTCGAGCCCTTTCACCACAACTGTGGTTCTCCCTGGACCCTCTGAGGCCCTGTGCCCACGGTGTGTTGTTTGATGCTTTTTTTGAGACAGATTTTGAGAATTTGCATCAAAATCTGCATGTCTATCCTGAGGTCAACAAAATGTATGACAAGTCAGAAGAGCAGTACCCACATTGCTATTATTTTGCCTTACAACAATATAGTGGGGTCACTTTCACAAAAAGTATCCTCCATATGCTGTGAGAGCAGGCACGCAGGCACTGGTGAGAACTTGACAAACGGTGCGATCACAAATATTACTGCAATTCAGACTTGAGAGGCAATACAGAGGCAATCTCGCAAGTTTGAACTGCACTCCCTGACGTTACAGCTCCTACAATACCAAAGAGATACACCCGCTAAATCTTGCGAGATATTGCGGCTGATACGAGACACCTAGTGTTGTGAGCACTGACACCACAGAGGTTATCTCCAAGCACACAGGAGGATTCCCTGCTGCATGATACCCACTGTGTAACCTGAGACAACCTCAGGAAAGTCATGAGGTTATCTGAAGTTCATGATAGAGCCAAGAAACATGGTGACAGCAGCACTGAAGCTTGCTTAGTAATAGTGTAGGAAAATAATGTCTATGCCAAAACAGTGGGGCTCCAGTGTAAAACGGTTTGAGCTGTGTTGGGCAGATTTTGGGTCCCTTTGAAGGTGTTTTGCCTCCCATTGATTTGAATGGGGTTCGGAAGTTCGTCAAACTATGCACCGATCTATTCAGCTAACATATGTCTTTTTGGCGAAAGGAACCCGATTTTCAAAAGGTTTGCTCATCTCTAGTTCTCTACTGCTCAAGGCAAGGTTGTGTAAGAACGGTTGCTAGATCTATGGAGACACAGTTAGAAAAGAACGTTGGAAGTGGTACGGTACTGGAGCTGGAGGCACTACTTTATAACTTCACACAAGGTTTGATTGGGTGGGTGGACAGGTTGCAAAAGAAAGCTTCAAGGAAAGGAGCAAAAAAAGTTTAGAACAAAAATAAGTTTAACAAGCTTTCACATATTAAAAGGAACTTTTCCAGAAATAAAGATCATGTATAGGATAAATGGACCTCCACCATTGGAGGACACCTGGTTGGTAGCCAATATTGAGGTATAATATAACCAAAGATGCAACATTGTAGCATAGATAATGTGGTCACGACTTGTGTGTATAAAGAAGAACATATTGTTAGGATACAACGGAAGTTTGATATATACAATACACTGATAAAATCTTTGAGCATGGACCATGGGAATACTGGAAGAATAAATTGCCAATGAGGGTTATCCCTTGGACTCCACTTGAGACAGCAAGACCTGGTTGGTACAAGTTTTAGAAGGATAGGCAAACAGACATATATTATTTAAACTGGTCATCCCATATCCTCTATATTAAGGGGGCTGGAAAAAAATTAACTATTTAGTATAAAATTTCACTATAATTAAAGTTAAAGGGAACCTGTCACCCAAAATCACCCTTGTTAGCTGTAAATACATGTCCCTGAAGCATAACACCACAGTCCTACACATCCCTTTGTGGTGTTTTAGTTCAAATCAAAGTGCACTTTAGTCGTTTCAAAACTTACAAAATCCGTGGCAGTGGGGCGTTCCCAAGCCTTCTTGTCTATGAGGCGGTTCCCCTGTGCCGCTGTATTACGCCCTAATGGGCGTTGTTTCAAACTTTGTAGCGCGGGCACGATTCATAATATCGCGGCCGCGACGTCACGGTCATGTGATGCCGTGACGCGTCATTTCCGGGCGGACGGCGCGCTGTTGTCTGTGAACGCGCACTGGCCAACTTCAGCGCATGCGCAGATCGCTTTATGAAGTCGGCCGGTGCACGTCAGACAACAGCGCCCCGTCCGCCCGGAAATGACGCGTCACGGCATCACATGACCGTGACGTCGCGGCCGCGATATTATGAATCGTGCCCGCGCTACAAAGTTTGAAACAACGCCCATTAGGACGTAATACAGCGGCACAGGGGAACCGCCTCATAGACAAGAAGGCTTGGGAACGCCCCACTGCCACGGATTTTGTAAGTTTTGAAACGACTAAAGTGCACTTTGATATTGAACTAAAACACCACAAAGGGATGTGTAGGACTGTGGTGTTATGCTTCAGGGACATGTATTTACAGCTAACAAGGGTGATTTTGGGTGACAGGTTCCCTTTAAGGACAGAAGTCCAATTCACATTACAACCTTTAGTGCATTTTCAAAAATTCTCCTGGATTATTTCTCCTCCCCACATTTACAGTATCAGCATGAGAATTGAAAATACTATTCACAATGTCTTTACATAGGAAAATCTTTCTTCTCCAGAATTGTAACCATAAAGCAGCCCAGCTAGGTATACTTTATCTATATCTATAAAATCTCATCAAATATAAATCCAATGACCTGCGTTTCGCATGATGGCTTCTTCCTGGGGTAAAATGCACATGATCAATAAAACTGCTATTTTCCATCTACATGCCGATACTGTGGGGAGGAGAGATAGTCCAGGAGGAATTTTGGATATTCTGTAAAGATCAATGATGCGTCAAAGTCCAGTTCATTTGTATCTTTAACATTCATTGTACTCACCCCCTTATTGACTCATTAGACCTCATAAAATAAAAGGAGTTCCAGGAATCCCAAACCCAGGCCTGGAAATATAAAAAGATGATTTAGACAATTGAAACGAGTTCACATAACTGGGGTCAGACCTTGATGATGTTGAGATTGGGTCTAATCTGATCTCAATGTCATCCAATCTGTGGGATTATATGAAGAGACAGGAAGATTTCCACAATCCTCATTATCAGAAGATCTGTGGTTAGTTCTCCAAGATGTTTGGAATAACCCCTCTGCTGAATTTCGTCATAAACTGTGTACATGTGTAACTGGAAGATGGCAAAGAATATGCAAATAGAGTCTGTGGAGCCTCGGTTAGGAGTCTCAAAACACAGGACTAGCCAGTTATCCCTCTCCTTGCGGAGAACACCATAACCACCATATTAAGTGGCCCTTTCAGTCAATATCCAGCTCTTTTGCAAGATTAGAGATATGACAAGGGAATACCAAGGCCAGGTATCCATCCACAGATTGCTGTTTCAGGGTGTTGCCCCTCATCAGTGTGGTGTAGGATTCTGGCTAGGTGGGAGAAGGCAAAGGGCGGTCACACAATATTTATTCCATTTTTCAATTCTTCATTCACTTTACCTTTATTAATTTACAAAATCTAAACTATTAACATTTCTATTTTTGAACGAATTCTTACTTTTCAGCATTTTTTCCACACCTGCCTAAATTGTAATTACACAAATATCACATATATTAAGTTTTCTAAAATCTTACTTTTTTTTTGTCTGACAGCAATACAATGATAAAAGGAATGATCCTCACCTTCTGTGATCTACTACAGGTCCTTTCCTGATTACCAATAGTCTCTGCAACCTGGTGCAATCCTCAGAACATCAGAAATGGCCATAAAAGATACTACCAACAATCATTTGCTTAGATTGGTTGACCAGGTGTTTCAAGTTTGACAAGGACGGGACCAGTGAGCAGCGACCAGTGTGACCATTAACTATTATACTACTGTAGGCACATATTTGTAAACTGCATCGATGTCTACTGTGGCATGTTTTGAGTTGCATTGTGGGAATCTAATCTAATCTTTTCTTTTTAATTCCTCAGACTGCCATACAATAATAAAAGCAATGACCCTCACCTTCTGTGATCCACCACAGGTCCTTTCCTGATGACCGCTAGTCTTCATACCCTGGTGCATCCATTGGCACATCAAAAATGTTTGTAAATAACACCAACTCCAATCACTTGTTTAGATGAGTTGGGCATTTCCAGTTTAACAAAAGTAGGACCAGAAAGTAGAAACCAGCGAGGCCATTAATTATTATACTGCTGTAGGCACAAACTGTGAATCACACCGGTCTACGTTGGCATTTTCTTTAGCTGCATTGTGTGAATCAAATCTCATCCTTTTTTAATGAGTCTGAATGCCATACAATAATAAAAGGAATCATCCTCAATTTCTGTAATCCAGCACAAGTCCTTTACTGGTGACCTCTAGTCTCTGTGTCTTGGTACAATTCCCAACACGTCAGAAATCCCTGAATATAACACCATCACAAATAACTTGTTTAGATGGGTTGACTGGGCATTTCCAATTTGACAAGGACAAGACCAGCAAGCAGAGACCAGTGAGGCTATTAACTATTACACTGCTGTAAGTGTGGTGTCCCTGCGGGTCCATTCACCACAGAGTTACTACATCCCTGTTAGGGTGTAGTATCCCACTCACTGGTAAGGGGAGTACGGACTGGTGCTGGAACACCCAGTCCACACTAGGAACGATTGTAGTGTGGTTGGGTGGTGAAGGGAGTTAGTTAAAGGAAGCACTTTGGGAGGAGTGAGGTCAGAAAGAACACATGTAGATGACGTGGGACACGTGACAGAGGGTATAAAAAGAGCGAGAAACATCTAGAACATAGAAGACGACAATGAGAAGTAAGACAGCTAACAGAGAGAGTGACAACTGAGGAGAGGTGGTAGAACAGCTTGAAAAGAGACCAATGAACACCAAGATCGAGTTGGAGGGCAGCTAGAGAATATACACCTGAGAAGTGTCCAGAGGACTGGAGCAAGTGGGAGCTCATCCTAAGGCCGAACCCTAGAGCAGAACATCACCCAAGTGGCTTCGGGAGAAAGAGGGGTCCCACAGGCATGGGAAGTGAGCGATCCACTGTGGGGCTCGTGTCCATTGTCAAGTGCAGATAAGTGGAGGGACTATGCCGTAAGAGACACCAGGACCCCAAAGTAGAAGACCAGGCGAAGCTTTGGCACTTTCAAGGTGACACAGTCGACAACTGTGCACTTCTGCTGAAAAGGTGGCAATCATAGGGCTAAGGGGAGACACTGCAGAGAAACCCCTAGGAAAATCCCACAGTCACTGGCTCAGAGCTCTGTGTGGCGAGGCTCAAGACAGGAAGGGCGGAGCAAGCGCTGTGTCAAACGACCTGGGAAGGACAGAGAAGGGTGCTGGTTATGTACCATCTTATTACCAGTGAGTAGCTGGATCCCTGCTCCAAGAACCCAGAGCTCAGCGGGCTGCTGCACAACACTGTGAGTAAAAGAACTAAAGATTGCAGCCTACTGTGTCTGTGAACTTTCTTACACATCAAAAGCACCAGAAACACTACTACCAACTCACTCAGGTACCTTCAGCTACCCTAGGGTCATCCCTACCTGTAGAGGGCTTAAGAACATTGCTGCCTCACAACCATCAGCCCCTAGAAAGACTGTCGAGTAGCGGCGGCCAGCTATAGCTGCAACCTGCAGGTGGCCTCACGCGTAAATTAACAAGTATACCGAAGTCCAATCATCCCTGTCCAGAATGAACCCTCCATGCCAGGTCCCTACCTCTAAAGGGGGGTTTACACGTTGCGATATCGGCGTCCAATTTCAATGAAAGTCACGTGGTTGATCGTTGGAGCAGATATCGTTCCTGCGTTGTATGGTGTGAACGTCCAATACGATGCAGGAACGATGTCAATGCGATATCGGGGATTGAATGAGATGCTATTCAATGCTCCGATATTGAATGGAGATTGGAGCCGGATCGTGCTGTGTGACAGCCAAACTACGATGTGAAGTTCAACGTCACCCATTCACTCCCATGTTAAATGGTCGTTCCTGGGTTGGGGGGCGTAGACATCGTACGGACGTTGGATTCCTAAATCGCAACGTGTAAACCTCCGATGCGATGCGGGAGAAACGTGCACTAAATGCGCGCTCCCGCGTCATTGAATTGCGATATCGCAACGATATTGAAACGTGTAAACCCACCCTTAGAGTAAGCCACCAACACCGAACTTTTAATGACACCGCCAGGGTCACGGAGCCGGGTCTCGGTCCCTGTGATCTCCGTGAAGATGAAGCCTCTAGAAAGCCCGGTTCTGAGTATCCTAAGGCCCTGGAGGGGCATGTCATACGCACAAATTGTAAACCACATTAATATCTACTTTAACATTTTTGAGCTGCAATGTGGGATTTTAATCCGAATCTTTTTCTTTATTCCTCCTACTGCCATACAATAATAAAAGGAATGATACATTGTGAAATAAAAATGTGGTACCCCAGGGGTTAATGTGCCACAGTAACATCACAAGGGTTAACTCCCCACAAAGCACTGGACACTGCACTAGCACCTCTAGGCCAGAAGGGGGAGCTCAAGCAGCTCCCTGATATATTGTGGTCTGAGGAGGAAGTAGTTAGTTGACAGTTGACAGTTCAGTTTAGTGCAGGGAGCACTAGGAGGAGGACTTGTAAATGGGAGCAGTGCTGAGCTCCTGACAGGGACCACTGACTACTTTCAGGCCTGAAGCCAGGGTCTGAGGAGAGGAGTACAAGAAACAGAGGAACATATCTGGGAGACTGAGTTACCTCATAACTCACCCCAGAGGAGCGCAGAGACCGGATACCGGATCCAAATCTGTGACTGAAACACGCAGCACAGAAAACACAGGGATAGTGGAGGATGTAGATCTACAATGTACCTCAGCGAAGCAACACGGTGGGGTCAGAAGCACACGGAAAGACTCAAGTTGCCTAGCAAACGGGGTACCTGTGAGGAGAGACAGTGCCAGCAGCTCAGCTAAAGCAGCAGCAGGGCCACACACACAGCGCAGCAGGAGGAAGCTGAGGACCCGGACAGGGTGGGAGCAACCCGGCCCCATTACAGAGTCGGTGGACAGTACTCTGCTACCAACATCTGCAGTAAAGCCTTGGAAAAACGTCAAAACCGTGAGTGGTGTGATCCTTGTGCTCCAGCCCGTTCATGCAGTCCAATGCGCCTCCACAATGTTGTCTCATCAGCCCCACCAGGAACCAGACCACTGGGTAAAACCACACAAGTTCATTCTACCAACAAGGATTACCAGAGAAATCCACAGTTGGACTCGTGGCAAGGACCGGGCTCATCACAGGATGCAGGAAAGTCCAGGATATCAGCTGCTGCACTTCTGCCTGCTCCTATGGTGGGAATAGTTATTTGAAAAGATAGAAAGAAAAAATAGTGTGCTAACAGGGTGCTACTACTTACTGGACCATAAATGATAAAGAAGTATTAAAAATTGATTATAACTTCACTATGCATTTCAGTGTTGCACGTCCCTTTCATCAGGTAAAGTCCCTGAAATGCATAGTGATGTTATAATAAACCAGACGGGGGTCCTGATTCTATTTTATACATTAGTCCAACTACTCCCGCTGCTAATCTCAGCGCCACTGAGTAGGGTGAGGGAAGCCTGCTGCTGCACATGGTGGCCATGGCTTGGCAGGCGCTGCTACTGCTTATCGTCCCCATGTGCTCTCTCTCCTCTTGTGCTGTCTCTCCCGCTGTGCACTCTTTTACCTTGTGCTGTCTCTCCCCCATGCACTTTCTCCCTCTGCATTCTTGCTAACCCTGCGCTGTCTATCCCCTATGCGCTCTCTCTCCTCTTGTGCTTTCTTTCCACCTGTGCGTTCCCTCTTGGTATGTGCGCTTTCTTTCCTTCTGCTGTCTCCCCCCCATGTGCACTCTTTACCCTATGTGACCTCTCTCCACCTTGTGCTGTCTCTCCTCACTGTGCGTTCTCTCCTCCACCTGCGTGCTCCCTCTCCCCCATGCACTCTCTCCCTCTGAATTCTTGTTAACCCTGTGCTGTCTATCCCCTATGCACTCTCTCTCCTCTTGTGCTTTCTTTCCACCTGTGTGCTCTCCCTTCTTGGTATGTGCGCTCTCTTTCCTTGTGCCATATCTCCCCCATGTGCACTGTCTTTACCTGTGTGACCTCTCTCCACCTTGTGCTGTCTCTCCTCACTGTGCGCTCTCTCCTCCACCTGCGTGCTCTCTCTCCCCTTGTGCTCTCTCTGTCCCCACTTTGTGCACTGCCTCACTCACGCCTGTGTAACGTCTCTTTCCCCCTGTACACTGAGGAGCTGTGGTGCCAGCTTGTGTTCCAGAGTGGAACACAAATGAGAGAAAGTGCAGCAGCAGGATGGGTCTGCCCCAAGGGTATAAAGAGCGGATCCAGGCACAGGAAATAATGAATGCCTGTGCTGTGGCCAGTATCCCGGATGCCTTGTGGGCCCCCTGTCATGGATGTCCTATAGGTGGTGTTGTTTTCTTTCATTGATCAACCAAACGTATGGGCTAATTCATAATCCAATTTAACTGTAATTTTCCAGTATAACTGTAATTTACACTATGTTCTATAGGTGGCTCTGTTTTAAGGACAAACATACAAACACACAGACAGACTGGATAGAGCTTTTATATTTTAATACCTTTTAATTATCCAGTAATTAGTAGCGCCCTATTACAACACTATTTTTTATTTCTATCATTTCTGGTGCAATCCTCGGCACATCAGAAAGAGCCGTATATAACGCCACCACCAATCACATGCTTGGATGGGTTGGGGCATTTCCAGATTGACAAGATTAACCGGTAAGCAATGACCAGCGCGGCCATTAACTATTATACTGCTGTAGGCACATATTGTAAACCACATTAATGTCTATTTATGCGTTTTCTTTAGCTCCATTGTGGGAATCTAATCTTCAGTTTTGCAATCATCTATTATGTCTCCTTTTCATTAGAAGAAATAAAATGACTGAGACTGAATAAATAATGTTAACTCAATCATGTTTAACTTTATTACAGACCACATCAAATATCTGTTAGTACTTACAAAGCAGTGACCTGAGATTAACTGGAGTCGATTCTAATAAATACAATGAGTATAAATCTTCCACCGGTGATTGTGCTGTTTGGAACATTGAGTTTCCTAAGGTTAATTACATAAAAGTTCTCTTTTTTTTCCCTAAGATACCAGTAAAAGTTTCACTATAATGCTGTGTTCTCCGGGAACATCTATTCTTCATTAAATAATTATCTTTCTCTAATTGGTTTTTATGCGAAAAAAAATGTATTTTAATGTTTTTGTGTCCAAGTTGCCATTTAATTATTTACAGTTTTGTTAATTACTGTTGCACAAGACATTTCTCCGATAGAGACGTCCTCTTGCTGTTATTGTAACATCGGTGATGACTTGGCGGAAGGCTCAAGTGGCATCAATTATTCAGAGGTTTCAGACGTCGGGCATTTCCATTTATAAAATCAGATTTTGTTGAAGTGAAAAAGTGACAGCGGAGAAAACGGTAATCGGCGTAATGTTGATTTCAATTTTCAGACGTTAACCGCTACCCGCTATTTTTCATATTTTGGCATTTTTTTGTTTTTTCCTTTCCTCCTTTTCATGATCCATAACTTTTATTTTTCCATCCACACAGTGTCATGATCTCTACACAGTCCTTGTCTGCTATGTTACTATTGTGTGATGGCTGTCATTCTGTTTTGGTTGTGCTGGGTCTGTGCTGCAATCATCTGTATTCACTTCCCTTGATTAGTCCTCTACTTAAGCATGCTAGCTCCTCCATCCAGGGTCAATCGTACACTTGCGGCTGCCTATGAAAGACTGATCCCTCTGTGCTCTGTGTCTGACCCAAGCCTGACTTTATTCCCTACCTGTTTGACCCTTATCCTGTGACCTGACTACTCTTTTGCCTACTCCCTTAAACTGTCTTGTCTTTCTTGTTTATCTGACCCCGCTTGTGAATTGGATTTCATCACTGACTATCCCTTATTGTTACTACGCCCTGGACCTGACCTTGGATCGTTTGACCTTCCTTTACTTATCCAGTAAGTAGCATTATAATATTATTATTATTATCTGTAATTGTAGTTCTCTCTTTCCACTTCTGGGACTAGTTGTTACTGTAGTAACTTGCGCCACACATGCCTTGTTTTTTTTGCAGGACAAGTTCTTTCTAGTGCCACTATTCATTCTATTATGTAATGTATAGGAAAGTGTGCAAAAAAATGCTAATGCGTAAAATTTACAAAAAAGTGCAATTCCACTTTTTTATTTTTATTATTTTAATTATTTTTTTATTTTATTTTTTACATTATTCATTAATTTATAAAAGTAGAATTATCTGGTCAACACAATGAGGCCGATACTAAAAATACAAGTTTTTTTCTATTAAGTTTTGAAAAAAAAAAATTCAAAAATTAGTAAAAAGAAAAAAAGATAAAATAAGTAATTTGATCATGTCACGTTTTTTGAAACCTGTAACATTTTCAATGTTTCACTGATGGGAGCTGACATTTTCATTGATACCATCTTGGGGTTTTGGTCACCTCTCATTATATATTTTTGTGGCGCCCCTGCGACTGGGCGGCCACAGGGTGAACTGCAGCTAGACGAGGTAAAACGGTCAACTACAACACACCCACACACAAATGGTCCCCGAGCCCTGAGCCAAGTCACTCTATGTCAGGCAAGGGATGGCTGATGCAGAACACAGTATGGGTGGAGAGAGGAAAGAACACAGACAAAGGGTGGAGGAACTGGGCTTTAGTTCCATGACTTAAGTTGGGAAAAGAAAGTGCCTGGAGAGGGAGGAAGGACCAGGTCTCCTAAGCCGATACACCCAGCAGCCGATCACTGACCAAATGGCCCGCGGCTTTTACTACTTAAGTCAGCCCAAGGACCCAGGCTGAAAACCGGAGAAAGATTGAGGGAGCCAGGTGAGCCCAACTAACCCGGGCCTCTGGTGGCTAGGCCAGGACAGCCAGAGAGCCGTCGTCTGTAGATGTGGCAGGAGAACCTACATGACCCTAACCACAAGACACCCCGGCGGGGTATGGGGACTCTTGACCCGCAACCTACCTACCACTACGGAGTAGGACAAAGCCATTGTACTAGGGCTAGTGATACAAAGTGGGAAATGTATCACTACAAAGCCCTTGATGGCCGGGACTGAACCCGTATGCGAGAACAGAGACAGAATAGCAGGGCCTGAAAGGCACACTGAGGGGTGTGAACAGAGGATCCGTCCCAGCTACAGTGAAATCCCAAACTCGGAGCAATGGTGGGAACCGGTCCCTAAATGATGTGAAAGACTGTGCTTTGTAAGAACTTCTACTGAGCCTGCAGTAAAGTACCCGGTCAGCTCAAAACGTGTAAGAGACTGTTGTTCTACGAGTCGCGGCAGAACCTCCACCTGCGGAGCCGCCTGTTAACTGTCCCTACATGCTGGCGGGAAGAGCTCAGGGTAGAGATAAGTGCAGCATCCAGAGCACACGAACCCTTTTCCTACACCTGCTCTCAGGGACAACCAGCATTACCTGTGGAGCGCTCTCCATCTAAGCTGCCCTCATCATCGTCCCTGGCAGGAATCTGAAAGCGGTGGTCCACACTGACCTCACACCATGGGTGGCGTCACAATAAATCCATAAACGTTATCCCATTTTTATTGTCACACCTAGGACAACGGCACCCTGACACCCCAGAGACACGATAGCCCGGTCTCGAGTACCCCGGTCCTTGGGGGTGCAACAACCTGGCGTCAAGAACAGGATAACCGGCTTGGTAAAACCGGACCTTGTGTGCCTGCAGAACTGTGTTTTGAACTTTATTTGCAAGGCCTCAGTGATGGCGGCACAAAAAGACTAACACTATGTGCTTGCCACGGGGTGTGCCAGGGTCCCTTGTTGTGGGCCGGACTGGTGAGCAGCGGGAAAAGAGGACCACGTCCCTGCTATCCTTCGCTCCGGGGGAGCGCTATGCCAGTCAACAAAATGAAGTTCCGCCCAGAGACAAGACAGCCATCAGCAAAGGGTTGGTGACGCCCACGAGAAGCAAGGAGAAAGAGAAGGAAAGCGTGTGCGCAACAAGGGCGAGGCGCATGGTGACTCCCCGGAGGGACCTTTGACGACCCATAGAGCCCCGAATCGACTTGATCATTGCAGAAGGCAGAGAGAGGCCAAGAATCGAGCCTGGGTGGCGCAGAAGGGAGAGCGAAGAAGAGAGTATCTCCAGTGCCGTACCAGGATGGCAGACACTCAAAAAGGACCCCGCTTACATCTAAAGAGATTGAGGACTGGCGAGACCCATACGGCCCCTTAGAAGGTTGTTGGATACCGGGATTGATCTCTCCTTCCTCAATGAGAGGCCCCGGACCCAGTGGAGTAAGACCTGGCCCAGTCCCAGCGAGGAGATCTGGAGGGTGCAACTGCAAGTGACCCCAGAGCATCAGAGCACACAAACCTTTTCCTGCACCTGCCTCAGGGACAACCAGCCCTACCCGTGTAGGGCATTCCATCTAAGCTGCCCTCATCATCGTCCCTGGCAGGAATCCGGCAGCGATGGTCCACACACCACGGGTTATAAGAAACGAAGGCTAGCACTCAACAGTGTTGAATGTTTTACGGTGCCAGTGAAGGGAGCCAAAGGTTCCGTAGATAATATGGTTTGTAATCACTGCACATGTACAATGTCCGGTATGCTTAAGGTGAAAGGTTATTATACAGTGCTGAGTGAAGCGACAGGCAAGTTAGATGTTTCAGCCAAAACATTGGCCTTGTTCACATTGTCGCCCTTATGGTTGCTTCAGAATAAACACAGAACAATGTGGTTTTATGTTCATGTGGTGAAGGCAGCTTTGGGTGATATATATACCCGTTCTTATGATATTCAGAAGGGAATGTCCAGCAGGATATATCCTTGTAGGTTGAGGATCTGCAGGATAGGCTGCGTCTGCGGTCTGGTCATAGTGGTTAGATGTAGGGATCCCTTCAGATTCAAGACTTCCCTGGATTATCATAGATGAGGCAGAGTACAAGGGTCTCTGTGTGAAGAGCTCACCCTTTAGTGGAGCACAGGCTCCCAGGTCGCAAGGTCCGCCACTGTTTAATCAGGGACCAGACAATGAGGCAGCAGCCACAAGGCTACAGACTATTGATGAACAATATTACACAGGCACAGGTGCCTTAAATACCTGGTACTCTCCAGCACTAGACTGGGAAAACAATCAGGGATATACAGTTACATCTCAATGAATTAGAACATGATCAAAAATTAATTTATTTCACTTTATGTATTAAATTACTGAAGCACTAATATTATGTAGTCATTAAAAACAGAGTGATCTATTTCAAGTTTTTATTTCTGTTAATCTTGATGATTATGGTTTAGAGCCAATTTAAACCCAAAGGTCATTATCTCAGAAAATTAAAGTCGGGATGGATGAAGGTGTGAAGATAAAATATGACCTAAATAGGTATCAGAGGCTTCACCTTGTGTGGTTGTGAGAGTCACAACCACTATTTATTATTATTATTATTTTATTTATATAGCGCCATTAGATTCCATGGCACTTTACATATGAAGAGGGGAACGCAGACACTATAAAAGCAGATCACGGCTGCTGCAGTCCCCAGCGTGGTGCATATAGAGAAGGGAGGATGAAGGCTAAATAGCACGCTGCCGTATTCCACGAGACATCAAAGAGTGAATATAATATTGATGTGTTAGTCAACGGCTCCTTGTAGCTACAGCGGGTAGAGAAATTAGTGACACAGGGGTGGAGGGCTGCTCCAGATTAGTGCAGGGAATGCTGGCATTACATTATTGATGACCTATGTATCAATAATGTCATCAATATGAGATTGATGGGGGTCTAACAGCACTCCCACCCATCAACTGTTATTTATTCTGATGGCCGCGAGATGTTAACACAAGGATCATTGATATTTCTCATTGATCTAATTCACACAAAGCCTGAATTCCACTTTCTGCATAGCCATTTTCTAATAACATCCCTGTTCCTAGGAATTATTGCATTATATAAACCCTCTTTCCATTCTTTGGCGAGTCACAGATGTCAGGATGGTCCATCTGCTTTCTGATCCAATGTAATATTACATTTCTTTTTCAGATCAACAATATTAAATTGATATGCTTGGTTTAATACTTCTTGTGTGCATTGTCCTCTAGTTCACTTGTCTCTCCACATTCTCTTCATCTGGGTAGATGTCTGCCGGCGGCGGCCTCTAGGCGCTTGCAAGGGGTAGAGAAAGTTTAAGTGAAATAATGCATCTTACGCACTGTATATTTCCATAGAGAGATGCCTTGGTTGATGGACTGAGTATGATTTCTTGGCTTGCTGCTCGTTGATTCCCAGCTGGCTCCTAATAACCAAGTACACAGGTTTTTGTTTATTTGGTAGAGAATGCGGGGACATAAAAAAGATCCCTAACATACCTGAACTTATTGTACACACATACAGACCTGTCACGCTGCAACAAGGAAACCCTCTGCATGTTTACAACAAGAAGGGGATACCAGAGAAGAGGTACAGGGGGCCCTGGCAATATGGGAAGGGAAGAGAGTCTCCCCTTAACACTCAACTGAGTCTGAACCCTGACTACATGGGTCGTTCCCCTGTGTGCAATCACATGCCTAGGCACTGGCTGACCCTGGGTGAGACCTGGCTCATGTGTAGGGCAGTAAAATGCTCGTCTTACTACGGCAAGAAAACAACATGGGGAGGAACAGACCAAAAACAAATAAAGGAACTCCACTGCTTCTCCAGAAAGTAATATCACAGCTTCTACTAGAAAGAACTCCACAGCTTAAACTGGAACAGCTTCACCAAAATGGTCAGCATAGAAGATCTATAACCGGAATAGGAGAGAGCTAGGAGTAAGTTTATAAAGAACAAGGAAGTGATCAGCGTAGAAGATCTATAACCGGCATAAGAGAGAGCTAGGCGTAAGTTTATAAAGAACAAGGAAGTGGTCAGCATAGAAGATCTATAACCGGTATAGGAGAGAGCTAGGAGTAAGTTTATATAGAACAAGGAAGTGGTCAGCAGAGAAGATCTATGACTGGCATAGGAGAGAGCTAGAAGTAAGTTTATATAGAGCAGTGTTTCCCAACTCCAGTCCTCAAGGCACACCAACAGGTCATGTTTTCAGGTTTTCCTTAGGATTGCATAGGTGATAATTTAATCACTTGCACAGGGGATAATTCCATCATCTGTCTAATGATAAGGAAATCCTGAAAACATGACCTGTTGGTGTGCCTTGAGGACTGGAGTTGGGAAACACTGATATAGAGGAAGGAAGTGGTCAGCAGAGAAAATCTATAACCGACATAGTAGAGAGCTAGGAGTAAGTTTATATAGAACAAGGAAGTGGTCAGCATAGAAGATCTATAACTGGTAAAGGAGAGAGCTAGGAGTAAGTTTATATAGAACAAGGAAGTGGTCAGCAGAGAAGATCTATAACTGGCATAGGGGAGAGCTAGGAGTAAGTTTATATAGAGGAAGGAAGTGTCAAAGTTCAGCAGCTGAGATTTAAAGCTACAAGTATTCTCAGCAGGGAAAGAAAGGAACTCTTAACTCATTCATTACTGAAAGGAAATAATTCCACTTTCCTAATAATAATTGCTGAAAGGGCTCTAAAGCGGACCTGCAATCAGCTAAACATTGTGACCTTCAGATTTGTGATACTGCAAAGGTCACAGCAGGGTTCAACACACTCTTGACAAGACCTTATTCAAAATCTGTGAAACATTGGTATGGCTTACATTATTTGTTGCACTTTAGTCGGTCGGGCTAATGAAAAAATATACTGTATAATCACAATAAGTTTCAGCCCCAGGTTAAGTGTACCATCTGTCAGTCAAACCTAAGCTTCTGTAGAATCAAGGTAAATCCACAACATGACAAGGGCAAGATGTGGGGCATCAAAGTCATGCTGAGCTATACCACATAGATTACTCCAGCAGGTACTGGAGAAGGATTTGTGGCAAAGCCCACACAGAGGTGTATGCCACTTGTCCAGGGCTCCAGATGAAGAGACGTCTGACTCCAGCACCCCCTCATCAAGACCCCTGTGAACTATGCCGGTGTTGATGTATCAGGCCCGTAAACAGATGAAGACACTAGTTCCTTCCTTAAAGGAAACCTGTCATGTCCTTTTTTGATATTAACATATTAAACCATACCAATCTTATTTAGATCATGTAGTGGTCATTAATAACTTTTTTAAATCGACGTATACATCCGAAAAAAGCATTTTAGATAAATATTTTCATTAGCTGCCTGGGCAAAGAGTCAAGAAGTCATCCTGCTGGATAATAGCTAACAGTTTAACTGGAATTCAGAAAATCCTGAAAGGACCTGTGTGATATCATGACCATGTGACTATAATAGGTGGAGCTAAGTCTACATTAAAGATTTAGCTATCTTAGCTCCGCCCATTACATTCACATTGTCGTGACATCACACAAGTCCTTTATACAGATCAGTCAGCATTGCTACAAGTTCATTGGCATATCTTGTTAACTATTAACCACCGGGTGACTGCCTGTTTGCCCAGCTTGCTAATGAAAATATGTAAGTATCTAAAACACTTTTTTGGGATGAATACCATGATTGTAAAAAAAAAAAAAGAAAGATGTTACAATGAACACAGGCCCATATTGTTGAGGACAGTGAAAGCCCTCACAAGCTGGTGCTCCCCATCATCATACAATTCTTATCCAGTGAATATGTTGCTAATTCGACAACCTTTGTATTAAAGATTGTATTTTTAAGAAAACAGAAGCTGGTTTCAGATGACCCTGCCTAGTGTGATCCAATTTTGAGTCCATGGTCTTGTCACTGCCTGAGCTTCCCTTGGTTCAACTGAATTTACAGCACCCACATACTTATAATTGTCAGCCAACAGTTATCTCTACCAATTCTTCCATTCACAGTTTGACTGGATTCACAGCTGCACTGTTCAGTACTGCAGTATACTTTCCACTATGCTGATGCTAAAGATGTGCTACATACAGACAGTAAGAGAACAATCTCTCATATTTCAGTGTAATCTTTTTCACTCAGCTTGGCTGGATTCATAGCTGCAGTGCTCAGTACTTATACTACAGTGCTATACAAAAGAATAGAGCAGTAATCTCTTACTCCCCTCTGCCCACTCTTTCTCTCAGTTTTGCTGGATTAACAGCTGCACTGCTCAGTATGACTGCTTAACATGTGCTATATCAAGTAAGTAGAGCAGCCATCTTTCATTCTGGTGTACACATCTGCACTCAGTTTGGCTGAATTCTCAACTGCATTGCTAATCCCTGCAGTATAATTTTTCTATTCTGATAATAAAGATATGCTATATACAGTCAGTAGTAGAATAATCTCTCATCCCCTGTGTACAGTTTTTCACTCAGCATGGCTGGATTCACAGTTTCACTGCTCAGTATTGCTGCTAAACATGCGCTATGCAGAGAGAGCAGAGCAGTAATCTCTCATTACAAGTGTACACTTTGTCACTCAAGTGTGGCTGAATTCACAGTGTGCACTGCTAAATCCTGCAGTATGATTTCCACTATGCTTGGTGCCAATTTTTCACTCAGCTTGGCTGGATTCACAGATGCCCTTATTAGTATTAGCTAAAAACATATACTATATAGGAAAGTAGGGCAGTAATCTCTCATGTCTAAGTACACTTTTTCACTCAGGCTGGTTGGATTCAGAACCGCACTGCTCAGTACTGCAGAACATCTTGGCTGGATTCACAGCTGCACTGCTAAGTACTGCTGAAAATTATTCTATACAGAGAAAGGAGAGCAGTAATCTCTCAAGTATGTGTATACATTTCAATCATCTATAGGCTTCTACACTGAGTTAAGATTTAGTTTTTGGGACAAGAAAACATTTAGGTTTTGCAAAAACATCATAGACTCTAATATGTGGTTTCAATATAGACATCTTTTGGGGTTTCTTTCCAGACACCTCCGGACATTAGTGCTTTGTGCCACCAGACCTGGACACAGGTCCCCCTATGATATATAATTATTCTACAAATAGACCTGGGAGTAAAGCCAGGAAGAAATCATATGAAATAAGCTTTTATGAAAGAAAAATTGATATAAAAATGTAAAAACAAAGAAGAATGTTAAAAAGTGGCACACAAAACACAGGAAGCCCACATAACATAAACACCGCACCAATGAAGAGCAAGACTGCAACAATCCCTATACAAATGGAGAATACAGGCTTACAAGTGACAAATTCACCATATATAAATCAAATCAATCAAGTGGAAAATAATTCCCTACAATGTATGGAGATGCTCCTCCAGGAGAGAATGTCATTTGTCTGATAATAAATGAAGGGAAAGAAAACTGCTGTTATAAATAGAAGCAGTAACGAGAGGACGAATGTCCCATGTAGATATATCAAAGAGAATGCTGCACTCAGAAAGGATCCAGAACAAATTTGGCAATAAAGAGGCTATAAAAACCTATGTACTGGCCAGAGAGAACACCCCTAACGCGCGTTTCAAGTTAGCTTTGCCAGAGGGCATTTTTGTTCGAGTATAATGGAAGTCAATGGGAAACGAGCATTTTTGAGTTCCCATTGACGTCCCTTATACTCGGTACTCGAGTCAAGCATATCTCTTTACCTAGACATTTGACATGTATCAAGTCACAGCATGTTGATGACCTATCTACTGGGTGGGATCACTAAAGGTCAAACATTCGACGCCTCTACAGATCAGCTTTAGGTTCCTCCAATCACTGCCGGAATGGGTTGACAGGCGCAGCTCCATTTATTGGGTAGCAGAACTACGGAGTACTGCAGTACAGCTCTTAAGGCCGGTTTACACGTGTCAACATCGTTAACGATGTTGCTGCAACTTGTGACGTTGCAGCGACCTCGTAGCGAAGTCGCTACTGTGACATCCTGCAATGATCAGCAATCAGCTCGCTGATCGTTGCGGAATGGCCAGGGCCATTTTTCGATCGTTGGTCTCCCGCTGAGCGGCCAGCATTGGCGTGTGTGACAGCAGGAGACCAACGATCAACGACCTCCCGGCTGATGCCATGCGCACAGTACACGCTGGGAGCTGGTAACCAGGTAAACATCGGGTAACTTAGCGCAGCGCTATGCTTAGTTACCCGATGTTTACCCTGGTTACCAACGTTCTCGCTGGTCGCTGATCGCTGGTGAGTCTGCCTGTGTGACAGCTCACCAGCGATTGATAGCAATCCCGATCTGTTGGTCGGGTCGTTGGGACATCGCAGCATGTAAACCGGCCTTTACTATTTCAGGTGTCAGAGCCCCACTGATCTTGTACGGATACCTATCAATTTGCTGTAACTGGACATCCCAATGAACATACTCGATACCCGTCTTTCCAAAATGACGTCCACTTGTGGAGATCATTCATTTTGGAAAGAAGCAAACTTAGGACCAGAATGTCACACTTTTATACCAAACAGTCACAATTTCTGTTATTTGTCCCAAGAATAGTGGAGTAGAACATGGGGCATACAATTATGAGCTAGCTATAGACCTATTCTGTTTTGTCCATCCCTGCCATACAGTCCCATGCCGCAACACTGTTTATTGTTCGAACATCTTCCAGTAATTGTATTTACATAAAATCCCAAACCAAATTGTATATCCGAAATCTGAATACTGCCTGACAAAAGAGAGCGTCCTCTTTGTCATATCCCTCCCTGTACCATCCATTCAGAGGGAAAGGTTGTCAGAATAAACATAATGTTCCCTGTTATTACAGAGCACAATACACCAGAAACCGAATGCACCGTGTCTGCAGATATACAGCCGCAGCTCTGCACACCGACATTTACATTTAGATTCCTTGTAGAAAAAATGTTTGTGCTTTTTAATAAAAGAAAGCCATTTATTATATTAATAAATAACATCCCATCATTACTACAGGCCAAAAAATTATCATGTATAAGATATTATTCTAATCTACCTTCTTCCCCTATGGGGTGGTTTTATGCCCTTCCTCATTCTCAGGTTCTCTACCAGAGGCACGCTGGGAGTTTGAGGTTCGGCGCAGGATCTTAGTTGATCCCTTTTGCAGACAGAGTTCAGATGTTGCTCCTGGGATCTATTGTAGCCACTTTTCCATCTTAGGGGTCACTACTCCAAGTTCTCCTATCACCACTGGAATCTTCTTTCTGGTATTTCTCCAGCTTCTCATAACCCTTCTTTCTGCCACATCTATTATCATTGTCCCACAGGATTTTATGTGGCGCCCTGCAGAATAAGGCATCACAAATACCTGTAAACTCTGGTGATGTTGGGATAAAAAGCTTTTTAGCCACTTTAATACATGTAGATGTGATCAGTGCAAGGGCTATTGTAAGGTCTGGTGGTTGGCAGCCCCTGTAGGAGAACTACTAAGCCCAGGAGGAGTAACAGTGCTCTCCTTGTCCTTGGATACAGTGCTGGAGAGAATGGAGGTCAGTCAGAGCCTATGCTGTGGTTGCTGTCGGGACATAGCAAAATCTGCGCAGCCACATGTACTGCGCAGTCCAAGTAGTGCTCAATTGCCAGATGACAACAGTTAGGGATGTGAGGGTGTGTGTGGAGAGCTGCCTTGATGGGATCCTGAGATATCAGAAATAGGAAGAAAGCTGAAATACTTTCCTGTAAGCCTAGGTACCGTGGATGCCAAGGTCTAAGCTGAGAGAATTTTAGGTGCATAGTATAGTGCCATAACCAGCAGGAGTGAGGAGAGCTGCCTTTATGGGATCCTGACATATCAGAAATAGGAAGAAAGCTGAAGTACTTTCATGTAAGCCTAGGTACCGTGGATGCCAAGGTCTAAGCTGAGAGAATTTTAGGTGCATAGTATAGTGCCATAACCAGCAGGAGTGAGGAGAGCTGTCACACATTGCCAGAATAGATGGAGAGGAAGCGCACAATAGGGTCTTATCCGATATAATCAGTGAATTGTAAGTATGGTCGCACTCACCTGGTCGGGTTGTGTGTGACACGACCACTATTAAACCAGACAATTGGATCCTGTCGAACGCAGCAATCAGCCAGGAGAGTTGTATAAATCTTATGCGTTGATATAGGAATCTGGCTTGTAGATCGCGCTGTTCGAAAAATTGGCCAAGAAAATGACTCCAAGGACCTTGGATCTTTAAAACAAAGATCTTTATTCCTCCCAGACTCTACGCGTTTCATGTACTCACTGTACACTTCCTCAGGAGTTTAAGGATCCTTAAACTCCTGAGGAAGTGTACAGTGAGTACACGAAACGCGTAGAGTCTGGGAGGAATAAAGATCTTTGTTTTAAAGATCCAAGGTCCTTGGAGTCATTTTCTTGGCCAATTTTTCGAACAGCGCGATCTACAAGCCGGATTCCTATATCAACGCATAAGATTTACACATTGCCAGAAGGAGAGCTAAGATCATCACACTATCAGATGCTGTGACTCTATCTTGAATAACTGTGGAAAGCTGTAATATCACCACCATCATAAACTGCTCCAGTAAAAGTGAGTCTGAATGTGTTGCACCTGAGGTCTGGACATAAAGTTTTGGATAGGGATCTCAATACGTAAACTCCTTCTTATTCTGCTGAGGATGGCTTGCCAGCCGAAGATACCGCCCTAATAGTTTGTCACCATTCACCCCGACTCAGTGGAGGCCTAGCCAGACATTTAGTCCTTTCATCTCCACCAGTTTTTCTGGGGTCTCCCACCTGGACTTAGCCCATAGACTGTACAGCAGGGTCTCAAACTCAGGCCTCGAGGGCGCAACAGTCCAGGTTTTCAGGATTCCCATAGTATTTGAGAGTTGGTAATTAAATGACCAACTGTCAAATTCTAAGGAAATCCTGAAAACCTGGACTGTGTGCGGCCCTCGAGGCCTGGAGTTTGAGACCCTGCTGTACAGATATTACTGTATATAGTTCCTGCTACTTAGTTGTGGTGTTTGGTACACACTGTTCCTGCTTGAATTTTGCATCCTGCATTATGTGTTGGCCTGTTTCCGAGGTTTCTTGACATAGTCTGCACGTTTAGTCTTGTCTTGTGGGGTAGATCCCTGCTTCTATGGATCTGGTACTTTGTGCCTGCTCTTGTGCCGCTATGATTAGAGCCTCTGTGCTGTCCTGAGTCCAGCTGTCTCCAGCCATTGGTAGGATTTCTCCAGGTCAGCCAATTCCATTAACTGTGGATGGTACATCCCATACAGCGGCTTATCTTGCCATGGTGCTTCATGTTCCTGTTCCTCCTTCCAGGGCTGTTTTTGCTGCCTTAGGCTCTCTTTCAGCAATTCATCTTGTGGTGCCATTATTCTGATGTATGCTGGTTTACTCCTTGATACAGACAATGTGACATTTGTTATTTCTCATTTTTTTTCCCACTGTAACTGGGGCATTTTTAGGATCCCCAGTTACAGGGAGAAATAGTGGCAGACATCACTGATTCAGGGTCTGCTACAACTCAGCAGTTATCTGAAGTCTTTGATAGAGTTGACAATCATGTGTAAAACCTAGGTCCTATAGAAGCAATGAGTTTGCCAAAAAATTACAAAAGACCAAGACCAAGCGACATAAACTTAAGGAGCTTGGTCATTATTAGGTTCATGGCACCATTTCCTTACCTGAAGAACAGTACAAAAAAATCCATGTCAGGTGAAGTGGTGAAAAAAAAAAAAATCAATCTTGTCATTGATATTTGCGATTTCTTTCTTTGGTACTCATTGTGTCACGTTATCAAATTTTATGTTTTTGCCTTTTGCGGATGGGGCGATAATATTTTTTATGTATAATTTTTTCTTATTTGGAATAGGACAGTATTTTAAAATGTTCAGTTTTTTCATTATTTTCCTTATATTTAAAAAAAATAAAGTGTTATTACTTTGTTACTGTTGTTGGAGACCATTGCTGCCTATATATGTTCTGCTCCTCAAATGATCGAATCTCAATGCTAGAAGCACCAGAAAAGGATGGTCACCATGGTTGTTGGGTGCTGCTGGGAATGCTGACACTGCGGTGGCTTAGAGTGTTGCCCTTTAAGTGTGGTAGAATTGTAGGGCAACCTAGAGTGGAAATTTAGAGAAATCATTCCAAATCTTGCTGTTTCGCTAGTCACTACACAGATACGTTGTAAAGCAGGTAGTCAAACGTTCGTGCAGGGCCAGGTTGTCACGCTGCACAAGGGAATGTCCGACACAACCATGCCTGGCCAGTGTGTTACACAGAGCCCTGCTCATATGGAACAGAGGAGAGGTGACCTCCTGCACTCACCTGCGGCTATGCCCTGATCTCCCTACCGTCCCTATATGAGGTCTTTCAGCTCGTTACAGAGCAGGATACCTAGAGCCCTCGCTGGCCCTGATGTTAGCCCTTACTAGGGAATGGCCGACGGTAACACTTATCCACAACCACTGCCCTATAGGAGACATGAGGGAAAGGGAAGACACAAAGAACTAGGCCGCAACCTCACCTCTCCTGTCACTTCACCAGAAAGCAGACGACTTCACAGCAGAGGAGTCTACAGAAAGCTTCCTTCACCGCCAGAAGCTTTGGCCAGTATGAATTCAATCTGGAACCAAGGGATATATAAAGGGGAAATGGCAATTGCAGAAAGGCCACACCTGAGCAAGACCTAATGAGCTTGCTGGCAGCAGACTGACATTAACTCTTCCACTGCCTAAGGAAAAAATAATGTTTAATATCAAGTCTCAACATGGAGACGAGACTGGGGTCAAAAGCAGTCACAAGTCTCCCTGGTAAGAGAGGCCATTGTGACACAGTTTCACAGGATGGTCAGAAGTGATGGGAGGGATGGAACATCCACATACCCCCATGGGTGTGTCTCATGCAATATAGTGTCTCTGCTGTTGGGTCACATGGTCTCTGTATTCCCTATGTCCTGCAAGTGGTTAGGCTCAGTTTTGCAAGGTCCTGTAAGGACCAAACTAGCTGGGAGCACATGGTGGAGAGATCATGGTGTGTAGAGCAGTGATGGCGAACTCCAGGCTCGAGTGCCGCACACAGTGCAGGTTTTCAGGATTTACATTGTATTTGACAGTTGGCATCAAATTACCAACTGTCAAACTCTAAGGAAATCCTGAAACCTGCACTGTGTGCGGCACTGAGGCTGGAGTTCGCCATCATGGTGTGTAGAGCATGCCAGAGCTCCAGAGAGGTTAACAGACTGAAAACCATGTGTCTACTATTGGAGACAGCAGACTCCTGGAGAGAGTGGAGACTGGGATACATACACTAGGATATGTCTGAAGAAGTGGATCTGAACATGGGTGGGTGTTTCCATGTGCGAGTTATTATGAAGCTCTGAATTAACCTACTGAACCTTTAAGTAAAAAAAAACCTTTTGCTACCTTGATGAAAAACAAGCGAGTGAGTAACCCTATGTACTATGTCACAATACATTGCAGAGGGTAGAAATGACCTGAACAAGTGAGAATAGCAGAAAAGTCATGGTAATATTACAAAGATGTGACATTGTATACTGACAATAGAGCTCTTGCTTAAGGACTGATCTTTATTCTCTATATGTTCTTCTTTCCATGCCGAAACAAAAAATTATTAACCGCCTGCAGAAGAACGTTGTGGTTTTTTTTTTTGCTTCACACGTTTTTCAAAACACATAATAAACCAAAGATGGACAATGTACAAAACCTCGAGACTAGGTATAATTAAAGCATAAAATACAGAGATGGAAGCAATCCAGCAGTCAGTTGAGGCTGTAGAGAAGTCGTCAAAAGACCTAACGCATAACTGGAGACAGCATTGCACTGGAGTAGCCTTTATGAGACAAGATGGGTCAATTCTGGTCCATTTTTTAAAAACTCATAGACCGTAGAGATGAGCATACCGATTTGTGTGGCTCAGGTGCAGCGTTCAGGTTAATGCTACTTGTAGATAGACAGGAGGTTGGCAGACCTCTTACCTTCCAGTGTCTTTGGAACAGCATTTGATCCATCAGAGCTGGTGCAACTGTGGTGTCCCATCTGGTCAGGCGTCACAATTGGGGTACTGCACCCATAAATGAGTGTGCGGTAACCCCTGTCACAGTGGGAAGGCAGATGTCTGTGGGAGGCTCCCATCCCAGCACTTCCACACACCCACCTAGAATAGATGGTTTGGGCCCGTACCCTGGGGGGGAAAGGGGGGGAGGGGGGAATGAGGGAGGAGGGAAGACACACAGTGAGTTTTAGTCGGCACTGAGCAAAAACGGAGAACGGGGGAGCCTCCGAGTGAGAAAAGGAGACTTCCAGGGAGTGGGCTTGGAGAGAGCGAACAGGCAGCCCAGATTGAAAAAGGGACTCCCCGAGCACCCATACTCAGGGAGGGAACCCAGGTCCACTTTACCGGAGTACCAGTTCGAAGACTGTCAGGAAGTCCATCCCCCTGAGCCGAGAACACCGAAGGTTGTGGGTCTGTTTACCGGCCCCGACACCCTGTCTGGTGGGATTAGTCACACCAGATTAACTTACCGGGGTCTAGTCCCAGAGCAGGAGAGAGAGAGAGAGAGAGAGAGAGTGGAAGCCGGGATCTTCAGAGCACCTTACCAGTAAGCAGGCTACCCCGGGACAGGTATGAGCAGCAGGACACGGGTTAGATCTAGGAAGGAATATCACGGGAGACTTCCAGAGACTTTGCAGCCCACTGTGACTATCTAGCAGGATAAAGACAGTTTTGCCACTGTGAAGTGTACCACCATCTGCATTGTTCCAGTAAAGTATCCAGGTAGAGTGACTTAGTCTCCGTGTATCTGTTTCTCTGCTATACCGCGCCCTGCTCCATTCATCATCAGCACCCCCATTACCACGACGCATCCCTGCCCCGGAGGGCCAGCTCCACCTGCAGGGAGCTGTACCATCTTGGCCGCTATATCACCACCCTCTGGATGTCTGAAGCGGCGCTGGTGCTCAATCACCAGAAGCTGCGGTTGGAGTCACAATAAACTTTATAAACTCTATTTCTTCCATTTCAACTACCCCTTTTCAAAAGCAGACCACCAGGGCCACGGGTCTGGGCAGGCCACCAGTGACAACCACCAACAGCAGCATCAGAGTCCGCATACCCTGGGTGAGTCACAACATCATATGGGTGACATTATTTGCATATGACGTTGCGACTAGAGATAAGTGAACCTGTTCGGGGCTGACAATTGGGGGATTCCCATCGTCAAAGTCCTGGATCGCCATGGTCCGGTAAGCTGGGTGGTTGGACCACTGTGAGCTTCTTGCTGTGAGTGATTGGCTCACATTGGCCCTAAAAGCAGAGCAATCCTTCATAATGTTTTTTGTAAAAAAATGAAATCCTTGATCTACCACCCCTGGAAGAATTACACTTCTGGCTGGCTGTATCTGGGGGGAAAGCCAATCACTAACTAGCAGTCATGTATGTGTCATGTTTGAATCCCGAACATGAAGCCCCCTTACCTGGACCTCCAGGAGTTTGCCTCTCTCTAGTTTTGACAGCCCTGGCTGATCAAGGGCTGTTGTCAAGGACACCGGTAGGTAAGAGATTAACAAACCTCCTGTTTAGCCACCAAGTTGCACTGACCTGCAAAATCGACCAGAGTCCCATAAATCGATTGACTAATCTTCACTATATTTAGAAGCTCTGACGATTCCTCCACTCAATGTGTCTTGAATGCAATGAGTGACAGTTTCTTGCATTACAAAATCAGGGCTGTGCTGAGCTGTCAGTTTGGTAAATGACATCAGTCATCCAATCTAGCGCTGGGGTGTGTTGAGCAGTCTGTGTTTATTGACAGCTCAGCCATCCAATCTACGACTGGGAGGTGCTTGATTGACTTCATGTGTTCTGTGTTCTCTGCGTGATTACCCAGATTCTTAGGATGCCTTCACACTGCGGCGTGATCCGGTCCGGGGCTGTCCGGGATGACCCTGACAGCCGCGGACTGGATCAGCACACAGGACTGGAGGGCTAATATGCCCTCCAGTTCGGTGTGCAGCCGCACACATTTCCCGCTGCTGATAAGTCATGACTGCGGCGCTGCGGTCCCGACCTGTCAGCGGCTGCAGCTGCGTGTGCTGCACACCGGACCGGAGGGCATATTAGCCCTCCAGTCCTGTGTGCTGATCCAGTCCGCGGCTGTCAGGGTCATCCCGGACAGCCCCGGACCAGATCACGCCGCAGTTTGAAGGCACCCTTGGGTGAGCAGTTAGTCCCAGCTCTCTGCCAGTCATAGCATTTGCTTATTGGCGCTTGTTGGCCTCATTTATCTGTGCTCTGTGTTCTGATCTATTACTGCCAGACCTAGGACCTCTTCTGACCTTCTGTTTGCCTTGTACCTTTTCTTTTATCTGCTATCCTCCTGGTATTCTGACCCCGGATCATTACTACGCCCATAGTGCATGGCATACGACTCTGAAACCTTTGACTGCCCTACCTCAGAGGTTGTCCGTGTCACAGAAGCTTTTTTATCTCATACAAGAATAACAGATTAAGCTCAACTAAGAAATCAAAACACTGATGAAACCCTCATGAAATTCTGGAGAATGAAGATGGGAGGAGGGACCAGTGATGGTTGGTAACTCTCCGGTCTCAGGTTGCTTTCCCTCAGGTTGCATGCTATAGATCTACTCCCACTGTTGGTCCTAGTTGATGGAGAAGGCGTATTGGGTAGGGGGTGTCCTCCTTATATTGTAGCCATACTCCGTCTGGACTGAGCCGAGCATGGACACACAGTGAAAGAAAGAAATGGTGCAACAATTGGAGAGCAGCATGAAATAGACAAAATTACATCATGTGTTACAAAGAAGTTTAAAAGGGTTACAGCCTCTGTTTTATTTAATAAAAAACTAAATAAAGATCACCCTTTAAATTCATAACGATCCAATAAAAAGCCAATGCTAACGTCTCATGCCAGGTCTACTAACAACTTCAAGCACCTTCTTTATGACCTGCCGGTGGATCCATTTCTCTCCTTCACTGAGCGCTGCTGTGACATTTAGTACAATTAGAAAAGCATTCAGAGGAGTTTCACTAGTATTGACTTTCCTGAACTAAAGTCATAAATGGAGAAAATGAGCCACACAGAGTATTTAACATGTCATTAAAGTGAAAAAATAGGCAATTTAACAGGCACTTGATGCAGCACTTCTACCATTCCTCTTTCATCTCATGTATTAATTGTTAAAGCATTTGTACAGGACTTTAAAGGGGAACTCCGGAGAGAGAAAACTTTTTAGTACAGTCTCTGCCCTGCTACATGATGAAGCAGAGCTGTACACTGCAGTTCTAAGAGCTATAGATCTCTTATAAATCAATAGAATCATACCTGCTCCTTTGCTCTCCCCCCTCCCTCCTGGGAGAGAGAATCTTCAGCCTGGCAGCTTCATGCTAGAGCAGAGAGCAGGAGGTTTGTCGGGGGCGTGGATGCTGGGAGCTGCAGGATCATCCTACATTTCAGTGAAGAGTGATGATGATAATCTATTGACAGTTGGAGGGATAGGAAGATACCATGTTCCTATGAGGGAGGGAGGCCATGCAGAGCTGAATCGATCAATGTAATGATTTGCCTCTGCTCACAGCCTCACAATAGCAGTACACATTATGCATCATCATACAGCAGAGGAACGCAGCGTGTATTTGTATCTGTTTTGTGACATGATTGCTATTTCAAGCCTGAACTCCCCCCCATTCCCTGTCACATAAGATGAAAAATCAGGTGCTGGATTGCAGTATGAGCATGGGACCTGCAGTCATGCCCCCTCCCTATACAGAAGTGTGAGGAGGCTGGAATGTAGGATGATCCTGCAGCTCCCAGCATCCACGCCCCCAGCACACCTCCTGCTTTTTACTCCTACATAAATTTGACATGCTGAAAATTTTCTGTCCCATGAGGTGGGGGTCAGAGCTGAGGAGCAGGTATGATTTTATCACTTTATAAGAGATCTATAAATCCTAGAACTGCAGTGTACAGCTCTGCTTCATCATACTGTACTAAAAGGTTTTCTCTCACTGAAGTTTCCCTTTAACACTGATGACTGATGGGTCATCAATGTCTGATTGGTGGGGGTGTGACACCCGCTGATCAGCTGGTCCTTCACTGCCTGTAAGCACTCAGCTCCATCAACTGTATAGAAGCAGTGGTATGTGCTGCATATCCCAATTCAAATCAATAGGCTGTGGATGTGCAGAAGGTAGCTGTGGCCACTATTCCATTGACGGAACTAAGTGGCTCCATAACCAAGTAGTTCTGGCCGGTGGCGGCACCAGTGCGAGTGTTGGGTGTTGCCCCCCAACAGACAGATATTGATGATCTATCCTAGTAGCTGGTGGATAACCAGAGCTACATGAATATGGATGACTATGTCTCAGGAGCTAACTACTGAGAGATCTAGCAGAGCTGCAGCAGGAAAAAACTGTGATTTTTCAAACCTATAGTAAAGAGCCCAGTAAGTGATTGGGCCAGGTTCAGACGGGAGTCGGCCAGTGGAAAAAAATAAATCACTCATCTGCACTGCCCTATTGAGTAACTTTGGTCTGAATACAGTCTTTCTTTTTTTCACAGACAGCCCAAGGACCAATAACATGGAATGTGTGAACAAGCCCTTAGAATCGGGGTTTCTGCCCTATCTTTATTCTGCTCTCAGATGTGTCAGAGTGAAATGTTCCTTAAGCGACTGCATCTTCTATTGAACTAATCTCAGCTAAGTGTAGTGCTACTTAGAGTTTTGGTAAATGAGGTTTATACATTATTCGAATTAACCCTGTGTTCTCGTAACTTCTGCGGGTTAACCGTTGACTAGGAAACCGCTTGTCTTGACCTCTCATTATATTCTAATCTTCCACTGAGATACTCAAATTTTTCAAGAATTATACATGAATATTTAATATGCTATAATTGTGACGACCATCTGCTGCAAGGGCTCAACCACTGGTAAGGAAGCACCCCAAGAAACCCCGAGACCCTATACAGGGATCTAGAATTACTACAGCGCCCAGGAAGTAACTGCCTATAGGTGGGCAGCAGACCGGAGCAGGGACGCTGCCAGGCAGGGTCAAAGCTAGGAGATCAGAAAATACTAAATCAGGACCCAAATGAGTAGTCAAAAGGCAGTGTCAAAACCGGGAGGGCATCAAACGTACAACATCGTCAGGTGGTAGAAGAGTCCAACATCCAGGCAAAGGACGGAGTCATTATAGTAGAACACTAACTAGACAGTAGGGGAAATCAAGAATATATCTGGCGGTTTACAAGATAGGCCCCAAGGTATTTGAAGGGTGTGGTCCCCTCTCATCGGCTGGAGGTCACAGCCTGATGACCTAACCCAGACTGCCCCTACAACCAGGCCAGGCTGTGAGGCACCATAGGTACCAACCACCCCAATTCCAATAGAAGAATGAATCTTGCGCCTACCAGATGTCTCTGCAGGGACCTCTCCCCCATCACCAGCATCACCCACCAGGCAAGCACAGTGATGCCCAGCAAAAGAGGCAGGATCCAAAGGAGCAGGTCTCCACGAGGACATGGGCCCCTATCACCGACACCACTAGCCAAGGAATCTGGCGGCACCTAGTGGTTGGGGCAGGAATCGCAGTCACGGATTCTAATGGGGTTGTGACAATATTAGTATAGAAGTGAGAATGAACATGGGAGAACAATTAATAGCATATGCTCATAATAATTAGATTGATAAAAATCCTATAAATCTATATGGTATCAAAATAAGAATCGAGAGCATTCTAGAGGTCACCTCTGTTTGTGGAGATTATTCTGTTCTCCGACCTGTTGTAAATACAGTTTCCAGGTAGGCCAGCCTACTATCCTGATAGATGGGGCAGCCAAAACCTTTTAAGGCTAAGTGCACACAGGTTTTTACTGATTACAGGTCTTCTTACTGAGCTGCTCTGCAGTACTCCCAGCTATGCTGTATCCTCCAGTCTGGAGACTCTCCACTTGGCTATAGGGAGGCAAGGCCAGACTGCTACAATTTATATTCACTGTGTCCAGCAGAATTCAGCTCCTCTGGCCTTTCCTCTTTCAGAAGGTGATTTAGTAGTCTGTTCCACCCTCCAATCTTGCATCAATATGGACGGATAGGTACAGTTGCTGAATACAACTCTATTTTTTCTGTCCATTTAGTCTTAAGGGTTTCTTGTTTTGTTTGCTTTTGGACTCTATCTGTGTAGTTGGTCCATTTTGTCTTCATTGTGTCTCTCCTATTTCCCCTATCCTTGTCTTTGTTTTCCTGTACTTGGGCAGTCAGTCCAAGGGGGAGATGAACAGCACATGTCTCTGGGTTTTGCCTTCTGTCGCCTGCACCTTGACCCTCCATTCAGCTGTTGCGCCCCAGGGGACTGCCCTGGAGTAGCACCCAGTTACTACCTGGAGCTAAAGCCTATATTCACTACCAGAGGTCCTAGTAAATACCAGGTATTTACTTAGTTATGCCCCTCCAGGGTTAGCCTGGCACATGGTGCAGTGGGTCCACACCCACCAAGCCATCACATTTAAATCTCAAAAATCATCTAAAACTTTGGAGTTTCTGTTCAACTTCTGCTCCAAAAAACTTTTAAAAAATAGTCTGTGTGCACATAGCTTGGCCAGCGTATGAGATTAACTGAAATACAACTTGATATTTGTAGGATTTCTGAGACCCTCACCAATCCCAAGATCAACACTTGCCTATCTACAACTGCCCCATAGGAAATAAATGGACAAACAAGTCCATTAAGTGGAAACACAGGAAATAAATGTGTGAATATCTCTGCAGAATCATCCATCTGTGATTCCCCACAATCAGTTGTGCAGTTGGAGAGTCATGACACGTGGTGACACATAGGTAAATGGAACACCACCTCTGAGGACTGTACTGTTTGTGATGTTGAGGTGGAGGAACAGGAGGACAGGCCACTTAATGCAGCACTTACTGAACTGTAGCAAAAACTCTATCTGGGCCTCATCTACAACTCAGGAATATTGTATATATGATCCGTGCCGCTGTATGATGAAACAAACCACTGAGGTAGATCACATGATGGTGGCTTTTTTTATTCTACGCGTTTCAGAGCATTATCCTCGCTCCTTCCTCAGGAGAGCAGCCATACATACATTAGCACGAGGCACTGGTTATAAATACAGCGGTGCCGATCATATACAGTGCCTACAAGTAGTATTCAACCCCCTGCAGATTTAGGTGGTTTGATAAGATGCAAATAAGTTAGAGCCTTCAAACTGCAAACGAGAGTAGGATTTATTAACAGAAGCATAAATCTTACAAACCAAAAAGTTATGTTGCTCAGTTGAATTTTAATAAATTTTAAACATAAAAGTGTGGGTCAATTATTATTCAACCCCTCAAACCACCAGCATTCTGTTTGGTCCCCCTAAAGTATTAATAAGTAGTTCAGGCACAAAGAACAATGAGCTTCACATGTGTGGATTAATTATCTCTTTTGCCAGCCTTTTCTGACTATTTAAGACCCTCCCCAAACTTGTGAACAGCACTCATACATGGTCAACATGGGAAAGACAAAGGAGCATTCCAAGGCCATCAGAGACAAGATCGTGGAGGGTCACAAGGCTGGCAAGGGGTACAAAACCCTTTCCAAGGAGTTGGGCCTACCTGTCTCCACTGTTGGGAGCATCATCCGGAAGTGGAAGGCTTATGGAACTACTGTTAGCCTTCCACGGCCTGGACAGCCTTTGAAAGTTTCCTCCCGTGCCGAGGCCAGGCTTGTCCGAAGAGTCAAGGCTAACCCAAGGACAACAAGGAAGGAGCTCCGGGAAGATCTCATGGCAGTGGGGACATTGGTTTCAGTCAATACCATAAGTAACGTACTCCACCGCAATGGTCTCCGTTCCAGACGAGCCCGTAAGGTACCTTTACTTTCAAAGCGTCATGTCAAGGCTCGTCTACAGTTTGCTCATGATCACTTGGAGGACTCTGAGACAGACTGGTTCAAGGTTCTATGGTCTGATGAGACCAAGATCAAGATCTTTGGTGCCAAACACACACGTGACGTTTGGAGATTGGATGGCACTGCATACGACCCCAAGAATACCATCCCTACAGTCAAGCATGGTGGTGGCAGCATCATGCTGTGGGGATGTTTCTCAGCCAAGGGGCCTGGCCATCTGGTCCGCATCCATGGGAAGATGGATAGCACGGCCTACCTGGAGATTTTGGCCAAGAACCTCAGCTCCTCCATCAAGGATCTCAAGATGGGTCGTAATTTCATCTTCCAACAAGACAACGACCCAAAGCACACAGCCAAGAAAACCAAGGCCTGGTTCAAGAGGGAAAAAATCAAGGTGATGGAGTGGCCTAGTCAGTCTCCTGACCTTAACCCAATTGAAAACTTGTGGAAGGAGCTCAAGATTAAAGTCCACATGAGACACCCAAAGAACCTAGATCACTTGGAGAAGATCTGCATGGAGGAGTGGGCCAAGATAACTCCAGAGACCTGTGCCGGCCTGATCAGGTCTTATAAAAGACGATTATTAGCTGTAATTGCAAACAGGGGTTATTCCACAAAATATTAAACCTAGGGGTTGAATAATAATTGACCCATACTTTTATGTTTAAAATTTATTAAAATTCAACTAAGCAAAATAACTTTTTGGTTTGTAAGATTTATGCTTCTGTTAATAAATCCTACTCTCGTTTGCAGTTTGAAGGCTCTAACTTATCAAACCACCTAAATCTGCAGGGGGTTGAATACTACTTGTAGGCACTGTACATGAATTTCCCTTGGGCTCGTTTGGCTACCACAGTACCCGTAGATTGTGGATCCAGCAGCAGCCTTCTCATGCACTATATACTGGTTGTATGTGACAGCCAATCCATGTGAGCAGTGACATAAGTCACAAAAGAACAGTGTGTTGTGGGTGGCTCTCCCCTTGGCAAGGTACTGGGATCTTAATATTGTTCCTCTGTTGGAAAAATTCAAACAGAAAATGAACGCTTGGTGCAAGTTGCCTCTATCGGTGACTGGAAGAGCCAATTTGATTAAGATGGTGCTTATGCCTCAATTGATGTA
The DNA here is from genome assembly GCA_033576535.1 of Allobates femoralis. Taxonomy (NCBI): domain Eukaryota; kingdom Metazoa; phylum Chordata; class Amphibia; order Anura; family Aromobatidae; genus Allobates; species Allobates femoralis. The sequence continues at coordinate 81,765,793 of JARQOC010000012.1, read as the reverse complement.
TGTCCTACACAACTCACCTATATGGATAGCTAAAAAGAAATTTAATGGAGTTAACGCCATCTTCAGATCTCTAATATGTGGCAGGAGATCTGCTAGAATCAAATTGGAAACTCTTCAGAGTGGGAAGGAAGAAGGGGGATTGGCGGTTCCAAACGCCTGGATATACTTTTTAGCAGGGCAGGGTTTATGTGTTTATATGTTTCACGAAATGTATTGATTGCCATTTTTGACGTTTTTGATTTGACATGGTTTTGGTTGTTTTTGAAAATAAAAAAAAAACAACTGGTTAAAAAAAGAACAGTGTGTCTCAAAGATACGACCCTATATGCGCTTTTGTATCCTCTTTGTATCCCGTTTCATCTACAACTCATATCGCTCTGCTTTTGGCAAACAAAGAGATTGGAGTAGGCCGCCCAGTAACAGATGTTGTCTCATCGCTTGTGATACGACTAGCCAGTTTTTGGCAGCTACAGCTTTCAGTAAGATTAGCAGTAGCACCTACCCCACGTACACATCCAACAAGTCTATCACCACTTCCACCACGACCTCAGGATATCCCACTCATGTTTAATGCACACAGATTTGGAAAGCACTTGTTTGAGGCCTAATGAAAGCCTTTTCGGGGAAACACAAAGATTTGGTAATCATTGCTTAGAGGCCAAACACTTCCTTTTTAGGGGAAACTGAAGAATTTTGCAGTCACGGCTTCGAGGCCCAAAAAATACCTTTGTAGTACAAAATGAAGGATTTGACTAACACTGCTTTGAGGCCAAACTTAGCCTTTTTGGGGAAACTGAAACATTTTACACTCACTTGCTGTATGTAAAAAACGCAGCTTTGGTAACGCACACAGATTTGATAATGACACTTGTCCTCAGCAAAAAATGCCCATGTCCGGATGTACCCTCTCGCCCTCCTATCTAAAAAGCAATCAAGTATCTAGCTATCTATTAGTGTAACACAGATGGAGCAGCACGGCGTGGCAGCAGCACTGTCCCTAACAAATAACACTCTAAAAATGGTGATGACTGCAAATGGTCACTTGTTATAACCAGAGGGACATGTGACTTAGGCAGCCAATCAAACTAGCCAGCCAATGACACAAGCCCTTGTGTCCTCAACTTGTGGATGTTTTATGTTTTTTTGGTGCAGCACACAGTGGTGCATGCCCCTTGTCAGATGCTCCTGATTCATGTAGAGTTTGGCATCTCTTCATGAATGTGCAATCTGCCTGAGGCTACAAGCCCAAAAAAGCAATCTCGGACAGACTAAGCACAAGCTGCCCTGTTAGGAAGAACCCCGAGAAACCCAAACACCCTTTAACCCCTATACAGGGATCTGGATTTACAACAGGACCCAGGAGATAGCTGCCTATGGAAGGGCTGCAGTCCATGGACAGGAAAGTCACCAATGAGGCCAAAGCCAGGAGGTCAGGAAAAGGATAAAATCAGGATCTGATAATGTAGTCAGGAAGCCAGGTCAAAACCAAGATAGCAGCAAAGTACAAAATCATGAGGCAAGAGAAACATCCAAGAAACAGTCTGAGGTAACACAAGAAAAACTTCAATACAAGACAGTAGAATAGCCACTGGAACCAAAAGCTATTTCTGGCAGCTTGCAGCAGAAAGCTGAAGGTATTAGTAGGGTGTGGTGCTTTCTAAAAGGCTCAAGATTAGGAGTTAATGACTATAGCTGGACAGCACACAGACACCTCCACTCAGTCTGTAAAGTACTGCATGTCCCAGTCTCTCTAACCTTGGTGGACGGATGGAGCCAGCGCTCGCCAGACTTTCTGGCTGTGACTTCTCTATCACCAGCACTAGCTGGTGAATATGGCAGTGCCAGGCAAATAAAGCAAATGTTGATGGGGCAGACTCTGGTGGGCATGTGACAATGAATCAGGAGCGTTTAACTTCAACACACCCTAAATCACCAGTCTTGATGAATCGGGGTCCATGAGTTTGATGTGATCCAGAGCAAGGGGTACTCGGACACCGGGACTGATGGCTTCTTGGATGGGGACATCATGAGTGGTCGGGATCCCGGTTCCGTGCCCTGGTTATCATTTGAGTTAGATGGTGGGGAGGGAGTATTTACAAGGGAACGTGAGGCCACCTGTGGATACCGGTAATATGGGTACCGGCGCTGCAAGCCGGCTGCTTAGGTAATGGTGGGTGCAGCAGAGAGTGGTCTAGCTCCCACAGGAGGAGCTTTTACCTCAGGGCAGCGGTGATGGATGATGTTAGTGGTGAGGGGGATGAGGGGAGTAGTTGTTGCAGTTCCTACCCCTCTGATGCAACGCTGATGTTGGTGATGCTGCCCTCCGGGCACCGGCGGGAAGAACGACGGAGACCAATTCAAGTTTAACTCCAGTTTACTGGGTACCGGCAGATGTTAAAATGGAACACGGTACAGTTTGGTTTACCGAGTGGTTGTTGCCGGTTCAGGGTCCCCCTTATGGAGTCTCTAGATGTTTTCTTTCTTTGGTCTTTCAGGGTCAACTCTATTCTTCCCAGTCTCTTCCACCTTCACAACGCTCTCCTGCCAGTCCTACGGTCTGTCACTAGCCGATCAGGTTGGTCCCTTACTGGTACGGATGGGAGCAGCAGGAGCGCACAATTTCTCCCACCACCGGAATTCAGTCTGCAACCACTAGTGTCCTCAACCGGTTTCAGTCCTGTGGGGTGAGATGTCCTTGTGGCGCTAACGGCAACACGATCTTTATGGGCCTGCAGCTCGTCGGTCTGCGGTCAGAGGTGAACTGCTGACCGTCTTGGCTTCCCGTGTTTGCTGGTGTTTTCCTCCAATGTGACCAGCTGGCTCAAACCAGTCCTGGTCCGTTGCCTGCTGTCCTGGGCCCCCACTTAAAGATGGGGATCTCTCCTGTCAACTGCACTGTCAGGCCCGTCCTTCCTGCCTTCCAGCACTGTCTCTAAACTGTCACTCACTCTCACTACTCTACCCTAGGCTCCACCCCCTTTTGGGACCTACTAAATTACCAGTCCCCCTATTCTACGTGGCCTAATCCTAGGTGTGTGTGTGTGTGTGTGTGTAAAACCAGACTCCATAGGTTAAACCCTGAACTGACAACTTACAGAGATCACATTACTGGTCAGAGTGCAATACCTCTCTGTGGGGCCTAGCCAGAGGGGCGCCACAAGTTCACACCTGTATCTGTATTATAAGGGTGAACATTTAAATTCGGCATCCGCATGAATGTTAGAGATCCATATCAAGTCATCACTCAGTAGGTAACACTCTACCTAATATACTGTATATGATTCTTCAGTTTTGATTCAACTAAAAAAAATAAGAAAAAAGATCAGTTTGTATGATTTTTGCATTGCATTAGATTTAGCCTGCCGGGCGGCTGTAATTTATGCTGTTTGGTCTGATCAGCGCTCGCATGCCGGCGCAGTGATTAATTATCCTAATATCGGAGTCGCATTTAACAGCAGGCTGCTCACACAGACGCGTCCGATCCGTACTTCTTGATTAAATATAAATGTTACCAATAAAAGACAATGGAATACGTTTCTTCCGTGACAAAGAAGTTTATATTAGCTGTCATAAAGCAGCAAACAAATTAAAGGGGTTGTCTGTTCTTGTAAAAATCCATTCATTGCAATCCGTGAAATGAAAATGGAGTCTGCACAAATATGCAGAAGTCAGGCCTATTTGTCTGTGTTTTGCTATGGACACCTTTTGTTTTTTACTTAACTCTTTCACGCCATGGCCATTTTCCGTTTTTGCGCTTTAGGCCAAAAAAAAAAACGTAATATCGGCATTTTGATTTTTTTTCTCATTACGTCGTTTACTGATCGGATTCACTTTATTATTTTGATACATCGGACTTTTACAAACGCAGCGATACCAAATATGTATATTTTTATTGATTACCGTATATACTCGCGTATAAGCCGACCCGTGTATAAGCCGACCCCCCTACTTTTGCCCCCAAAACCTGGGAAAACCTATTGACTCGTGTATAAGCCGAGGGTGGACCCAGCACAGGTATACAGGCCCCCCCAGTGGTATACAGCAGCCCCAGAGGTATATACAGCAGCCCCAGTGGTAGTATATAGCAGCAGCCCCAGTGGTATATACAGCAGCAGCCCCAGTGGTTAGTATACAGCAGCCCCAGAGGTATATACAGCAGCCCCAGTGGTAGTATACAGCAGCCCCAGAGGTAGTATACAGCAGCCCCAGAGGTAGTATACAGCCCCAGTGGTAGTATACAGCAGCCACAGTGGTAGTATACAGCAGCCCCAGAGGTATATACAGCCCCAGTGGTAGTATACAGCAGCCCCAGTGGTAGTATACAGCAGCCCCAGTGGTAGTATACAGCAGCCCCAGAGGTAGTATACAGCAGCCCCAGAGGTAGTATACAGCAGCCCCAGAGGTATATACAGCCCCAGTGGTAGTATACAGCAGCCCCAGAGGTAGTATACAGCAGCCCCAGAGGTAGTATACAGCAGCCCCAGAGGTATATACAGCCCCAGAGGTATATACAGCAGCCCCAGTGGTAGTATACAGCAGCCCCAGAGGTATATACAGCCCCAGAGGTATATACAGCAGCCCCAGTGGTAGTATACAGCAGCCCCAGTGGTGTATACAGCAGCCCCAGAGGTAGTATACAGCAGCCCCAGAGGTAGTATACAGTAGCCCCAGAGGTAGTATACAGCAGCCCCAGAGGTGTATACAGCCCCCCCATCAGTATACAGGGCCCCCCTTGGTGCACAATCCTGTATAGGAAGAGATTAGTATACTTATCACTGTCCCGCTGCCGCTGTCCCGCCGCCGTCATCGCGCTCCTCCGTCTTCATCCAGCGTCTTCCGGCTTCCTCTAGCGTGCAGGCAATGACGTCATTGTCTGCGCCGACCGGAGGAAGCCGGAAGAACACGGATGAAGACGGAGGAGCGCGATGACGGCGGCGGGACAGCGGCAGCGGGACAGTGATAAGTATACTAATCTCTTCCTATACAGGATTGTGCAGCAAGGGGGGGGCCTGTATACTAATGGGGGCGGGCCTGTATACTGTATACACTGTATACAGTGTATACAGTATACAGTGACTCGCGTATAAGCCGAGGGGGGGACTTTTCAGCCCAATTTTTGGGCTGAAAAACTCGGCTTATACGCGAGTATATACGGTATGTTCTTTTTAGTGGGGCAAAAGGGCGGTGATTTGAACTTGTGTTTTTTACTTTTAAAAACTTTTTTCTCAATTCTACTGTATTAGTCCTTGAAGCTGCTATCGTCCGATCGCTTGTGCTATACATAACAATGTATCAGTACTGCTATGTATAGCTAAAATCACTAGAGGTGATTGAATCGCTTCAGGGCCTGCATTCGGGAGATTCCCATCTTCAAAGTGCTAGATTGCTGTGCTCCAGTACACTGGGGGTCTGACAACTGGAAGCTTCTTGCTGTGTGTGATTGGCTCGCACTGGCCCTAAAAGCCGAGTAATCTCCTTAATGTCTGGTCTAAATTTAAAAATATATGAAATACCCCCCCTCCTTACCAGAAGTGTTACACTTACGACTGGCTGTATGTGAACGTAGAGCCGACCAGCCATTTACTGACTAGTGATGACATATGGAGTCATGTTTCGTTCCTGAAGATACAATCCTTGTACTTGATCAGGGGCGTAACTACAATAGGTGCAGGGGTTGCGATCGCACCTGGGCCCTGCAGCCTAGGGGGCCCCAAAAGTCCCTTTGGACTATAGAAAAAGACTAATACTATTACAGATTTGCAATAATTGGGGGCCCTGTTGGAGCTTTCGCATTGGGGCCCCTGAGCATGAAGTTACACCACTGTACTTGATCCTTCAGGGGTTCGCTCATCTCTAAAACTCACAATCTGTAGGATTATCACAATGACAGACAGGTGTCATCAGCACAACCCTGCCTGTAATGACAACCCATTGGCACCCAATGATCCCATCATAGGCAGGAGGAATGAAAAGCTCCCTGCTGGTGCGTATTAAATGCCACTGTCAGAGATTATCCTACCACTGTTAGAGGCACATGATGGCTGATTATATAAGCCATCATGTGCAGGGGAATGATGCAGGCTCAGCATGTGAACCAACCCGCACAGACAGAAATAATTCCTTTGATGTACAACTATGTAAAGGGGTTCAGTGCTGCTGTCAGAGATTAACCTACTGCTGTTAGAGGCACATGATGGCTGATTATATCAGTCATCATGTGCAGGGAATGATGCGGGCTAGGCATGTGAACCCGCAAAGACAGAGGTAATTCCTTTGATGTACCAGTATGTGAAGGGGTTAAATGCAATACTAGCTTGGATTAGTTTATTAGAAGGGATACTTAGGTCATCTCTCTTCCTTAGAGACAGTAATAATGGGTGACAGTACAAATCTATAGCAAACTTTCCAACCAAGTTCATGAAATAACATGTTTGCGTGCGTTCCTAAACCAAGCAGCATTTAGTCTGGAGGAAGAACGTGCTTTAAACGTTTACGATCTGTATTATACTTGACAACTGGGTTCTCATAATTGCAAAACCTCCCGGTTCCTTCCATGACCCCTGTAACATACATTTACATATGATCTAAATTGTCAGACGCCAGGAGAAGTTTGATTAATTTTCTTCTACAAGTACTCATCAAAGATTCCCCCAGTCTATGTAAACTCTCGTATTAGAGAGGAAAATCAACCTGCGGGTCATCTTCTTTTCCAAAGCGAGGTCATAAAACAAAGAACCATCTCAGCTGGTGGTGAGGAGGGAGAGAGATGGTCCAGGATCGTGTAATACGACATGTTCAGATTCTGGAATAAGTACAGAGAAGATCAAGAAAACTAGACTTTGAGTGTTAGGACTTTTATCTCTCGGACAGATGTCAAACCACATGCCAAGCTGTAAGAAATGTTCTTCAGCAACAGCGCTGAAATCATTCTAGAAAATGGAGTTTAAGTGAGGAGTTTACTCAGAAAAGTAATTGTAACCTTTCCAAAAGACCTCTCCTCTGAGAAGACCACCATCGTATCCAGATTATTAGTTCACCCTACATCAGTACTTTCTAGATTTCTGCATTAATTTGGTCAGATTTTCACATAGTAGATAAAGAATCAACTTAAAGGAGTAAGGCTGCCTTCACATTAGCGTTTGGTGCCGCAGCGTATGCCGCGTTCCCATACGCATTCAAACGCATGCGCACTGCGTTCCTATGTTTAACATAGGAACGCATGGTGCCTGCGTTTGCTGTGTTCGGGTGCGGATGCGGACGATATCTGCTCCTTCCGGTGTCCAGCGTCCGCACCCGGGACGCAGCATGTTGCATTTTTTGGAGTATGAAAAATCCGCAACCATCCGCATGCGGATATTATTAGCATTGCTGTCTATGGATACGCAAGGCTAAGCAACACATTGCGTATGACTTGTTTTGGGACGCATGCGGACAGCATAGTGCGCATGCCCAGAAAAGGTTTAAAGGTAGACGCCCACTCTCCACCCATGAGAATAAACGCATGCGGATGCATAAACGCATGCATACGCAAGGAAACGCTGCGTTTTTAAATAGGATTTTGTATGCACTTGCATATAACAAAAACGTGCGTTTGACTGCGTATGCATGCATATTGCCTTGCGGATACGCATGCGCATCATACGCTGCGGCGCCAAACGCTAATGTGAAGGCAGCCTAAGGCTGCCTTCAGACTTGCAGATGCATCTGCAGCGTTTTGCAGATGCATCTGCAAGCATCTGCATGCAGACCGCGGCCCCTATGTTTATAATGGAGCGCACGGCGGTCTGCAGATGCTTGCAGACCGCCGTGCGCTCTCATTGCCCTCCATTAGTGATCTGTGCGCATGCGGATGCCTGCGCACAAATCACACACTCTCGCCCGCACCCGGGACGCGAGATGTTGCGTCCCGGGTGCGGGCGAGAGTATGTGATTTGTGCGCAGGCATCTGCATGCGCACAGATCACTAATGGCGGGCAATGAGAGCGCACGGCGGTCTGCAAGCATCTGCAGACCGCCGTGCGCTCCATTATAAACATAGGGGCCGCGGTCTGCATGCAGATGCTTGCAGATGCATCTGCAAAATGCTGCAGATGCATCTGCAAGTCTGAAGGCAGCCTTACAGATCAGAATTTGTCATTTTTTAAAGTGAGGAAAATGATTCAATAAAGATAATGTGAAGGTGAAATTAAAACGGTTTGATCAGGTAGGAATGGGGTGACCTGGTTTATGTAGACAGGGACCGGTGAAAGTCTGATCTGTACAACACATGTGACACTAGTCACTGCAAGACATGAGGCAGGGTAGTTAAATGTTCTGGGATCAGATACAGAGAGAGCATGTTTTGAACTAAGACTATAGTCAAAGGGTAGCCAGGTCATGGTATGGGGTCAGAATACCAGGATGATAGCAGATCAGAGCAGAGGGAAAAGGTAAGTGAATTTTCAGAGGAGGTCCAAGGTCTGGCAGCAATAGAACAGGTAAGTGAGGCCAACATGCACCAATGAGCAAATGCTACGATTGGCAGAGAGATTTGGGACTAACTGCTCAGCTAAGTAGCTGGGCAATCACAGAGAACAGGGAACCGCTCTCTAATTGGATGGCTGAGCTGTCAATCAACAGACCAACACCTGATCTGTCACTCACCAAACTGACAGCACGGCCCTGATTCCATAGTGCAGCAAAATATAACTCATTTCGTTCAGGACTTACTAAGTGGGTTAATTGTGACAACATTTATGTGGAAGTGTTTTGTGGTATGAACAAAGGATATTTTTGAGGACCTCAAAATAAGGTGCTGGAAAAAGTCAGAAAACCATGTCTAAAGAGTTTGTATGCCACCAATCTACAGACAGATTGTGTACAAACTGAGGAAATTCAAAACCACTGTAACCCTCTCCATGAGTGGTTAACCAACAAATATTAATCCAAGAGAAAGCCATATACTAATCTGTGAAATAACAAAGGAACCTAAGATAACCTCTAAGCAACTAAAGGCCTCTCTCACATTAGCTAATGTTAATGTTTATGATTCCACTGAAAAATAATGGTCTTACGTGAACCTGAAGGATATTGGAACAATGTTTTTTGGATGGGTAAGACCAAAAATAGAAGGATCTTGGCTTGAATTAGACCGGTAACCTTGTCAATAGGCTGAGTGTGTTATTGCATCTGTTCTCCAATCACATACATGGAGAAAAACTGCTTCTTTGAGAAACGTGAACATTTTTTTAAAATTTGGACAACCTCTTTACCTTTCCTTCGACAGTCATAAATCGTCAATTCTTGTCTTTTGAGGAGTGGTGATACCATAGGAGTTAATCAATTGTCTATATGATTAGTAAGAAGATGCTGATTGTTATAGTTCAATCACAGAGACCTCCCAATGATCACAAAAAAGGGGCTCCAATTTAAATGGAGTGGTGGTAGACCATGGGCTTTGCCTCCACATTCATAATCTGTACGATAGATGGAGATGATTGCTGTCACAAAGCAATGAGATTAGGGTAGGCTCCTTTAAACCCAGCAGAGCACTGTGTATCCTGGACCTCAGTTGAGATAATATGGCAAAGCCCAGTGAAATACCAGAGCTTGAATTGTCAGGAGGTGCAGATATGGCAATGTAGCAGAGGCCAGCAACACAGCAGAGGCCAGAAACCCAGCAGAGCCCAACAGCACAGCAGAGCCCAACAGCACAGCCCAGCAACACAGCAGAGTTGGGGATGTCTGGAAGTACACTTGTGGCAGAGCTGAGGCAGAAAGGTGTCCACAGTAGAGGTATGGACGAGAACTACCAAAATACTCAGGTGGGAATCTCTCCCCTGATCTAGTCTATAACCTGTAAGGGCAAGACTTCAGCGGTGCACACCAGATTGCATTGGCAGCAATATATAAAGTACTGCAAGGATAAGCAAACCCTGTTGATGGATTCAGGACTGGTTACCCAACAAAGATTACTCCAAGTACAAGCCATAGAATAGTCTGTGAGATAACAAAGAAACCCAAGTTTATCTCTAAGCAACTAAAGGCCTGGACAAGAACTACCTAAATCCTCAGGTGGGGATTTCTTGCTCGCGCTGGCCTTTAACCCCTAAGGGAAGACATCGGAGGTGCACACCAAATTGCACTGGCATCGAAAAAGATGGCAGCAGAAGGAAAAGCAATTTGTGGTGATAGATCCAAGAGAGCTGAATTAAAATACCACATCATTGTTCATACTATCTGACCTGGACAGTGAGAAGATCGTAGGATTGATTTCCGGGGTGAGCTGTAAGATGAAAGATCTCCTTCTACCAAAAAGTAAAAAAATTATATTAAGAAAAAATCCTTTATGAGGACTAATGTGCCTGACACCGGTTGCTGAGTTAATCAAAACCCAAGAATTTTCCAATAAATGCCTGTAAATTGTATTCAATTCCAAAATCCAGAATTATGCACTGATTGTGCTCATCAGTATTCATCAGGTACTTATTTCAGAGTAGAGAATAGAGCAGACATTAACTCCTTCATGAACAGGCCTGATGGTTCGATAATGAACAAGTTTTTCAGCCTTGCAATCAAGGCATTTTTAGTTTGTCCATGTAACCCATATCAGGGCTTCTTTTTACATTTGCACCTTTACGAACACATAAAGTGCTTAGTTTGGCTTCAATTAGATTGGTGGAATGGAAAGCAAAAATCAGTTTGTGCCTCACTGGAGATTTCAGTGTTGGTTGCAGGGATCAGAAGAAGCCAGGTATCATGTGCTGACTGCTTTGCATTCCATGAGTGCTGCTGCTGTGTTTAAACTGAGTTTTTTTCCTTCAGTCTTGCTGTATTCTGTGGTTCTGCATGTGGAGTAGTGTGTCATAGCATTGAGGTGGAGGAGTGTGTCATAGCATTGAGGTGGAGGAGTGTGTCATAGCATTCTGATCTCTACTCCCTCACCCTTGAAGTAGTTCCACTTCCCTCCACTAGGTGTCACAGACAGAGTTCATTTCTCCTCTAGACCCATGGTGTGCAGACCTATATTTGCTGGAGCTGATGCTGTTCACTATTATTGGAGTGATTGGCTTTTCCCAGTCTGTGGGTGGAGGTAGGGGCTCTTACCATAATCAGTAACTTAGTAAAATCCACATCCTATCACACACTTCTATGGAAGTGTGACGTTAACATCTATTTGTAGTGACGTTAATGTCTATATCATCCCCCATACCACAGATATAGCCCCGTTAAACATCTAGTAAAATCATCCGTGCAGGTTATCCCAATCATATCTCCACTGCCACGCCAAATTTGTTTATGGAATTTGTAGTGATCAATTTATATGAGTGTAGTCGAATTACACCATGCAATGTATATGATGGATGTTATTTCCCATGTCCCATTCCCGGCATCTTTGCCATTAGTTTTTAAGATGTCACCACACCTACCACTGTAAATTTAAATAAAGTTTGATACATTTGCATATATCCGGACTCGAGTTGTTTTGTTTGTTGGTTTTCACTCATAATCAGCAACGAAGGGCTAGGGTGGCGACCGAGACCTCCCCACCATCTGAGTTACCTCTGGAACAGGAGGAGTTAGGGAACCCCAGTCTAAGGGTCAGACTAGCTCCCCTGGACACCTTTGCCCATCTTACCTCCTTGTCTTCCTAACTGCTATACCACCCAAAAACATCGGGAAGGTAGGAACAGGAACAGTGAGGAGTGAAGCAGCCGGAATAGGTTAGTATAAGGGGGTTTTAATTTTTTTTCTACATATTATTCTTAATATGCTCTTTGTTTTGGGGAGAACCCAAGAGCTCATAAAGGACTAAATTGTGGAGAATAAATTGTGTGCAAACCGAATTTTGCAGAAAATAATTACCTAACCGACTTGGATCTGCTCATTCCTATCCCCAGATAGAACAAACAACCCTCAAAATACTCCTTTACTTCATTGAGGTCAATGTTATTGTATAGAGAACACGATACATTGAAAATCATAAATTGCAATTTTAACGTACTTGTAATTATTTTTTTCTCTGTACAGCGCCCCACAATATGGTGACACTATAGAAATAGGAAAACATTATACCAATGGAAGAATTGACTAACCAGCATCTCTCGAAGACTTTTCCTTCTTCTGTTGCATTTTTCTCTTTTTCCCTTCTGTATTTTCAGGTTTTACGTTTGACCTTTCAAATTGTCTTTTTACGTCTTATCAGGTTTAGTTATTTTCTTTTTTCTTCATTCCACATAGGTCAATAAATAAATAATGCTTTTGTCTCTCGTGACAATGTGTGCTGAAAAGTTTTCCAGATTGATTTTCTAATTTTATTTGTTTTTCTTTAGTTTAGTCTTTTTTTTTCTTCTGTATATTGGTTACATTTTTTTTTCATTGCAGCATTTATTTTGCTCCGACATTTAACCCACGTCCTTTTTGTTGGAAGCTCTATAGTAGAAAAAAAAATCTTGCAAGTCCACCAAGTAGAGAGGTGCGAGTTCATGTGGGTAAATGTGACAGCTTTCACCATCTTGTATGCCAAAAAAAAAGATGGAGGTGAAATCTGTGAAAAACGCCCATGAAATGTGTGGGTAGGATGTGATTTTGGAGATGTTTGTTTAAAATGAAGGTCTTCAAATCGAGGAACATTTCACTGGTGGTGAAGACACGGCTCGTACATAGTCTGGTCTGTTCTGTAGTAACATATGGAAGCGACACCTGGACGATAAAGGAACAAGACAGAAGAACTATCGACGTCTTTGAAATGTGTTGCTACCGCCAGGCATGACAGGAACACATTTGAGATGGACGGCGATAAACTGGAAGGTGTAAAGAACTTCAACCTACTTGGATGAATGATCACTCAAGATGCAGAGACAACACCGGAAGTCAATTAGAGAATAGCTATGGGCAAACCAACAATGAAGTCACTGGACGAGGTCTTCACATCAAGGAACATCTCACTGGTGATGAAGATACCGTCTAGTCTGTACATAGTCTGGTCTGTTCTGTGGTAGCATATAAAAGTGAAACATGGACGATAAAGGGAAAAGACAGAAGAACACCAATGCCTTCAAAATGTATAGCTAGAGAAGAATATTGTTATCAATACCATGGATGGCAAGAAGAACAAATAAATCAATTTTGGAACTAATAAAGCCAGATTATGTCAATAGAAGCTGGGATCCCCGATATACGACTTGCCTACTTTTGGACATATCATACGAAGAAAAACATCAGTGGAGAAGGAACTCTTGGTCGGAATAATAAAAGGAACAAGGGGAAGAGGAAGCCTGGTAACCCAATGACATGATACAAGCAGAAAACGGCAGAGAAGACCCTGGTAGAACTATTTAGGCTTGGAGAAGACCCAGGTGGAAAAAAGTAGGCTTGGAGAAGACCTGGTTGACCTATGATGGTTTCAAGAAGACCCTGGTGGACTTATTTAGGCTTGGAAAAGACCGTAGTGGACCTATCTAGGCTGCACAAGATCGATCCTTGTTGTATCCCTCGATTGGGAACAACCTGTAATTTCTACTCTCTGAATTGTATATATGTCCTCCAATCAGTAATTCCTTGTTGTTACGAGGTAGATTAGACTGTCTACTAAGTTTGTCCCTAAGTTGCTCCCTTAGTTATGTCTGTACAGGATGTCCCCCCTTCTTCCTCAGTTAGTCTGCAGAAGCCATTGCTCCAGACACATGTGTATACCCCAGTACAGATTAATCCTTTTTACCTATCGTTTATTGCGATTAATACAAGATTTGTAAGAAAACTACAGTGTTCTCCTGTCTTACTACAGCTGCAGTGGCGATCGAGTTGAAAACTGTCTGTTGCCCCTGATGGGGTAAGTACCGAGCATACAATTATCTAAGGGACTGGTAATTAGAGCGCTTACATTTACAACAATCCTCCTACAGACCATTCATCCATCAAGTTGCCATGGGACAATTTTAAGTGAATGCCATCAGTACAAAGGGAACTGGTCAGCACGAAATGACCGTGCAAAAGAAGATATAGATACCTTTTGGTGGCTGTATTTCACAATAGCATGCATTTTTGCAATAGATTTCATTGAAAATTTCCAACCGTTTGGATTCTGCAGCCTCTACGTATCACAGTACATACCATAGCAGAGATCAGAATGAGTTAACAGTAAAAGTGTCAGAGATTGAGTCATAAATCAGGGTAAAAGATGGTTTGGAAAATGAAAGATAAGAGTTAAAAGCTCAGCAGTAAGAATCTACATGCTTAAATACTACAGTAGCTGATAACATGGAATGGATGAGTCAGATACGAGCTCCCAGGAGTTGCGTGCGGACAGCCTGAGCTCAGCACTGTCTCTGCCTGAGGTAACCCAAGACTCTGATCAGCTGTATTGGGAACGCTGCGTATGCCCCCCCACTCTTATATGGCCGTATTCAGTGTGTGGAGCTAAAGACGGATTTCCCTGACAATCACCATGACAGGTTTTGAAACAGCCTAGTGGGGACAACATCTGGAAAGTTTTTGAAAGGTTTTCTTCCAGATTTCACTTATGAAGTATATTTGAAAGTGTATTATAATCACTTGCTCTACATTATTGTTAAATAAAAATGTAAACATTGGTTACACTTTAAATGTTTCAGATCACCAAACAAATGTAAATATTAGACAAAAATACCACAGGTAAACACAAAATGCAGTTTATAAATGAAGGCCTTTATTATTGAGGGGAAAGAAAAATCCAAACCTACAGGGCCCTGTGTGAAAAACTGATCGTCCCCTAAACCTAATAGCTGGCTGGACTACCTTTAGCAGCAACAACTGCATTCAAGCATTTGCAATAACTGGCCATGAGTCTTTTGCAACACTCAGGAGAAATTTTCGCCCATTAATCTTTGCAGAATTGTTGTAATTCAGCCACATTGGAGGGTTTTCGAGCATGAACCACATTTCTAAGGTCCGGCCATAGCATCTCAATGGAATTAAGCTCAAGATTTTGACTAGGACACTCCAAAGTCTTAATTTAGTTTTTCTTAAGCCATTCAGAAGTGGACTTGCTGGTGTGTTTTGGATCATTTTTCTGCTGCACAACCTAAGTGCGCTTCAGCTTGAGGTCATGAGCAGATGGCTGGACATTCTTCTTTAGGATTTTTTGGTGTTAACAGAATTCATGGTTCCAGTTACCAAAGCATCTTCTAGGTGCTGAAGCAGCTAAAAAAGCCTCAAATTCACACTGCCACCATTATATTTTACTGTTGGTATGATGTTCCTTTTCTGAAATGCTCTGTTAATTCTACACCAGATGTAATGGACATACACCTCCCAAACAGTCCAACTATTGTCTCATCAGTCCACAGAGTATTCTATCAAAAGTCTTGGGGATCATCAGGATGTTTTCTGGCAAAACAGAGACGATCCTTTATGTTTTTTTTCAACACAGCTGTGGTTTTTGTCTTGGATCTCTGCCATCTGGCCATTTTTGCCCAGTCTCTTTTTTATGGTGGAGTCCAGACCTTAACTGAGGCAAGTGACACCTGCAGATCTTTGGATGTTATTGTGGCGTGTTTTGTAACCTCTTGGATGAGTCGTTGCTGCGCTCTCGGAGTAATTTTGGTCAGCTGCCCACTGCTGAGAAGGTTCATCACTGTTCTGTGTATTTTGACATTTGGGGATAATGGCTCTAACTGTTGTTCACTGAAGCCCCAACGCTTTAGAAATGGCATTATTACCTTTCCTAGACTGATAGGCCACAATTAATTTGTTCTCATTTGTTCCTCAATTTCTTTGGATTGCGGTCTAGCTTTTGAGGATCTTTTGGTCTACTTCACTTTGTCAGGCAGGTTCTATTTAAATGATTCCTTGATTTAGAACAGGTCTGGCAGTAATCCAGCCTGGGTGTGGCTAGGGAAATTAAATTAAACTTCCCAAAGATGTGATAAGCCACAGTTAATTTAGGCTTGAATGGGGGGGGGGGGGATCATTTTTTCACACAGGGCCCAGTAGGTTTGGATTTCTTTTTCCCTAAGGGAATTCATTTATAAACTGTTTTGTGTTTACGTGTGTTCTCTCTGTCCAATATTTACATTTGTTTGGTGATCTGAAACATTTAAATGTGACAAAGATGCAAGAGAATAAGAAATCAGGAAGAGGGCAAACATTTTTTCACACCACTGTTCATTATACAAAGATGCATAAAATTAAAGTAAATTTACTCTTAACAATAGTCAAATAAAAGAACATGAGTAAGATGAGGAATACATGCAGCAGATTGCCTAATACATCACCTTCTTCTACCCTGACAGCTTGAAACTTTATATTTTCTGTAGGGTCATACTAGGTTAAGCTGCTAAATTCCCAACACAGAGAATTCTTTTTATCATAACCATAATCACAATTTTATTATGTAAATTATTGATTGGATTTTGTTCTTCAATTCTTCTACCCATGATGCTATACATGGGTAACTTTACAATGATGTAATGTCACATTGACCAGAATGCTAATGTAATCTAATATGAGAAAGTCAACAGCTCAGAAGACTGAACATTAGCAGTAAGTGACCAATAGTAATAGTCCTCAACATCAACCAAGCAGTAGACAATAGAGGAAGGACCCATCAGTTTGAATCTATGTAACATGTCTATGTTTGGTCCAGTGAATATAAGAAACCTTTAAAATAGACAAGTGGTTCCCTCCAACCACCAGTGATCAACAACAGCAAGCAGTTACTGCAAGGTCAACCTCAATCAAGGATGGCAAGCAGTACCTGCAAGGCCACCAGTGATCAACGTTGGAGAGGGGTTCCTGGAAAGCCTTCAACAATCAAGATTGGTGTGCTGTGCCAGCAAGGTCACCTGCAATCAAGGTGGGCAAGTGGATCCTGCAAAGCTACAAGTGTTCAAGGTTGGCGATTAATTCCTGCTAACTACCAGCAACAAGTTTGGTGAGTGGCTTCACCTTGGCCTCAGTAAACAAGGTTGGCAAATGGTTTCTGTGATCAAGGTTGGAGAGTTGTTACTGATGTCCACAAGTGATCAATGTTGGCGAGCAGTTCACTTTTCACCAGTAGTTAAGGTTAGCAATCAATTAATACTGGAGAGAAGGGATCAAAGTTGGTGAGTAGCTCCTAAAAGGCCACCAGTGATAAAAGACAGCAAGTGGTTCCAGCATGGTCACCAGTGATCAAGGTTGGTGAGTGGATCCTGCAAGGCCACCAGTGATCAAGGTTGGTGAGTATTTTCTGCTGGTTGATGAGTGGTTTCTGCTAGGTCACAGCAAACAAGCTTGGCAAAAGTTTCCTGCAAGGCCACCAGTGATCAAGGTTGGCAAGTGGTTTATGCAAGGCCACCAGTGATCAAAGTTGCAAAGAGGTTTCTTTCAGCGACAAGTGATCAATGTTGGTGAGCTGTTCATGCAGGCCACCACAGATCGGTTGCTGAAAGGCCGCCCTCAAGAAACAAGATTGGAGCAAATGGCTCCTGCAAAGCCACCAACAATCAAGGTTTGTGAGTGGTTCCTACAAGGCCACCAGCAATCAATGAGTGGTTCATGCAAAAGTTACTAATGATCAAGGTTGCAAAGTTGTTCCTGTTGGCCACTATGGATCAAGATTGGTGAGTAGTTTCTTAAAGATCGCCAGTGATTAACCTTCCTAGCGTTATTCCCGAGCCTGACTCGGGGTTAACATTCACTACCAGAAGCGTTAACCCCGAGTCAGGCTCGGGCTTACCCGCGTTCGCGGCAGATGCGGTGAGAAAACCGCATCTGCCGCACTTGCCGCACTTGCGCCGCACTTGCGGCGCGGTTGCGGTAATCTGCATAGGAACCAACCACCTCGGATGACCCTCATACACTGTTAATATGTGCCCCTGCAGCCTAGTAAACCATTAGCAGCACTGTTTTTGTGTGAAAAGTGGCTGCAGTAGAAGTGAGATAATGATTTTATAAACTTACATGCCTGCGTACTTGAGGGCGTCTCCCTGTGTGTGCTGGCACTTGTGGGCTGTGCTCATCATGTCTGCTCTCCCCCTCCCTTATGCACGCCCCCTCTCAGCCTGCTATAGTGATGTGAGGCTGATTGCGTCATAAAGGGGCGGGCTACCGGGATGCCGCGATTTAGCCCCGCCCCTTTATGACGCAATCAGCCTCACACAGTATAGCAGGCTGAGAGGGGGCGTGCATAAGGGAGGGGGAGAGCAGACATGATGAGCACAGCCCACAAGTGCCAGCACACACAGGGAGACGCCCTCAAGTACGCAGGCATGTAAGTGTATAAAATCATTATCTCACTTCTACTGCAGCCACTTTTCACACTAAAACAGTGCTGCTAATGGTTTACTAGGCTGCAGGGGCACATATTAACAGTGTATGAGGGTCATCCGAGGTGGTTGGTTCCCTTTACTATGCAGATTACCGCAACCGCGCCGCAAGTGCGGCGCAAAAGCGGCAAGTGCGGCAGATGCGGTTTTTTAACCGCATCTGCCGCGAACGCGGGTAGCCCGCTTTTAGCAAAAAATTCAAGACCTAAACAGACCGCCAGGGAGGTTAAAGATCGCGAGTGGTTTCTGCATGGCCAACAGTAATCAAGGTTGGTGAATGATTCCTGCAAGTCCACCAGGGATCAAAGTTGGTGAGTAGGATCTGCAAGGCCATCAGTAGTCAAGGTTGGAGAGTGGTTCCTGCTGACTACCACAAATCAAAGTGGGTGTGTGGCGCCCCGTTGGTCTGGCGTCACACGGGGGTATTACACCCATAAAAGCGGTGTAATTATCCCAACTGTAAGTGGATGCAGGGTTGGTAGGAGGGACCCAATTCCAGCACTCCCACACTCAATCCGGGAAAGGGCTCCCTTGGGGGGAGGGTTAGGAGAGTCGGAAGGTCAGAACAGGCGAGTTGCAGACTAGACTTGAGGGAAGATGAAAGGAGGTTCTGAGGGGACCTTGAGAGAGGGTGCCTGATGCGTGAGTCTAGACCCCGAGAGAGAAAGGGAGAAATCCCAGTGCGGAGTGATCATACTCCAGGGAGCTTCCCCAGTCCACCACGGTAAGCCGGATCCAAGGAAATGGCTGGAGTCCACCTCCGTAGCAGTCAACCGGTTGCTGCGGCCTGTTTATCAGCCACAGCACCCTCTCACAGAGCTGTCCA
This sequence comes from Allobates femoralis, assembly GCA_033576535.1. Classification (NCBI taxonomy): domain Eukaryota; kingdom Metazoa; phylum Chordata; class Amphibia; order Anura; family Aromobatidae; genus Allobates; species Allobates femoralis. The sequence goes on along the minus strand of JARQOC010000012.1, from coordinate 81,746,701 downwards.
CCTGGTTCCACAAGAGGTTGGGGTCCAAGCAGCAGAAAGAGAGAGGAGAGGAACTCCATTACTACCTCAGCAGGACTGGGAAGAGACTTAACTGGGCAGGGCTAAAAAGGACACGGCTTTGTTAACTAAGGCATACCACGGGTACCTCCAAACCGCCTTGCATCCATTTACAGCCCCCCGAAAGGTCACCTGTGAATTTCATCTTTACTGCACTGTGAACTGTGTATTCATTGGACACTCATTTTCAGTAAAGTACCCAAAAAGAGTGAACTTGCTGTCGTGTCTGTGTGCTTCGAACAGTGACTTATTTCAGCTATCGCAGCCCCGGAGGCCCAGCTTCACCTGTAGGAAGCTATAGCACCCTTGCCGCAATACCATTGCCCTCCCGAGGATTGTGGTGGCACTGGTGATCCCTCACCAGGTACTACAGCTAGCGTCAAGAATTATCCTAATAGAAACTGTATTTTTAATTAGTCACCGACCCCAGGGCCACAGACTCGGGTGCAGCCACCCATGATAGCGTCCCCCCTGACACCATGCCCGGCCTGGGCGGGTCAGGTGAACAGTTCCTGCAAGGCCATAAGTGATCAAAGTTAAGGAGTGGCTAGTGTTTAAAGTAGAGAAGTAGTTCCTAAAAGGCCACCAGCAATTAAGTTGGTGAGTGTTCTCTGTCGACCACCAGTGATCAACATTTAGTGGCTATTACGAGCATTTTATAAAACAGTCATGTCTGGAGAACTGACAGGGGCTTGGGTTTTGTTTTTACAGTAAGCATAGTATGGTAAACATTACTTGGGGACATGATTCTCCAGGTCAGGACATTTACAGCGACACTAAACACGTGTTTTTTTTTTATTTAGGTGGTGAAAAAGAGAGTAAAAATTAGTTTAAACATTTTGGGGGTTTGTGTGGCAATTATCCAAGATCCCAGAAGGTACCTTTACACGCCGCGACGGCAGGCTGGATACATCGCGCTACAGGCTACAAATGTAGCTTGTAGCGTCAATGTAGCCCGTCGTAGCGGCGTCTGAAGACGCGACGCTACAGCCGGCGACAGATACATCTGTTTATGGGCTCTGCTCGAAAACAGATGGCTATATCGCCGATGGTAGCGAGCTGTATCGGCGTGTAAAGAGGCAACGGAAGGGAACTCTGGACACCCGGGGCTGTAGCTGCAATGTAGCTAAGGCGTGACCCTGGCTCCATGTTACCGCGCCCCATGTGCGATCATTGGTGGAAGCTGCTGCATGACGATTGGTAGTCGCTGCATAGGGAGGCATATTTAAGGAGCTGACGAGTCACACTACACAATCGCTCGAGCGTGCTGTATTACTCAGCCTCCTGCGATGCCTGCCCAATCAGGATGTTATTGCTTCGTCCTATCAGCGTACGGACGGCTCGTAATCCACAATTGTGGCACGCCTATGTGCTGGCCCTGCTGCACCAGGTACGCCCATAGTAGCTGGTTATAGCGGTGTGTAAATGAGCAACAGCTGGCTACTTGAGACACCCGGCGATGTAGCTAGCTATAGATGTAGCGTGGCGTAGCGCACCTTGTCGCGGCGTGTAAAGGAGATGCGTTCACCGTTTGTAGCCGTTTGAGCGTGCTCGTGCACGTGAAGTAGCGGGATGTATCCAGCCTGCCGTCGCGGCGTGTAAAGGTACCATAATGGTTTTTCCCCATCAGTAGAGCTGTGCACGTTCTTGTTTTCAGTGTCGTCAATGGTCTTATGGTTTTGTTTATATCAATTAGGAGTATACTTTATATTATGATCATTCTTTATTAAAAAATGATTTCAGGGAGGTGTGGTGACCAAAAGATAGAATAAACCTGACATTTTGCTATTTTTGTTATTTTCTTTATGGCTCTTAGTGTTCCAGTTAATTTGATATTTAAGATTTACTGGGAATCTCTCATCAGGATTTTGCTTAATCTGAGAGCAGAATAATGTAAAGACAGAGATTCTGAATCCCATGATATATAACTTACTAGGCTGCCTGGTGAAGCTTTGATGAAATTTCCTATACAGACCTAGCAGTGCTCTGAATGCTGAGCCCTGTATAACTCCAAACAAACCACTTACTAACAGCTTTCCATCAATAAAAATAGTGTAAAAAGAAACAGATACCTGACAGTCACACCTGGGTGCGGGGTAACTCAGACCAGGAGGACTACATGGCACAAGACACCTAGTCCTTTAGTAATAATTTGCTAACCTGCAGCAATATAGTTCTCTATATTCATGAGCTCTGTATAACCCTGCCCTCACCACTGATTGGCCACTTTATGCCTATGCACAGCATACACAGAAAGCTGCCAATCAATGGTAGGGTGGGGTTACTCACAGAAGGTTGTTAATCAGTGCTGTGGGTGGGATTATACAAAGCAGGCTGCCAATCAGTGGTGTGGGTTGGTTTATACCCAGAAAGCTGCCAATCAGTGCTGGGGGTGGGATTATACACATAATGTTACCAGTGGTGTGGGGGAAATTATACCATGAAGGCTGCCAATCAGTGGTGTGGGTGGAGTTGCTGACAGAAAGCTGCCAATCAGTGGTGTGGGTGGGATTATACACAGAAGGCTGCCAATCAATGGTGTGGGTGGGGTTACAGACAGAAAGCTGCCAATCAGTGGTGTGGGTGGGGTTACAGACAGAATGCTGACAATCAGCGGAGTAGTGTGGGTGGGATTATGCACAAAAGGCTGCCAATCAGTGGTGTGGTCGGGAAAATGCGCAGAAAGCAGTCAATCAGCGGTGTGGGAGGGATTATTCACATAAAGCAGCCAATTAGTGGTGTGGGCGGGATTATGTACAGAAAACTGCCAATCAGTGGTGTGGGTGGGTTTATACACAGAATGCTGTCAATCAGTGGTGTGGGCAGACATACAGAGAGCTGAAAGATCAACAGCAGATAAAATGTTTATTTTATCAAAATTGCAGCAGGCAGCCCAGCAAGGGACACATCACTGTAACCAAAGTCTCTGCCCCTATATCATGCCTCTGGCAGATGGGTTAGAAAAAACACCCGGTGACAGATTCCCACTAAGCAGTTCACCAAAAGTTCTCCTTGCTCCTATGACATGACCCTTGACTGTCCTTTTTCCGCCACCCAAACGAAGAAATATTGTGCATTTAATGCAGCATTTATAGCTTGTTTATTTAATACCTTCATCCGTGCCCTATTTTAGAAGCAATTTTCTGTTGATCTGTTGCTTTCTGACATCTTAAGTCAAAGTGAATCAATCACGCGGCCTCTCGTAGCTCGTGTAAGTTGATGAAACATGGCAGCATCTCTCCACATCTGTTATTCTCAGTAAAACATGGTCCGCAGTCACTCCCTTCTAGAGAGCGGTTATGTGCGGGTCAGTGCTGCTGTCGGGAAACTGCGAGCAGAAAATGTCTGTTCCCCTGCCATGTACCTGGGATGAGATCAGAATGGAAAAGATCACATCTATCATCAGCCTCACACCGAAGACGATTGCTTTCGAAAGTGATCATTAGGGAACGTCGACAACTTCCATGAGATAAAGGTTAACAAGAATTTTTTTTTTTTTAGTTCTCTGCATTGTAAAAAAAACAATTTTCTATTAAACTCTGCTAAAGGCAGCTCAAGACTACAAGGAAACAAGGAAGCAGGAGAGGAGTCCCCGAAATATACTACTGTCTGACAATCTCCAGGGCCGCACACTCTCTGTAGGGCTAGGGATTCTTTAGAGCATACAAGGATCAAACTTATTAAAGATTTAAGCTTAAATATAAAAAATACCTTTACAAAAATACAATAAAAGATAAAAAAGATCAAAATGACAGTTATAAAGTAAAAAAAGGAGAAAACAACAGAAATACCTGATCTTTCCAGTCTAAAGATGTCTTCTGTTTCTGAGGCGCCCCCCAGGCAGTTGGGTACTCAGGAACTGGATTGCTGCTGTGGTGCTGGGGAGTCACAGGGGTCGTGACCCGGTCCTGTGGCCTGGGCGTCAGTTAAAAAAGGGGTTATATACAGGGGAGATTCTCGTAACGCCACTCATGGTATGTGGTCAGTGGGGACCATCGCTGCTGCAGAACCTCCGGGGATGATGGGTAGCAGCTGAGATGGGACGGCTCTCCACAGGTAAAGCCAATCCCCGGGGCAGTGTGGAAAGTCTAGGTGTAGGATACAGGATGGAGGGTGCGCAGAAATAACTGGAGTCCACAGCAATAAACGTTTCCTTTACCTTTACTTGTCTGTTACCGCTACAGTCCGGGGCACCAATTCAGATGTTACTGTGGACCCAGGTGGCCTGGAAGCAATCGAGGAATCCACCTAGCCAGGTGGGTTGGAGGCCTCCCTTCTGCGCTTTCACTTTTAGGCTCCTGCTGCTACTTGAAGCTAAGCTGCTTGCCCTCTCTCTCCTGTGTGTGCCGTATGACAGACAGCTCAAGTCCTGTTTCAGGGGTTGCTCCTCCGTGGAGACCCAGGTCTCCAGTAGCTGCTTTGCCTCCTGACACTGTGTGGCTGGGAAATCTTGACTTCCCCACATTCCGTTATTGACTGCCGGGACATCAGACCCTGCACAGCATCGGACCTGGTTCCAATCTGTGCGCTTTGCTCTGGGGCAAGAATGATGTTCCTCATCTCCCCCAGGCTTTCCCTCCTTCCTCCTCAGACTCACTCCATGGCTCTTCTAACTAACCCCATCTCCAGGCCAGATCTTTATACAGGGAAGCTCCCCTTAAGCTGGGTTCTAGAGCTTCCCTTCGGTCTGGAGACAGGAAAGTGTTGGATGCTGTACCACCTGTATAGGGAACCCCTTTTTTGCTTCCAGGCGTACCATCGGGATCTTGGGGTGCTACATTTCCTTGAAGGAAGGAGAAATGAAATATGGATTCACATCAGCATTGGCTAACTCCTACTGCTTTCTTTTGTGTCACCCAGGTTTTTATATGTTTGACCCTGGGATTTCCAGGACGGCCTAGATTTTTATATTCCAATCTCAGGTCTGTGACTGGACTGTGGGCTAATTTAGGGGTGAATATCTTGCATATTAAATGCTCTCCCCTATTATACTATATAGAGAATGTCAAGCCTGGCCACTGAGGACCATCTCTTTACGCTATGAAGCTCAGGCTGTGGTGCCAAAAATGATACCCTCTGTTTTTCATGGAAACCCCCATTGTTCTGAGTTCCTGTAATACAAATAATAAAGGTTTTGAGTAGATGGCAGATTTAACCCAATTTACTTTATGACTGCTGACTCGCATACCCCCTACAGCTATACATTAGATATTTATGTCCTGCACTCATCAGGCTCATTCAGAATCATGAATCAGGAATGTCTGAGCCCTACATACCCCTTCATTGATGGCAGCAAAAATTGATTAATTGGAGTGATAATGTTTTTAATATCAGAGGCTCCAAACCGTCAGATTTCTTGCATGTATCTGTAATTAATATGGCTCATGACAAACCATTACAGTCAGGAGTGGCCACACACTGCTCAGCTCTGGATTATAACATCTGAATGAGTTACAGGTAAAAAGGGGAATACCGGTCAAACTAAATGCAAACCACACTGTCAGGCAGATCCCGAGATACCAGACACCCTTTGACCCCTATACTTGGATCTGGCTTTACTGAAAGGTCCAGGGGGTTGCTACCTGTAACGGGTTACAGTCTAGGAACAGAAAGGTCGCCAAGCAGGGTCAAAGCCGAGAGGTGAGAGTAAAAAGTACAAAATCATCAGGCTGGAGAATAGTACAAAAACAGGCAGATCAATCTGGAAAATCAATAATACTGAGCTGGATAACTACAAGTGAATCAGGGAGTATTTCTGGCCGCCAGATAGATTCGGCTGCACCATTTCCGAACTGGCTGAAGTCAGAGTTAATGACCTCTGCTGGGCAGCCATACAAACACATTCACACAGTCAGACTGCTCCAGCACCAGCCCCACCTTCAGAGTGAACACAGCGGTGCCTGGTGGCAGAAGCACAAGTCGCAGGAGCAGACTCTGGGGATGTGACATGGATCCTCACTAGTTTTGACCATTGTGGCAAAGCTGCTTGAAACTGGTAAAGTGTCCCAAATATTTTGTGACTTATCAAAGTGCTTTATACCAATTTTCTGACGAAAACACTTTGATATATCGGCCCCTTTGATGAATTCTCTTTTTTACTAGCTGATTTATGACTAAGTGACTAGAATGTCTGGCAAGGTGCACACCCCAGATAAGATGCGCCAAATTTATTAAAGGGATCCTGTCACCTCCAAAACACCTCATAAGCTATCAAAACATGTCCCTCAGCATCCTATCACTAATCTCACACTTCTTTTGTATCCTAAAAGCATCCTGTGAAAGTGCATAAAAACGTTTTAATACTCACTCATTAGTGATTATAATTAGCAGGGGCTATATTCTTTAGTCATCAGGGGTGTTGTTTAGCAGCTCCAGGATCCAGCCTCTCTCTGTCTGTGCTGCTGTGAAACTGAAACTGAAGGCAGGACTAATGATTTGCATTCTGTGAGTGATAGAGAGAGGGGAGGGCAATGCCTGCACATCACAGCAAACACACAGAGAGAGGGTGGATCCTGGAGCTGCAAAACAGCCCGCCTTGGTGACTAAAGAATATAGTCACTGCTAATTATAATCACTAATGAGTAAGTATTAAAACGTTTTAATGCACTTTCACAGGATGCTTTTAGGAGACAAAAGAAGTGTGAGATTAGTGATAGGATGCTGCAGGGACATGTTTTGCTAGCTTAAGAGGCGTTTTGGAGGTGACAGGATCCCTTTAAGTGGTATGCTCCTCTTAATGAATATAGCACCTCATTTAGCACCAGTCTTATCGAATCAGGGTCAAAGTTTTTTTTTAATTGTAGATCATCTATCTCTTTATTCTCCACCCAGCCCATACTGCTATTACTACTTCTTGAATTGATTGCAGAATTTGTTGGACATCTTTGTCCTCGTTCTTCTCTTTACCAAGACTATATAGCAAAATAAGAAATTTCTGATCTGAGACCAGACTCCTAAATTAAAAAAAGAGAGGAGATAGAAGAGGCGCAGATTGTGCCTTATCAAAAGGACACTGAATGTTTCTATGTGGATTATAAAGCTATCCACTCACCTTTTCTGGTTGTGAGACTCACAAACAGTATGAAAGCATGAGGCAGCTGCTGCAGAACCTCCACCAACGCCAAAACCGCGGAAATCAGGAGACAAACTGGAAATGGTGTCCAGGTCCGCGCTGCTGCTCTTTTCCAAAGGATTTCACAAAGGGTTATTACCATAAGAATAGTCCTTTATTTCATCACACCTAGCGTTTCGGTGCTGTCCCAGCACCTTCCTCAGGGCATAATAATATTTGCCCTACTCCATTTGTTACCACACACGGTAGTCACAGCAGCACATCTCATGCATGTTCTCAATCACAGCACTTCCCCCAGTGTTACCTATTAATTTAGCATGGTGAACGCTACACGCTATTGGTTCACATCATGTCTTGGGATCATCAGAATGTATCAGGAAATGTAATAGCTCCTCTATGAATACAGAGCATTTTAGTCGATACCTTCTCTGTGTGAAGACATTGTCTTTTTATTCTCCGCCCAGCCCATACTGCTATTACTATTTCTCCAGGTGATTGAACAGTTTGCAAGACATCGTTGTACTATTTTTCTCCAGCATTACTAGAAAATTCAGATTTGAGAGCAAACCCCAGGTCAGACTTGGTTCCTTCTCATTTTTGGACCTCTTTTCTTATATAACGATTTTCGATGTCCACTTACAACATTTAATAAAACTATAACAATGGCCTGCGATCATTATTATGAGTTCTATGCAGAAGCAGGCACTTAAAGTGGATACCAGGACACATCATACTTCTGGACAATTGTTCGTTTAGGATTATGAAGGGGTGATATTACTAGATCTGCAGTAATAAGTGAAGCCATGCAGATGCTGACATGCCAAATTTACACAGTGTTCTTTACGCTTGAAGAACTTGATTCGCTCCACTGCCACATAAGGCCCCTCTTGATTAATGTTCAACAGGGGCTGTGTGTTTTTTGTGTTTATTCATCTTTTTTCGGAGTACATGTGTATTTACCAATTAAAAAAAAAACATAAATGAAAAATCAAATCACAAGGCAATATTCCTTGCCAACAGCTGCTCGCCTGTTTGCAGACTTGTCACCCTACTTTCCCATTTAGTGTTTATTTAATTTTGGGGGTTATGTAGGTATGTAGTATAAAAGGGCAGAATAGACTATGGGACTTAAATTACCCCCATGGGTGGGATTAAAAATTTACATTGAGCAGGAGTCGTCTATGTTATGCTGCCGGGATCAACTTGGTTATACAATCGACAATGATATCCGGAAACTCACTGCGTCTGCATCATTATGAGCAATGGCCCCATGAAAGCATAAACCTCAATCCCATTTTGCAGGGTTTTGGACATAAACCCCAATGGAGACAATGAGCAAAAGGTAAAACGTGAGTTGAACATTGGTTTACACAAGGCACATCAGAAAAAACATTGCTGGAAAAGCTGATCTGGGACTATAGGAAAAAAGAGGACTAGTCAGGCGGGCCCCTGCTGTTGATGGGCAGGTCTCTGCCATGTGTGTACATGGTAAGGGATTGGATAATTAACTGGAGTAAGATGAGGAGGAGCTGGACTAGTCAGGTCTCTTCATACTATGTTTTCTCGGAAATGCCGCACCACAGCGCTAACTGCAATCACTCATTGTTTAAAACTAAAGATAGGAATGGAGGGGGCGCTCTAGTCCCACTAGATCACCCAGTGATCTAGTGGGACCTAATGTGGGTTATAACTCACCTTGTGTAGTTATGCGCCCAGCATAAACACGGTGAAGAGTCCTTCGGTGTGTCTCGTGCACCCGATGCCATTTCCGCTTCCGGGTTCGGACTCCGGCCGGTCACGTGACTCGTCACGAGGCGTCGACATCACCGCAGGTCCTCTTGCTTTTTCTCCCTCATAGGTCCTGTGCACAGAACGCTCTCCGATACCCAGGGGCACCGCTCCACTCACCAGGGAGGTGTAAATCAGGGAAGAAGGAATGAAAATTAGCTGACCTGATGAAAGCGGCCTATCCGCCAAAATGCGTTGTGAGGAATGACCAATTGACCAACTGATCCATTAAAGAAAACGTTATCTTAAGATAGGGTTTTTTCGGACGAAGTACCTTGTTGTCCGCGCTGCTGCCAGAGAGATGGAAATAGCAACGACACAGGACGTCTGAGTACTGGTGATAGTACTCAGACGTCCTGTGTCGTTGGTATTTCCATCTCTCTGGCAGCAGCGCGGACAACAAGGTACTTCGTCCGAAAAAACCTGATCACAGCACCCCACCTCGTGGAAGTACAGTCCCTGCAGCAGCTGCATTATTTAAGCGATTACGCTGGTTGTGTGCTACACAACCGCACCAGGTGAGCAAGTCTGATTTTTTCACATTTTTCCTGTCTATAAAGGATAAGACCCTATGTGCGCATTCTCACCCTCTAGTTATCTTAAGATAGGCCTCCTCGCCCTCAGGGCCCACCAGTCGATGGGAACCGTCGACCAGGGCCATCCATGTCTGACACGTGGTCCCGTACCGGCACCAACGGTTTCCTTGTGTACCAAGACCAATCGGACCCAGTCACCCTATGTCTCAGAGGCATGTCTGTGGGAGGCTCCCCCTCCCCCAATGGCCAGTGCAGTAGCGCGGTCCTCCTATCCCTTTGACTATGTGGAGTCCTGACGCTACGCACCTGCTACACGATTGGGTGGGTCGTCTGAGTCCCGTAGTCCTACATCCACAGTGGAGTCACTGTCTGTACTTTGAGGACGTCTACGGGTCTTAGGACGTCGTGGTCGGCGCTTCCGCACCCATATGCAGGGGTCGGATGCTCTGAAATCTCCTGCTTTTACCTCTAGGGAACACCTATCAGGATTACACTCTGTCCCTATATTGGTGATCCCTATGGCAGGAATCCCAGAGTCGGGATCCTCGGGCTCAGGGCCCGGACCATCCATTACCTCAGGATTAGGTTGCCTCTCACACAAAGTCCAGAACAGAGGCAAATCCCTCCCCAAGATCACATCATAGGGGGGAGACCTCACCATCCCCACTTCATGTCGAACCCGTCCAGACCAGGTAGTGATAGTGACCATCACTGTCGGATACGTACAGAGGTCCCCATGGACACCAAGCATTCTCACCGTACGGCCGGTGGGTTTGGTTCCAGAGACCAAGGAGGCACACACAAGGATCACATCACTCCCTGAGTCCAACAGGGCGGTCACCTCATGTCCATTAATCCGTACCTGGCACAAAGCACCCCCTTTACCCACAGTCACATAGCGTCCTGCCCTGGCTGATTGAGCGATCAGGGACATCCGGCGGGTATACCCACAGTCCATGGACTCTGTGTTGAGGGACACTGCGCCATTGCGTGTCCTGACTCCTGGCATCGCCAACACCTTATGGCAGGGAAAAAATTATTTACGGTGCCCCGCTTAGGAGACCCGGGTTTCCGGCTCACTTCCGGGCGGCGCACATTGTCTGACTGCGGTGGGGTCGAGCCCAGCACAGGACCGGGTTGGGGGTCCCTAACTTCCGGTTTGGTGGATACTGTCCACCAGGCTGCACGCAGTGTCCCCGAGTCCCGAATCAAGTCCTATGTAGCCACATGCCGCTCCACCACACTCACCAACTGATCTAGGGTACTCAGGTCACCTTGTCCCACCCACCGTTGAATGGAGACAGGCAGAGTGCACACAAACCGGTCATCTACCACCCTCTCTATCATTTGTGGGGGCTCAGGCTCTCAGGCTGCAGCCACTTCTTTACCAGGTGCAACAAGTAATAGGCCTGAGACCGGAAGGGTTTTCCCTCTTCAAAGGGCCACTGGCTTACCCGTTGAGCCCTTACATACGTATTAACCCCCATTCAGGCCAGGATCTCACCTTTCACAGTCCCATAGTCCATGGCGTCCTCTGTGCAGAGGTCCAGGTAGGCTTTTTGGAACTCTCCGGTTAAGGCACCAACATTTCCGGCAACTGCTCTGGCGGCAGTTTCTCCTGCTCTGCAACCCTCTCAAAAAAACACCAGGAAAGCTTCCACATCATCCCCTGGGGTCATCTTTTGCAGTGCACGCCTTACCGTCTTCCGGATGCTGCTGTCATCTCCTTGACCTGGGGATGGAGCCGCTGGCCTTGCACGGATTGTCTCCATCAGAAGATCCAACTGCCGCTGCTGATGCTCCTGTTGGCGCTGCTGATGCTCCTGTTGGCGCTGCTGATGCTCCTGTTACTACTGTATTTGCCGGAGCAAGAGCTGATTCGCCTCCTGTTGTGCGACCTGTGCTTGCTGGTGCAGTTGCTGCTGTTGTTGCTGTGCTTGCACCAGGTGCTTAAACAGGTCCTCCATGCTGGCTGCTGGTTTGTACTGTAAAGTAGCAGGTTTCACCACTGACGTGTGAACTGGGTATGCCTTTTTTTATTTTCCTGTCACCAAGTCATTGCCGTTAGCAACCACATTGCTATGGCCGCATGCTCCACCACATGTAAGGTAGCGGTTGGGATCGGCACGACAGAAGGCAGTGACCCAGGCAACTGTTCACACAACACACAGTTTATTGCCACAGTTCAGGTATTTACAGGCCTCCAACCCCCAGACAGATATGCTCTGAACCTCTGCCGGGCTCTGTCCTGATCGGGGCCACAGCCAATCTTCTCAGCTAGGCTGTGGTGTCCGCACACAACCTTTCCCTTCTCAGTGTCCGCTCATTAGTCTCATGAACGTCCTCTCTGAGAGAGCTCCCAGGCTGTGTTAGCTTCACACAGCAGCTCCTCCTGTTCTGACCCACTTCTCAGACCAGGGCAGCTCATATAATCTCCTATCCCATCACAGGTGTGTGTCAGTGCTTTCAATTAGCACTCAGCTCAGATCTCACTGCTGTTAACCCTGTGAGTGCTGCCACAGAGCAAAAGATACAATCCCCCATGTGCTGTATACCGGTCAGGGGACACATCGGGGTCACATCATCTCACTTGTTATAATATACACCGCCCTTATTGTGTCTCCTTCTAAGGGTACCGTTACACGTGACAACATTGCATGCAATTTCACTTGCAATTTGCTGGTTGCAGTGAAATCATGGACACATTGTTCTATTTTGTTCCCGTGTCCAAATGTAACAATGTGTCCATGATTTCACTGCAACCAGCAAATTGCAAATGAAATTGCATGCAATGTTGCGATGTGTAACAGTACCCTAATGGTACCTTTACACGCCGCGACGGCAGGCTGGATACATCCCGCTACTTCACGTGCACGAGCACGCTCAAACGGCTACAAACGGTCAACGCACCCTCTTTACACGCCGCCATAAGGTGCGCTACGCCACGCTACATCTGTAGCTAGCTACATCGCCGGGTGTGTCAAGTAGCCAGCTGCAGCTTAGCGTACCACGTTTACACAGCGCTACAATAAGCTAATATGGGCGGCCCTGGTACAGCAGGGACAGCACATAGGCGTGCCACAATTGTGGATTACAAGACGTCCGTACGGTGATAGGACAAAGCCAGAACATCTTGATTGGGCAGGCATCGCAGGAGGCTGGTTAATACAGCACGCTCGAGCGATTGTGTAGTGTGACTGGTCAGCTCCTTAAATATGCCGCCCTAGGCAGCGACTACCAATCGTCATGCAGGAGCTTCCACCAATGATCGGTGATGGGGCACGGTATCCCGGAGCCTGGGACACGCCTTAGCTACATTGCAGCTACAGCCCCGGGTGTCCAGAGTTCCCTTCCGTTGCCTCTTTACACGCCGATACAGCTCGCTACCATCGGCGATGTAGCCATCAGTTTTCGAGCAGAGCCCATAAACAGATGTATCTGTCGCCGGCTGTAGCGTCACGTCTTCAGACGCCGCTACCACGGGCTACATTGACGCTACAAGCTACATTTGTAGCCTGTAGCGGGCTGTATCCAGCCTGCCGTCGCGGCGTGTAAAGGTACCATAAGGGCTTGGACACACTTTCCTAGTTACATCAGAGTTTCACTGAGGAGACTCTGAACGGGCTGGAGCAGTGACCCTGAACGGCCTCTCCCTCTCTGGACGGGGAGTCTGGAGCTGCACAAAAACACAAGCAGCCGACAGCCCCGTCCAGAGAGGGAGAAGCTGTTCAGGGTCACTGCTCCAGCCCTTTCAGAGTCTCCTCAGTGAAACTCTGATGAGTGTGTGCGAGCCCTTAGGCCGGTTTCACACATCCGTGTCACCACGGACATGTGAAACATGGCCGTTTGGGGACAGAGCATGCACACGTGTCACAGACGTATGACATATGTGTGCAGTCCGTGTGCGATCCATGGGGCCGTGGATAGCACATGGACAGCCTGTCACCTGCATACTTACCTCCCTCCAGCGTCGCTGCTCCTCTCTCTTCCGGTCCGCTCTTGGGCTCAGTGAAGTGAATATTCATGAGCCCTAATGAGCGGCATTGGAAGTGAGAGGAGCAGACACCGCTGGAGGAAGGGGAGTATGAAATTGTTTATTTTCAGGCTTTTTTGGGTTGTCCGTGGTCCGTGCACACGGATGTCATAGAGTGAACATCCGTGTGCAGGACGTTTGGCCAAAAATGTGGTCGTGGCTCCGCAAAAAAATGGACAAGTCGCCATGTGGAGCACACGGACACGCATGTGCTCCACACGGAGACACGATCCGTGCGGAAACAATTTGCCCATAGGGGAACATGTGTCCCCATATGTCCGTGCCTCCGGCATGTGTCAGCACGTACTGCTTACATGCCGGAGGCACGGACATGTGAATGAGGCCTAACAATTACCACCCCATTGTTCCCCCTTATCATATCTACCCCTTCATTATATCACTTTTTAATAATGATCACCCATTGTATCTTCTTATAAAGACCCCATTGTGCCTCCTTATAGTAATTACCCCCCGTTTAGTCTCCTTATACTAATGAAACCATATTGTGTCTTCTTAGGCTGGCTTCACACTGCGGCAGCGTCCGGTCCGGGGCTGTCAGGAGTGACAGCCTGGACCGGAGTTTTGCTGCATAGAATACTATCGGGCTGCACGGAGCTGGATCGCGGCGGGTGTTAATTATCTGCTATCCGGCTGCTAGCTCGCCGGATGAATCCTGCAGAAGTGGGGATTTGTCTGCCGACTCCAAAAACGGTGCATGCAACGTTCTTGGAGTCGGCAGACAAATCCCCACTTCTGCAGGATTCATCCGGCGAGATAGCAGCCGGATGGCAGATAATTGCCACCCGGCGCGATCCAGCTCCGTGCAGCCCGATAGTATTCTATGCAGCAAAACTCCGGTCCAGGCTGTCACTCCTGACAGCCCCGGACCGGACGCCGCCGCAATGTGAAGCCAGCCTTACTATGTTCCCCTCAATTTTGTCTTTTTATAATGATTGCCATTGTGCCTCTTTATAAAAATCTGCGGGGATGTGACAGTCCCCTTCTGGTGGCTGAAGAACCTGTGGTGATGTCACAGAGCTGGTCACCTGACACATCAGGTGACCGGCTCTGTGACATCACGAGAGGTCCTTGCAGCCACCAGAAGATCAGGAGACTGTCGCATGGAGCCGGCGGAAAATAAAGTATCCTCTGGGAGGATTTTTTTTTTTCACATACCGGAGGGGAGAGGACAGGGGGAAGGACAAAGGGGAGGATAGAGGAGAGGGAGAGCAGAGATAGAGGAGGGACATATAGGGAGAGACAGGGAGTGACAGGGACAGATAGAGAAGCAGGAACAGGCAGGGAGAACAGGATCCACACGGATCCTGCATAGACTTGTATCGGATGGCTATTTGCCATCCGAGTGCAGAGATCCATGTGGATCCGTGGCTGTCCGTGGGGATCCTGCTGAGACTCGGATCGGATGGCTATTTGCCATCCGAGTGCAGGGATCCATGTGGATCCTGCCGAGACTCGGATCCCCACGGACAGCCACAAATCGTGATGTGAAACCGGCCTCACATTTGGACATAAAACAAACCATTTCCGAGTCTTTAGTTCTAGAAATAATCCAATCTCTGAAATCTTTATTGCCTATCATCACATCCTGCAAGAAATTTTCCAATTAGCAAATAAAAAAAAAAAAGGCAAAAAACTCCCCAAAACAATTACGTTGCTCTCTAATGACTACGGGATGTTTAAAGATTTTGGGGATGTTTAAAGCTTCAAGCTCCATTAGGTTTAATGGGTGAGGTCAGAGCAGTTAAAAAAATGGCATTAAATCTACTAAACACGCACCAAACCCATTACGGTTCTTTAAAGTGCTGAACGAACCATTTTTATATTGCGCTCGATTTTGGAAATTGATTTTAATTTTGTGTAAAAGTTATATATGACGTGACATTAAAGAAGTCCCGAGATCGGCTGCAAGACAAAGAATTCTCCTCACTCTCCACCATCTTTCCAACAGAATCATCTCTTGCGATTTCTGAACAATCTTTTACGAGGCCATCATAGATAGTCCAAGCTTGGTGTCATGGCATCCAGTAGACATCAAAGCCATCCACCAAAGTTGTTGGCTTTTTGCAGAGGACAATGAGCACAAGTTCCTAATTTGTGAGAAATATTGAGTTTTGGCAGGAGGATTTACTGTGCTTGTGCTCCAAAAACGCAGTGTGAACATACACTTAAAATCAAAGGCATGATCGTAACTTTTTCAAAAGTGGTCAATAGTGATGGCTGAGCATACTCACCATGGCTAGATGCTTGATCGAACATCGGGGTGCTTGGGTACAATCATTACTCAATCGAGGATCATGGATGCTTGAGTCTCCGCCCTGAATACTGTTGCTGTAACCTGAAAACAAAAGTCTTTTTCCGGGTTACATATTTTCTTTTTCTTATTAATACCGCCGGAAAGTTTGCAGGTATATATTATATACCTAATTAAAAATAGAGTGACAGGCAGAGCGACAGAAAGTGCGACAGGCAGAGTGACCGAGTGCAACAGGCAGAGCGACAGAGAGTGCGACAGGCAGAGCGACAGAGGGTGCGACAGGCAGAGCGACAGAAAATGTGACAAGCAGAGCAATAGAGAGTGGGACAGGCAGAGCAATAGAGAGTGGGACAGGCAGAGCGACAAAGAGTGGGACAGGCAGAGCGACAGAAAGTGCAACAGGCAGAGCGACAGAAAATGTGACAGGCAGAGCAATAGAGAGTGGGACAGGCAGAGCAATAGAGAGTGGGACAGGCAGAGCAATAGAGAGTGGGACAGGCAGAGCGACAAAGAAAATGTGACAGACAGAGCGACAGAAAGTACGACAGGCAGAGCGACAGAAAGTACGACAGGCAGAGCGAGAGTGCAACAGGCAGAGCGAGAGTGCAACAGGCAGAGCGAGAGTGCAACAGGCAGAGCGAGAGTGCAACAGGCAGAGCGAGAGTGCAACAGGCAGAGCGAGAGTGCAACAGGCAGAGCGAAAGTGCAACAGGCAGAGCGAGAGTGCAACAGGCAGACCGATTGAGAGAGCGACAGGCAAAGCGAGAGTGCGACAGGCAGAGCGACAGAGTTCGACAAGAGCGACAGCGTGCGACAGGCAGAGTGACAGAGAGTGCAAGATTCAGAGTGACAGAGTGTGACAGAATGCAACAGAAGGTGCAACAGAGGATACAACAGAGCAACAGAGAGTGCGACAGGCAAAATGAAAGAGTGCAACAGGCAGAGTAGCAGAATGCAAGAGGCAGAGCGACAGAGTGTGATAGGCAGAACGGCAGAGTGCAAAAGGCAGAACGACAGAGAGTGACAGCCTGAGTGACAGGCAGAGTGACAGAGAATGTGTGGCACCCCATGGGTTAATGTGCCACAATAACATCACATGGGTTCTCTCCCCACTACACACTGACAAACACTAGCACCTCTGGGCCAGGAGGGGGAGCACAACCTGCTTCCTTATATACTCTTGCTCATGAGGGAAAGCTCAGTTCAGCTCGAAGCAGGGCTGTGAAGAGCACAAGTTAGTGCAGAACTTAGTGCAGACCTAGCAAGGGTCAGAGGAACAGGAGAACTACAGACTGAGGAACACGTCTGGGAGCTGGAGTGACACCTTCACTCGCCCCAGAAGAACGGACACCGGATCCGCTACTGTGTTTGGCACCCACAGCACAGTGAATCCAGGAACAGTGGGATTTCTAGATGCCCCTAGTACCAGTGCAAAGCAACATGGAGGAGTCAGCACAGCACAGAGGACTCAAGTTGCCTAGCCAAGTGGTACCAGCAGAACACAGAGAGAGATACGTCAAAAGTCCCAGCAGCTCAGCTAATAGCAGCGGCCAGGACACACACACACAGTGCAGCACAAGGAAGCTGACGATCCCGGACAGGGTGGGAAGAGAGCTCAGCCCCATTACAGACTCCGTGGACTATAATCTGCAATAACATCAGCAGTAAAGCTTTGGAAAACAGCAAAACTGTGAGTCTGTGTATTGATTTCGACCTTTGCCTTACATTCAGCACAGAGCGCTTCCCCCTGCTACAAGCCTGTCAGCTCTGCAGCCTCAGGAGAGAAGGAGAATTGCACCAGTGTCTACCAAACGTGAGTGTGTGTCCTTTAACCCCGTCTCCACCATCTATACCCCTAATAGACTATACCAGTGATGGCGAACCTTTCAGAGGCCGAGTGCCCAAACTGCAACCCAAAACCAAATTATTTATGGCGAAGTGCCAACACTGTAATTTAACCTAAGTTACAGCAGTGGTAATCACAAGCGCTGCACAGGGGGGAGAGCCAGCAGATGCCAACTCTCTTCTCTGTACAGGGCATGTAGTCCTAAAACCCTGATGATTAATTAAATTATTTTAACAATTAATTGATTTGAAACTTATCTTTGCAGTCTTCTCTTCTCTTCAGCAGTGGTCAGACAGCTCATGTGTACTGCACATTGAAGCTGAGCCGCTCCCACTGCCCTTTCCAGACACAGCAGGGGGATTGACCTGTATGAAAAATGAAGAATATAAGACAGATAGGAGATAGATTTTATCATGGAATGCAAGCGAATATCATACTGAAATCCTGGTCCCTATCTCCATACTAACACTATCCTTGCATTTAGGTGCTCCATCCTGACCCTCTCCTTGTAACTATGTGCTCCATCCTGACCCTCTCCTTGTAACTAAGTGCTCCATCCTGACCCTCTGCTTGTAGTAACGTGCTCCATCCTGACCTTCTCCTTGTAGTAATGTGTTCCATCCTGACCTTCTCCTTGTAGTAATGTGTTCCATCCTGACCTTCTCCTTGATGTAATGTGATCCATCCTGACCCCCTCCTTGTAACTATGTGCTCCATCCTGACCCTCTCCTTGTAGCTATGTGCTCCATCCTGATGCTCTCCTTGAAGTAATGTGCTCCATCCTGACTTTCTCCTTGTAGTTATGTGCTCCCTCCTGACCCCCTCCTTGTAGTAATGTGCTCCATCCTGACCCTCTCCTTGTAATAAAGTGCTCCATCCTGACCCTCTCCTTGTAGTAATGTGCTTCATCCTGACCCTCTCCTTGTAGCTATGTGCTCCATCCTGACCCTCTCCTTGTAGCTATGTGCTCCATCCTGACCCTCTCCTTGTAATAATGTGCTCCATCCTGACCCTCTCCTTGCAGTTAGGTGCTTCAACCTGACCCTCTCCTTGTAGTAATGTGCTTCATCCTGACCCTCTCCTTGTAGTAATGTGCTCCATCCTGACACCCTCCTTTTAGTTACAGTATATGCTCTATCCTGATCCTCCATCATCCCCCTCCTGTTAATGTCACCATCATCCCCTCCTGCTAATGTCACCATCATCCCCTCCTGTTAATGTCACCATCATCCCCTCCTGTTAATGTCACCATCATCCCCTCCTGTTAATGTCACCATCATCCCCTCCTGCTGTTAATGTCACCATCATCCCCCTCCTGTTAATGTCACCATCATCCCCCTCCTGTTAATGTCACCATCATCCCCTCCTGTTAATGTCACCATCATCCCCTCCTGTTAATGTCACCATCATGCCCCTTCCTACTAATAATGTCACCATCATGCCCCCTCCTAATCATGCCCCATCCTTCTATTAATGTCACCATCATGCCCTCTCCTCCTGTTAATGTCACCATCATCCCCTCCTGTTAATGTCACCATCATCCCCCTCCTGTTAATGTCACCATCATCCCCCTCCTGTTAATGTCACCATCATCCCCCTCCTGTTAATGTCACCATCATCCCCCTCCTGCTAATGTCACCATCATCCCCCTCCTGTTAATGTCACCATCATCCCCTCCTGTTAATGTCACCATCAGCCCCCTCCTGTTAATGTCACCATCAGCCCCCTCCTGTTAATGTCACCATCATCCCCCTCCTGTTAATGTCACCATCATGCCCCCTTAAAATAAAAAAATAAAAATCATACTCACCTAGTAACTCCCGCCTCCAGCGCTGCTCCTCTCCTCGCGTCTTCAGTCCTGGCGTCACATGACTGAGCGCGTCACATGACTGCGGTCACGTGACGCCAGGCGGAGCTTAGATACAGTGTCGAAGATGCGGAGGAAGGAGAAGCCTTCTCCGATCCGACACGGTTTTGAACTGCCGGCGCCATAATGCCGGCAGTTCATAGCGGCAGTGAGAGGCGAGGTTGGGTGCCAGGGGAGACGGCTCTGCGTGCCATCCCTGGCACGCGTGCCATAGGTTCGCCATCACTGGACTATACCATCACTGCCCCGGGGAACACAGTTCTACCCATGGGAACTATACCATCTATGCTGCCACTACATCATCCCCAAAGGTTCTGCAGCAGCGGCGGCCCCTTACTGGCCGCATATAGTGGGTGGCGTCACGACTGACATTTCCCCTGTAAATAATCCCCTTTTATTGCCGAGCCCGGGACACGGTCCGGACCAAGCCACCCGTGACTTCCCCGGCACCGTCCGGTCCGGTACTGAGTACCCCCGTCCCGAGGGGCCCGACAACCGCGACAGGCAGAGTGACAGAGAATGCGACAGGCAGAGCGACAGAGAATATAATATAAAAAAGCCGGGCAACTAACTCTCTTCAGGGGGTAATTAATGCCCGTGTGGTTGTTAGGCAAGCAAGTCCGGACGGGTGGTGCAGGCTTGAATCACAGTATTTAGTAACAAAAAGGAGAAAAAAAACACACTCACCAGTCATTGATGCGTGTCAGGAAGTTTTACAAGTACATAATGCAGGGAGGGAAGGGGTGCAGAGAAGGATGACGGCACATCGTTTCGCGCTGGAGGCGCCTCCAGCGTGAAACGGTGTGCCGTCGTCCTTCACTGCACCCCTTCCCTCTCTGCATTATGTACCCGTAAATTGGAATAAAACTTCCTGACACGCATCGATGACTGGTGAGAGTGACAGAGAATGCAACGGGCAGAGCGACAGAGAATGCGACAGGCCTAACGACAGAGTGCGACAGGCAGAGAGACAGAATGTGACAGGCAGAGCGACAGAGTGTAACTGGCAGAGACAGATTGCGACAAACAGAGCCAGAGAGTTCGACAGGCAGAGCGACAGAGAGTGCAACGGGAAGAGCAACAGAGTACAAGAGGCAGAGCAACAGAGTGCGACAGAGTGAGAATGCAACAAGTAGAGCGACAGAGAGGGCAACAGGCAAAGGGACAGAGAGTGCGACAGGCAGAGAGACAGAGAGCGCGATAGGCAGAGTGAAAGAGTGCAACAGAGGGTAAGACAGAAAGTGCGACTGAAAGTGCGACAGGCAGAGCAACAGAGAGTGCGACAGGCAGAGCGACAGAGTGCGACAGGCAGAGCGACAGAGTGCGACAGGCAGAGCGACAGAGTGCGACAGGCAGAGCAACAGAGTGCGACAGGCAGAGCGACAGAGTGCGACAGGCAAAGTGACAGAGTGCAACAGGCAGAGCGACAGAGAGTGAGACATGCAGAGCGACAGAGAGTGAGACAGGCAGAGCTATAGAGAGTGTGACAGGCAGAGTGACAGAGGCAACAAGCAGAGGGACAGAGAGGTGCGACAAGCAGAGCTAGAGAGAGTGTGACTGACAGAGTGACAGAGAGTGCAACAGGCAGAATGACAGAGTGCGACAAGCGAGGTGACAAAGTGTGACAGAGGGCAAGACAGAAACAGTGACAGAGAGTGCAACAGATGGAGTGACAGAGTGTGACAGGCAGAGGACAGAGTGTGACAGGCAGAGAGACAGAGTGCAACAGCCAGAGCGACAGAGAATGCAACTGGCAGAGACAGAGAGTGCGACAGGTAGCCAAAAGAGAGTGCGACAGTAGCGCAAAAGAGAGTGTGACAGGCAGAGCGACAGAGAGTGCAACAGGCAGAGAGACAGAGTGCGACTGGCAGAGAAACAGAGAATGTGACAGGCAGAGCGACAGAGGCAGAGCGACAGAGAATGTGACAGGCAGAGCAACAGAGAGTGCAACAGGCAGAGCGACAGAGAATGCGACCGGGCAGAGCGACAGAGAATGAGACAGGCCTAACGACAGATTGCGAGAGGCAGAGAGACAGAGTGCGATAGAGAGTGAGGCAGAGTGCAACGGGCAGAGCCACAGACTACAAGAGGCAGAGCGACAGAGTGAGACAGAGTGAAAGAGTGCAAAAAGCAGAGCGACAGAGGGCGACAGGCAAAGGGACAGAGAGTGTGACAGGCAGAGTGAAAGAGTGCAACAGAGGGTAAGACAGAAAGTGCGACAAAAAGTGCGGCCGAAAGTGCAAGAGGCAGAGCGACAGAGAGTGTGACAGGCAGAGCGACAGAATGCGACAGGCAGAGCATCAGAGTGCGACAGGCAGAGCAACAGAGTGTGAGAGGCAGAACAACAGAGTGTGAGAGGCAGAGCGACAGAGAGCAACAGGCAGAGTGACAGAGTGAGACAGGCAGAGTGACAGAGAGTTCGACAGACAGAGTGAGAGTGTGACAGGCAGAGCGAGAGTGCAACAGGCAGAGCGAGAGTGTGTCAGGCAGAGCGAGAGTGCGACAGGCAGAGAGAGAGTGCAACAGGCAGAGTGACAGAGTGCGACAGGCAGAGTGACAGAGTGCGACAGGCAGAGTGACAGAGTGCGACAGGCAGAGCGACAGAAAGTGCAACAGGCAGAGCAATAGAGTGTAACAGGCAGAGCGAAAGTGTGACAGAGTGCGACAGAGGGCAAGACAGAAAGTTCGACAGAGAGTGCAACAGGCAGAGCGACAGAGAGTGCGACAGAGAGTGCAACGGGCAGAGCGACAGTTTGACAGGCAGAACGACAGAGAATGCGACAGGCAGTGCAACAGAGTGGGACATGCAGAGAGACAGAGAATGCGACAGGCAGAGTGACAGAGTGTGTGACAGAGTGACAGAGTGTGACAGGCAGAGAGATAGAGAGTGCGACAGGCAGAGTAACAGAGTGCAAGAGTCAGAACGACAGAGTGTGACAGACAGCGACAGAGAATGCAACAGGCAGAGCGACACAATGCATCAGGCAGTGCAACAGAGTGGGACATGCAGAGAGACAGAGAATGCGACAGGCAGAGTGACAGAGTGTGTGACAGAGTGCGACAGGCAGAGTAACAGAGTGCAAGAGCCTGAACGACAGAATGTGACAGACAGAGCGACAGAGAATGCAACAGGCAGAGCGACAGAGAATGCAACAGGCAGAGCGACAGAGAATGCGACTGGCAGATCGAAAGAGAATGCGATTGGCAGAGCGACAGAGAATGTGACTGGCAGAGCGACAGAGAATGCGACAGGTAGAGCGACAGAGAATGCGACAGGCAGAGCGACAGAGAATGCGACTGGCAGAGACAGAGAATGCGACATGCAGAGCGACAGAGAATGTGTCAGGCAGAGCGATAGAAAATGCGACAGGCCTAATGACATAGTGCGACAGGCAGAGAGACAGGGAGTGCAACTAGCAGAGCCAGAGAGTGGGGCCAAACAGAGCCAGAGAGCGCGACAGGCTGAGCGACAGAGTACAAGAGGCAGAGCAACAGAGTGGTACAGAGCGAGAGTGCAACATGCAGAGCGACAGAGAGGGCGACTGGCAAAGGGACAGACAGCATGACAGGCAGAGTGACAGAGAGTGTGACAGGCAGTGCAACAGAGAGTGCGACAGGCAGAGTGACAGTGTGTGTGACAGGCAAAGCGACTGAGTGCGACAGGCAGAGCGACTGAGAGGGCGACAGGAAAAGGGACAGAGAGCGTGTCAGGCAGAGCGACAGAGTGCGACAGGCAGAGTGACAGTGAGAGAGACAGAGCGACAGAATGAGAGAGGCAGAGCGACAGAGTGCAACAGATGAAGCTGCAGAGGGTAAGACAGAAAGTGTAACAGGCAGAGCAACAGAGTGCGAGCGACAGGCAGAGTGACAGAATGATACAGGCAGAGAGACAGAGTGCAACAGAGTGACAGAGAGTGTCACAGGCAGAAGCAGAGAGTCCAACAAACAGAGAGACAGAGAGTGCGACAAACAGAGAGACAGAGAGTGTGACAGGCAGAACGACAGTGTGCGACAGCCAGAGTGACAGAGAGTGCGACAGAGAGTAAGACAAAAAGTGCGACAGAGAGAACAACAGAAAGTGCGACAGGTAGAGTGATAGAGGGTGCGACAGGCAGAGTGATAGAGGGTGCGACAGGCAGAGTGATAGAGGGTGCGACAGGAAGAGCGACAGAGAGTGCAACAGGCAGAGCAACAGAGTGTGACAGGCAGAGCGACAGAATACAACAGGCAGACAGACTGGGACAGGGAGAGCGACAGAGTGTGACAGAGGATGCAACAGAGATTGCGATAGAGCAACAGAGTGTGACAGGCAGAGCAACAGAGTGCGACAGAGAGCAACAGACTGTGACAGACAGAGCAATAGAGAGTGCGACAGAGCAACAGAGTGCGATAGACCGAGCCACAGAGAGTGCGACAGATCGACAGACTCAGCAACAGACAGAGCGACAAGCTGAGCGACAGACAGAATGATAGAGCGACAGAGCAACAGACAAAAAGATTTATAGATCCGCGCTGCTGTCTATAATGACAAACTTCCTCTCTTGTTGCATCCCTGATGAAGAGGTCAGGACGATCTCGAAACACGTTGGAATAAAGAACCATTGTTTTAAGCACAGAGGAAGTTTGTCATTATAGACAGCAGCAGGGATCTAAAAATCTTTTTGTCTGTTTCTTGAGTTACTGAGGACCTTCGATAAGATGGGGGATCCTGTTGCAGCTGTGATGCTTTAAAACCAGTTGTAGGTTACACAACTGACTAAGGTGAGCAGTTCTTACACTGCACATACACTTGCTACAAACAGGTTAGACCCATTGTGCCCTTGTCTACTCCTTTTCTTTTAGAATGGCAGAGCGACAGAGAAGGACAGGCAGAGCCACAGACAGAGCAACATAAAAAGTGCCAAAGAGAAACAGGCAGCGAGTCAGGCAGAAAGACTGAGTATGACAGGTAGAGAGATAGAAAGGGTAACAGAGAGAAAGAGAACAACAGAAAGAGCAACAGAGAATAGAAAGAGCGAGAGAGACAGAGCAACAGGAAGAGTGACAGAGAGTGACAGAGCGAGAGTGTAACAAAAAGTGCAACACCCTGTTGAGCTTATTGAACAGCTTTTTATGATTAAATGTAAAAATTTAAATGTAAAAATCACGTAGAGTCCTCCTTATTTTTGATAGCCAAGGTAGACAGCTGTGGGCTGATATTATCAGCATGGGAAGCACACTGTTATTTGGCCCTTCCCAGCCTAATAACACAAGCCCGTAGCTGCCCCAAAATTGGCGCATCACATTAGATGAACCAATGTTTCGCGCTCGGCGGTTCATGATTTCCATGGTGCGGTGGCAATTGGGGTAATGGCAGTTGGAGTTGTTATCAGCTGTGTATTGTCAGCTGCCATCAAGCCCCTGTGTTAGTACTGTAGAGGTATCTATCAGACATTACTAACCCTTGAGTAAAATGAATTAAAAAACAAAAACAGACACCAAAAATACTTCATTTGAAAAAACACTCCCAACACTTTCCCCGGGTCCCCAATTTATAATAAAAAAATGTAGTCCATCGAAGTCCAGGGTTTCCGATGTAGTCCACCAAGTCTGTTGTAGTCCAAAAGTGTAAACCTGAAAGACATAAATTTAGAGAAAAAAAGACAAGACACTGTCCCTCATTCCCCAATTAGAAAGCAAAGTTCCCATGTCCAATGTAGTTCAGCGATTCCGTGACGTTCCTTGATTATGGACATTAAAAGCTATACGTATAAATGAACAAATCTCTTCGACCAGATGAGGCTTGTGCACTGACTGTATAATTCCACATCAGAACGGCCGTATGATCTTTTTATTAAATGTTTCCCAACTGACACAAAAATGAGGAGGCTGGAAAACGTTTGAAAAGCAACAAACAGCCAAATGGAATCTTCACGGTAAGTACATCCGCCTCATCAGGTCTAGGATAAATATCCAAATTGAATGACAGATCTCTTTTTTTTAAATATTAACACCTGAATATAAAGCGGGGGAGGCAGTGATTAAGCAAGGAGTTCCTGGAGGTAGAATGAGATTTGTGAGAATTTTTTCTTAGTTTTCGGGATAATATCTCTTTAAAAATCCAATTTGAGTCCATCATGCACACAGTCATATAACAAATCTTGTTATTAATGAAACTCCTGGAACTTTTGCATATGTATCCACGCACAGATCCCATTCTTTTGCCAGATTTTATGGCCCTTTAATATATTGTGGCTCTGACACGAGCCGATTCATGGCGCTCTGCAGTAATAATAATGCATTTTTTAAAATTATATGCGTATTATTCTAGTGCTGCCACAATCCCTGGGTATTTTAGCTCCTCCATTATCCTGGATATGTAATAGGAGTGTCGTGCAAGTCGCATAAGTATGCAAAGGAGCTAGAAGATACTAATGGAAGTTGATTATTAAAACCTATGCTCTTTATCATTCTGCCTGTAAGAATTATTACCCTAATATCGCTTGATGCAACGGGGGGACGGAACGTAAAATCAATTAAAACTTGAGCGAAGATAAATGTTAAGTAGCATCCCCGGTAGAAAATGCAGAGAAGCCGCACTATCTGGAACACGGGTCTAGAATGTTTAATCAATGTTCGGAGATTCACCAAGAGGTTACATCCATTTATCAAGCTCCCACCAAGATTAGCTCCCAGCCAGTGTTAGTGTAAGGGAAGGGGAACATTTATCATGCTGCGCGCTCCCCGCTTTACCTGGCTGCACACTTAGGATGCAGACTATGCTAAGCCACTGCGCTTGTTCCAAAACAGCAGGACACACGGACGGAATTTAAAGTCGCCCACAAACATCAATTGCATTTTATGATTAGACGCATTGGAGTAATCTGTTCTGGGGAGGATGTGTACCTATAAACATCTAAGAGGAGCACTACCACTAATCATAGTCTATGGGGCTGTCATACAGAAAGCACTAGCACCAATAACAGTTTATAGGGCTGTTCACACGACACAGAGAAAGCACTAGCACCAATAAAGTGGAGCACGAGTACCAATGATAGTCTATGGGGCTGTTCACACGACACTGAGAAAGCACTAGCACCAATAAAGTGGAGCACGAGTACCAATGATAGTCTATGGGGCTGTTCACATGACACTGAGAAAGCACTAGCACCAATAATAGTCTATGGGGCTGTTCACACGACACAGAGAAAGCACTAGCACCAATAAAGTGGAGCACGAGTACCAATAATAGTCTATGGGGCTGTTCACACGACACTGAGAAAGCACTAGCACCAATAAAGTGGAGCACGAGTACCAATGATAGTCTATGGGCCTGTTCACACGACACAGAGAAAGCACTAACACCAATAAAGTGGAGCACGAGTACCAATAATAGTCTATGGGCTGTTCACATGACACTGAGAAAGCACTAGCACCAATAATAGTGTATGGGGCTGTTCACACGACACAGAGAAAGCACTAGCACCAATAATAGTGTATGGGGCTGTTCACACGACACAGAGAAAGCACTAGCACCAATAATAGTCTATGAGGCTGTTCACACAACACTGAGAAAGAAGTAGCACCAATAATAGCATATGGGGCTGTTCACACGACACAGAGAAAGCACTAGCACCAATAAAGTGGAGCATGAGTACCAATGATAGTCTATGGGGCAGTTCACACGACACAGAGAAAGCACTAGCACCAATAATAGTCTATGGGGTTGTTCACACAACACAGAGAAAGCACTAGCACCAATAAAGTGGAGCATGAGTACCAATGATAGTCTATGGGGAGCACTAGCACCATTTATGGAAGCACTAGCAACAATAATAGTCAATGGGAGCAGTAGCACCAATAATAGTCTATGGGAAGCTCTAGCACCAATCTATGGGGCTTTTCATACATCACAAAGAAAGCACTAGCACCGATGATGGTCTATGGGGAGCACTAGCACCAATGATTGTCCATGGGGACCATAGGACCAATAATAGTCTATGGAGCAGATAACACATCACAGATAGCACTCACACCTATTATAGTAACATAGTAACATAGTAACATAGTTTTTAAGGTTGAAGGAAGACTTTAAGTCCATCTAGTTCAACCCATAGCCTAACATGTTGATCCAGAGGAAGGCAAAAAAAAACCCCATGTGGCAACACTAAGCTCCACATTGGGGGAAAAAATTCCTTCCTGACTCCAGATACGGCAATCAGACTAATTCCCTGGATCAACGCCCTATCAAAGAATCTAGTATGTATAACTGGTAATATTATAGTTTTCAAGAAGTCTTAAAGAGAATCATAGAGAATCCTGTTGCTATTGTTTTGCAGCCAACTTAGGCTGTTTTCACACTATGATTTTTCGGTATTCGTGTGAATCCATCTTAAACTGCATGCACCCGCATCTGTTTTTGGCTACACAGTTCTTTACGGTTGCCCCTTATCCCAGTGTCCATGTTTTTTTCACTGACACCAAAACTGAATTTTGGAGCAATTTTGGTGTCCGTTTCAAAACCGAGAACACCCGGATCTGGCGTACTACGAGTTAAAATAGAATGGTGCGCTATGAAACCAGGATCCTGCGGAATCCGAATCCCGCTGGATCCGGGTTTTTGGAATGAGCATGCCCAGAACCCAGTGTAAAAGGACACACTCACTAGTGGGCAGGGCATTTTCCACCAAATCCAGAAAAGAAAGGTAATCAACCTGATGCAGCGGGATGCTCACACAGTGGTATTACCAATGATCCGTGAGAAGGATCAGTGATAATACCGGTGCGGGTGCATCCAGTTGCATCATGTTTTACAACTGCGGGGGAATCCGGGGGATGTAGGTAAAACCTCCAAAAAGCAGCAGTGTGAAACCAGCCATACTGCACAGTTATGGAGATCCCCCATTTGTACGGGTGTATTAAGGCTGGAATCACATTACCGTTGTTGGAATTCGGGGGAATGCGGGAAAAACCTGCATTTCCCCGGATTCCACCAAAATAGTTTATCATGATGGAACTGGATGAAAGTGCCCCAGTATTATCACTGATCTGTCTCACGGATCAGTGATACCAGTGCGTGAGCATCCTGCTACCTTTTTTAGCTGGATCCGGTGGAAAACGACAGGCCCACAATTAAGACTGGGTTCTGAGCATGCTGGTTAAAAAACCCAGATCCAGCATCTGGATCCAGTGGGATCTGAATTCCGCCAGATCTAGGTTCCATAGAGAACTATTGTAATTTAACCTGTATTGGTTAAACAGGTGTTCTCGGTTTTGAAACGGACACCAGAATTGCTATAAAATGCATTTTTGGTGCCAGTGAAAAACTGTGGACACCCAAATCAGGGGGAACCATAAAGAACTGGATGCACCTGCAAGTTCCTGCGGCCCCTTTGAAAGTCAATGGGGCCAAAAACGCCTAAGCTGGTCATTATTCAGCTGGTTGCAACCTCTCCGGATACTCCCATACACATGAACACTTGTTGTGCGGAGCGCTCCTGTGTTCTTTATGAGAGAACCACTGCCAGACATCTCTGGTGGTGTCTTTTTCTAAGAGAACAAAAGGATCGGCAGTCCAAAATCCCACGTCAGATCTACCCCGAGAATCATGTGTTGGGTGCCCCCATTATATTAGTTTGTCAACATCGGTATATTTGGCCAACTTTATTCTGTGTTTGCAGATGTGTCTCGTGACGGAATATGCTGCTAATGGAAACTAGACACTATCCAATCTTTAAATATTAATAAAAATCTCCTTTAACATCTCCCTACAGTAATTTCCACTAGAAAACTAGCTGTTTCACCACCTCAAAAAACTGTGCAGCCGATCATATTCTTCCACAAAATTCCTCCAACAATGGCTGGATGGACCTTCTCTAAACTGTTCCCACAAAACTGGAAGTTACAATTGTCCACAATGTCTTGTAGGTTGGAACATTAAGATTTCCTACATTGGAGCTAAGCAGCTGAGTTCAACCCCTGAAACACAACCCTATAGAATTATCACTCCTCCATCAAACTGTACAGCTGGCACAGTGCCGTCAGGAGGGTAACATTTTCTTGCCATTCGCCAAACCCAATCTAGTTCGTCAGATAGAGACGTGTGAGCTGTCACTTCATGAGACACATCTTCTCCAGTGGCGGTGTCTTACACCACTCCATCCAACACTCGGCATCATGTTTGGTGATGTACGGCTGCAGCTGCTCGGCCTTGAAGCTCCCGGCGTTGGGCGCAGTGTTTGTGCTGTCAGTGGAGGTCTGGACTCTGCAGTTACAGAATAGAGCGTTGGTGGCTTTTCTGCCCTCAAGCCCCCGATGTTATGTGATTTCCACTTGCTGAGGTTTCATAACACCTGTAGTTTTTTGAGAGAAGTCCTTTATTTTCTGGAACAATTTCAAGGGTATGTATATATGTGACGATGTCATCTGCGTTGCTCCGTTAAAACTGAAGACATCCATCACCTTGATCCATGTAATCCTGGTAATGGCTGTCCGCTCCTGAAGGTAGCGCTGACATTCTGACTGAATAGTCGTCAAGTTAATGCATTAATTGGTATAAAACAAGTCTCTCACATCACTTAATTAACAGTGCATTACATTAGAAAGGCAGTGGGAAGTCCAGTCAAATATCTCAAGATTAAATGGGTCAACTTGACATCTCCGGGTAAGACATAATATTGGTGCTAGAGAAGATGAGAGGGAAGATAAGGGCGTAGATATTATACTGTAGTGCGAATTACTAAAGTTACAACTCCAAACCTCTGTGAATTGATGAAAGCCGAGCCCCTACTTGCCTTATTACACCTTCTGGAAATCTAAGACTGTGATATTGATACAAGCAGATATTCAATACCTGTGACTTTCTAAGCGAATGAAAGGTACAATGCTATTCATGTTATCAGAACATCTGCGCAGACTAAAGAACAAAAACCATGGAAGAACACGAGGCCGACCTTCTCCTACAAAGACGCTTCACTTAAAGGCAGCACATTATTCCTCCTCATTGTGCACGGATGGCAAATGTTTTTTAATCCTTTTTCCCTTTCATCCTTTTTCATCCTTAGAATTTCTGATTTTCCTTTGCTCTCTGAACATACTTTTCCCGTGGTTTGAGTGGGAGGAACCTTAAACAACCCCATGTAGAAGTGAAGGTAGTATATGGCATAGCTAGACTAAGCATGTCACTCAGATACATACCAATCTGACATGTATGGCATATCATAATATTGTAGAAAGGTGTGCACTCTGATCTTTATTGCATATGTAGAGATGCCAATAGAGAGGGCTGGTAGACCCACAGTGTAGATATAAAAGATGAACAATTGCACTCTCTTTGGTTTTTGTTTGCAAAGGATTGGTTTTTATTAGTGTAGCAACAGGGAACCAACGTTTCGGTCCAACCTTGGACCTTGATCACGGTAGTTGCCTATGTGTGTTGCATTCCTTCATACACGGGGGCATAATTGCCCTTTGTGGTCTTTCAATCCTCCTGTGTGCTATATATTGGATCCTTCGATCCTGCGTTAGGGATACCTTATTTCATTCCTTTAGAGTCCCAGGTCCGGGTGCGCAATACAGCCCATGAAGGAATGCAACACACAGGCAACTACCGTGATCAAGGTCCAAGGTTGGACCGAAACGTTGGTTCCCTGTTGCTACACTAATAAAAACCAATCTTTTGCAAACAAAAACCAAAGAGAGTGCAATTGTTCATCTTTTATATTTATACTTATATGTATGGCATATCCACATATCTGACTGATGAAGGTCCCACATCATTTTAAAAACTGGAACCCCATTCCCGCTATTAGAGTTCACCTGGTTAGGTGAACACATGGACAGAAGGTGATGGCACAGTTGACAGGACGTAACGGATGGCACGTGTAAGAGATAGGTGTGAGACAACAGGGTATGCTGGATGGAAGGTAGTCTGGTAGGACATGCCAGAAGAGAAAAAGGGATGTAGAAAAACAGAGAAACAGAAGATGTATAGCCAATAAAGGAATTGCAGCAGCATTTGTAATGTGAACCAGTGCAGAGAAGAGTTCATCATGCTTACAACAGATGAAGAGTTAAAAAGCAGACAATAGGTGCAAGACAAGGAATTCTGAATGACAGATAGCTAAGTGGAAAAAGGACATACCAAGAGAGAAACAGGGATGTAGAAAAACATAGAAACTGAATATGTATAGCCAGTACAGGAATTGCAGCAGAATTTGTAATGTGACCCAGTACAGAGAAGAGTTCGTCATGCTTACAACAAACAAAGCGTTAAAAGCAAACAATAGGTGCAAGACAAGGAATTCTGAATGACAGATAGCTAAGTGGAAAAAGGACATACCAAGAGAGAAACAGGGATGTAGAAAAACATAGAAACTGAATATGTATAGCCAGTTCAGGAATTGCAGCAGAATTTGTAATGTGACCCAGTACAGAGAAGAGTTCGTCATGCTTACAACAAACAAAGCGTTAAAAGCAAACAATAGGTGCAAGACAAGGAATTCTGAATGACAGATAGCTAAGTGGATAAAGGACATACCAAGAGAGAAACAGGGATGTAGAAAAACATAGAAACTGAAGATGTATAGCCAGTTCAGGAATTGCAGCAGAATTTGTAATGTGACCCAGTACAGAGAAGAGTTCGTCATGCTTACAACAAACAAAGCGTTAAAAGCAAACAATAGGTGCAAGACAACAGGGAATTTTGAATGACAGATAGCCAAGCAGAAAAAGAATATACCAGATGAGAGGGATGTAGAAAAATGCAGAAACTGAAGATGTATAGCCAATACAGGAATTGCAGCAGAATTTGTAATGTGAACCAGTGCAGAGAAGAGTTCATCATGCTTACAACAGACGAGTTATAAAGCACACAATAGGTGCAACACATCAGGGAATTTTGAATGGCAGGTAGACAAGCAAAAAAAGGACATACCAAGAGAAAGACAGGGATGTAGAAAAACATAAAAACTCAAGATGTATAGCCAGAGTTTGTAATGTGAACCAGTTCAGAGAAGAGTTTGTCATCGTTATAACAGATGACGAGTTAACAAGCAAACAAATTGATAACGCCAGCAGTAACAACAAAGGTTTACATGTTTATAGAGAATATACATTCTGGAGAAGACCCTGGTGGACCTATGTAGGTTTGCACTAGATCGATCTTCATAGAGAGCATTAATCCATCAAGTCGCCATGGCTTGAGATCGAGTTGAATGCAGTTAGAATAAAATATAGCACTAAGACGCGGGAGCACTCTAAGTGTGAACAAGTCGATATTACAGTTTGTAATGCCTACAGCAGACGAAGAGGTGCAGGTTGTAGAAATCACAGGCGTTTGAAGAGATGGTTGCAGCTGAGAAAACTGGATGATGGCCAACTGCAAAGCAGAAGGTAAGTGCACACAAAGCTTTGTCAATACTTAAACCTCATCAGCCTTATAAGGTTGTGGGGATGTCCGTGGGTTGAGAAATTAATGTATGTTCTGCACATGTATAATGAATATGAGTAATTTGCTACCTGAAACTCCTATTAAAAAGGCTTCAAAAAGGTTAACACAAGCTTAAGAAAATTACTAAACGTAGCATTTTACAAATGATTCCTTACACATGGCCAAACCAGCCATTTTCAGCAGAAATTGTTGACCCATTTGATGTCTACTGGGTCCTACCAACTTTCCTCCGACAGATGATATCAGGGATAGAAGAATTGTCTTTTCTATACTCTATCTTTTTTTTTCAGTGGAGCGGCCTTTCTCCCTTTTGGCCATTGAAAACACAGCTAATATATATGGGCAACTTTAGTAAGAGGGAAGACTTCAAAGGGTAACACCTCCAAAAAGGGGTAATTATGTAGATGTTTTTTGCAAGGTGAGCTTCATGCAACACATTTTGAGTCTCCCTCATTGCTTCTTGTTAAAGTTAGTAAATTTAAGTACTCTCCCCTAGAAGCATTGTCTAAACTATGAAACAAGTGAACAAATTATGTGAGGGTTTGGGTTATCTTGAACATTTTTGATGATGAAATTAGTTTTTGAAGAGTAAAAAAGAAAAGTAGAGAACGCTAGATGCTACATCAAATTAGCATGCTTGGACTCTGGTTGGCCACCTTATTAACACTAGAAGTCCCAGAGAGGGGTCATTTAATATTTCTACCTTTGGAATCCAGAGACAGGTCGAATGACCTGAAGGATTTTAGGCCACATTGACAAATGAAAGGATGCTAATTGGAGCCATCAGAGTTGTCGGTTTGGACTAAGGGTCATTTGACCCTCTTTCGGGACTTCAGGGGGGAGCTCGAAATTTCTGGGACTTCTAGTGTTAAGCTGCACGAAAAGTGCCTTCGACCATCATGCAGCATGTAATACTCAGTTTAAGGTACTGCCAGATACTCCAGACCCTCATTAGTGGTGCCAACCCTATCGCAGGTAGAAGACGTGTATCACAATAGTAACCCAAGTAGGGACACCAGTGGTTAAGGGTGGGGTCCAAATATTAGTTTTAAAACTTTCCAACCATTATGTATTTCTTCTTAAAAACCTTAAACAACGCATTTCGGTGATCTTAAGAGAACTTTGCCAGGAAGTTGGTTAAGGTAACTTAATTACCCAAAACACTAAGTTTTTTTTAGAAGCCATATATAAGGAACCATACTTATACTGACATGGAAATTTGGTGCCAAATATTTGGTACTCACTTTTTCCACCAGTCTCCCTACTTTGGCAACCATAGTGATAAGCGTCACAAGGTAAAAGGGAGAAGATGGTAATGTCATGGATTGCCGGAGCAAGACTATATAGGCTGGTTAGGTCTAAAGTCTTTGTGGAGCTAGAGATAGTTGTGGTTGGGTAGTCTTCAAACTTCTTGCCCTGGGAGTGGAGTATATAACAGTTTATTGTGGCCATTTGTGCTGTAACGTGTTGGTATCATCTTATTTATGGGCTAAACAGCATATAATTTACATCATTAACACTACAGTTATGAAAACAAGGAATCGTTCACATGTATTTAGACCCTTCATTATAAATTTGTTCCAATCAGTAAACAGAAAAATTACCTCCCACCATAATGCGATAAGCTGCAATTTTCCATCAACTAATGTGCAGCTCTCTGTCTTGTTAAAGGAAATGACCAAACAACTATTCTATAGGAATCATTTATCCTCCACACATTAATACACTCATCGTTCTAGAAGGGACATTGGCTGATTATAAAAACCTTGTAGTCAGCTCAAACATATACCGTATATATATATATATGCAAAAGGAGTACGTGGAGCCTCGATTAAGAGTCTCAAACATGGGACTAGCCAGATATTCCTCCAGGGAAGGACCTAGCCCTGGGGTGGAATCCTTGGAGACCACCATAACCACCATATTAAGTGGCCCTTTTAGTCAATATCCCACTCAGTTATGAGTTAAGGATATGACAAGGGAATTAACAGAGCCAGGTATCCATCCACAGACAGCTGCATATATATAGGAAGCCATAAAACATATTTGATTGTTGACTCCTCCAAAATTGTAGGGTTTGGCTGAGTTTGTGCCATAGTCTTGGCTTTCACCATCCCGTGATCAGGAGATGGTCAAAGCCAAGACTAAGGCACAAAGTCAGCCAATTCCTCACATTTTGGAGGAGTCAACAATTACTGTATAATAAGTTAAAATTGGTTCATAACACATATATATATATATATATATATATCTTACATTTTACTTTTACCTGAAGAAGGCCATCTTTTAAGGCCGAAATGCGTTGTATGTACCAATTTTACAATTTTAATAAGATACCCCATTGAGTTTTTCTACTCAGTGGTACTGTCTCTGACTCTTCATTTAATGGCTTCCTGAAAGTTTTCCGATTGCAAATGTTCAGGTAAAAAAACAAAAAAAAGATTGGGCATGTCGGACTTCAATATGTTAGATTTTTCTTCCCTCAAAAGTAGACATAAATACAATACACAAAAATTTTGCAAACTTTTGAAAAATCCCAAGTGACAAATTAGGCTAAAACAACTGGATAACAAAAAAAAAACCAAAAATAATAACCAAGAAAACAACTGAAAGGCAGACATTACATAGTAAATAAGGCAAAAGTATAAAGGTCTAAAAAAATCGTTATGAAGACAATGAAAAATTGAAGCTTTACGACCCGATTCATCATCCACAAATTTTTTTAAATCAATTTTTTCCAACTTGGGGTAATTGTTGACTTTTTTTGGAGTCCAATAAAGGGAGACGTTATCGACCCAACGAGAACACAAAGCCTACCTTTGTACACATAAAACTGAATGTGTCTTATCTTTTTTTTAAGCAAATGATTCTACTTTACTACTTCAGTGTAGAAATTACCATATCATTTACTTTTAATTTTGCATATGAAATTGATGGCGAATCTAGGAAAATGATATGCTATAAATGAGACGTCTATAATGAAGTTATTGTCTGTCTGGAGAGAAGGCAGTAGCACAGTTTGATCAGAAGCTCTGGTAATGGGCAGCTAAATTGCATCAGAATTATGCCACCTCCTTATCACATGCTGCCAGCTTTGCATGTCCTCACTGGGTGTAAGAAGAAGGCTCCTCGTTTGTCACGTCTTATCGTCTCTGGGATGAAAAGCATTTGAAATTCAAACTAGAAACACAGTCAACAAAACATTTCCATTAATGGATGAGACTCGCTTCCAGATAAGAGAATCGTTCAGCCGGGCTGAATTTGTCTGGTACTTTTTAACTTGGAGTAGATGGTGGGAGGTGTGGAGTTGCTGAATGAAACGCACATCCGATTAGCATAACAGAACGGAACGGATATTGCCATCAAATCCAATGATTTTTGATTATGGAGTTGTGCCTTTTGACCTTGCACCTAGACCAGTTTCCTATGTTACTAAGGTTGGGGTCTACCAGAAGACACCAGTGACTTAGATTTAGGAATGAGGTGGAGGTTCCCCATAGAAGAAAACAATTTTCATGGGGCCCCTAATAGGTCCAACTGGTCAAATTCTCTCTACCCTAGACTGAAGGTAATACTTCAAAAGAGGATGGTCCATTTGTTTAGGTTGATGCTCCAAAGAAGGAGGATGGAAGCCAAATGTAAATGGTCACTTTATCATGTACACTGCGTTGCGAGCCTAACAAGTAGTGATGAGTGAGCATTACCATGTTCGGGTGCTCAGTACTAGTTAAGAGAAGATGCATGCTTGGGTGGGCACTACTCAAACCCAAGTGCAATGGAAGTCAATGAGAAGATCTTGTGGAAAAATGCTCAAGACCCACATTGCCTTTCATTGACTAGTGTTGGAGCTGTGCCCATCCAAGCATCCAACTACTTTTAACGAGTATCGAGCACCCAAGTTTAATAGTGATTCCTCATTACTACAAATAAGCCTTTAACAAGTTCCTTCTTCCATGGAGCATCGCCTGATACAAAAGGACCATCCTATTCCAAAGTAATATGCTCAGGATGGAGGTTAAATTGGACAATATCGCCAATCTGACTATGGCATCTCCATAATAGTGTTTGCCCATTTATCGCAAAATGTAAAAAGCTGGGTAATATACCTTGCTAACTGCAGGACATTATTTATAACCTTGTATACTGGACTCAGAAAGCAACATCTCTATTGCATCTCCATGCTTTATTGAACTTCTAACCCATTCAATAGCTTTTGCCAACCAACATTTGCTCCCCATAAACCCCTTGCTTACCATACATATGTAACCTTCACCATATATGTTCAAAGGATCCAACATACTTATGTTTTTCCCCTTGGGATCTGCTGTTAAGAGGATAGGGTAACAATAAATGTGTTTAGAATTTGCAGGGGTTCTTCCTTCCGTCCGATACAGGCCCTTAAAACTATGGGTTCATTCAGATGTCAGGCTTTCCTGAACGAGCGCTACCCATGTTTTTAATGGATAGCCTTCATACTTAGGATAGTGAATGAGACCATTCACTTGTCTTTGTTTTTTGGTGGAATGAATATTCTGCGCCAAATCTCTAGAGACATGTCCAATCTTTACCATGATGGATAAAAAGTCGAAAATGCAAGTGTAAGTGGTGTGAAAAAATAAATCTAAATGTAGTTATTAATTTGTTAGTATTTACTAAATCCACCTTTGGCTTTCAGCACTGGCTGAAACCTTCTGGGCAGCTCTAGATCAGACTCAAGCATGTCTCGACCGAAATCTGATCCCAGGTCTCATCTATACTTTCCCATTGTTAGTGCATATTGGTCGACTCACTTGGGTATGTATACAGTTTTTCTTCAATTTTACACACAAGTGTTTGATTGGCTTGATGTCTCTGGACTTTGAGGGCCAATCCTGCCTCTATTCATTGTCATTGAACCATTTCTTTGCCAGACTCAACATACAGTGGGTACGGTGAGTATTCAGACTCCTTTAAATGTTTCACTCTTTGTTTCATTGCAACCATTTGGTGAATTCAAAAAAGTTATTTTTTTCTCATTAATGTATCACTCTGCACCCCATCTTGACTGACAAAACCCCCCTGAAATATCAGTCAAAGTATTGAGTTCATTTTATCACCTTTTGAACTACTACAGCCATGAGTCTTCTTGGGAATGATGTTTTCTTCCCCCTGTATTTGGGATCCTCGTTCTTCCTTGCAGATCCTCTCCAGTTCCGTCAGGTTGGATGGTGAACGTTGGTGGACAGCCATTTTCAGGTATCTCTAGAATGCTCAATTGGGTTTAGGTCAGAGCTCTGGCTGGGCCAGTCAAGAATGTCACATGTCACAGAGTTGTTGTGAAGCCGCTCCTTTGTTATTTTAGCTATGTGCTTAGGGTCATGGTCTTATTGGAAGGTGAACCTTTAGTCACGTCTGAGGTCCAGATCTTTCTGGAAGAGGTTTTCTTCCAGGATATCTCTGTAATTGGCCGCATTCATGTTTCCTTCAATTTCAACCAGTCGTCCTGTTCCTGCAGCTGAAAAACACCCCCATAGCATAATGCTGCCACCCCATGTTTCACTGTTGGGATTGCACTGGGCAGGTGATGAGCAGTACCTGGTTTTCTCCACACAATATCAGCTTAGAATTACCACCAAAAAGTTCTATCTTCATCTCATCAGACCAGACACTCATATTTCTCATAGTCTGGGAGTCCTTCATGTGTTTTTTTTTTTTTGCAACTCTATGCGGCTTTCATAAGTTTGCACTGAGGAGAAGCTTCTGTTGGGCCACTCTGCCATAAAGGCCAAACGGGTGGGACGTCTGCAGTGATAGTTGACTTTGTGGAACTTGCTCCCATCTCCCTACTGCATCTCTGGAGCTCAGCCACAGTGATCTTGGGGTTATTTATTACCTCTCTTACCAAGGCTCTTCTCCCACGATTGCTCAGTTTGGCTGGACGGCCAGGTCTAGGAAGACTTCTGGTGGTCCCACAATTTCTTCCATTTAAGGTTTTGAAGGACAATGTGCTCTTAGGAACCTACAGTACTGCATAAATTCTTTTGTAACCATGACCAAATCTGTGCCTTGCAACGATTTTGCCTCTGAGCTCCTTGGGCAGTTCCTTTGACCTCATGATTCTTATTTGATCTGATATGCACTGTGAGCTGCGAGGTCTTATCTAGACAGGTGTGTGCCTTCCAAGACAAGTCCTATCAGTTTAATTAAACAAAGCTGGACTCCAATGAAGGAGTAGAACCATCTCAAAGAGGATCCCAAGTAAAAGGATAGCATGTGACTTCAAATGAATGTCTGAGCAAAGGGTCTGAATACTATTGTGATATTTCAGTTTTTCTTTTTTAAATACATTTTCAAAAATTTCTACATTTTGTTTTTTTCAGTGAAGATGGGGTGCAGAGTGTACATTAATGAGAAAAAATGAACTTTTTTGAATTTACCAAATGGCTGCAATGAAACAAAGAGTGAAAAATGTAAAGGGGTCTGAATACTTTCCGTACCCACTGAATGCTTTGGATCATTGTCCTGCTGGAACACTATGTTGTCCTTTTCATACTCCTAGTACTCAAGTGTACAAAGCAAATCATCTTGTAGGATACTCACACTGAGATTACCTTTGATACTGGTCAAGTATCCTATGTCTTTGGCTGGAAAATAACCACTTATCATCATGCCTCCTCTACCGAGCTTGACAGTTCTTTTCTCAATCCGTTTGCCCCTTTTTCCCTTGATTTTTCCAGACCCATTTGCACCCATCAGAGCCTAGTCTATTGTGTTTCATCTCATCGCTCCAAAACATCCGTATCCAATCTACTCTGTCCACTTCCTCCTCCACAGATTTGTCACAGCACTGATAGATCTTGTGCGGAGCCGATTTGTTGACTCCGATATTTTGACTGGACTTCCACCTCTTGGTTTTTCGATGGTCAGACTCTATTTTGTATTCGCCCAACTGTCATGGCCTCACATAATGCAGTTTGTCAATTTTCTTGGGTGATCTGGATGATGTAGTTTCTCTTTTCTTAGGAAATCTTCTCCATGGCTGGTCTTTGATTTGAACCAGTGACCTTTCAGTTAGCAATCAACCAATAACACACTAAGTTATAAGGGAATGTGAAAACAGGTTATTTGTTATATACAGGAAGAAAAATATTTTTCCACCACCAGGAGCAAAACAGTAACAATGCATGACTAGCACCTGCATAACTAATCATATGATAAATAGATGCAAGTCAAATTTATGTACAAGATAGCCAGATGATTGTCTATAAAATTAAGGTAGTCTCACGCTACAAACGGATGTTGAGATATAGAGCCCGAGTCAAAAGTGCAAAATACATTGTTACCCTTTTGTTCTACAGTGTACTATGAAATCCCCTTTGTACCTTTCTCCTTTATTCTTCAAGGTAGGGGAACACAAGGATTCTTAGTATATAGGAAAGGCGGTCACAGTATATAGCATTATCCCCTGTGTAAGTAGAGTACTGTGGGGCTTCTCATCACCTGCTGCTCCTTAGTCTCCACCTCTCTTGTTTTTGAAGAGGAGTTCTTTCCTCAGCCTGTTGCTGCTGGTGGTCATGTTCCTGGACTTGATCCTATCAGATATGTTATGATTGGAAACAACAGAAAGACATGTTGGTTATAGGCAGACCTCCAAGGCCACCAAAGTGTTTTGACCATGGTTAACCAACAGCTGAGCATGGCCTTGCTAAAAACGTGGTCTTGCTGCTGCAGAGTCTGAAAGGGAATCGGTTAACAAGTTTTTGCTATGTATAAAATCAATAAAGTCATCGCAGGAAGAAGTAGACCAGGGGTCTCAAACTCCAGGCCTCGAGGGCCGCACACAGTCAGGTTTTCAGGATTTCCATGGCATTTGACAGTTGGTAATCAAACTATCAACTGTCAAACTCTAAGGAAATACTGAAAACCTGGACTGTGTGCGGCCCTCGAGGCCTGGAGTTTGA
This sequence comes from Allobates femoralis, assembly GCA_033576535.1. NCBI lineage: Eukaryota > Metazoa > Chordata > Amphibia > Anura > Aromobatidae > Allobates > Allobates femoralis. Next base: position 81,705,858 of record JARQOC010000012.1, on the reverse strand, counting down.
GACCCCTGAAGTAGACGAACTGTAGTGCTACCTACTGAAAGTAGAAATCCTAAAAGTTAATATTGACTTTAACAAGCCTTCCAATATGATTAAGGATATCTGCCATATTAGAACCCCAATAAAATCATTGTCTTACCTCCTAGTCCGGATTCTCTATCCAACCTCGCCCAGACCACTGATTGGCAGTCTATGCAGAACAATGTTTCATTCTGGGTTTGATGTTTTCTGACAAATCATCAATTACGACTTAAAATAAATTGCAACTTTTTTAAGCAAATGTACTGCGGTTTTCCTCTGGTGTGATTATTGTGCAACTTTTAACTGAAAGTATTACTTTTTTATATAAAAAGATACAAAACTGTTGTACGTTTTTGACTTGACTCAACATTCATATTGGGGCCAAAACGTCAACGAAAACAAGACAACAAAAAAGAAGAAAGACTTAAAAAAAAATATCTAAATGATGAATCAACCCTTAGACTGTTGTGAAGATGAGACGTTCCCCCTCGCTAGGCGTCTAATAAGGTTCCCAAACTACTGAATTTTTCCCTTTCTACCGCGTACACCGACTCCGCGGTCTGTCCCTGGGAGGCATTCATTATGCAAGCCGCCACACTCATGCAAAATGTATTTTTGTGTTGTGTCTGCCAGTCAAAACCACCAATAAAATGACCTTGATCCCTATTATCAAATCTTCTACCCAGTGATTTCATGACGTGTTGACAGCAAAGTGCGGTACATTTAATTAATTCAATATTGTGCATGATAAAAACTAAAAATAAAGGCAGCGGGTCGCCCGAAACGGATTATCCTTGGAGCATATTTTGTCATATTGTGCTAGTAAATGTTTCTTCTTCTTGTCTTGAGGGTTTCAAGTCTTTCGTTCCAATTGATCATTTGCTGTTTTTAATTCTTGTTGACTTTTTTTTGCACCAAATTTTTCAAAATGACAATTAATACATTTTAATCAAAATAAAAAAACTATATTTTTGTGACTTTTTAGCCCATAAAGCAAGCAAAATATCAAACGATACTGCAAAAATGTAAATCATATGTAAAAATATTGAAGGGAGGTCGGGGTCAAATACATTCGTGCAAACATTTTGCAACTTCAAAAAAAACTGGTTAATGAAGCTAGCACCTTTTTAGTGCAAAATCTTGCATAATCTGGTAAAATTACACAAAATGTGAGAAAAAAAAAATCAGGCATTCATATCGAGGCTCCAAAGGGGACTGGAAGACTTTTTTTTTTAAGTCGTAGTTGATAAAGTTAAGATGTGGCGTTATTTCTCAAATCTTAGCACCTAAAAATGAATGAAAAAAACAGCACCATGTGAATAAGATTTAATTAATCTGGGCTGTGGAGTCAGGAGTTGTGGAATCGGTGTCAATTTTTCCGGAGTTGGGAGTCAAATTCAGGAAAATTGAGGAGTTGGAGGTTTGGCTTACCGACTGCCCTCCAGGGATATGAAGTCTAAAAGCCCCGTTACACGCTACGATGTCCCAGCAATCCCACCAACGATCGGGATCGCGGGGACATCGCTATCTGACCACTGGTGAGTTGTCACATGGGCAGATTCACCAGCGATCAGGACCAGCAAGAACGCTGGTAACCATCGGGTAACTAAGCGCAGCGCTTCCCTTAGTTACCCGATGTTTACCCTAGTTACCAGCCTCCCAGCGTGTACTGTGTGGTGCTGGGAGGTTGTTGGTCTCCCGCTGTCACACATGCCGATGTTAGCCGCCCAGTGGGAGACCAACAATCAAAAATGGTCCTGGTCAATTACGAACGATGAACGACCTTATCGTTGGTTGTTGGTACATGTCACATGCAACTATGTCGTTTCAACGTCGCTGCAATGTCACAAAAATGGTGATGTTGCAACGATATCGTTAATGATATCGTAGTGTGTAATGGGGCCTTAAGTCATGGAGTGTGTCCATTTTTGTGGAGTAGGAGTTAGATTCAGGGAAATTGAGGAGTCAGAGATGGAGTCAGAAGTTTGGCTTACAGACTGCATACCAGGGATGTGGAGTCGGTGTCCATTTTGGAGATAGGAGTTAAGATTCAGGGACATTGAGGAGTCAGAGATGGAGTCAGAGGTTTGGCTTACAGACTGCACACCAGGGCTGTGGAGTCAGAGTTGTGAAGTCGGTGTCCATTTTGGTGGCGACTGATTCAGGGAAATTGAGTAGTTGGAGTTGAGGTTTGGCTTAGGCTAGGTTCACATTGAGTTTGTGCTGTCTGTTTGCCGGATTCGTTGGACAGCAGCACAAACGAAATGTAACGGACATGTAAACACATCTATAGGCTTCCATTCAACAAACCAGTACTAACGCATGCCAAAATAGTCATGTGACTGCAAGTAGGCGTTTGTGGAAAATGCACATGCAAACGCAAACTGCGTGTTTTTCAGTCAGTTAGCAAACAAACGCAATGCTACAGATTTGTGCAAATCTGTAGCATTGCGTTGTATTGCGTTTGCAATAGATGATAGGACAGAAAGATGATAGGAGAGATAGATAGATGCGAGAATAACATTACCAGCCTCCCTGCTCTGTCTTCCCGCTCTCTCTGCTTCCAGTACTGCTCATTAAGCTCATGAATATAAATCCAGCGACCCGGAAGCAGCAGGGAGACAGAGAGAGCGCGGGAGTCTGGTAATGCTATTCTTGCATCTCTCTTTCTATCTATCCTATCATCTGTCTATCTCATGTAGCGCATATGATTTTGAGGCATCAAAAACGTATGCGTGGCACCCCTGCAAGGGATTGCCACAGGATCCACCGATGCAAGGAGGATTTACACCTTGGTACACACAGCACAACACCTTCCACCCTAGACCTGAAGGGGAGCTCTACTGGCAGCCTTAACCCAGATCCCCTATAAAAGATTCAGGCCTTAGGGGAGGAGTCAGTTGATCCAGTGAGAAGCAGTTAGATTCAGTTGGTTCCAGAGAGAGGAGAGGGCAGGAGTGAAGGAGCTGATCGCTGGGATAATGCCAGGCTCGGGACAAGGAACACTGACCCAGCTGTGCTGCACCCTAGGGAGAGGGTCGGAGGCCAGTGGAGGAAACAGGGAATTAAAGAAGGGAACAGATCAAGCTTCCTTTAGCTCACCCGGACACCAGAGTCCAAGACTGCTAAGCATCCACTGCAGCAGGAAAAACCCGGAAGGACCAGGAGGAATAACCCCCTGAGGTAACAACAAAGAGACACTCGAAACTGACCAAGCACAGGACCAGGGGCCAACAGGAGAATAGGGACCCCGCAGAAGGACCTTATTGTCAGTGATAGAGCAAAACCCTGGGAGGGAAGAAGGAGCGGCGAGTTCAGTTTTAGGCAGAACTTACCCCAAACCATCGTACACAGTGACAGAGGAGGCCTCACAACTCTCCGAGGTGAAGGTTCCAAATTGTATCGGGGACCTGGTTACTTCTCTGGACTGTACCCGTTACCCATCATCAGTAAAAGGTACCGAAACAAAGACTACTGTGTGTGTGTGCCTGCTTACCTGCCGCAACCCACAGCGTTGACTGCAGAGACGCTACTACAACTCCCCTCATCCATCCCCGCTGCACTGAAGTAAAGCTCCACCTGTGGGGAGCTGTACTACACTGAGCTGCACATCCATCACCTCAGCGGCCAGCCGCAAAGCTGGTATACACGTTACCAGGTACCACAGGTGGCGTCCCGTAACCAATCCCCTTCATCACCATCATCCCCGCCATTGAGGGTCCGGGCACGGAACCGGGACCGACCAGCCGTGATCCACTATCCAAGTTTCATCAACCCCGGTATCCGAGTACCCCCTACCCTGTCGACCGCCTCAACCGTGCTCTGAAATGGCTAAAAAAAGACTCTTCCGCTGTCAGTTACTATGGAAACAGTTAACAGTTGTAATAGACAGCACTAAAGCGAGGTGAACCCACCCTTACCAACTGCACCCTAGGGCTGTGAAGTCTGAGTTGTGGAGTCGATGTCCAATTTGTGATCAGAGCAGAGTTAAATTCAGGAATCGAGAACAGAGTTGCAGCCAGAGGTTTGGCTTAGAGACTACACACGATGGCTGTGAGTTACAGTCTGTGTCAATTGGTGGAGTCAGAGCAGAGTTGGATTCAGGAAATCGAGGAGACAGAGTAGCAGCGAGGTTTGGCTTAGAGACTACACACCATGGCTGGTGAGTTAGAGTCTGTGTCCAATTTGGTGGAGTTGGATTTAGGGAAATCGAGGAGTCTGATTTTGGCTTACTGACTCTACAGTCCTGGAAAAAAATGGAATCAGAAACATGTAAATTTGTCATGGCCTGAAGGAAGGAGAAGCCTATGGTGGCTCAGTGGTCAGCACTGTTGCTTTGAAGCTTTCAAATCATAGTTCAAATCAAGCGAACATCGACATCCTAAGACTAGTATTTCTTATTCATATTGAAATGTGAATTTGTAGATTCAGGCTTATGGCAGCAAAACCACAAAGACACACTTAGAAACAAGACTTAGGGAAACATGGGAAACAAACCAAAATACGTGTTACACCTTAGATCTTAGGAGCACCCCCCTTTTAGTTTGATGACCGCTTTAAACAAGTTAAGCAGATTCGTCAGGAAGTTACCTGGAACAGTCATTGCCTCGCCAAAGGTCAACTTGTGGAATCAGAAAGTGTTTGTGACCATCAGGTGTGTCCTGCAGAGGCAGTGTTGCTACACAGCTCAATACCTTGCTGAGCCCTATTCCATAACTGGTGTAAGCAAAATATGGGAAAAACACACTTAATTAAAAAGACATCTTAAGACATGAAGTACAGCAAAAACTATGTATGTTACTATGAAGACCAATAATTACATCTGCTGCAGAGGATAAGTTAATCAGAGTTATCAGACTCAGAAAATGCAAATCAACAGCAACTCAGATATGGCCCTCGTAAATGTAAATGTCGTAGATGTACAGACCTCAAGTAGCAGACATCTCAATATCCACGCTTCAGAGAAGATTGAGAGAAGCAGGACTTTATGGTTGAATTACTGCAACGAAGCCACTACTGAGGACCAAAAAGAGACTTGTTTGGGCCAAGGAGCACAAGTACTGGATAATAAATCAGAGGAAATATGTGCTGTGGTCTGAGGAGACGGAACTTTAGATTTATTACCAACTGGAATGTGTTTATTGGAGCCAAAAAAAGTGAGCAAATTTTTCTCCGTTGCACAACGTTAAGCATAAAGGGACAGATGTGATGGTGTGAGGGGCTTTCCTGGTGATTTATTCCAAAGTCAAGGAACATTACCCAGCATGGCCACCACAGCATTATGTAACGACCACGGTCACATTTAGATTGCACTTAATGGGACTATCATTTGTGTTGTAACAGGACAATGACCAATACCAATTCCAGGATATGTGACCAGGAAGGAGGGATGTAGGCTGAGTGAGCTGATATTGGCTCCACAATCACCCAACCTCAACCAATTGTAATGGTTCGGGATGAGATGAATTAAGGGAAATCATTCAAGTGTTCAGCCTCCTTGGGAACTCCGTCACGAAAGCTGAAGCCATTCTGGGTGACGACCTGATGAAGCTGCTTCAGAGAATTACAAGGGGTTGAAAAGCAGTCAAAGCAACAAGGAAGGGGGTGGAGTGTACTATCAGGTACAACACATTCTGGTGTCACAAGTGTTTTTTTACTTCTTATCTCCATATGGTCTCATTATGATTTTGCAGCCTTCAGTATGAATCTACAATGTGCACATGCCAAAATTAATAATAGTTATTTAATTATAAATAATTTAATTATAATATCCAGTGTTTAAATATTAATTCCACCTACGCTCTACTGTACAATTCATTAACAATCACATTCCTCCCATTTTTCTTTAATTTTAAGGCATCATTACATGACAGATGCAAGTAGACAAGTCTTTAGGAAATGACAGACAATGTGAATACGACACAGACAGTCTCATCTATCTATAGGCTGAAAGGCACTCTGACAACAATACAATCTAGCCACAGCAGAGCCCACCGGTCAGTTCCCATTTTAGGATTGGACTCGTTTTCAAAAAAAAGATGGGGAGGATGGTGACTTTCGGATATCGGCAATCTGTTGGTCACAATGGGAGGATATTAAAATACAGTCAGAAAAACAGTTAAAGGGATTGTCCAGGCTAACTTATATCTTTGCCAGGGGCATGGATGTTGTCAAAATGTAAAATAGCCACACTCGCATGCCGTTACCCTGTAGAACCAGTACCGGTCTATGCAGCATCGGAAGAACATACTTAATTGCTTTGAAGCCATAGAACCATAGAGCATTATGACTGGCTACAAACATTCTACTCAACTATCTGCTGCAGCCAATCAAAGATCTACAAAAAAGTGACATCACTTCCAATATCGGAGTGGCCTGTGTTGGATCCCCAGGGATTAGAGAAGAGTATGGTTCAGTTTGTCAATCTTCCCTACATCCATGCCCTCGATAAAGTTCATATTCAGCCTTTTAGAAGGGGTATTCCGGTTGTAAAGAGTTATGTGTGACATGTCCCACGACTTGGGAATCATAGTGTTGTATTACTATTGTATTGTTATACTTTGTTGCTATTTATAGGGTTGCCTTTTTAGAGTTTTGTTTCCTCCCTCTCCCTGTAGCTTCTCTAATGTCAGATACTCCTCCCTTCTTCATTTAGGGTCACTGTCAGCCATCATAGCCGCGTCATTTCTTTATAGCTCTGATAGAATCATCCTTTTGTACTGTGAATAAACTCAGGATTTCAGTAGAATATTTCTTCTGAAGACTTCTTACATGCCCTTTGCAGCTAAGTTCAAGCTATCTGACAACACTTCTACATGCACGTAAGGAAACGGGTCCATAGCATACAGTGCCACCAAGCCGGCACTGTAAAGGACTCTCTTTACGGCCAACAGTTACTCAACCACAGCTCCATTCACACAAGGGATTTGAAACAACATTTTGTGCAATTACTGGGGGTGGCATATGGTCAGACTATCAATGATCTAGCAGTTATCACTAGGTAAAGATTAATGATGGGTCTTTACAACTGGAATACCTCTTTAAGGGTGTGGTATATCAAAAATGGAATATGGCTGTGGATTGTAAACATGAACACGAAACGCAATAATACATTTTATGTTGTGTCACCTACATACAATGTGAGTAACTTCTTGCATTTAGTAATTTTGCAGAGCTGAAATCTCTTTCATCCTGGGTCGGAATCTGCATAAAACTTCATGTACACCTTTTTTCTCTCCCTTTTTGCATTGTTTCAAGCTTTTTTTTAAAGCATTTTTGCAGACGATGTTGACTCTTTCCAATTTCAGCCAGCAGAATTTTAAATGGAGCTCTGGAGGTAAACACAAGCTGCAATTCAGGATTTCAATTTAGTAATATGTCTGTATAGGACCTAGTGTAAAAAATAAAAATTACACTTGTTTTGCAGTAACCCTATGTGCCAACGTTGAGAAATTGATTTTAAAGCAACTTGAAAATTAGCCTGGAAGTGCACGGGGGGTATCAGTACACTGGGGGCATTTTACACACCCCAATGCACTTCCAAGCTGAGTTGCAAGTTGCTTTAAAGCTTGATTTCTCAGCACTAACACATGGTATTACAACACACCGTATTCGGACTATAAAGACGCCACCAGATTTTAGAGGAGGAAATAGAAAAAAAAATACTGAACGAAAAATGTGGTCATGATGACCTGTTATGGGGAGGGTCTGCTGCTGACACCACTATGGGGTAGCCTCCCCCAAACCTATACCAATGTCCTCCATCCTGGGCTCCTTCCAGGTATATACACACATGGTCAAAATTTTGGGTACCCCTCGTTTAATGAAAGAAAAACCCACAATGGTCACAGAAATATCTTAAATCTGACAAAAGTAATAATAAATAACAAATATATGAAAATGACAGTCAGACATAGCTTTTCTACCCTGCTTCCACAGAATTTCTTAAAAAATTAAACTTGTCAAATTGGCCTGGACAGAAATGATGGTACCCCTGAAAATAATCTTGTAATTAGTGAGTAGGCCTGTACATAGGGCTACAGATACTTACTGTGCTGTTTGGTATCATGGTGTGTACCACACTCAACATGGACTAGAGGAAGCGAAGGAAAGAGTTGTCTCAGGAGATTAGAAAGAAAATTATAGACAAGCATGTTAGAGGTAAAGGTTATAAGACCATCTATAGACATGCTTGATGTTTCCTGTGACTACAGTTGCACATATTATTCAGAAATTTAAGATCCATGGGACTGTAGCCAACCTCCCTGGACGTGACCGCAGGAGAAAAATTGATGACAAATCAAAGAGACGGATAATAAGAATGGAAACAAAAGAGCCCAGAAAAACATCTAAAGAGATTAAAGGTGAACTTCAAGGTCAAGGAACATCAGTGTCAGATCGCACCATCCATCATTGTTTGAGCCAAAGTGGACTTCATGGAAAACGGCCAAGGAGAACACCATTGTTAGAAAAAAATCATAAAAAAGAGTGGAGTTTGCCAAACTACATGTTGACAAGGTTTCTGAGAGAATGTCCTTTGGACAGATGAGACAAAAATTGAACTTTTTGGCAAGGCACATCAGCTCTATGTTCACAGACGGAAAAATGAAGCATATCAAGAAAGAACACTCTCCCTACTGTGAAACATGGAGGAGGCTCGGTTATGTTCTGGGGCTGCTTTGGTGTATCTGGCACAGGGTGTCTTGAATCTGTGCAGGGAACAATGAAATCTCAAGACTATCAAGGGATTGTGGAGAGAAATGTGCTGCCCAGTGTCAGAGAGCTTGGTCTCAGTTGCAGGTCAGGGGTCTTGCAATAGGATAATGACCCAAAACTCACAGCTAAAAACACCCAAGAATGGATAAGAGGAAACTATTGGACTGTTCTGAAGTGGCTTCTATGAGCCCTGACCTAAATCCTATTGAGCATCTTTGGAAAGAGCTGAAACATGGAGAAGGCGACCTTCAAACACCAGACAACTGGAGCAATTATGCTCTTGCGGAGTCGCCAACATCCCCATAGACAGGAGCAGAAGTCTCATTGACAGAGGAATCATTTGATCGCAGTGATTGCCTCAAAAGGTTGTGTAACAAAATATTAAGTGAAGGGACCATCATTTCTGTCCAGGCCGATTTCATGAGTTTAATTTTTTTTCTGTGGAAGCAGAAAAGCAATGTCTGACTGTCATTTGTTCATTTATTACTTTTGTCAGATTCAAGTTATTTCTGTGAACATTGTGGATTTTTCTTCATTAAACGAGGGGGACCAACAATTTTGACCACTGTGTTTATGTCATCCATCCTTGTCCCATCTTGGTATATGGTCCCCATTTTGATATGTATGTCCCCCCTTCCTGGTAGGTATGGCCTCATCATGGACCCGTCCTAGCATATATGTCTACTTTTAATATGTCCATCTTGATGTATATGCCTCCCATCACATCATAAGCGTAAAAAAACGATTCTACTAATCTTTCCTCCAATCTTTGGTTGCGCGGTGCCTACCTCTGATGCCAGCAACTGATTTCACCCTATAAGTGGGACAGTGCATGAGGTCACTGTCATGTGCAGCCACTCACATCGATGTTAGCTGCCAGGATATTCGCTGTTCCCTGCCTGGCTTTATGGGTGTGTGGAGCAGTGAACATGCATTGTGCTTTTGCGGTCTGACTATCTTCAATAAAATATGGCTTGTGCAGTACATGTGCAGACCTCCATCTTTGGCACCACTATTTAAGATAGTTTGTAGAATCCTCAGATCTCTACCAGCATTATAGCATGCGCTATCGCATTTTAGAGTCTTAAGGCCCTGTCACACATGTCAATGTCGCCCACGATATCTCTCATGCATCACAGATTATTTGTCGCTCAGAGACGTAGGAGCGACGTCGTAGTGTGTGACACCGCAACGCAACTAGCGATTTGTCGCTTGATCGCAGATTTTCGGTCCAGACCATCAACTGGACGATGATCGCTAAGTTGAGCGTGAGCGTCGCTGTGTGTGACATTAGCTCAGCAACGTTGAAAGAAAAGATCTCTGCTGTGTGACTCGGTACAGCGACTAAAATAATCGCTCTTGGGGTTGCGTCGTCGACACATCGCCAGTTCGTTGGCACCGGATATTGACACGTGTGACATGTAACCGGCGATAATTGCTTGACGATCACGCGTCATCTGAGCGACGGCTAATCTGTGACGCATGAGCGATATCGCAGGCGACATTGACACGTGTGACAGGGCCTTAAGACTGGACTTCAAGATAAGATTGCGCATGCGCTGCCATCAGCACCATTTTGGTACAAACCTGAGGATTCTACAGACTGTCTTCAATAAAATGGAGCCAGAGACGTGGTCTGTGAATGCACCGCCCTGGTGTCATTTTACTGAAGACAGACCGCATTAGCACAATTCATATTCACTGCACCCCATGCTGTAATCCCACCTCATCTCTCTGGACTGAAGCAGGTGCCAGAGCTAGGGGGATCAGTGCATATTCATTTTCATAAACAGCAGGCACACATGGTCGCCTCAGCACTGACTCCTGCCTCCTGCCTTACCGCTACCATCACCGCACAGACACTGCCAGGTATATTAGGACTAAAAGAACCCCATCCACCGCCACCCCCCCCCCCTCCCGCACACACACGGACACTTTCCTCCAAAATTGGAGGGTATGTGCTTCTTATAGTCTGAAAAATACGGTATAATTTTTACTATTGTACTAGGACCTATACAGTCACATCCCTAGTTTCTGTCGTAGAATTTTCCTGCCCGTATAGTTACATACACACATCTGATAGCAAACTATTCTTACAGAGATTTGTTGAGAAGTAATTTTAAAGCTTTTAAAAGGACGCAATCTCTACAACCTGATAACGAAAATATGTTCCTATATCGGGAAAGTCTGGAAAAATAAATAGAAAAATTATTAGACTTAAGAGCACTCCTGTGTACTGTCCTGCAGCAGGCCTTACCACAGGGACCCATCATTTCTCACCAATTTGCACAAACTTATAAATAGGTCATTTTTTATATTATTTAATTGTTTGTTATCAAAGACAATGCCAAGAAACACGAGTTTAAGAATCATCTCATGGAGAATTTATACAAAAAAAAAAATCTTCCTACAGTAACAAACAGTGAATGGTTTTGTCTGTGTGATGAGTCATTTGTGACTTTCTTGAGTGGAGTCTTGCTTAAACCAAACTCTTCGAGTGAAATCAAACTTACTTCCATTGGACTGGGTGTAATTGCTGTAGTCAAAATGCTACTTAAGAAGGGGAATCCACACAGTGCTTCAGGCTGTGCCGGATTCTCACCGACTGGCATCATCATTTAAAACCTTGCAAGTATAAAACGTCTTCACGTCACCCTTAATTGCACAATATGGCAGTGTTTAACGTCTGTCAGTTAATGGCAGAAGGAGAGCACCATGCTCTATTGACCAGCCGGTTGAAACATTCACAGGAGAGTTTTGTACAGTGAATGCTCTGCACAGAAGAACCTTAAAAGTAAAACAGCTTTCTGTCTTGAAGTAACTGAAGTTGGGTCTCTCCGGTGTTCCAGTGGGCAGGCGGTCGCTTTCAATATTAGGCCGTCATCTTGACTTATTTGTCGGCATCGGGATATTTTGGGTATTTGATCATTTCAATTTTTTCCTTGACCTTGTACGAAGGATAAAGCCCGGTCCGGCCCAATTTACGATTGACGCCCTTTGAGTAGCCATCCCAGTGGTTTCCGGCCACGCCAATAATGTCCCCAGGTTCCATAGGAATTTCTTCTGCGTTTCTCGGATGGTGGGGATATATTGCAATTTGGTTGTGAGCATTTTGTCCTCCAAAATAATAAATATCATCCAGGGAGTGAAAGTTAGCAGAAGCATCGGGATGGAGTGTCTGCATGATTTCGTAGGCAACTCGACAGACCTGGAAGAGTAGGAAAATCATCAACAACTAGACAAAATACAAGACAAATCAAAAAGAATAAAGTTCAACTTTACTTTGAATTTACCTCTCCACGAATCTAAAAACATGAAATGTGTTTCAGAGATCAAGGGGCAATAGAATTCTATCATATTACAGTTTAATAGTTTTTGCACTACTCAAGAGTTACAACTTTACCCATTTTTACCCCAGCTCTGGCGTAAAGGGTAGGGTCGACAAGCACATTATCATCATGCCACAAAAGTGGTGTAAATTACGAATGAAATGTACTTCAGTCAATGGCCTGAAAGATTAGTCAAAATTCTTAATGGGACACATGCCTATTAAAAGGGTTATCCAAGACTTTATACTGATGTTTAATATTTAGGATAGGTCATCAGTAACCCCATTGATCAGCTGCTTTCAGTGCTGGAAGAAATAAAGTGGAGCAGAACTACCCAGCTCTGTTGATCGTATAGTGACCACACCACCTATTTGAATTGACTGGGGTGGATCTACAGTATCCCACTGCGGCTACTAATTGCATCTGATTCAGCCACTGGGACCAAGAATCACTGATCAGCATGGATACAAGATGCTATGTCTCCACCCATCTGATATTCATGACTTGTCCTAAGAATATCCATCAATTTAAAACAAGGGCATCCCCGTTAATAAATTTGGCACACCTTCTCCAGTCAAAATTGGGAGTTCAAAATGGCAGTCTTGAATATTTAAGGATAATAGAAAAAACTGGAGTCCGGCTCAACAGGACTGGATTTTCCTTTTCAAAGAAAATATAGTGCATAGAAAAGAAAAATTTACATGGTCGACACGTTTCGACTCCACTAACAGTCTTACTCATGAGTAAGTCGAAACGCGTCAACTGGGTCATGTCGCCATGTAAATTTTTCTTTTGTATGCACTAGATTTTCTCTTGCAAAAGAAAAAGATAAAGAAAATCTAGTCCTGTTGAGCCGGACTCCAATTTTTTCTATTATGCCTGATGTGAGGCCAATGTCTGAGCCCCAGGTGGATGAGCATAGAACTGGGTGAGCTGGAATCAAGTTTCTATACTTGATTATTTAACCTCTAAATATTTTTTTTTAGCAATTTGTAACTTCTCTCAAAAGATGGTCTGCAGACTTTATATGATGTGACCCAAATGTCGTAAGCAGTCATAAAATAGGCTGACACTTACACATTTCTGTATGGAGTTGTAAAAAAGATACCATAACTGGACCAACACAGTAATGACGCGGAGGTATGTAGGGGTAATTTTTGTCAAATTCTTTATGGCTGAAAACTACTAGACTCTGTATGTATATAAGCAACTACAAACCTCCACACATACGGTGTCTTACAGCTTTATTAGGACAGATTACCAAGGAGCCATAAGACTTCTGGACATAGGTATCCTAAAGAGGCACAACACAACTTATGCAAATTGAGGATCGGTGCTTGGTGCACCCTTGCCATTGCAGAGTAGTTCAGTGAACCTTCCAACTTACAAAGGCTCCTTTAAAACGTTAATCGTGGAAGAGGGAGGTTCAGAATGATGGAAAACAAGTGGTTGGGACTGACTTGTTTGGCCACACAAAGGGTGCACTGAGCGCCTTGAACAGTTATTTTGTGCTGAAAGAGCCTATTTAAAAGATGGTCCCCAAAGAAGAAAGGAGACCTAAACCATAGGTGTCACACTTACAACTTATCTCCCGTGAAAACAAGCCTACTGAATCCAACACGCCCAGTTTTTCGACATTTGCCGTTGGTGGAAAGTCCGGATATCCCAATCTATATCAGATGGTGGGCAGAGAGATTGGATATTAAAAGGGAATATTTCTCATAAAGAATAAAAATCAAACTTACAGCTAAGGAAAATCCAACCTAAATGATCAATGATTTTGGAATAATTATTGCTCGAACGTCAGGCTTAGAAGGCTTTCCAGATAAGAGAAGATCATTGACTTTCCTATTGGTAATAGTAGGTAGAAGAGGACAGGAACATGTGTTGAGCGACTGGCAGCTTTCAGTATAATCAGTGTTTCCCATTTAGCATGATGGAGAAGTGTTACAAGACGTTGGGTCAAGAGCACGAGGGGTTAAAATCCTGCGATAATCTAACAACCCGTGCCGGCTGCCAAGAAATCCATTGTTTGTCAGCGTAATTACATCTAACAATACAAATCTGACAGTGGAAGCCGTGCGCCCTCATTGCAATGCTCCGCACATTGATTTATATCATATCGTGCTGCCTCAGCATATACTGCAGAACAATTACGTCTTGTGCGTGGCCGCCTTGTCATCTCGCCTGTCTGCTGAGAATCCCGAGACACAATTGTGAAGAACGGGGGAAGTCTCGGAGAATAAAAGTATCTCACATATTGCACAGAAATGGCGATTTTTGCATAAATAGAATAGAAACGACACAAAAGTGCAACGCAATGCCCTAATACAACTTGCTATGAAAATCCAGTGTTGGAAAATCCATATATTAAATCAATAAAATGAACATTTTAGAGTGCGACTTGTTGCCCGTCTAGGTGCATGTAGTTACCTTTATCACTGTTGGTTACATTTTATATATATCTGCTCACCTGCTGTAAATGCTGAGCTTGCCTTGAGATTACAGCAGAATCAATAGTTGGATGCTTTTTTCTCCTGGCGTCCTTACGATCCATGCGGTGTGCTGCTCACTGTAGATGTCTATGTGTGATCCGGCCTTGATCCACATAGGTATATTGAGTAACTTATAGGATGATCCAACCTTTGTGGTGCTTCACCTCAAAGGGATCCTGGATTTTTACACTAATGATCTTCCTCCTGTAATTTTTCACAGTATTTTTTACGACACCAAAAAAACACAAAAAAAAGTCTTAATAAATTTTGTGAAAAATTAGATGGAGGAAGATCATTTACGTAAAAATCCAGGATCCAGGAGCGCCACAAAGGTTGGATCATCCCCTAAATTATATTTTATGAATCGGGTCAATCAAATTGAGGATTATATAGCTATTCTTAAGTGGATTTTCTACGTAAGTACACCAACCTCATCATGTTAGGGAATTCTAACTTAATAATCTCTTGTGAAATTTGGTGACAGACCGTTTTTTCCAAGGCTAATAAGTAGGATCCTAGGAGAGTGTAAAGTACTCACTGTTAGGAATCCACTTCTGGGGCTTTTTGAATCCCCCTGATCAATAGCACTAAACTAATCTTTAACCTATCACAATATGCAGCAAAATATCTCCATCGATTATATGTAACACAGCCCTGCTAGTCATAAACAATGGGTAACAAATAGAGGATCTGTCACCAGGTCCAAGTGGACATTTTTTTTGTTCTTCCTTTATCTCCGCTACTCCCATGAGTATTCAGGTTTGTGTTTTTGAAAATCTGCCACACGATTCCAGAGATGTGGGCATTTTTCCCCATGAGGACACGCCCCTGAGGATCCTGTGAGCCACACCCACTTAAAGGCCATACCAATTAGGACTAAATAAAGTGCATATCTCTGGAACCGTATGATGAATTTAAATCAAACAAAAAGTATAATACTCAGAAGAACAGAGGGAATAAAAAGAAGAGCACAAACTAATCTACTTTTGTTCCTACAACAGGGCCATTTCCACTTCGGTTTTGGAAAGTCACATAGAGAAATCCCAATTGTACTTGCCACAATATTTGAACTTCTTTTTTCAGAGATTTTTGACTAAAAACTAATGGAATACTTCAAAATAATAAGAAACCAATATTTTAATGCATGCTTGTACTTTACCTATCCTATTTTATAGGATCTCATAGAAATCCTACATGTGACTGATAGCAGCAGCTAGGGATAACGCACGATAATTTCGATATGCTTGTGCGGCGTATTATGCAGCCAGAAATCTGTTAATCCACAGGTCATGAAGTCACAACCGGTGGGGCTACCGAGAGATGACAAGACCACGCTCCTTGCACCGGCCCTTTAAAAATGCATTAAAAATTATTCTGAGTTAATGGATAAGATCCATTTTAAAGAATACATGTCCGAGAAAGTCTCTGTAAGCCCAGCTCATAGCTCAGGGGATAAGGAAAGTAAAAGCCGGTAATTATGGTCAAGGCCGACACTTAACATTTATGCTATGGGGCTTAAAATAAAATGTTACAGACCTCATACATTAACCCTGTAGCTTAATGTAGGCCATGAATTCATAATGGAGGTGGAAAATACCTAAACATTTTTCTGTTTTCAAGATGGAATTCACTAAGGTTTCTCCAAATGGATAGAAGTGTTGACTCTTATGGTGCCGTCACACAGCACGATCTGGCCAGCGATGTCGGAAGCGATGCGCGGGTGCCCGCTCGGTTCCGACATCGCTGGCTAGCTGTCACACAGCATCGCTGCGGCCGGCGACACCGCAGCGATGCGGGTGGTGACATCGCTCGCTGGGCTGGGCTCAGCCCAGCGAGCGATCCGCAGCGGTATAGGCTGGATCGCCGCCGACATCGCTCTGGCGATGTCACACGGCGCGATCCAGCCTTATCGCAGGTCGCCAGTTGACAGGTTTACGGTTCTTCCTGTAAACCTGTCAACCTGCGACCAGCGATAAAAACGCGGTTGCGGCGCTCGTTTACACAGCGCGACGTCGCTAGCGACATCGCTGATACGTCACTTTTTCGGCGATGTCGCTAGCGACGTCGGCAGGTGTGACGGCACCATTAAAGTTAAGCTCCACATTCAATGAAAGGGGTCTTCTTGGATTTTTCAAAATTATCCTTAAGATTAGGAAGGTTATAAAATAAATAAATATCAATTACTTATTCGGAGGTCCATACAAGTTTCAGTACCAGAATTGATAATGTGTCACCAGTCATATTTACAAGTAAAGCATGTGACTACTGGAACAACTGTTTGTCTGCAGCTGAGAAGTGCCATCTCTATAAGCAGATGGGACCTCCGAAGTGGAGCAGCAGGGAATTCAAGGGACAATTTTATCACATTC
This sequence comes from Allobates femoralis, assembly GCA_033576535.1. Lineage (NCBI taxonomy): Eukaryota > Metazoa > Chordata > Amphibia > Anura > Aromobatidae > Allobates > Allobates femoralis. The sequence continues at coordinate 81,688,932 of JARQOC010000012.1, read as the reverse complement.
CATACCGTAAATGGCTTTGTAATAAAAAGGTCAGACCCTCCTGTGATGAAATTCAAACAGCAGTCCATCCTAGTCATGAAGAACCACAGCTCCCAGGATCTGTGTCTCATCTGATAGAGAAGCTGAAGCTAGAGATGAGTGAGTACTAAAATGCTCGGGTGCTCGATGCTCAGGCCGAGCATCCCAAGATACTCGTGTACTCGACCGAGCACCGAGCCCAATGTAAGTCAATTAGTGACAGGCTCCGCCCACAGACTTCCGGTTATAAAACGAGTATTTCTTGGAAAGGGTGGGGGGGGGGGCTTTTTAAAATCCCTGCAGCATACAACACCTTGCTGTGCCCCCAGAGGGATCCTAACAATCAATCTGCTCTCTGGGAGGTGCCAGATCACTGTGTGCACTGAAGGGAGCAGTGTATTTGTGTCAGATCGATAATTATTAGCGAGGAGTCTGAGGATCTCAGCGGTACTCGGTGCTCGCCGAGTACCCCGAGTACTGAGATATTCGTGCGAGTAACGAGTAGCTCCGAGCATACTCGCTCATCCCTAGCTGAAGCATAAACACACATATCAGAGATGCTGGAGAAGGGCTGTGATAGGAGAAGAAATAAATCATCTTCTCAGCTGACGAAGCATGAAGGACTAAGCTTAGAGAAAAAAAAACCTTTTGCTCAGTCAGCTGAGACAGAGATTTATTTCTACTGATGTTACAGCTCTTCTCCTCATGCCTCCTTGAACCGTGTGCTTACAATGCAGGTCCTCTTGTCAGTTGAGAGGTCTCAGTTGCTGTTTGTTCAATACTGCAGCCTGTCCTGACACATGACAGGGGGCCATTTTATTACATTCTTTGAGAACCCCTCTAAAGAGTAACCATTATTTTATATTTAATTATTTGTTGTAAAAGAAATACCCCTTTTCCTCTTTCTGGACTAATCATTTATTCTGAAAATTCTCAATTCAAGAGTTCAATTTGTCTTCAGTAAATCAAGACCTTCATAGGAGATGACAGCTGGTGCTCATAACGTTCTATGGAGATCTGTAACTGTTGTCTCAGGAGAACTTGCAGCAGAATGTATGTGTCTTCCTCTGAATTCTCCCTACAAATTTCTGGAGAACTTGCAGTAGGACGTCTGCGTTTTCCTCTGGCTTCTCCCTCCTAATTTCAGGAGAACTTGCGAGAGGACGTCTGCGTCAGCTTAGAGCTCCTCCCTCCTCCATGGAAATTTAAAAACACCAACTATCATCTCCCATCTCAGTAATGGAGAAGCGTGTCTTCACAGAATTCAGATATATCCATGAACTAAGTGTGAAAGGTCAATCCAGGAGGTGAGATAAGATGATTTCTCTGATATCTTAAAAAGTTTCTTATTTCCACGTGTACTATTGATTTATGAAATAAAAATATTAACGTTGGATACCCTTTAATTTTGTAAACTCCCAGAAAACATATTTAGCATAATCAATACAGCTAGAAAGGAGCCCTCGTTACAAACAAGACTTGGACATGTTTAGCTTGATGAGAAGGTCTCTCATCTAGAAGTTTTGTTGAGCAGCAAAAGTCAAGGAATAAATGAAAAGGGCTCCTAGAACATGAAGGACACTATGAATGTCCATTAACTTCAAAAAGATTACACAGTGTACTAAAAAGTATATATATATTGTTTTAAAAGGGATATTACTTGGGAATGGTAAATCCTTAATTTGGAACCACCATCAAGTACCCCGAGTAGAACATGGCTAAAAAGATTGGCTCTATAATAGAGATGAGAGAGCACTTTAATGCTTGAGTGCTTGGTACTTGAAACGAGCAGGTTGGACGATCGGAGGGGCTCAACTTGTGTACAGAGTATAATGGAAATCAATGGGAAACTTGAGCAGTTTTCCGTAATACTCTTCCATTTACTTCCATTATGCTCGATGCACTAGTCGAGCCAGTTCGAACGCCTGACCTGCTTGTTTCGAGAACCGAGCACTCAAACACTGAAGTGCTTGTTCATCACTCGCCTACAGACGTAACATTAAAACCATAAGAACCAACATATTTTGGTTGGATGGGCCAACCACCTTATAAGTATGGGGGGGCCACACGAGTTTTCCCACGCATAAGTCGTTGGTGGATTTACACATTGCCCCTTCTGAATATAAACATCCAATCCTATTATTATCCAGAGATCTGTCTGTCGTGGTAAAACTTAGTGGTTGACACTTTGGCAGGAGACATTGTGCAAAAAAGTGAGAGAGAGGAAAAACAAGACCACTGAAATAAGAATATACATGTAATATAGAGGCCAGGATGCCAACCATATAAAACTTGCTTCTTTGTTCACACCTGGACCATTCCTTACAAGACGACACACAAATAGTATTGTCAGCTCAGCTTCTAAAGAGGCAGAATGACATCCTAGAAGTGCACAACATGTCAGCTTCTCACATCAAAACCCAGTGATGAGGGCAAACGGGTCCCGGATTTCTAGCAGGGTCATGTCGAGGGATGTGTCAGGCTGAATTTTTATAAATTGGCAGCCTTATGTCAACAGTCTTTTACGGAGCCGTCGCGAGACACGAAGGCTTCAGCACTGCTCAGAATCCCGAGGTGATGAGCTCCTTATGCTACGCCAGTCATGTCTTTTCTGTAGTTTGTAGAACATTTTGGTCTGAGTTTTCAGATTTACACACTAATATACTGAATTTTCAATCCTCACTCTGAGCTTCTACATAAACATATACACAAACCTGGTAATGTAGTAGACAAAATCTGGGATTTTAGATCCTGTACTAAATCATAGATCAAAGTCAAATTTAGCCCCATATCTAACTCCTGACATGTCAAACATCTCATTCATTGTTAGCTCCCTAACGCAAATATATCTCCATATCTAGCTCCCAACCCAAACATATCTCCTTATCTAGCCCCCGAATGTCAAATATATCCTCCATATTTATCTCTTTCAACTAATTACGGTAAATATATGCTTACACCTAGCTCCCTCACATATCCACATCTAACTACCCCTCAACTCAAACATATCCCTATATCTAACACCCCCACCCATTAGATATCCCCTATCTAGCTGCCTACACAAATATATCCCAATATTTAGCTTCCTGACTGTTAACATATCCACATATTTAGTTTCCTTGACAATCCATTAATATATCTTTACACTTAGCCCCTGATCTGTCAAACATATCCTCTTATCTAGCTCTCGATCCACAATATACCTCAAAATGTACCCACATATCTAGCACCGAGACACATCAAACATATCCCCATATCTAACTGCCAACCTGTGAAACATATCCCCATATCTAACTGCCAACCTGTGAAACATATCCCCATAATCTACTTCGACACAAACATATCCCCATACTAGCTCCTGACACAAACTATCCCCATATCTAGCTCTGACCCACCAAACATATACTCGTTGTCTAGCACCTGACCCATCAAACCTATCCTCAAACATATCCCCATATCTATCTCCTGACTCAACAAACCTATCCTCAAACATATCCCATACCTAGCTCCCAACCCATCAAACCAATCCTCAAACATAATCCTGAATCTAGTTCCTGAGACATCAAGATATATCCTCAACACCAGACCCATCAAACACACCCCCTATATTTATCTCCTGAACCATCAAACATACAGTATCCCCATATCCATCTCCAGACCCATAAAACATATCCCCATTTCTTGTTCCCATGACCAAGGTGGCTTAAATATAATGCTATGGTGAGACAAAACTTTTTATTTGTTTTTTTTTTTTTTTAGGAAAAAAAAAATACCATAGGTCATTATTGCACTACAATAAACGTCTTAACCCCCCACCTAGGAATAAAACAATTGAAAAATGTTTCTTATTTCATGACAATTGGAGTTTTTATCCTCTTTTTTTAAAGGGAACCTGTCAGGTCTTTTTACCTCCTTATATATCACTACCTGTCCGTGCACCATCCTAGCACATCCCTAACCTCCCTGTCTCACCTAATAATGTCCTATATTGGCTGTAAAAAATGACTTTGTGACTTACATTTTTGCATGCAAACAAGGCATCCAGACTATGGTCTGTAGTCTGACTGGGCGGTCTCCAGGGCTCCGTCTCCCCCTCGATGCTATAATCATGCCACAATGGGCATGATCATTCATTCTCCTGCCCTGATTTGAACTTCCCTGCCTCCTCCTTCCAGGTATGATAGTCGGCCAGACGTCATTTCCGGTCCAGTGCATTGTGGGTGATTATCGGGTGCAGCCTAGCTTCAACATGTGTAGTACGCATGCTCCGGATCTGGCCTGTACAGACAATACATCCCCACAATGCACCAGATCGGAAATTACGTCCAGCCAATGCATCATACCCGGAAGGAGGAGGCAGGAAGTTCAAGTTGGGAGCGTGCCGGAAAAGGAGTTCTCACGCCCATCGGGAAATCATAACAGCAGCGAGGGGGGTGACCGGAGCCCCGGGGACCGCCCAGTCAGACTACAGACCGTAGTCTGGATGCCTCAATTGCATGTGAAAACTTAAGTCACAAAGTCTTTCTTCCCAGCCAATACAAGTTTCAGGTCAGGCAAGGATGGTTAGGGATGTGCTAGGAAGGTGCAAGGACAGGTAGCTATAGGGTAGGAGGTAATAATGACCTTACGGGTTTCCTTTAAGTACAATGAATGGTAAGATTAACAGTTTCTATCAAAACTGCAACTCATCAAGGCCACATTGAAAGAAAAATGTGAAATTAACGGTAAGGTAACGCAAGACAAAAATGAAAATTGGCTGCGAAGTCAAGGCCACATTTTTCCCGCTTTTAAAATTTGGCATATGAAATATCATCTATTATTTTCGCCATACTTTTAAGATGACCTAATACTTTACATGACTCCAGCACAGGGTTTTTAAATCCACCTCACAAGATCGATACATAATAGAAGGGAAAGTCAGAATGTTGACGACTAGAACATAATAGTATTCTAATAAATATGTTGACTTTACCTCAAAGAGCCCTGAGAATACACAAAGCCGATTAATGATATGACAATGTGGCCGGTGTTATAAAGTACGGCCATCCTTGGAGATTTATTACTTAGTGCAACCTGAAAGCTCCATCAATATCTCATCTATTAAATTAACATTACACTAAATGACAAAACTCTCACTGCCCTGCTGCAAAATGACCCCACAGTCTTAGATAGAACTTCAGAAAATGCTAAATCAATCTACATTGCTGAATGCTGAATTCATTTGCATGCAACATTTGGACAGTATTTTAAAAATGAGCTATGTAAGTCGCATCTTGATGACAGCTCTGTGCAGACAATTAAAGGGGTATTCTCTTTTTCACAGATGAATACTGTTGGATAGAGCTTGTATAAACAAGCACTTTTGCAATTTGCTGCATATAAAAATTTGCAGCCGTTCTTGAGATATTCACACTTTTGAATTGTTTAAGGCTCGTTGCCTAGGCAACCGACCACTGTTGCTGTCTATCTTGTAAACAACAGCGGTGGTTGGTCTCCTAGGCAACGAGAGGTAAACAACACAAAAGTGTGAATATCTCAAGAACGGCTGCAAATTTTAATATGCAGCAAACTGCAAAAGTGCTTGTTTATACAACCTCTATCCAACAGTATCCATCTGTGAAAATGAGAATACCCCTTTAATTGTCTGCATAGAGCAGCAATGGTCGGTCTACAAGGCAATGAGCTTCAGATAAAAGTGTGATTATCTCAAGAATGGCTGAAAAGTCTTAAGGGGATGTCACACGCGTCGATATCGCTGTCAATGTCGCTCATACGTCACGGATTTTCAGTCGCTCAAGCGACATAAAAGTGACGCAGGAGCGACATTGAAGCGTGTGACCAAGAGATGCAACCAGCGATATGTCGCTGATCGCCGATCGCAGGTTTCACTGCCAGATGTAAAACCTGTCGCTCATCGCTCAGTAGACCTTGTGCATCGCTGCGTGTGACACTAAACTCAGCGACGTATTTTCTATTTTGACAACGTACAAGCGACTAAATAAAATCGCTCGCAAGATGGCGACACCACCGCATCGCTGGGTCATATTGACGCGTGTGACATCTTACCTGCGATAATTCCACATCGCTCAGGCGATTAATAATTTGTGACGCATGAGCGATATCGCGGGCGACATTGACACGTGTGACAGGCCCTTTACAAGCAGTAAATTGAAAAAATAGCTTGTATTTACAGGTAGTATCCATTTATGAAGATAGGAATGACCCCTTTAAGTACAAAGTATCTACCATAGTGACACTGTAGATGAGAACTGATTAATTGTGACAGATGTTCTCACTGCAGGTAACGAGAGTGACCACACAGAGGATCAATAGTTGCACCAAGGGAACACCATGTCCAATATATGGATGTGATGTGGCTCTTCTACATCACTGATGAGCAAGTCACAAACATTACCGCAGGGTAAAGCTTTCATCATTATTGAGCTATCTTGACAAGAAGTATCAAAGTTTGAATGTCATATTTGTTCAATGTACTTGTTCCTTTGTTTAACTCACCTGCGAGGAGAAAGTGCACACAAGAAAGTCCGATTGTGATAAGAAGTGGATATCTAGGATGACACCCCGCAAAGAATTTTCTGTGTATCGATTGTGCAGACCGGCTGACCACGATATTGAATTGTCACTGATGAACTCATACTGGGGGTATCTGCAGTGCAAACCACAAAGAAAATTACACTTGAAAATTCAGCTTTTGCAGCACATGGTGGAGGTTCACAGACAGAACAGACAGGAAAAACTAGTATACTTAAAAAAGACTTGTCAGCAGGACAAGTGTTAAGTTTTTACTCTTATTCCTGCTGCTTCATGAGAATTCCATTTTTGTTTTTCAGAAATCCGCCATATGGTTTGAAAGATATGAGTCTTTTTAGAGCAGACCAAAGACACGCCCCATAGGATCCGGAGCCATGCCTTTTGAGCGAAGATGATCAAGATTAGCACAAGTTACCAGGACAAGTGTAAACATTGTGTTCTTATTCCTGCTGTGATCTTCGAGTATTCCATTTTTTGTTTTACTTAAATCCGCCATACAGTTTTAGAGATAGGGCCTTCTTAGAACAGACATAAGACACGCCCCAGAGGATCCTTACAGTCAAAGTGAAAAAAAGTAGTACTAAAAAAACCCCATAACTCTAGAACAGTATTGCAGATTTTAAAAAAGAAAAAAAAAGAATTACATAGGGAATCTGCGGGAATACAATCTGTCCTTGTTTGACTTGGTGACAGGTCTTCCTTAAAGGGGTTGTCTCATTAGGCTAAACCTACAAACGCACCTGCGTTAAATGCTGCATACATAGTTACTGTTGCAGATTGTGCCGCATCTTTATTTAGTACACTGGAGTCTGCACAGTGGGCACGTTTGCAGACGTCCTAATGTAGACGTCCATCCCAGTGACCATTTAAGAGATGCTTTATAGAATCGGGAGGCAGTAACGGGATAGCTAAAAAAAAAATTAATGAAAAAACACTTTGTAGATTTGACAACGGAACAACGATCCTAATTTCTATGAAAGGATGAGGGATTTTTTCGCCGAGCTCTTTCATGTACAATCCATTTGCATTTTCCGTATCATTTTCTCCCAATGAATAGGCGCTCATAAAAGATAGAGCAGCTCTATGATAATTACACTCTAATATATCAGAAGCCACTTGTGGACTGGAACATATCTCCAGCCGCTCGGCGTGCCATTTCCCCCTCTGCACATCATTCACCGAAGCAGTAGTGATCGTCTGCACGCCGGTTCTCGCACCGTTATTAGAGGATTTTTTACTCATTTGTATTAAGCTCTTCAGCTAAAACTTGATTTGTAACATTAAAGATTTAACACTCCCTTGGTTTCCTGATAGTCACATTATCAAAGGAAAGGGTCTGCGCTCAAAGCCATTGTCTATGCATCAATGATGAAGTATTCTGCATGCTCAGGGCCAGAATTCGGAGAAAAATTACCGCAGCTAAAGACTGTGGAGCGGTAATAGAAGGGTCAGTGAAAGGTCTTCCTAAATCAGAGAATGAAAGTGGAGGCTTTAGAAAAACCTTACAAGGGGTTATCTAGTTTTACAAAACTCAGTTTCAAATAATCGGATGGGGTGGCCTTAAGTAGAGCAACCACACAGAATGTCCATCGCTTTGCAGCACCTGCAGAATTTGTGATTTAAATGAATATAGTGTAATACTGTACTTTTCCTGTGGAGGCGCTACAGGGGAATTACAGATTTGTTGCTAAGTTCCCTAAGTTGATTGGCAGGGTCCAAGAAGCAGGACACCTATGAATCAGCCTTTAGTTGGATCTCTAAAACTAAGATTGTCAAAATCAAATGATCCCTTTAAGGACGACCTGTCACCAGGTCAAAAGTGGTCAATTGTAACTCTTATACGAGTCAAGCTTCTAGCTTCTGAATATTTCAGTTTTTGTTTTTTCCAATTCTGCCACACGGTTGTGAAGATATGGGCCTTTTTAATTCAGCAGGATCCTTGTGGGCGTGTCTTAGGCTACTCTAGACTACCTTGTGAGCCACGCCCCCTTATAAAAGCGTTAAAGATGGGCACTATCTAAAAAGGTCAATAACTCCGGAACTGTATTACGGATTAAAATAAAAATAAAAATGCTTAAGACATGGGAGTCGTGGGAATAAAATTAAAGTAAAAATTGGCCACTTTGGATTTGGGACCAGGTACCCTTTAAATGACCTGTCTAATACTTTATTTCTGCTGCCGTGGCGCTTCAGGGGAATTGAAACCTGGGTGCTAGGTTCCCTAATGCAAAATGTGTTTTATAGCCAAAAATACACAGATTAAGGGAAAAGAAATGCCCCAGGAATGTAAAAAACCCAAGATCTCAACTAGCTGTGTAAGAATGTTTAACACTTACTTGGACTTTGCCTCTTGCAGTAAACCTGGATCATCCGTTGCTAAATAAACACGTTTCTTGTCAATCTGAATCCTTCGAGCGAGGAGCTGAAAATGTTCTTCAACGTGCACCATGTATTCTTCTATGGGATGGAAAGCCGCCTCTGTCCCGACCTTGTCTGTTCTTCTAACGTGGACTCTGAGGAACAAAGGATGGAATAACATGGATAATATGTAGCAGGAAAAGCATCTGACTGTGAGCATGGTACACCGAAGAGCATTTTTTCAAGGGGATCTCTATAGTCATCATTCAGGTTTGTATAACACATGCATCTATTACCTGGATAAACAAGAACACATGGCTGCCAGGATATGACTAATAAAGGTTACACTAACAATGCCAGCTACACCACAGGAAAGACCGATTCAAGACCACGCATGCTAGACTCTTCCTGAACCTATGGTCTGAGGTATGCCCCTGGGTCCCCCACCTTTCTATATACAGTGTACAACCCCGGCCCCCCCTCCTCTCTATACGGTGTGCGTCCCCCCTGGCCTCCTCCCACTATACAGTATACGTCTCCGAGCCTCCTTACGCTATACAGTGTACATCCCCATGTCTTTCCCACTGAACAGAGTACATCCCCAGGTCTCTGCCCACTATGCAGTGTATGTCCTTGGGTCTCCTCCACTATACAGTGTACATCCCCAGGTCTCTCCACACTATAGAGCAGGGGTCTCAAACATGCGGCCCCTGGGGCTTCTCTGTACGGCCCGTAGCACCGTGGACAATTAACCATGCTGGCAGCGGTCCAAAGCATGGGGCCGCCATCTCTGCTATATTATTACTTCCGACGCTTCACTTTGTCGCTCTGCAAGTTCAAGAAAGCCGTCAGACCAATGAGGGGCCCGCAGGTGACACCTGCGGACCTCTCATTGGCTGACGGCTGGCGCAGGCGAGTGGCGGAGTGAAGCGTCGGGAAGTAATAATATAGTGGAGATGGCGGCCCCATGCTTTGGACCACTGCCAGCATGATTAGGGTAACAAAATAGTGTGTGTGTTAATGTGTGTGTCTGAGAGTGTGAGTGTCTGAGAGTGTGAGTGTCTGAGAGTGTGAGTGTCTGAGAGTGTGAGTATCTGAGAGTGTGAGTATCTGAGAGTGTGAGTGTCTGAGAGTGTGAGTGTCTGTGAGTGTTGTGAGTGTGAGAGTCTGAGTGAGTGTGAGGGTGTAAGTGAGTGTGAGGGTCTGAGTGAGTGTGAGGGTCTGAGTGAGTGTGAGGGTCTGAGTGAGTGTGAGGGTCTGAGTGAGGGTCTGAGTGAGTGTGAGGGTCTGAGTGAGTGTGAGTTTGTACAGAAGTGTGTGATTATAACAGAAGCGCTAGAGCACAGGAGGCACACGTTATCTTTAATATACTTCAACGTTTCCACGGCAGTCCGCCGTCTTCATCACGGTGGATTTACCTGATGAAGACGGCAGACCGCCGTGGAAACATGTTGTGGTATATTAAAGATAATTAAACGTGTGCCTCCTGTGCTCTAGCGCTTATGTTATAATCACACACTTCTGTACAAAAATCATACCCTCATCCGAGGGTTGCAGCAGGAGCAGCTGTGAACCACAGCCACCGCTAACAGAATCCAAATGACTGCGGTGACGTAGCCGAGAACGTCACAGGGTCAGGTGTTCGGCTTGCTCGAGTCACATGACCGGAAGAAGGAGCTGCTCGTGGAGGAAATCCGACCGCTGGAGTCCGGAGCCATCCACTGCGATACACCGAGGTTGTGCAGGGTTGCACAACCTCCAAAGGTGAGATGCAAACCCCCCCACCTGTTATTGACGCCCCCCATAGACCACCAGGTACCGCTCATCGGTTGTGTTTTTTCCCCCCTTTTGTTCCACGAGTGAGTGTGAGAGTGTGAGTTAATGTGAGTGTGAGTTAATGTGTGTGTGAGTTAATGGTGTGTGGTGTGTTAATGTGTGAGTGTGTGTGTGAGTTAACGTGTGAGTGTGTTTGTGAGTTAATGTGTGAGTGTGTGTGTGAGTTAATGTGTGAGTCGGCGTGATTGTGAGTGAATGTGTGTGTGTGTGTGTGTGTGTAAAAATAAGGCAGACCACGTTGGGGACATCACTAAAAAAAGGGTCCAGCATGGGGGACATTACTGCACTATGGGGGTGAGGATGAAAAGGGGATCAGCATGGGGGACATCATTACAAAAAGGGACCAGCATGGGGGACATTACTACAGAAGGGGATCAGGTTGGGGATATTAATACAAGAGGGGGACCAGGATGGGGACCAGTATGGGGCATTACAACAAGAAAGGGACCAAGATGGGGACATTACTACATGAAGGGGATCAGGATTTGCACATTACTACATTGAGCAAAAAATTCTGGTATTACTAAAGATGCGGCCCTCCGATATCAATTTTTTTCTATGTGCGGCCCACCAACCCAGCCGAGTTTGAGATCCCTGTTATAGATTATATGTCCCCAGGTCTCCACTCACTATACAGTGAATGTCCCTGGGTCTCCTCTAACTACACAGCATTCATCCATAGGTCTCTCCCAACTATACAGTGTAAATCCCCAGGTCTTCCCCCCATTATACAGTGTATGTCCCCGAGTCCACCCCCACCATACAATGCACGTCCCTGGATCTCCTCCCACTATAGAGTTCACGTCCCCAGGTTTCCCCCACTATACAGTGTATGTCCCCGAGTCCACCCCCACCATACAATGCACATCCCTGGGTCTCCTCCCACTAAAGAATGAACGTACCCAAGTTTCCCCACTATACAGTGTAAGACCCCAGGTCTCCCCTCATATACAGTGCACGACCCCAGGTCTCCCTCGTACTACACAGTGTATGTCCCCAGGTTTCTTCCACTGTACAGTGTACATCCCCAGTTCTCCCCCCAGTATACAGTGTACATCCCTGGATCTCACCCCACTATACAGTGTATGTCCCCAGGTTTCCCCCACTATACAGTGTATATCCTCGGGTCTGCCCCCACTATACAGTGTATGATAAATCCAGACTCACTTCCTTACTATACAGTGTAAGGTTCATTCTCGGGGCCATCCATTAATCTAGAGCATATAACCGATCCTAGGGACCCCCTACCCCCCATTTCCAAAATAGAGTATGTTACATCCACAGGATCTTCCATTGCCATAAAGTGTACAGCACATCCCCAGGACCCATCCATATATACAGCAGTATATGTACACGGAGCCCCACACTATTATACAACAACAGTATGTCCCAGGGACCCCCACATTACAATTAAGAATACACTAAGTCCATGGGACCACCACTATTACTCTACAGCATGCAGTATATTTACGATGCCCTCAATTACTCTATAGGCAGGGACCCCCCCATTACTTACCCAATTACTGGATGCTTGAAGCCTAGTTTTTTGGTGGCTTCTTCTATTTCCTTTTCCAGCCAGGGTTGTGGCCTGATCAAATACTTGACAAACTGAGAGACCCACCAAACAGCTGGATCCCCATGTAAACGTATCAAGCGATCTGCCAGATCCTCAGGCACCCCGAGCGGCAGGTATGGGGGTCTCGGGTGAAGGCTGTCCACGATTGGCAATTCCACAACTTGAACATCTTTGTCATTCGCTTCACCTGTGGTGAAGAAAGACAAAAGTAAACCTTCCAGAACGATGTTAAAGTATATGAGAAAGGCGAAGTGTTGAATGGTCGCACTTCATGATGTCTGCATTTACCCACCCAGATTTTTGTATTTTACAAACTTTTACAACCACCACTAGGAGGAGCTATTTCCACAGGGAATTAAACATTCTAGAACTTGGTTGTATACATGTACATGTGGTGATAGCCATAGGGAGCTGATAACAATTCACAGCAAGCAGGAGAAGTCGTTTAGTTCCAGGTCCGCTCCCACTATGTGCCGCATAGCAATCATGTGCCGCATAGCAATCATGTGCCCTATAGCAATCATGTGCCCTGCATCTCTGATGGGTGTATCACTGAGCTGAAATGGATCCGGATCTGGTCTAAGCAGTCATTACGTTACAGAGAAATTTCCTTTTTGATTAGTTTTCCGCTACATTTCTTGTTCCTGTTGATCTTGCCCTTGGTGACTTGAAGAATATTGGAAAAAACTGAGCAGACAAATAGAAAGCGGCACGAGCTGGGTAAATGAAGTCAGCCAGGAGCGCCGCTAAATGTTCCTGTTCACATCACACACTGATTCTTCCTTTTCCTCTTTGTATTGTAGGAATTAATATTGTCTTGCCCCCTAAGATTATCTTAAAGCTAGTGTTTCAGGATGACACCCGTACTAGGCACAGAAACCATAGCGCCATTTAAAGGGTTATTTCTTATTTTTATACATGGATATTATCGAAGAGCTCTTGCAAAAAGAAGCACTTTTGCAATTTACTGCTTATTAAAATTTGCAGCCATTCTTGAGATATTCAGTTTTCTTTTTGAGTGCAGCTCGTTACCGAGGAGTCTGACCAGCTTGTAAGCACTGCGTTGAAGCTGGCTGGTATTAGGAGGTAACCGTGCGCTCTGGTCATCCTCTCCAGCTTCAACACAGTGCTTACAAGCTCAATAGTAAAGACCTTTTCAGCACTGTGTGTGTTCTGCAGTGTAGCAGCGATGGGCGGTCTCTTAGCCAAAGAGCTCTGAAGAAAATAAAGAAGTTAATATCTCAAGAACGAATAAAAATGTTATTAAGCAATAAATTGCAAAAGTGCTGGTTTTAACAAGCTCTATCCAACTGTACCCGTTCATGAAGCTGGGAATAACCCCTTTAACACAAAATAAAGTGCAGGAAGTTCTAATTTAGCTTCAAAAGCAAGATAATAGATAACACATTGGTGGTGTCCATAAATAGCATATATTACCCCAAAGACAGATACACGGTGTTCCCCAGCTTACTCACACCGCCTTTGCCATTCCTTACATATTATATCAAGTCCATCACATTCCTGGATACTAAAGGTTGACATATGAGACAGTTAATACAATGCCCCAATCTGGCATTTATACCACCTATACAGGAGACAATTTTTCTATAGGTGAGGATACTCATGAAGCCATTACCCACATACACTCCTAGTCATTTTGGCAGGTACATCGATGACATGTTGACAGATTAATAAAAGGAATTCCTTCAACGCAAATATGGAGTTCCATGCTCTTTTGTATATTGGCTGGATATCCATCCTACCACTGAGCACCGCCATCCACCGGAGTGAAGTGTGCTTACGTTATCAATAGGAGGGTAATTATCTCAAGAGGGAAAATAAATATTGGGTATGTTTAAATTCAAGATGTCCAAGTTTTCAATTACCTTGACATTTGTCTTCGGGAAAGATGGAAGACAAAGGTATACATTAGTAGGTTAATCTGTTCACCCAAGATGCCAGCTTTAAAGATCCCACATACCACTAGAAACAAGCAAAAACAGCCAGGAAAAAAATTGCAATAAAACTTGTGCATTTGCAGATATTACCTCCAAACTGTATAATGTAAAAATTTGAGAATTTTGCAAAAATATTTGATCAATATTTTTGAGCCACCCTGCCGCATCAAAGCATCTCAAATAGGGTGGTCCTACGTTATACTTTTTTATTTCAGTTGTGCATTACTGCCTCAAACATAAAAATATAGTAGAATATCCAAAGCTAAATCCACTTGGTACATCCAAGTCTGCTCCCATGTTGCCAGTCCAAATGCAAGTGAATAAAAGCCAACCCAGGCCAAGCACAAATGTCACTGACGCAACAAGTGACAGGTGTGCTGGGCCTGGGTTTGCTTTTTATTCACTTGCATTTGGACTGGCAACATGGGAGCAGGCTGGAGATGTACCAGGTGGATTTAGCTTTGGTTATTCTACTATATTTTTATGTTTGAGGCAGTAATGCACAAATGAAATAAAAAAGCATAGGACCGGCCTTATTTGAGATGCCTTGACGCGGCAGGGTGGCTCAAAAATATTGATCATTTTTTTGCCAAATTCTCAAATTTTTACATTACATAGTAACATAGTAACATAGTTTTTAAGGTTGAAGGAAGACTTTAAGTCCATCTAGTTCAACCCATAGCCTAACATGTTGATCCAGAGGAAGGCAAAAAAAACCCCATGTGGCAACACTAAGCTCCATATTGGGGGAAAAAAATTCCTTCCTGACTCCAGATACGGCAATCAGACTAACTCCCTGGATCAACGCCCTATCAAAGAATCTAGTATATATAACCGGTAATATTATAGTTTTCAAGAAAGGCATCCAGGCCCTTCTTAAATGTTAGTAGTGACTCACTCATTACAACAGCATGTGGCAGAGAGTTCCATAGTCTCACTGCTCTTACAGTAAAGAATCCGCGTCTGTGATTATGATTAAACCTTCTTTCCTCCAGACGTAGAGGATGCCCCCTTGTCCCAGTCTCAGGCCTAAGAGTAAAGAGATCATTAGAAAGGTCTCTGTACTGTCCCCTCATATATTTATACATTATTATAAGATCACCCCTAAGCCTTCGTTTTTCCAAGCTAAATAACCCCAAGTTTAATAACCTGTCTTGGTATTGCAGACCCCTTAGTCCTCTAATGACTTTTGTCGCTCTTCTCTGGACCCGCTCTAGTTCAGCTATGTCTTTCTTATACACCGGAGACCAGAATTGTACACAGTATTCTAAGTGTGGTCGCACTAGTGACTTGTATAGAGGTAAAATTATGTTCTCCTCATGAGCATCTATGCCTCTTTTAATGCATCCCATTATTTTATTTGCCTTTGCAGCAGCTGCCTGACACTGGCCACTAAATGTGAGTTTGTCATCTACCCATACACCCAGGTCTTTTTCAGTGACAGTTTTGCCCAGTGTTTTACAATTAAGCACATAATTATACCTTTTGTTTCCTCTGCCCAAGTGCATAACTTTACATTTATCCCCATTAACGCTCATTTGCCATTTAGCAGCCCAAGCTTCTAGTTTACATAAATCATCCTGTAATATAAAATTGTCCTCCTCTGTATTGATTACCCTGCAGAGTTTAGTGTCATCTGCAAATATTGAGATTCTACTCTGTATGCCCCCTACAAGGTCATTAATAAATATATTAAATAGAAGCGGGCCCAACACTGACCCCTGTGGTACCCCACTGTTAACTGTGACCCATTTTGAGTGTGTTCCATTAATAACCACCCTTTGTTTCCTATCACTAAGCCAGTTCTTAACCCACTTACACATATTTTCCCCTATCCCCATTGCCCTCATTTTATGTATCAACCTTTTGTGTGGCACCGTATCAAAAGCTTTTGAAAAATCCATATACACCACATCTACTGCATTTCCTTGGTCCAGTCCAGAACTTACTTCTTCATAGAAGCTTATCAGATTAGTTTGACAGGAACGGTCCCTCGTAAAACCATGTTGATAATGGGTCATGAGGTTATTTTTCTTCAGATACTCCAGTATAGCATCTCTTAGAAAACCCTCAAGGATTTTACCCACAGTAGAGGTTAAGCTTACTGGCCTATAATTTCCAAGTTCAGTTTTTGTCCCCTTTTTGAATATTGGCACCACATTTGCTATACGCCAGTCCTGCAGTACAGACCCTGTTATTATGGAATCTTTAAATATTAAAAATAATGGTCTATCTATGACAGTACTTAATTCCTGCAGCACTCTGGGGTGTATCCCATCCGGGCCCAGGGATTTGCCAATTTTAGTGATTTTTAAGACGATGCCGTACTTCCTCTTGGGTTAAGCAGGTGACATTTAATTGAGAATTTTTGTTATCACTGATCATATTGTCTGTCATGGGATTTTCTTGTGTAACTACTGTTGAAAAAAAGTCATTTAGCATATTGGCTTTTTCCTCATCCTCATCAACCATTTCACCCAGACTATTTTTAAAGGGGCCAACACCATCAATTTTTAGTTTCTTACTATTTATGTAGTTAAAAAATATTTTGGGATTCTTTTTACTTTCTCTGGCAATGAGTCTCTCTGTCTCAATCCTTGCTGCCTTGATTTGCTTTTTACAAATGTTATTTAATTTTCTGTATTTATGTAATGCCTCATCACTACCTACTTGCTTTAATTCCCTAAATGCTTTCTTTTTGTCACATATTGCACCTCTTACCGCTTTATTTAGCCATAGTGGTTTCCTCCTATTTCTAGCATGCTTATTCCCATAGGGTATATATTGTGCACAGGTCCTATTCAGGATGCTAATAAACATCTCCCATTTGTGTTGTGTACTTTTATGTCTCAGGACATCATCCCAATTTATTGCACTAAGATCATCTCTCAACTGTTGGAAATTTGCCTTCCTGAAGTTTAGTGTCCTTGTAGCCCCTCTACTACACGTCTTAGTAAAGGATACTTGAAAGCTTATTAAGTTATGATCACTATTACCCAAGTGACCTCCAACCCGTATATTTGATATGTGGTCCGGCCTGTTGGTTAATATTAGGTCCAGCAGTGCCCCCCTTCTTGTTGGGTCCTGAACCAGTTGTGAAAGGTAATTGTCTCTCATAGTTTGCAAAAACTTATTACCCTTGCTGGAACTGCAGGTTTCTGATCCCCAATGTATTTCAGGGTAGTTGAAGTCCCCCACAATAATAACTTCTCCCTGAGTCGCTGCTTCATCTATTTGCTTTATGAGGATAGTCTCCTCCACTTCCATTATTGTTGGGGACTTATAACAAACCCCTATCAGTAATTTATTATTTTTTCCCCCTCCCCTTATCTCCACCCACAGAAACTCTACATTTCCATTAGATTCACCTATATTATCACGCAGGATGGGTTTTAAGGATGATTTTACGTATAAACATACACCTCCTCCTCGCCTATTTGTACGGTCATTTCTGAACAGACAATAGCCCTGTAAATTAACAGCCCAGTCATGGCTCTCGTCCAGCCAAGTCTCCGAAATCCCCACCATGTCATAATTATTTTCCAACAAAATCAATTCTAATTCCTCCATTTTGTTGGAGGAACAAACATTAACCAGTTTGGAGGTAATATCTGCAAATGCACAAGTTTTATTGCAAGTTTTTTTCTTGTGGTGCTGGCTTTTTCGGCTTGTTTTCACATACCACTAGACAAGACCACCCCCTTTAATTGAATCAGTGGAGGTCCTACAGGTCAAATCACTGGCAATCAGCAACAGATAGCCTATGCAAAAGATTGGCGAACCCCTTTGAAGTCATTTTTCTCTACAGTAGTCATTCATGACTTATTCAAAGGATAGTGTATAAATGTCTATTCGCACTATACAGGGGCCTTTATTGTACTCTAACTTCCTGTTTTTGAAAAATGCACTTGTACATTAGTAGTAATGGGGTGATACACATGTACATTAACAGCAATGAAGCAGCTAATGAGCATGTGAAGACAAAGAGCTGTGATATCACTTATTGTGATTACCGTATATACTCGCGTATAAGCCGAGTTTTTCAGCCCAAAAATTGGGCTGAAAAGTACCCCCCTTGGCTTATACGCGAGTCAGTGCTGTATACCGATGTATACATCGGTACATACCGATGTATACATCGGTATACAGCAGCCCCCGCATCCCCAGTAATGCAGGGCCCCCCCAGCCTCGCTCCGGTCACCTGTAAAGCAAACTATACTTATCAGTGTCCCGCTGTCCGCGCCTGCTCGCCGCTGACATCCGCGATCCTCCATTTTCATGCGTCTTCTTCCTGTTTCCGTGCTCGTCGCAGGCAATGACGTCATTCCCTGCAACGAGCACAGGAAACAGGAAGAAGACGCATGAAGATGGAGGATCGTGGATGTCAGCGGCGAGCGGGAGCGGACAGCGGGACACTGATAAGTATAGTTTGCTTTACAGGTGACCGGAGTCAGGCTGGGGGGGGCCTGCATTACTGGGGCTGCCTGTATACTACCGCTGGGGCTGCAATATACTACCACTGGGGCTGTATACTACCACTGGGGCTGCTATATACTACCACTGGGGCTGTATATACCTCTGGGGCCCTGTATACTACCACTGGGGCTGTATAAACCACTGGGGCTGTATATACTGCTGGGGCCTTGTATACTACCACTGGGGCTGTATATACTACCACTGGGGCTGTATATACCTCTGGGGCCCTGTATACTACCACTGGGGCTGTATAAACCACTGGGGCTGTATATACTGCTGGGGCCCTGTATACTACCACTGGGGCTGTAAATACCTCTGGGGCCCTGTATACTACCACTGGGGCTGTATAAACCACTGGGGCTGTATATACTGCTGGGGCCCTGTATACTACCACTGGGGCTGTATATACTACCACTGGGGCTGTATATACCTCTGGGGCCCTGTATACTACCACTGGGGCTGTATAAACCACTGGGGCTGTATATACTGCTGGGGCCCTGTATACTACCACTGGGGCTGTATATACTACCACTGGGGCTGTATATACTACTAGGGCTGCGTCTATACTACCACTGGGGCTGTATATACCACTGGGGCTGTATATACTACTGGGGCTGCGTGTATACTACCACTGGGGCTGCTGTATCTACCTCTGTGACTGGTGTATACCACACTGCTGGGGGCTGTATACTTGTGCTAGGGTCCACCCTCGGCTTATACACGAGTCAATAGATTTTCCCAGGTTTTGGGGGCAAAAGTAGGGGGGTCGGCTTATACACGGGTCGGCTTATACACGAGTATATACGGTACTTTACACTTTGTATATCAGCAGTGTATAGAAGTTTTAGGCTGGTTTTACACTACCGGTTTTTTTTTTGATCAAGTGGGGATATGCAGAAAACCGCATCCACCTGCAATTGTAAAAAAGTGTTGTAACTGGATGCTTGTGCATTGGTATTATTACTGATCCGGGAGCATCCAGTTGCATGCATCAAGTTGTGTCTGTTTTTATTGACGGATCCATTGAAAATTAATTTTTTTGTAAATGCGCCCTGGTGAGTGTGGCTCAACCTGGCTTTCAGGCGTGCTCAGTCTGGAAAACCTGATCCATGCTCCCAAATTCAGGTTCCATTAAGTTCTATTTTAAAGGGACTCTGTCAGCTTATTTTTCAGTATGATACTAATACTACCCTTGAATAGTGTTCGGGCAGACCTTTCAGAATATGTAAAAATCATTCCTGTACCCTGTGTAGTTCTCTTGCTATAAGCACTCAAACACAGTGAAACCCAAGGTGCATTGCTCCCTAGAATTTGAATATGCAGATGAAGTCCATGGAGCCTCGGTTAAGAGTCTACAACATGGACACCAGCCAGTTATCCCACCAGGGAAGGACGTAGCCCAGGGTATTAGTAGCCCTTAAGTCACTATCCAGCCCTTGCGAGCTTGAAGATATGGCCAGGGGTTTACCATGGACTAGGTATCCAACCACAGACAGCTGTTTCGGGGGTTGTTGCCCCTCATCAGTGTGGCGCAGGATTCTGGCTGGGTGGGAGCAATGCTTGATAGACAGACATCACAAAGCACCCACTGACCTTGTGGAGACCAGCGGAGGATAACACTGCGGGCACCAGTTAAAGTAGACATTCCCTTTAAGACCATGATTTTAACTGCATTAGGGCATTTACCCATTCACACTTCCAGGTTGCAGACATGAGGGTGAGATTAGGACCCAGTATAGTGAAAGAACTCTGTAAACAGTTACTGGGCTTATGATTTCATGGCTATGATATCAACTAATGCTTTCACATTTATTCTTTAGACCAGGGCTAGCTTTCAGTAGCTTTCTAAATATTTCCTTGATTCTTATTATATGATGCAATAAATTCACACAGCCATTCTGGCATTCCCTTTAAAGATACAGCGTGGTGTGCAGCTGATCTATTGGTAAGTATCTAAGCTGGTATTCTGTCCCTCCCCTCTGTGATTGACGTTACACTGAATCTTAAGCTTCTACGGACTGCTAGGGAGGGGATTGAGAGGGGGGAGGTGTTTTGTGCTACAACTCTTGCAGCATCACTACAATCTGTGCTGTCTGTATAAGATTTCTGCTTATAAGAACATTTGTTTTCCTGCAGACATGTAATGTGTGTATCTGCTGAGCAAATGATCAAATGTTTATATAAACACAAAAAAAAAAATCTCAGACTGCGCACACTACACACATGCCTCAAATACACACAATTACATGAAGAGCTGCAGCTATGGGCGCACACCTCCCCCCTCCTTTCTCCTTTGTCTGCAATGAGTCACAAAGAACACAGACCAGAGGAGGGCAGTGCAGTGATGCATGAATATTCATTCCTTGGGGAGAGGGCAGCAGAGAGCTCACTGTGATTGACAGATGGAATTAATCTTTTATTTTGAAGTTTACAGAGGACAGGAGAGAAGTACAAATAATAGAAATACATGAATAGAGAGAGCTTAGGGAAAGGAATTAGAAAATGATATCAGTTACATATGGATTTTTGACCTGACAGATTCCCTTTAAGGCTAGCCAGATAGCCACGGACCCGGCTGCTTCTTGGTTTTAAACGAGAACCAAAAATCACAACATTTTGCATTTTTGTTTTGGACAAAAAATGGTGACACCGGTATCTGGGTGGAACCATATACAACCGGATGTACCTGCAAGTTTGTGCGTCCCCATTGAAAGTCAATGGGGCAGAAAATATATGAGGATGCATCCGGATTTAGCTGGATTACAAAAAAAGGTAGTGTGAAACCAGCCTTACCTGTCATTGTAATCCTGCCTCTGATGATAATGAGCCTGCTGAAAACTCCAGACATTTTTTGTCTAAAAGTAAAATGGACTAATTTTTTCTCTTCCTTTTACGCCACAAACACCTATTTTCAAGAAATCTGATCCGTGGAGGTCTGTAGGCTTTAGGTTAGCGCTTTATAGGACAGATGACACAATGTGATCACTTAGACATCTTAATGTAGGAGATCACAGGCTGCACTCGCCGGCAGAAGATGGAGCAAATAAAGAGCCCTTCATCTCCCATCTACATAGTATGAAAGCTGCAACGTATGTCCCATTACACGGCCCTGCTCTCTTTGTTCTTAATGTTGTCTGAAAGCAGCAGAGGCTGATGGCGAGATTGTTACTTCTCTGAGACTTTCACACTTAAGTCCATCATTTTATCACTTTTGCTTTTTCTACTAACTTTGATATCAAACCTATGTGTAGCCAACAGCATAAACATATCCATAAACATACGGTGCATATTTTTAAACCTAATTTTTTCAATTTTTTTTTTTATGCAAAAGTCTCAAGATTCAACAAAAGGTGCAAAAATCAAATAAATTCAGAAGAACAGAAAATCACTCCAGGAACGGGGTGGAGTACATCTGTGCAAAAAATGTGACTGTTAGGACGTTGGAATTAATAAATCTGCAAAACATGAGAACACCAATGGCGGACATAAAAAAATAAAACAGCAAACACAAAATTAAAAAGTGGATAAAAAAAACAAAATCCAGACAGAAGATGAGCAATGCCATAATGAATGGTGTCCTCGAGTCTCTTAGATCAAACATTCAAAGGTTACAGACTTAGTTTTACCAATTTTTCTTCTTCTCCATTGTTTCCTATATTTAATATTAACCAAATCTCCAAGCATTCTGCTGCTGTGGAGCATGTGCTATTTCTTCACATAAATGTGTCAGAGCTCTGTTAGGCCGGCTTCACAGCACGGTTTTGGGGTGTCAGGTTCTGTCCAGTTTGGACCACACAGAACCTGATCCTGTTTTGTCCCCATGGTGCCGGATTGCCCTTATTTGACCTTCGGTTTTGTGCTTTTCCAGGAGGATCCGGTTGTGTTTGCTTTTTGCACCGGATACAAAATCGGAGTCTGTAGCATTTTGTGTCCAATGCAAAAAACAAACAAAACCGGATCCCTCCGGATCCGGGGCAATCCGGCGCACATAACATGGAAGTCTATGGGCGCCGGATCGCCCCGGATCCAGCAAACAAACCGGATCGTTTCCCAGATGCCTTTTACTGAAGAGCAACGGCTCTGAAATGCACCGACGCTCATTCAGTACCATGGACAGGGAAGCATTTCAGAGTCGGAGCTGAAGTTCAGCACCATGGTGAGCTCCACGACTGAAATTCAAGCACCGCAGGCAGCTCCCATTCATCCGCTCTGATGAAATTTCAGCACTGAACAGCAGCGGCAATGAGCAGAAACGATTCCTGTTTAACACATGATCGGAGGGCATATTTGCCCTCAGTTTCTGCTCGTCCGGGGCTGTCAGGAACTGTCTGGTGCATCCTGCAAAACACCGGACAGAACCTGACAGCTCCAAACCATGGTGCGAAGCCGGCCTCACTCAGTCCCCCCAATTGCCTTAACAGGAGTCTGCTTTATCACCCTTATTACAGCTGCAAACCCTGGCCTTATTACGAGCAGACAAACCTGATTTAGGAAACAACCTATATCCCTATAATTTTGTTAGTTTGGGTGATAAAACTTACAGTTGGACGGGAACTTGAGACCTAGAAAGTAGCAGACAAGAGTGGGTTTTATACTAACTTGGGAGAGGAGGTAAAGCATTTAAGTTATTAGGGAGGGTGTTAAACAGACTGCAGATAGGGGGGAAAGCACCTGATCCTTTCTCAGTTGAGAGGATACATAGGAGCTATTGAAGAGGCATCATCCTAGATGCACAGACTTCACATGCTGGGAGGGTCATGTTCATATGAATCTAATCTTGAAAATGATTGAAGAAATCTTCTCCCTCACAATATGTTTGACATGTGACAATCCCGTCCTTGAAGGAACAAGGTGAACCATGCTTTATATGAAGGGGACTGAATAATCTGAAGCATGTAAGTGCATACAGTAACGAGCTTCATGCAGCGCTCCCGATACGATTACTATTTCTCTATGATAAGAGACCTCATATCATCCGGCACAAAAATGACAGATGATTAATGGAATATCCCTGAAGTCACAACTCGCTGTCCACCCATTTTAAGACTGGTGTGGCCTTACTTCCTTTGCCCTATTTCACAATCATCTCTACCTATCAGTATTGGCATTTAGACCTTTGTGCCAACCTGTGTCACAATTATATGAAGTATTACTAGCACAATAACTCTATGTTTTGAAAGGCAGGGCATCCCACAGGCAGTACAGTGGATATATAAACCCATAGGAAATATTTATACTTGCAAATGAGGAAATATAATTAGTAAAAAATAAAAAATAATTGTAAAATACCATTCCAGCATTTTTTTCTTGCACTGCTGGAGTGGGGCTTTATATCTACGTCCCCTGACTCCCTATCAGATACTATGTCTTCAGCCGGCTTCACCTTGTTCCAGCAGCACTCCATTCAGTCTGCAGGGATTTGTTACCTGCCAGCAGCTCCAGTGTTTCATCAAGCGTGCCAGAGATCACAAATCAACACAACTCTATGAGTGCCTAGTTCTGGCTCTCAAAGGGATGCATCAAGCATTGTGATGTAATTCTGACTTCCAGACATCAAAGCGAAAGGCACAAGATGGCGCGGAGGTCGAAGCAGCATTGTAGAGGTGAAGCACCGGAAGGGAGTCTTTGACTGGGTAGGCCGAAAGGAGAGAGCCCGCGACACGGCAAAAGGAAGAGAGCCCGCGACGCGGCCAAAGAGAGAGCCGCGACGCGCCAAAGGAAGAGAGCCGCGACGCCGGCCAAAGGAAGAGAGCCGCGACGCCGGCAAAAAGGAAGAGAGCCCGCGACGCCGGCCAAAAGGAAGAGGAGCCCGCTGACGCCGGCCAAAGGAAGAGAGCCCGCGACGCCGGCCAAAAAGGAAGAGAGCCCGCGACGCCGGCCAAAAAGGAAGAGAGCCCGCGACGCCGGCCAAAAAGGAAGAGAGCCCGCGACGCCGGCCAAAAAGGAAGAGAGCCCGCGACGCCGGCCAAAAAGGAAGAGAGCCCGCGACGCCGGCCAAAAAGGAAGAGAGCCCGCGACGCCGGCCAAAAAGGAAGAGAGCCGCGACGCCGGCCAAAAAGAAGAGAGCCCGCGACGCCGGCCAAAAAGGAAAGAGAGCCGCGACGCCGGCCAAAAAGGAAGAGAGCCCGCGACGCCGGCCAAAAAGGAAGAGAGCCCGCGATGCCGGCCAAAAAGGAAGAGAGCCCGCGACGCCGGCCAAAAAGAAAGAGAGCCCGCGACGCCAGCCAATAGGGAAGAGAGCCCGCGACGCCGGCCAAAAAGGAAGAGAGCCCGCGACGCTGGCCAAAAAGGAAGAGAGCCCGCGACAGCCGGCCAAAAAGGAAGAGAGCGAGGGAAGGAAGACCACGACCAGCAAAAGGAAGAGAGCCCACGACACCAGCCAAAAAGGAAGAGAGCCTGCGATGTCGGCCAAAAGGAAGAGAGCCCGCGATGCCTGCCAAAAAGAAGGAACCTGGGACAGGATAAGAGATGTGTCAGACCACGAAAAAACACTTGGATAACCACCGGATACATCTTTGTAATCTTTTAGCAGACAGATTATCTTGATCACTCCAATTATATTATAATCTATATATAAATATAAATAATATATATATATAAATAAATATATACAGTACAGACCAAAAGTTTGGACACACCTTCTCATTCAAAGATCTTTCTGTATTTTCATGACTATGAAAATTGTAGATTCACACTGAAGGCATCAAAACTATGAATTAACACATGTGGAATTATATTCTTAACAAAAAAGTGTGAAACAACTGAAAATATGTCTTATATTCTAGGTTTTTCAAAGTAGCCACCTTTTGCTTTGATTCACTGCTTTGCACACTCTTGGCATTCTCTTGATGAGCTTCAAGAGGTAGTCACCAGAAATGGTCTTCCAACAGTCTTGAAGGAGTTCCCAGAGATGCTTAGCACTTGTTGGCCCTTTTGCCTTCACTCTGCGGTCCAGCTCACCCCAAACCATCTCATTGGGTTCAGGTCTGGTGACTGTGGAGGCCAGGTCATCTGGCGTAGTACCCCATCACCATCACACCTCCTCCTCCATGCTTCATGGTGGGAACCAGGCATGTAGAGTCCATCCGTTCACCTTTTCTGCGTTGCACAAAGACACAGTGGTTGGAACCAAAGATCTCAAATTTGGACTCATCAGAACAAAGCACAGATTTCCACTGGTCTAATGTCCATTCCTTGTATTCTTTAGCCCAAACAAGTCTCTTCTGCTTGTTGCCTGTCCTTAGCAGTGGTTTCCTAACAACTATTTTACCATGAAGGCCTGTTGCACAAAGTCTCCTCTTAACAGTTGTTGTAGAGATGTGTCTGCTGCTAGAACTCTGTGTGGCATTGACCTGGTCTCTAATCTGAGCTGCTGTTAACCTGCGATTTCTGAGGCTGTTGACTCGGATGACTTATCCTCTGCAGCAGAGGTGACTCTTGGTCTTCCTTTCCTGGGGCGGTCCTCATGTGAGCCAGTTTCTTTGTAGTGCTTGATGATTTTTGCAACTGGGGACACTTTCAAAGTTTTCCCAATTTTTGGGACTGACTGACCTTCATTTCTTAAAGTAATAATGGCCACTCGTTTTTCTTTACTTAGAATCTGTATTATGGCAAGAAAAAAGCAGCTAACAGTCTATTCAGTAGGACTATCAGCTGTGTATCCACCAGACTTCTGTACAACACATATAAATGGGGTTGGGACCATCAGAAGGCAAGAAATCGCACTTATTAAACCTGACAGGGCACACCTGTGAAGTGAAAACCATTTCCGGTGACTACCTCTTGAAGCTCATCAAGAGAATGCCAAGAGTGTGCAAAGCAGTAATCACAGCAAAAGGTGGCTACTTTGAAGTACCTAGAATATAAGACATATTTTCAGTTGTTTCACACTTTTTTGTTAAGTATATAATTCCACATGTGTTAATTCATAGTTTTAATGTCTTCAGTGTGAATCTACAATTTTCATAGTCAAGTTTCGGGTTGGTTTCAAGTCTTGTTTTGCATATTAATCATCTGACCATGCCACAAAACAAACACTTTACTTTGGCTCCACGCAATATTCTGCAGACGTCAGGTAGTAAATTAATTCAGGCCTTAATCAGTGCGGTAATAGCTGCTGTCCTGATTCTCAAATGACACAGAATAAGATAAGTTTGGTAAGTGACCGGTCTGTCTACAGTATAGTGAATTGTGTCACATAACACAAGAAATGGTTGCTGTATTATGTTAAGAAAACACACAAAAAACTAGGACATGTCCCAAACCAGCAACTGATAGCCAAGGCAAACATGTAAGAATGGCGGCGGGTTGAGGCCATTTGTTTGATCAATGAATATGAGGCAATAAATCTAAATGTGAAACAAAGCCGAAAAGTAGGAATGAATGTTATCCTCCCTGTGACTGTGATTACGTGATTCATCCACAGAACAAAGGCTGGCAAGAAAATACACCAAATAATTACACACAAAAAGCCAACACGATGCCAACGGGTAGGAAAAGCAATCTGTAATGGAGAGCCAATTACATGGCCAAGGCCAAGCCGGCAAATATAGAAAGAACTACCTGTATTATTAGGAGAATACGCAGGTGCACGTGCACCATGGCTACATCAGACTTATATGTAAAAACTACACAAAAGCATTCTAACAATATAATGCAAACACATAAAAATATGAGGTTCTTAGTGTCTTAATGCACAAATATGTGAGCCCAGCTGCCACAACAAGGCTGGGGAAGTCTTTGGCATAGGGTCCCATATAACAGCATTGGATTCCCATTGGCAGATAAGTGTTAGAAGTATAGGGTTTTTCTAACACTCTTTCTTGTCATCTTTGCCGCCCTTTAGGTAGCAAAAATTCACCTTTGTCACATGCATAATACACTAAACTGGCAGATGTGCTACTACTGCTGCCAAAGACAAAGCCAACCTTCAAATGTCAGCTTTTACTGCTTGATGAAGGCAGGGCAAAAAACAACCTCCGTATTAGCCTGACAATATATTCTCACCCTGCCCTATCCAAACGGTGAGAAGTCGTTTTTCATGTGCCTGTATTTATTCAAATCACAAAAAAAAGAAAAACATAGAGCTTTAACTTTCACCCCTGAGGAAGCCACAGTAGTCGCGAAAAGCGCACGGTCATTCCTGGTCGTAGCACCATCCATCTGTATTTTGGGGCGTATTTTGTTTAGTTAGCAGTAGCAAAAGTCAACATTTATTATTAAGTGCAGTGTGTTGTATAACTTTTATCATAAGCAGCAGGACACCCGGCTATGTACATGAGTAGTACAGTCTTCAATGCATCAAAATAATAGAAACTCTTTAACCCCTTCACGACCTTTGACGTACCGGCGGTTCTTCGTAGGTCAGTGGTACTTACCGAGTGATGACGTACTGGTTCTTCATGGTGGAATCGCTGCATCATGGCTGTGGTAACTGCGATCGTACTCCGATACACTGTGACTCTATACATAGGGGACCCGAGCTCGACCTCCTGGGGGGGAAAGGATTGCCCACTCCGAAACTGCAATCACTGTGATTGGCTATTCAATACTGAACAGCCAATTACAGCTACTGTAATGATCAGGCAATGAGATTGTCTAAATGACGTGGGGAAATTCTATTGTTTATGTACATCAAGGACTAACCAATTGTGACATGACACGTTGTACATCATTCCATCAAAATCTGCACTCCAAAACGTTGCTGTGTCCCTTCCGAGCCCTGCCATATGCCCGGACAGAGGTTTTCCATCATAAATGGGGTAATGGTGTACTCAGGACAAATTGCCTAATAAAATTTGTAATCCATTTTAACCTGTTGCCCCTGTGAAAATGAAAAATGTGAGGCTAAAAGAACATATTTGTGGAAGAAAAGTATTTTTTTCCTTTCACAACCCAACATTATAAAATTCTGTGAAACAATGGAGGTTAAAAGTGCTCAATGCATATCTAGATACATTCTTGAGTGTCTAGTTTCAATAATGGGGTCACTTGTGGAGGGTTTCCACTGTTTAGGCACACAGGGGCTCTCCAAATGTGACTTGGTGTCAGCTAATGGTTCCAGCAAATATTTCAATCAAAAAGTCAAATGGTGCTCCCTCCCTTCTAAGCCTTGCTGTGTGCCCAAACAGTGGTTTTCCACCACATATGGGGTATCAGCGTACTCAAGACAAATTGTCCAACAAATTCTAGGGTCCATTCTATCCTGTTGCCCCTGTGAAAATGAAAAAATTGAGGCTAAAAGAACATTTTTGTGGGGAAAAAAAAGTACTTTTTATTTTTATCGTTCAATGTGTGAAGCACTTGGGGGTACAAAGTGCTCACCACACATTAGATAAATTCCTTGGAGGGGTCTAGATCCACAATGTGGTCAAATGTGGGGGAGCTTCACTGTTTAGGCACATCAGGGGCTCTCCAACTGAGACATGGTGTTAGCTAACGATTACAGGTAATTTTCCGCTTGAAACGTCAAATGGGCTCCTTCCCTTCAGAGCCCTGCTGTGCGCCCAAACAGTGGTTTTCCACCACATATGAGGTATCGGCATACTCAAATTATGGTATCCATTTTAACCCGATGCTTCTCTGGAAATCACAAAATCCCTTCCCCCCCCCCCAATATCAACATCTTTAGTAAAAGCATAAAAATCAGATATCTTAGTATATTTCCCATATTGTAAACTTCAAGTTCCTGTTTCAGGAAACAACATATGTGCATAGCCACAATGGTCACCCCCTCTATCACTGAAGCATCTAATGAGAGTGTGCAAAGATCAAGTGTGCCCGCTGTTTAAGGATATGAATATGCTCTGCTCCCTACGCCCATAATCTCCTGTCCGCCTCTGGGGGCAGGCTTCAGTGCAAGGAGGTGGGGGGATCAGTGCTAATGCACTGGGCTTCTGGGCTGGGTGGCAACACATGTACAGACCACAATTTCTGGTGCCATTTTATTGAAGGCAGTCTGTAGAATCCATAGGTGTTTTCCATAATGGCACTCGCAAGCATTTTCGCGTCTTAAAGTGTCGTCATAAACTTTAACATGCGACTGCACATGAGCCGCCACCGGCAGCATTTTATTGAAGACAGTCCGCTAAGAGAAAGCATATTCACTCCCCCAGCCCTTTACTCCCAGGCGGAGAGCAGTGAATTTCTAGGCAGCCGACGACGGTGTCAGTCCCCGGCATCAGAAGAAGACACTGAGCACCGGGGGAACAGAGGTAAGGGGAGTAGAATCAATTTTTTTTTTAGGTCTGCGGTGTCATGGCTGCCATATACACTAGGCTGGATGCATGACAGGGGCCATATATACGAGGATGGGGCCATATATATACCTTGCGGATGGGCCCCAGGATGAGAGCCATATATAGCAGGATGGAGCTATATATACCAAGGTGGGCCGAGGATGAGGGCCATATATAGCAGGATGGAGCTATATATACCAAGGTGGGCCCAGGATGAGGGTCTTATATGCTAGGATTAAGCCATATATACCAGGGCAAACCAGGATGGAGCCGTATATCAGGGCGGACCGAGTATGAGGGTCTTATATACCAGGTTGGGCCTAGTATGTGGGCCATACATACCAGTACGGGCCCTGGATGAGAGCCATATATACCAGGAAGGGCAATTGATGAGAGCTATATATACCACGATGGGGTTTATGTATACCAGGATTCAACAAGTATGGAGGACTCATACACCGCTAGGATGGGGGACATTAGTACAGAATTGGGGTACATAGCCCCCATAACAGATTCAGCAGCAGACCCTTGCCCCTTCCCCGGTAGGACAACATGACCTCAAGACAACATTTTCTGCTTTACTTTTTTCTATTTTCCTCCGATAATTTCCCAATGACAATGCCAGTAGGATGAATATATCGGTGTTAGACACATTAGTGTGGACACACTTTCCAACAACCTCATGTGTATAGTTGTATTTGGTAGACAGTAGCTATAGAGACCAATGACATGGCGTTAGATTGGTCTTTCCTTCTCATGACGCGAGAGCATAAGGGTAGGACATCCTATCAGGTTTCTGATTCTTGGTCACAAATCGATCTTGAGAATTTAGAAGTCAAAGAGGAGAGCAGCAAGAAAGCAATTAATACATAAGACAGTCTAATGACCAAACCAAACATAAAAGACAGCCAGTGCCACACACAGAGCTACTGTAAAAGAACATCTAGTCCACAAGATTTCTACCTCTAATCCGAAACAATACAATAAAGAATTAAATGGATTTAAAGGTACAGTCCATGCTGGGTGAGGTAGAGCACAATTATGGCCAACACTAGTTACAGTCCTGAAGCGTTGAGTTTCTGAACATGGCTGGACCCCAATGTACAAGGTGTCTTCAGCAGCTGCATGGTGGGAACATGGCTGGACCCCAATGTGCAAGGTGTCTTCAGCAGCTGCATGGTGGGAACATGGCTGGACCCCAATGTACAAGGTGTCTTCAGCAGCTGCATGGTGGGAACATGGCTGGACCCCAATGTGCAAGGTGTCTTCAGCAGCTGCATGGTGGGAACATGGCTGGACCCCAATGTACAAGGTGTCTTTAGCAGCTGCATGGTGGGAACATGGCTGGACCCCAGTGTACAAAGTGTCTTCAGCAGCTGCATGGTGGGAACATGGCTGGACCCCAATGTACAAGGTGTCTTCAGCAGCTGCATGGTGGGAACATGGCTGGACCCCAATATACAAGGTGTCTTCAGCAGCTGCATGGTGGGAACATGGCTGGACCCCAATGTACAAGGTGTCTTCAGCAGCTGTATGGTGGGAACATGGCTGGACCCCAATGTACAAGGTGTCTTCAGCAGCTGCATGGTGGGAACATGGCTGGACCACAATGTACAAGGTGTCTTCAGCAGCTGTATGGTGGGAACATGGCTGGACCCAATATACAAGGCGTCTTCAGCAGCTGCATGGTGGGAACATGGCTGGACCCCAATGTACAAGGTGTCTTCAGCAGCTGCATGGCGGGAACATGGCTGGACCCCAATGTACAAGGTGTCTTCAGCAGCTGCATGGTGGGAACATGGCTGCACCCCAATATACAAGGTGTCTTCAGCAGCTGCATGGTGGGAACATGGCTGGACCCCGATGTACAAGGTGTCTTCAGCAGCTGTATGGTGGGAACATGGCTGGACCCCAATGTACAAGGTGTCTTCAGCAGCTGCATGGTGGGAACATGGCTGGACCCCAATGTACAAGGTGTCTTCAGCAGCTGCATGGTGGGAACATGGCTGGACCCCAATGTACAAGGTGTCTTCAGCAGCTGCATGGTGGGCCTCAAATGCCCTCCACTCACATTACAGAAAACTCAACCAAAATAGTGGACCATATAACATGGTGTCAGGTAAAAAATAAGCATTTGGGAATGTTGACTTTCACCTGGGTTGAATGAATTTCGAAGGGTCAAAAACGTACAAAAAAGTTAATGCAAAATTTGGTTAAAAAAATTTGGTAAGAGTGTGCTCTCCATGCGCTTTATCTGCGTATATATGTTATCAATAATAAGATCCCGGCTGCATAGGACTGTAATTTTAAAACCTCACAGGGGCTCATGTATCAATCTGTCTATCGAAGGCACGGATATGTTGTATGTATGGCACTTGCTCCATATAATGCACTGTATTTATATCCTGTATACACCGGCCAGTCCTCCGAATGACACCATTGATACCTGGCGGTTCTGTCTTTCTACAAGGACACTGAATAAAGCACGAGTGGAACAGAAAAAAACTAAAGCAAAAAAGAACAATTACACTTCTGTGCGTATGCCACCTTCACGGGATTCGTGGATCCAGTGCAGTAGGCTGTTAAAGAGAAAGAACAGGTGAGATGATGGATTATCACACGGTAATAAAAAGAATATACAGGTGGCAAGAAGAAGCGTGGGCTGGAGGAAGTGAAGGCAGAAGATAGCGCTACTACAGGGGAGAGGCGACCAAGACTCTCGTACCAAGATGTGAGTAAAATGTCCCCATGATACACACTAATAAGCATTTTACAGATGCTGACATGAGGTTTGTCCTGGCTCCAAGGACGAGCTCTGCTTCCTTCCACTACAGCCACCGCCCTTTTCTGTGCTCCACATCGCATTTCACAAGTTTACATTTCATTGACATCACCCGATGTCCTTTTATAAGGTCACCTATGTGTGTATTAAATAGGTTTGTTGGTCAGTTACTGTGTACTTTGGAATCTGCCCAGCTTATACATCTGGCAATAAACAATGCACTCATTTCTACAATCTGCATTCACTTCCTGCAACTAATATTATCTACTGTAAGAATAAGGATCTCTTCTCTGGTGCTGTTCACACTATAAAAGCTGCTGCATCACAGTGTTCTGCCTTCTGCAAACACTGCTGTCAGTTGCAATCCAGTTATTTGAATTATCGTCTACTGTAAGCATCATGAACACTTCCATGGTGCTGTTCACACCATAAAATCTGCAGCATCATAGTGTTCTGCCTTCTACAAACATTGCTGTCAGTTGCAATCCATTTTTTTAAATTTTCATCTACTGTAAGCATCATGAACTCTTCCCTGGTGCTGTTCACACTAGCTGCTGCATCAGATGTACCGCCTTCTACAAACAATGCTTTAAGTGGAAATCCATTTTTTTTTTTAATTATAATCGTCTGTAAGCATCATGAACTATTCTCTGTTGCTATTCACACTATAATAGTTGCTTCATCCAAGTGGTCTGCCATCTACGAACAATGTTGTCAGTTGCAATCCATTTCTTAATTATCATCTACTGTAGGCATCATTAAATCTTCCCTGGTGCTGTTCACACTATATAAGCTGCTGCATCAGAGTGTTCTGCCTTCTACAAACATAGCTGTCAATGGGTATCCATTTTTTCTTTACAAAGATACTATACTTTACTCCTGCCCACCCAGGTCCTGCACCAGGTGTCTTCCCTTGACCCTGGTGTCTATTCTTTTCTGCAGTGCTGATGGTACATCACCAGCATTGCTGCTAATAACTGACCTGACTGGTTTGCTTCATCAATCCGGTCAGAGGAGCTGAGCTCACAGATTGACTGCAGCATTGACTTTACAGTAGCAGAGGCGGAGTCCAAGTACTGGACCCGAGGAGGAAGAGTAAAGCACAGTTTTGTTTTAAATAAATTGATAGCCACTGACTACAATGGAAAACAGATAGACTTGTTTGTAGAGCCAATACATCCTGATGTAGCAGCTTTCATAGTGTGAACAGCACCAGAGAAGAGATCATCAGGGGAACATGAGTATTCCAAAACCAGAAGCACCAGAATTATGTGGACTATGACTGTATATAATGGAAATGGACAATGACCCTATAGGTCAAAAGGCAGTATAGAATATCTGGTGTGGTCAGCTGTCAGAGGTGGGTTAATATACTCTACAAGAGATAGAGGTTTAGCCTATACAAGTTGCATGACTCATGGGATCATGAGATGTGAGCGGCAGTTTAGGGAGGCTCCGTCTTTTTACAGGTGCGAGGTATAATAGCTACCCTGATTAATATCGCACAGATTACCATTTTATTTACCACAATTCATTGTGCTGTGAAGAGCGAGCGAGAGAAGCCGAGCGATAAGATCTGCAGCGGAGTAATGAAGCAACAAGTCTGAGCTATTTCACTGCAATTACTCTGCAATGATTTTATGCAGCAGTAATGTACATCCGCTAATCTCACTACTTACTATGAAGGACGCATACTGCCGCAAGAAAAATAACGTGCAGCGCCATAAAAATCAAGAAAGATGTCCTGATGAAAAGTAATGCATCCATCCACTAAGTGCTCACAAGCATGAATAGCTATAAAGGTAGGCTCAGGTCCCACCAGATTTGAGGGTTGTATTTTTTGCAAGATCGACGATGTAATCTGTCAGGAGCCTTATCTCTTTTTCCTACAAATCTGTATGGATTAACCATCTTAAGCACAGCACGAAATATGGCCACATACATCAGATTTTGGTCAACCAGAAACAAGTGGCTAATCATTCATTTGATACTACTGGAGAGGCAGCTGCACATGTGCACCCATGTTTTATTAATTGTTACAAGGGCAATGAAACATTGCTGTTATTCTAATAAGTCCTATTGGTATGCCATTAATGTGCTAGAGGGGATAAACCTTAAAAGGAGTATTACATTATTATTATTATTATTATTATTATTATTAATAATAATTATAAAGAAGTACTATCAACAGGTGAATATGAGCCTATTTTTACTCTTATGTAATATCAATTGATCCCATGAGGATTTTGTATTTAATTTTTTTTTTTTTTTTTTTAAATCCACCACTTGGTTCTAGAGATGTGTTTTTTTGTTTGTTAAGTGGTCATTCATAAGCTCTGAGGGGACGTGACTTAAATGATCCTTGGGGGCGTGTCTAAACTTGACAACATTATTACTCTGCGCTATGTCCGCTTTCTGGAATCGTATGGCAGATTTAGAAAACAAAAAGGGAAATATAAGAAAAATCTGGACACTTGACCTAGTGGTCAAGACATACATAAGTAATATAGTAAGTATTCTACTATATATATATATCTCTGTGTCCCTGCTTGCACCAGTTCACACTGGTCTGTGAGTGCTGTGCAGTTTTTTTCGTTATATGTGACATAGAGTTGCAGATACTCTGCTGCAAATTGCACCCTCATCGTAGACAGGTGATGGAGGGTATAGATGCAGTCTGCCCACTGAGAGGTGGGGGAGCGGAAAAGGAGGACTTGGGTGTCAGCATAGGACTCGTCGTGCCTGAAGTCACTTTGTCGCAGTCGACGAGCAAACAGACCTTGGCCAATGTTTGTACTAAGAACTTCAGAATTAAAAGATTAGATTTTGAGTTTTTTCAGAAAAACGTACGTTTTTAAACTTTTTTCTCAACCACATGGCTTATAGCATTATGCAACATTGGTGATAGCTGTGTGCTGCAAGGAATTTTTTACTATATATATATATATATATATATATCTCTGTGTCCCTGCTTGCACCAGTTCACACTGGTCTGTGAGTGCTGTGCAGTTTTTTTCGTTATAATATAGTAAGTAGTGATGAGCGAGCACTAAAATGCTCGGGTGCTCGGTGTTCTAGCTGAGCATCTCAAGATACTCGTGTACTCGGCCAGAGCACCGAGCACAATGTAAGTCAATTAGTGACAGGCTCCGCCCACAGACTTCCGGTTATAAACTGAGTATTTCTGGGAAAGAGCGGGATTTCAAATCGCCGCTACACATATAACACCTTACTGTGGCCCCCAGAGGGATCCTAACAATTAATCTGCTCCCTGTGTGGTGCCAGCTCACTGTATGCACTGAAGGGAGCAGTGTATTTGTGTCAGATTGCTAATTATTAGCGAGGAGTCCAAGCATCTCGGCGGTACTCGGTGCTCGCCGAGCATCCCGAGTACCGAGATACTCGTGCGAGTAACGAGTAGCGCCGAGCATACTCGCTCATCCCTAATAGTAAGGTATACCTTAAAAACTAAGTCCATCTAGTTCAACCCATAGCCTAACATGTTGATCCAGAGGAAGGCAAAAGAACCCATGTGGCAACACTAAGCTCCACATTGGGGGAAAAATTCCTTCCTGACTCCAGATATGGCAATCAGACTAATTCCCTGGATCAACGCCCTATCAAAGGATCTAGTATATATAACTGGTAATATTATAGTTTTCAAGAAAGGCATCTAGTCCCTTCTTAAATGTTAGTAGTGAGTCACTCATTACAACATCATGTGGCAGAGAGTTCCATAGTCTCACTGCTCTTACAGTAAAGAATCCGCGTCTGTGATTATGATTAAACCTTCTTTCCTCCAGACGTAGAGGATGCCCCCTTGTCCCAGTCTCAGGCCTAAGAGTAAAGAGATCATTAGAAAGGTCTCTGTACTGTCCCCTCATATATTTATACATTATTATAAGATCACCCCTAAGCCTTCGTTTTTCCAAGCTAAATAACTCTAAGTTTAATAACCTGTCTTGGTATTGCAGACCCCTCAGTCCTCTAATAACCTGTCTTGGTATTGCAGACCCTCAGTCCTCTAATAACCTGTCTTGGTATTGCAGACCCCTTAGTCCTCTAATAACCTGTCTTGATATTGCAGACCCCTTAGTCCTCTAATAACCTGTCTTGGTATTGCAGACCCCTCAGTCCTCTAATAACCTGTCTTGGTATTGCAGACCCCTCAGTCCTTTAATAACTTGTCTTGGTATTGCAGACCCCTCAGTCCTCTAATAACCTGTCTTGATATTGCAGACCCCTCAGTCCTCTAATAACCTGTCTTGGTATTGCAGACCCCTCAGTCCTCTAATAACCTTGCTTGGTATTGCTGACCCCTCAGTCCTCTAATAACCTTGCTTGGTATTGCAGACCCCTCAGTCCTCTAATAACCTGTCTTGATATTGCAG
Organism: Allobates femoralis; assembly: GCA_033576535.1. NCBI lineage: Eukaryota > Metazoa > Chordata > Amphibia > Anura > Aromobatidae > Allobates > Allobates femoralis. The sequence goes on along the minus strand of JARQOC010000012.1, from coordinate 81,651,748 downwards.
ACCCCTCAGTCCTCTAATAACCTTGCTTGGTATTGCAGACCCCTCAGTCCTCTAATAACATGTCTTGATATTGCAGACCCCTCAGTCCTCTAATAACCTGTCTTGGTATTGCAGACCCCTCAGTCCTCTAATAACCTGTCTTGGTATTGCAGACCCCTCAGTCCTCTAATAACCTGTCTTGATATTGCAGACCCCTCAGTCCTCTAATAACCTGTCTTGGTATTGCAGACCCCTCAGTCCTCTAATAACCTGTCTTGGTATTGCAAACCCCTCAGTCCTCTAATAACCTGTCTTGGTATTGCAGACCCCTCAGTCCTCTAATAACCTGTCTTGATATTGCAGACCCCTCAGTCCTCTAATAACCTGTCTTGGTATTGCAGACCCCTCAGTCCTCTAATAACCTGTCTTGGTATTGCAGACCCCTCAGTCCTCTAATAACCTGTCTTGGTATTGCAGACCCCTCAGTCCTCTAATAACCTGTCTTGGTGTTGCAGACCCCTCAGTCCTCTAATAACCTTGGTCGCTCTTCTCTGGACCCGCTCTAGTTCAGCTATGTCTTTCTTATACACCGGAGACCAGAATTGTACACAGTATTCTAAGTGTGGTGGCACTAGTGACTTGTATAGAGGTAAAATTATGTTCTCCTCATGAGCATCTATGCCTCTTTTAATGTCTATTAGAATCACTGCACATACACTTAAGGAGTTTTTTACTTGTTAGTGAAATTTATTGAAACAAGTGCTCTTATAGTGATTGCGACACTCCTTGCTTGCAAATCATATTAAACCTATATAAATGATACCTTTATTTATAAACTTATACAAAAAACACACACAATACAAAGATAAAAGCTGAGTGCACAGAAAAGTGGGAAGGAAGCAAACTGACCTTAAAGCGTGCCTCCCTCCTGTCACCTGCCTACCAGCGGAGGTCGGCACCCTAAGTAACGTAATGGCGCCCCCACTCGTCGGTGGCTGGCCCTGTCAAACCCTAACCTTGCCCTGGAAATCAGGAGGTCGTGCTCCCCCTTATGATAGTACTCCCCAGGTCATAGGTATCACTGGTTGACAGGTCTAATACTGTGTCTCAGTATTAAAACAGAGTGTCACCACCCATTAAATTAGCTAGCTCTCACAGCCTGATACATGATACGATAATTAGATGATGTTGTACCTCTATACAATGTGTCCTCCCCACATAGCAAGGTGGTCACATATGCAAAGACCAGACCACCCAGACTGGTAACACTAGTATAGAAATATAGAGATACTTAGCTAAGTGGATGGTGTGCTCGTCCCCACGCGCCTCAACGCGTTTCTCATTATCAGGAGGCTTGATGTTATCTGACCATGTGATTAGTGTAAGTACACATAAACTTGATGTGGATAAATAAAGGTATCATTTATATAGGTTTAATATGATTTGCACGCTCTTCGAGACCTATTATTATCTATTCTTTTGAATTATTTACGACACTCCTTGCTACAACTGAGTGTGAACACACTCCACCGCCGTGCCACCACCCCACATAGAGCAACCGCTCTGACCCTGGCTAACCTAAAGGCATAAGTGACCATTACCTTGTACAGGACAGCCCTCAGTTCAGAACTACTAAGGGCATACCCGCTGTTCCTATACTGACCATAAGGAACACATCCTTCATGAACCACAACATAGCTCAAGGCGACTTATGTGATCAAGGTCTTGAATGACCGAAACGTCATTCTGTCGCAATCACTATAAGAGCACTTGTTTCAATAAATTTCACTAACAAGCAAGTGTATGTGTGCAGTGATTCTAATAGACATTTATGTGAGACTTACGAGCCTCCTTCACTAGCACCATACCCCCGCACCTATCGTGTGCTAGCCATTGAATCTCATACTATATGCCTCTTTTAATGCATCCCATTATTTTATTTGCCTTTGCAGCAGCTGCCTGACACTGGCCACTAAATGTGAGTTTGTCATCTACCCATACACCCGGGTCTTTTTCAGTGACAGTTTTGCCCAGTGTTTTACAATTAAGCACATAATTATACCTTTTGTTTCCTCTGCCCAAGTGCATGACCTTACATTTATCCCCATTAAAGCTCATTTGCCATTTATCAGCCCAAGCTTCTAGTTTACATAAATCCTCCTGTAATATAAAATTGTCGTCCTCTGTATTGATTACCCTGCAGAGTTTAGTGTCATCTGCAAATATTGAGATTCTACTCTGTATGCCCCCTACAAGGTCATTAATAAATATATTAAATAGAAGTGGGCCCAACACTGACCCCTGTGGTACCCCACTGTTAACTGTGACCCATTCTGAGTGTGTTCCATTAATAACCACCCTTTGTTTCCTATCACTAAGCCAGTTCTTAACCCACTTACACGTTTTCCCCTTTCCCCATTGCTCTCATTTTAAGTATCAACCTTTTGTGTGGCACCGGACTAGCCAACCCTGAAAAAAGGTTATGGTCTCATCGGGAGCAAGTTATAACCGATTGTTCAATGCTTTATTTATCCCCATAACTCGACTTTCTCAATATATCCACATATACCCCAGGTCTTTGTCTCAAGATATTTGCTGTATCATGTCCTCTTATATAATTGTTTAATTAAAAGGACCAATTTGATAACTGACAGAAGAGTCTATCCCATACAGACGGAGTACATGATAAAGCTATATCTAAATCAGGAGTCACGTACCGACGGTCCTGTCATAACTGTGATTGGAACCAACAAGAGAAGCTTTTTCCTTTAGACCTCACTTAGCAATTGGATAAAGTCCCAAGTGAGCATCAAACGTGCTGAGAATATAAAGTCTAATGGTAACTTAGGTTCTTGAGAATAAAATATGACCCCGGACAGCAAAACTTATTTAACCCATTACGGGTAAATAGTCTTTGTATAATGCTATTGTACAATGCTTAGGGAATGATCCATGAAGCCCCATCTCTGGACAGCATCCCGAAGCTCGCCATGTTCCTGGACGGCATCCTGAAGTCTGCATATCCCTGGTGGTTCCTTGGAGCCAGCCGTGTCCCTGGCCAGCACCCTTAAGCCTGTCGCTTTCTCAGCTGGCACCCTGGAACCCCTCCCGTCTACAACCGGAACCCAGAAGACCGCCCTGCCTCTTGTGAGCATCCTGGAGCCCTCCCCATCTGTCATCCTGGAGTCCATCCCGTCCCCAGACGGCACCCTAAAGCCCACACTATCCCCAATCGGCAACCTGGAGCCCGTCCAGTGTGAGTATCCTGAAGCCCACTGCATCCCTCACCCTGGAGCCTGCTACATCCCCATCTGTCATCCTGCAGTCCATTCCATCCCCAACTGACACCCTGAAGCCCGCCCCGTCCCTTGTGAGCATCCTGGAGCCCACTGCTATTTTTTTTCTTCTATGACCCTCTGTCACAATAATGGTGCAAATTTTTCCTTCAACCAACTGGGCAGATACCACAGAAACTCCCTGCAGGCGTGGCCCTGTTATTATTGGCTAGCATCAGAGGCATAAGCCCATGCCCACAGAGAACCTCTCTGGTACACACCCAGTAGGTTAATTAGAGAATATGCTTCATTACTGAGTGGGATAACTCTGCAACAGAGCAGCACAGGTGAACAAGAAAAACGGTTTTGGAAACGGATGAGCAACGGAGGGATTCAGTATAGATTAAATAACCTAGAGAAGAATGCCCCATGCTGCAATGGGCGCAGTGGTGACTTATCCATCCTCTTCTGTAGAGAAGACTGCGGCATGTATTAAGCTCATTCACCGGAGCACGTCCTGGTACAGACACAATGTGTCTCCTAGATTGTGTGCCCGGGCTGCCAGCGTCCATTACACTCCATAGGACGGCACAATCCAATTAATGTCAGGATCCACTGTGGCACTGCCAATGACACTGATTGCCATGAACATTTCAGACAGTACAAACCACATCCTGTAACTTAATTTAGGAAGGCAAAGAGAACTGGACATCTTTATGGCACTTGGTACGTAGATAAAAAGTATAATACTGCCAATTCAATACAGAAGAAAAAATATGAGCGTCCTCCAGTGGTGGAGAGAGAGTATAGAAAGATATGAAAGAGCATGTAGAGAAAGAAAGAAAAAAAAGAGACAGCAGGAAGGAAAGAACAGAAGAAATTGAAAAAGACGAAGAAAGAAAAAAAAGAGATCGAAAGAGAAAAAGTAAGAAAGAGAAAAAGAGAAAGAAAGTGGAAGAAAGAGAAAGGAAAAGAAAGAAAGTGGAAGAAATAGAAAGATAAAAAGAAATAGAAAAAGACGAAGAAAGAAAAAAAGGGATCGAAAGAGAAAAAGTAAGAAAGACAAAAAGAAAAATAGGGAAAGAAAGTGGAAGAAGAGAAAGATAAGAAGAAATAGAAAAAGACAAAGAAAAAAAGATAGAAAGAGAAAAAGTAAGAAAGAGAGACAAAGAAAGTGGAAGAAAGTGGAAGAAAGAAAGAGGAAGAAAAGAAGAAATAGAAAACGACAAAGAAAAAAAAGAGATAGAAAGAGAAAAAATAAGAAAGAGAAAGAGAGACAAAGAAAGTGGAAGAAAGAGAAAGGAAAAGAAAGAAAGTGGAAGAAATAGAAAGAAAGTGGAAGAAAGAAAGAAAGAAAAAGAAAAATCGAAAAAGAGCGTGAAAGATAGTAGAGAAAGAGAAAGAAACAGAAATAAAGACAGAAAGAAAAACTGAGAAAAAATACACAGAAAAACAGACACAGATAAAGAGAAAAGGATCAGCAAAAAAGATAAAGAGACAGAGAAAGAGAAAAAGACAGAAAGAAAAAAGGAGAGATGAAAAGAAAGAAGGAGCAAAAAAGAAAGAGTAAGAGAGAGAAAAAAAAGATAGAAATAAAGACAAAAAGACAGAAAGAAAGAAAAGAGTTAGAGCTGGAGAGTGACAGGTAGAGATAGATAGCGGCTGAGCGATAGACATAGACAGGTAGAGACAGACGGCAACTGAACGATAGACAGAGACAGGTAGAAATAGATGGCGACTGAGCGATGGACAGAGACAGGTAGAGATAGATGGTGACTGAGCGATAGACAGAGACAGGTAGAGATAGATGGTGACTGAGCGATAGACAGAGACAGGTAGAGATAGATGGTGACTGAGCGATAGACAGAGACAGGTAGAGATAGATGGTGACTGAGCGATAGACAGAGACAGGTAGAGATAGATGGTGACTGAGCGATAGACAGAGACAGGTAGAGATAGATGGTGACTGAGCGATAGACAGAGACAGGTAGAGATAGATGGTGACTGAGCGATAGACAGAGACAGGTAGAGATAGATGGCGACTGAGCGATAGATAGACACAGGTAGAGATAGATGGAGACTGAGCGATAGAGACAGGTAGAGATAGATGGCGACTGAGCGATAGATACACAGGTAGAGATAGATGGTCACTGAGCGATAGATAGACACAGGTAGAGATAGATGGCGACTCAGCGATAGATAGACACAGGTAGAGATAGATGGTGACTGAGCGATAGACAGAGACAGGTAGAGATAGATGGTGACTGAGCGATAGACAGAGACAGGTAGAGATAGATGGTGACTGAGCGATAGACAGAGACAGGTAGAGATAGATGGTGACTGAGCGATAGACAGAGACAGGTAGAGATAGATGGTGACTGAGCGATAGACAGAGACAGGTAGAGATAGATGGTGACTGAGTGATAGACAGAGACAGGTAGAGATAGATGGCGACTGAGCGATAGACAGAGACAGGTAGAGATAGATGGTGACTGAGCGATAGAGACAGGTAGAGATAGATGGCGACTGAGCGATAGATACACAGGTAGAGATAGATGGTGACTGAGCGATAGATAGACACAGGTAGAGATAGATGGCGACTCAGCGATAGATAGACACAGGTAGAGATAGATGGTGACTGAGCGATAGACAGAGACAGGTAGAGATAGATGGTGACTGAGCGATAGACAGAGACAGGTAGAGATAGATGGTGACTGAGCGATAGACAGAGACAGGTAGAGATAGATGGTGACTGAGCGATAGACAGAGACAGGTAGAGATAGATGGTGACTGAGTGATAGACAGAGACAGGTAGAGATAGATGGCGACTGAGCGATAGACAGAGACAGGTAGAGATAGATGGTGACTGAGCGATAGAGACAGGTAGAGATAGATGGCGACTGAGCGATAGATACACAGGTAGAGATAGATGGTGACTGAGCGATAGATAGACACAGGTAGAGATAGATGGCGACTCAGCGATAGATAGACACAGGTAGAGATAGATGGTGACTGAGCGATAGACAGAGACAGGTAGAGATAGATGGTGACTGAGCGATAGACAGAGACAGGTAGAGATAGATGGTGACTGAGCGATAGACAGAGACAGGTAGAGATAGATGGTGACTGAGCGATAGACAGAGACAGGTAGAGATAGATGGTGACTGAGTGATAGACAGAGACAGGTAGAGATAGATGGCGACTGAGCGATAGACAGAGACAGGTAGAGATAGATGGTGACTGAGCGATAGACAGAGACAGGTAGAGATAGATGGTGACTGAGCGATAGACAGAGACAGGTAGAGATAGATGGTGACTGAGCGATAGACAGAGACAGGTAGAGATAGATGGTGACTGAGCGATAGACAGAGACAGGTAGAGATAGATGGCGACTGAGCGATAGACAGAGACAGGTAGAGATAGATGGTGACTGAGCGATAGACAGAGACAGGTAGAGATAGATGGTGACTGAGCGATAGACAGAGACAGGTAGAGATAGATGGTGACTGAGCGATAGACAGAGACAGGTAGAGATAGATGGTGACTGAGCGATAGACAGAGACAGGTAGAGATAGATGGTGACTGAGCGATAGACAGAGACAGGTAGAGATAGATGGTGACTGAGCGATAGACAGAGACAGGTAGAGATAGATGGTGACTGAGTGATAGACAGAGACAGGTAGAGATAGATGGTGACTGAGCGATAGACAGAGACAGGTAGAGATAGATGGTGACTGAGCGATAGACAGAGACAGGTAGAGATAGATGGTGACTGAGTGATAGACAGAGACAGGTAGAGATAGATGGTGACTGAGCGATAGACAGAGACAGGTAGAGATAGATGGTGACTGAGCGATAGACAGAGACAGGTAGAGATAGATGGTGACTGAGCGATACACAGAGACAGGTAGAGATAGATGGTGACTGAGCGATAGACAGAGACAGGTAGAGATGAGCTGCTGCCAGAGACCTATCACTGTGGTGTGTGCCACACTGAGGCTCCATCAGGCAGGATTACCCCTCCCCACACACACAAAATTGGTGAAACTGGCGAGATCTTTGAAGTTTTCTCTAATGCAGATTAGCCCTAATGCTAAAAAATACATTACCAATCAGGATCGATCAGCAGTAAATATCCTTTAGTGAACACCACACTACAGAGTTCACATAAATGTATATAACTTGAGTAATAAACTGACTACAAACAAGTGTACACAAGCAGGGTGATACTGCCAGAAGGAGAGGGGATCATTAATATGCAGGAAGTCCCTGCAGGCTCTGTCCACAGTAATGTGTGGAGCTGTGACTGCGCAGATCTGGGTGTGCGTCCTTGTACATGTATGGGGGGTGCATGACCAGGCATCGGTAGATTGCCCTGAAAGAACAAGTGGTCAGAGGGAGTAAATCCACAATACAGTAATGCTCTACAAGTCAGCAGTTTAGGATCGGAGGGCTTACAGGTGCTGAGATCCCACCGATGGCTTAAGCAGAACAGCAGAGGCGATCAGGCAGAAAACAAGAGTTCGACTAAAAGTCTGCCCAATTTTAGAAGATCAATAGGTCGTCAGCACCCGAAACTTTAAACATTTTGTGAACATTTTAAGGTACCGTCACACGCGGCAATTTGCTAGGCAATTTCACTGGCAATCTTCTGGTTGCAGTGAAATCATGGACACATTGTTACATTTGATCTGCGAAAAATGAACAATGTGTCCATGATTTCACTGCAACCAGAATTGCCAGTGAAATTGCCTAGCAATATTGCCGCGTGTACGGTACCTTAAGGACAGAACCAAAGTTTGTCACCAGAATTGGGGCGAAACGTTTCGACCCATTAGTAGACTGTGGGCACCTGAGGAGTCACGACAACCTCTTTGAACCTCCTCTCTTGATTATTCATGGAATGCAGTAAATAGAGGAGGTTTTCGTCTCTCTCCCGGTGGCCACAGATCACTGACAGAACGTGTGCTCCGAATCGATTTGCATTACCTCTCTTCGACCCTCATTACTATCTACAATTTTGCAATGTCCAAAACTTTTCTACCAAAGAGGGGATGGCGCCCCCCATCTTCCCTAGTACAAACACACATCCTTTCATTAATATTTTTATGTCTATTACGGAACATCCGGTTATGCTACAAAAGCAAATATAAATCAACACGAAATGACCTAAATTAGGCTAAAGTGACACGAGCAGCCGAGAAGGACGTTGCCCACATTTCCCCAATGCAAACTTTCCGGTTGATATATCTGCAAATCTACGGCTCACAAGAGATTATACGCAACGCAAGTCAAGCGGGGCTGCGCTCGGCAGATTCAGAGACGGGTGTTAATGAGTAAATCGTTTCAAGGACACTAGCATCACACTCTATGAATTTCACAACGCCATCTCCTACATGTGTCAGAGGACTGAACAAAATAAAGGTCAGTGGCCAGATGAGAGAGTTTATGCCAGATGACAGATGCACACATACTACATTACATCTACTGCAACACATGGGGTCAGGAGCAGCGTTCCAGATTATGAACACATCAACACAACGTTGGCTCAACAACATCATTTACAGGAGAAAGACTGACCTGACCAGTGTCCTGTGGTCGTTCCAGACCTGTCCGTACACGTATCACTGACTGGCTTAAAGACCGTCTCCCATCCGCTGGTGGCGTATCTCCAACTCTGTGACTCCAGTATGAGGGTCCTCTGCGTGCCGAAGGCAATCATGAAGCAGTAGACCACGTGGTGAAGTTGGCATCCATAGCCGCAGCCTTTGTTGATGTTGCACACTAGCTTCTTTGCTTTACTGCAATCCTTTGGATTCTATAGTAAAAAAAATATGTATAAACCTAACTAGAAAAGCAAAATGAGTCCTCTATCATTGAGAATTCTTTTTTCAGCACCTCTTGGTTGAGGCATTAGGGACTGCCAAGCTGGTAACTTTTGGTGAGGGATTTATGTCATATGTTTCAAGAGTGCCGTTTTGTATAGAAGCCCTTTTAGAGGAGGCTACAAGCACAAAGCCACCCAGAATTCTTAATAGTCCAAACACAATAGACAACAGTTGGCTGAACAACTCATCCATGCATAGGAGTGCTCATTCTGATAAGCACTACTGTGTACGATAGCCACTGAGAGACTTCTCCACTGGTGGCTTATCAATTGGTAGTCCAAAATTGGAGATAGCAGATCCTTATATGACCAGACAATCAGATTGGGAATGCGTTAAGATATTAGACATGGAGGACCATTCTAGATTCCAACTTTTTGGGAACAGTTTGGGGAAAGCCCCTTAACTACTCCCCGTGCACAAGGTCCATAAACACATGATTGGGTGGAGGAACATGACCGTCACACGCAGCCTTTATTAATGAAAAAGAATAGAGATTGTGAGCCTGGTTCTGTCCTCCAACATCAAGGTCTGATCACTGTAAAGCTCTTATGGAAGAAGGGGCAAAAATGTATACAGACTCCTCCAAAGTCTTGTTGAAAGAGCGACAGCTGGACAGACTTCGTATTGATGCCTATAGAGGTGTAATGAGCAGGGTCCCGATATGAGAGGTGGTTCATCAGTATTTTGGACCTGTACTACCTCCACTGGGGCTTGTTTGCATCTTGCAGAACCGGTGGTTTTTTATCCATGTATTTAAGTGTGGCCTTTCTACATAATCATATACGTGATGGAAATACACATTACTCCGCCTCTGCTATCAGTTATCACTGAATATTCCTTACGGCAATATAGAATCCTACTTGTAGCATCTCATGAATAAATCAGGTAACGTGAACCTTGGGACACAAACCATCCGAGTACTGATATCCGGAGCTTAGCATTGCCCATGGGGATAACACAATGTGTGACTTATGATTTAACTGAAGACCACAGAAAAATCACAGCTCAGAAACCATAGACAGACTGCAGTCAGGGGTTGTTACTGCTCATCACCGCAATGAGGGCACATTCACATGGAGCAGATCGATGTGTTAGCAGTTTTTGCCACAATGCAAAAAGTCTCATGTGGTTTCACAACCAATGAACCCTGCCACAAAATCACATCAATTAGCAGTAGACATGCTAGGCCAAATTAAGACTTAACAGAAATATCCTATGAAGGTCTTGGAGACCTCCTAATCCATGATCTGGATCATTCGTCCTCTCTTTCTTCTTTGTCCTATGGAGGATGGTTGGTGCTTTAAGATAGACTCTTAGGATCAGACTGATGGGTCAGGACTCAAAGGCCTCCAAAAATGCCAAAGTAGTAACTGCACTGATAATACTAACCATGTGTTACAGAGTAACGTCTGGGATAATGGGGTGAAGGACCTGCAGGACATCTGGAGGACACAGGTCCTTCATTTACAGAATATCTCACAACAAAGGATATCACACCCTAACCTTTTCCCTTTGCCTTGGGAAAAGAAATTTGGTGAATGAAGTTACTGTATTGTACTTCCTATGGGGGAGGGTGGGAAGCTGGAGGATGGGAGGGAAAATGAAGGCTGTTGCTGTCAGTGGAGGAAAGGAGGGAAGATGGAGGTTGTCACTGTCAGTGAAGGATTGGAGGGAAGATGGAGGTTGTCACTGTCAGTGGAGGATTGGAGGGAAGATGGAGGTTGTCACTGTCAGTGAGGATGGAGGAAGATGGAGTTGTCACTGTCAGTGAAGGATTGGAGGGAAGATGGAGGTTGTCACTGTCAGTGGAGGAAAGGAGGGAAGATGGAGGTTGTCACTGTCAGTGGAGGATTGGAGGGAAGATGGAGGTTGTCACCGTCAGTGAAGGATTGGAGGGAAGATGGAGGTTGTCACCGTCAGTGAAGGATTGGAGGGATGATGGAGGTTGTCTCTGTCAGTGAAGGAGGAGGGAGGGAAGTTAGAGGATGCTGCTGCCAATGGAGGACAGGAGGGAAGTTAGAGGATGCCGGTGCCAGTGGAGACATAACATAAGTTGGAGGAAGCCATTGGCAGTGGAGGACGGGAGGGAAGTTGAAGGATGCTGCTGCCAATGGAGGTCAGGAGGGAAGTTAGAGGATACCGGTGCCAGTGGAGGACATAACATAAGTTGGAGGAAGCCATTGGCAGTGGAGGACGGGAGGGAAGTTGAAGGATGCCGCTGCCAATGGAGGTCAGGAGGGAAGTTAGAGGATGTCGGTGCCAGTGGAGGACATAACATAAGTTGGAGGAAGCCATTGGCAGTGGAGGACGGGAGGGAAGTTGAAGGATGCCGCTGTCAATGGAGGTCAGGAGGGAAGTTGGAGGATTCCATTGATGGTGGAAGATGTGAGGGAAGTTGGAGGATGCCACTGCCAGTGGAGGACAGGAGGGAAGTTGAAAAATGATGCTGCTAGTGGAGGACAGGAGGGACTTTGGAGAATGCTACTAGCAGTGGACGACAGGAAGAAAGATGAAGGATGCTGCTGGCAGAGGAGTGTGGGATTGTAGTTGGCAGATGTCGCAGCCAGTTGAAAACAGATGGGAAGTTGGAAGATGATGCTGAGAGTGGAAGATAGGAAGAAAGTCAGAGGGTGCTCATGGACGACAGGAAAGGAGTTGGAGGATGCCACTGCCAGTGGAAGACGGGAGAGGAGTTGGAGGACACCACTGCCAGTGGAAGATGGGAGGGGAGTTGCAGGATAACGCTGCCAGTGGAAGACGGGAGAGGAGTTGGAGGACACCACTGCCAGTGGAAGATGGGAGGGGAGTTGCAGGATAACGCTGCCAGTGGAAGACGGGAGAGGAGTTGGAGGACACCACTGCCAGTGGAAGACGGGAGGGGAGTTGGAGGATAACGCTGCCAGTGGAAGACGGGAGGGGAGTTGGAGGACACCACTGCCAGTGGAAGATGGGAGGGGAGTTGCAGGATAACGCTGCCAGTGGAAGACGGGAGAGGAGTTGGAGGACACCACTGCCAGTGGAAGATGGGAGGGGAGTTGGAGGATAACGCTGCCAGTGGAAGACGGGAGGGGAGTTGGAGGATAACGCTGCCAGTGGAAGACGGGAGGGGAGTTGGAGGATGCTGCTGCTTCCTGTGAAAGGGTGGTAAGAGGACGAGGCAGCTGCCTGTGGGAAGGGGGACTAGTGAGAATTTGTCCTGCACAGTTGTATTCGTTCTGTCCAGACAGCTGTGAAATTGTGGAGCTCTAATTATACAGGACTCACTGTCATTGTATAGAACTAAAAACTACATATTCAGCTAAAACTGAGGAGAACCACCAAAATACCCGGCACTGACAATGTCCGTGCCAATTACTTATGCAGGTAATAAGTATTGATATGCCCGCTGGAGTTTTCATTAACACACAAAAGCTAAATATATTCTTCTCACAGAAAGAAAAGAAGACTGGGACTGAAGTTAAAGTTTCAGCTTGGTTTAGTTCGTTAGCTGGATCTCTCTTTTAACTAGATACCAAGGTGACCTTGTGTGGCACACACTGCATGAATAACACTACGGTGTTCTTACATATGCATGAAACCCTTGATATGAGTCCAACTGGGAAAATGTACAAGCAGCATTGCAAATAAGAGCACTAAGATAGTTAATGGTGGTGCGGCTCATGGGAGGGTCCGCTCTCAATATAATGAAAATTGTAGGGTTACAAATATTTACCACAATGGAAATCACAAGTAAAGTGATGCCGCTAGATTCATGATGCCACATGTGCACTACATGGCATAAGATATTAGTCTTTAAAAAAGTACTTATTAAAGGGGAATATCCATTCTTAGAAATGGGACTGTTGGATAGTGCTCGTGATTACAAGCAAGTTTGCAATTTACTGCTTGTTAAAATTGTCAGCCGTTCTTGAGATATTAACACTTGTTTACAGTTCATCGCCTTGGAGACCGACCACCGCTACTACACAAACATTCACCGAGCTTACAAGCTTTTATATGGAGCGTGCAAGGACTCTCCTGAAGCTGCCAGGATCTACAGAGTGTACTGTTGCCTTCTAATCCCGGCCAGCTTTGGCACTATGATTACAAGCTAGACAGAAGCGGTGGTCGGTTTCCAAGGCAACAAATTGTAAACAAAAGAACAAAATTGTAATATCTCAAAAACAGCTGCAAATTTTAATAAGCAGTAAACTGCAAAAGAACTTGGTTTTACAAGCTCTGTCTAACTGTATGCATTTGTGAAAATGAGAAAAATCCCTTTAAATTGTCTGCACAGAGCTATCATCTATAGATAAACATAAGTAAAAGGAGGGGGATCAGGCATGAACACCACCACTTCCATTCACTTGGTGGAAATGTGACTGCAATTGACCATTTATCATCCATCCAGTCAAAACGTTGGACTTTAAAGAACTGTAAGGACTAGTTGGCTAAGGACAAACTAAACCAGTCTAAAACAGCTGCATAATCCTCAGACCTGCCGCAATGTTCCTGAAGGGTAAACACAGACAATTATGTGAATCACTAGCAAAATCAAGATGTTTGTTAAAGATTCACAACGTCGCAAAAAGTGACGAGCATACTCCAAATTTCTTCCAGTACAAGAGGATAATGGGCCTTAGAATTTGATGTTTGGAATCCGCCATGTCAGATCTTACTGTTACGTTAGAAGAGGAAATGAGTAGCACTCACCGGTTTAGCAGACGATCTTCTTTATTGCACATAAAGAGACACACAAAACAGGAGGGAGGATGGAGTACGAACAACGGACGTTTCACCCTGTTTAAGTGTCAGAGGGCGTGAAACGGCAGTTGTTCGTACCCATCCTCCTGTTTTAGGTCTCCTGTTCTGTGAATAAAGAAAAATAAAGAAGATTGTCTGCTAAATCGGTGAATGCTACTCTCTTTCTCGTCTAATGTAAAGATTATATGAACTGAGCATGTTAAGTATGCATCCGAAAGCATGAATATACTTTGTAGGAGAAAAAGAGGTGTCTGTGGATCCCTAAGCAAATAAAGATAGTCAGTAGTGCCCGATCGTGATCGTCTGTTGTTAACAGATCTTACTATTATATAACATGTTAAAAATTAATGGGCAGAGATGAGCAAAATTTTCTCCCATGTCTTGCAGCATAGGGAAGAGGTTAGCAATAGTACAAATCCTCGTGTGTCTATCAGGAAAGTCAGAGATACCTTTGCCTATTTTATCCCCTTCAGGATGTTATTGTTTATGCTTAGAATTAATTAAATATTTTAACTTTTTTTTAAAAAAAAACTTCCTAAATAATGTTTTTTTTATCTATTCTCACAAATTCTTGAGTATTCATCCTTTTTCCTGCTGAAAAAAATGCATATGGTTCCAGAAAAATGGTGATTTCAAAGAGATGTGGCTTGTAGGCTCCTCGGGGGTGTGCCTTGCATAATCTTAGCACCGCCCCCTTAAAAAAACAAAAAAAAGTAAGCACTAAATAAAAAGCCCTATATCTCTGGATCTGTATGGTGTTTTAAAAAAAGAAAAAAGTGGAATACTCAGGGAGAAGAAGGAATAAAATGAAACCAGAAATGAGCCACTTTCAAACTGGTGACAGGTCCTCTTTAAATTGAAATTCACAAACCTAGTCACAAGTAGTAATGAGCTCAATTTACGTTTCCTCTACTTCAAGAATGCTGAGAGGTGGTTAGCAGTGGACGTTGCCATGTTAAAAACCTTACTGCAATTTTCACGCCGGGAGGCATGAAATCCAACTAATATTAATGACAAGAAATAATGTATGAGGCCGTCAATCACCTGTAACACCAGCTGCCTGGGAAAAAAAAGAGGCTGAATTATTTTTTTTGTTACTTGGGAAGGGGGATCAAAAACCTAATTTCTCAGGCAGATTATTTCCCTGGACTTGTGAAAAGAAAGAAGAAAATAGAAATAATTGCGAAGGACTGAATGTTTTTTCTCCAAAAGTATTTATTTTTTTGTGAAAGCAGATATGATTTCCTTCAGAGGTGGCAAATTATGGAAATATTATTATTTATAGTGCCTTTCACTCCGTGGCACTTTATATGTGAATGTATTAAAATTACCGTATTTTGAGGACTATAAGACGCACCCCAAATTTGGAGGATAAAATAGAAAGAAAAAAAAGTAATGTTAAAATAGGGGTTCGTCTTTGTTTTAGTCCGAGTGTAGCTTATTGAAGGGGACAGCGGGGTCACAGGAGGCAGGGTCGCCTCTGCAGAAAGTCAGCGGGATCCTGCGGGCGCTGGGCTGGAAGGAGGGGTATTGTGGTGGTGCCAGGCAGGCGACATTGATCTCCCAGCAGTGAAAGTGATGGACTTCAGGAAAATGGCTGTGGAGGCATGCACAAATAAGAGATTTCAGAGAGCTGAGATCTCAATCTGCGCATGTGCCTCCTCCGCAGCCAATTTCCTAAAGCCCATCACGTTAAAGGCGGCGAATGCGCAGATTGAGATCTTGGCTCCCAGAAATCTCTTTGGCATGCACCGCCTTCGCAGCAATTTTCCTGAAGCCCATCACGTCAAAGGCGGCGAATGCGCAGACTGAGATCTTGGCTCCCCGAGATCTCAATCTGCGCATGCACCGCCTCCACAGCCATTTTTCTAAAGTCCCGTCATGTCCACTACCGGAAGATCAACATCACAAGCCTGGAGCCGCTCTACACATCCTCCTCTCAGCCCAGCCCAAGACCTGCAGAATCGCCCCACTGTTGCCACCACCAACATCCTGCAGCAGTGACCCTGCTCCTGTGATCCCCTTCTCCTCTCAGCCTAGGACCCGCAGGATCGCCCACTGTTGCCACCGCCAACATCTTGCAGCAACGACCTGCCTCCTGTGATCCCCTTCTCCTCTCAGCCTAGGACCCGCAGGATCGCCCCACTGTTGCCACCGCCAACATCCTGCAGCAGCGACCCTGCTCCTGTGATCCCTCTCCCTCAGCCAGGACCCGCAGGATCGCCCCACTGTGCTGCCGTCATATCCTGCAGCAGTGAGCCGGCTCCTGTGACCTCACTCCACCGACCGCTGTAGGACCCTCTCATTGTTAACCCCATTGGACTGTAAGATGCACCCACATTTCCCCTGAATTTAAAAGGAGAGAAATTGTTTCCTATAGTCCAAAAAATACAGTAGTCCACAAAGTGAATATCAGGTGCTAAGAGACCGAAGAGGGCCCTGAGCACGAATAGTATATGGCCTTTGCAGCCCAACATGTCTGTGACAGTAGTTTGGCCCCTTACTTTTTGGGCACAGGTTCCACCGTAGGTGTAATACCACCACTACTAACTATTACAGCACCTGGACCCAGGAAATCTACATACCAGACATGGAAATACAATGCTGCAGTTACAATGCAAACAGATAAGCCATGAAGTTTATTACCTGAACGTAGGTAATCCGTCGCTGTACGAGTTCTGTCAAATCTTTGGCCTCTCTTTCTCGCCAGTCGCCTGCACCATCGGTCTGACTGAGGTAGTAGAGATCTGTCATAACTGACCTGTGAAGTAGACAATTACATTTTAACAATCATTCAAATGGAAAGGGGAAGGCCGCTGCACTGCCTATTAACCTCCTGGATTCCCGCACCTGGTGTAGCAGCTTTGGCAACCGCCCGAGAGGCAAGTATAAGGTAGAAACCACCGGTGCTGGTCGTCTTAATTTTCTTTATTATTTAAATGTTATAATAAAAACATTCAGCGTACTAGAAGACAAGCACTGGTGGTTTCTACCTTATACATTATACAAACTATATACGTGATACACAAGAACAGTGCCTATTGCAGGACCTGCAGGTCCTGCTTCTCGCAGGCTGAGCTTCGTTCAGCTATTAAAATTAGATAAAAAAAAATCCTTCCAAAATCTTTTATAATAAGAAGAAGCAGATTGAGGGTAAGGTTTTTTATACTGATTTTTACAAAACTCCTGACCTAACTCTGTCCCTTATATCATTGCAAATCTGCTGGCTTACCTTGTGGACATCAAGCTGGTATGGGGAAAATAATGTAAATTAGCTGACCTCCTTTTATTTTATTCTGTAGAAAAGCTATTTTGCAGATTCCCACAGTTCGCTGGTAACTTTTGTTGCATTTGCAGTTCAGCTATTGCATATGTAAAGTGCCTTTTCCAGACCTGCAGGGTCTGTATCCTGCTTTTCCTAATCAGACCTTTATTCACCCATTAAAAGTAGATAAAAACATTTTTCTTCTTGAACACCTTTCATCAAAAAGGAAGCACGGCGTGAAGAAAATAATTTGTGCAGATTATTACAAAACTCCAAACCAATTACACGGGAACAACGCAGTCCAATAAATATATTACAGGCTCTTCTTACCGCTGTAGTGCATTTTACAGGTAGTGCTCCTTGTTAAATTATGCTAATAATGGTCCTTCTTTCACAGAATTCTAGAGAAAAGCTATTTTTCATATTCTATGACAATATTATTCCGACAAATCACGGGCTGCTTATGATACAATTGAAACTTAGATAAGTAGCGTGCCTTTCCCAGGACTTGCAGGTTATATATCCTGCTTCTCTTACTTCACTTTAACCTGCTTTTCCTAATCAGACCTTCCTTCATTCACCCATTAAAAGTAGACAAAAACATTTTTCCTTCTTAAACACCTTTTGTCAAAAAGGAAGCATGGTGTGAAGAAAATAATTTGTATAGATTTTTACAAAACTTCTAACCAATTACACAAGAAAAACACAGTCCAATAGATATATTACTTGCTCTACTTACTGGATTTTACAGGTAGCACTCCCTTTTAAATTATGCTAATAACTGTCCTCCTTTCAAAACATTCTAGAGAAAAGCTATTTTCATATTGTATGACAATATTATTCCGATAGGTCACTGGCTGCTTCTAATACAACTGGAACTTAGATAAGAAATGTGCCTATCCCCGAACCTGCAGGTTATGTATCCTGCTTCTCTTACTTCATTTCATCCATTAAAAGTAGTTTTTTTTTTCCTAAAACCAATTTGAATTAAGAGTTTTTTGTACACATTTTTACATAACTATTCGGTAAAGAATATAATTACATGTTAACAACGCAGTCCAATTAATATATTACTGGCTCTACTACCTGGATTAGTGCATTTTACAGGTAGCGCTCCCTGCTAAAATAGGCAAATAACTGTCTTCCTTTTGCAAAATTCTAGAGAAAGGCTATTTTCATATTCTATGACAATATTATTCTGACAGGTCACTGGCTGCTTATAATACAACTTAAACTTAGGTAAGTAGCGTGCCTTTCCCAGGACCTGCAGGTTATGTATCCTGCTTCTCTTACTTCATTTCAACCATTAAAAGTAGAATTTCTTTTCCTAAAACCAATGTGAATTAAGAGTTTTTTTGTACACATTTTTTCAAAACTAAGGTTAAGAATATGATTACATGTTAACAACGCAGTCCAATAAATACCGTATATACTCGCGTATAAGCCGAGTTTTTCAGCCCAAAAATTGGGCTGAAAAGTCCCCCCCTCGGCTTATACGCGAGTCATAAGGCCCCCTCAAAGTTTGGCGCCCCCACCTCAGTTTCTGGGCCCCCCCGCATGCAGCGCTGCACATATACATTACGTGTCTAGCAGCTGTTACCCTCCGGTGGCAGATCGCGGCTCCCGGCTCCGGGCTCCATCTTCCTCTCTGTCTTCCTGGTTGTCATGTGACCGGCGCGATGACGTCATCGCGCCAGTCACAAAGCAGGAAGACAGCGAGGAAGATGGAGCCCGGAGCCGGGAGCCGCGATCTGCCACCGGAGGGTAACAGCTGCTAGACACGTAATGTATATGTGCAGCGCTGCATGCGGGGGGGCCCAGAAACTGAGGTGGGGGCGCCAAATTATGAGGGGGGCCCTGCTGGGGCCCTGTATACTACCACTGGGGCTATATACTACCACTGGGGCTATATACTACCACTGGGGCTATATACTACCACTGGGGCTATATACTACCACTGGGGCTATATACTACCACTGGGGCTGTATATATACTACCACTGGGGCTATATACTACCACTGGGGCTATATACTACCACTGGGGCTATATACTACCACTGGGGCTATATACTACCACTGGGGCTGTATATATACTACCACTGGGGCTATATACTACCACTGGGGCTGTATACTACTACTGGGGCTATATACTACCATTGGGGCTATATACTACCACTGGGGCTGTATGTATACTACCACTGGGGCTATATACTACCACTGGGGCTGTATACTACTACTGGGGCTATATACTACCACTGGGGCTATATACTACCACTGGGGCTGTATATATACTACCACTGGGGCTATATACTACCACTGGGGCTGTATATACTACTGGGGCTGCGTGTATACTACCACTGGGGCTGCTGCTGTATACTACCACTGGGGCTGCTGCTGTATACTACCACTGGGGCTGCTGCTGTATACTACCACTGGGGCTGCTGTATATACCTCTGGGGCTGCTGTATACTACCACTGGGGCTGCTGCTGTATATACCACTGGGGCTGCTGCTGTAACACTGCTGGGGCCTGTATATACCACTGGGGAGGCTGCTGTATACCACACTGCTGGGGGCTGTATACCTGTGCTGGGGTCCACCCTCGGCTTATACACGAGTCAATAAATTTTCCCAGATTTTGGGGGCAAAAGTAGGGGGGTCGGCTTATACACGGGTCGGCTTATACACGAGTATATACGGTATATTACTAGCTGTCCTTACGTGTGTAGAGTGTTTTCTAGGCAATACTGCCTGGGATATTATATAAATTATGTGACAACCGGCCGCTGTGAGGCCGAGCTGCTGGCAAGGCAGCACCCAGAGAAACCCCGAGACCCTTTACCCCGATACAGAGATCTGGAATTACAGTGGAGCCCAGGAGGTAGTTGCCTAAGATGAGCAGCGGACAGGAGCAGGAAGGTCGCCAGGAAGGGAATAAAAACCAGGATCGGAAAACATAGTCAGGAGTCCAAGTCAAACTGGGAGGGCAGCTAAGGTACAAAATCGTTAGGCCGTAACAGGGTCAAAAATCAAGGCAAAGGTTAGAGTCAAAACCGGGAGGGCACCAAAGGTACCAAATAGTCAGGGTGAAGCAGGGTCAAAAATCCAGGCAAAGGTCAGAGTCAAAACCAAACACACACACTACATCACTGGGGAACCAAGACTATATCTGGCGGCCTGCAAGCCAGGCTCCAAGGTATTTGTAGGACACAGTTACCTCCCATAGGCTGGAGCTCACAGTCTGATGATCTCATCCGAAATGCCCCTAGAACCGGGCAAGACGGTGATGCACAACTGACATCAACCACCCCACTCCTGACGCCTCTGCAGGACCCGCTCTTCTGCAACCAACATCACCCGCAAGAGAAACACAGCGGCACCCCTTGACAGAGGCAGACGTCGAAGCAGCAAGTCCATATGAGGATATGGCCCTCCTATCACCGGCACCATCAGCCGAAGGAATGCGGCGTCTCCTAGCGATCGAGGCAGGAACACCAGCCGCTGAGTCCAACGGCGACGTGACAAATTAACTGTCCTCCTCTTTTTACTTCTTTTCAAGGAATATTGCATATTCTAAGGCTTTTCTCACAATTCACTTATGATTGATTAGCAATCCATATAAGTGCCTATTCCTGGACTTGCAGGCACTATATCATGCTTTTTCTAATCAGACCTTTATTCATCCATTAAAAGTAGTCTAAAAATATTTTTTCTTCCTAAACCTTGTACCAAAAAGGAAAACACAGTGTGAACAGACTTATTTGTAAAGAGTTGTACAATACTCCTGATTTATCGAGCAGATGATAACAAAACTGTCAAATATAACATTGCTGGGTCTAAGGCGTCTTTATAGGCAGTGCTCCTTATGAAATTATACAAATTAGCTGTTCTCTTTTTACATCATTCTGGAGAAAAGGCTATTTTGCATGTTGTGTGACTATATCATTCCCACAGTTCACTAGTCACTTTCTAAATGATTTGCAATAGGGGCCTGTCCCAGGACTTGCAGGTTCTGTATCCTGCTTCTCGCAGGCAGAGCTTCATCCAACCATTAAAAGTAGACCTTTTATAAAAAAGGAGCACATTAAATAAGGACTGTGTACAGATTTTTACAAAAACACTGCTAAAATTAGTCAGTCAATCTATAAGCTGCACAAAAGCAGCCATTTCTACAGTGCCTGTCCAGGACCTGCAGGTTATGTATCCTGCTTTTAGAAAGCAGAGCTTCATTCACTCATTAAAATTAGACAAATGTTGTTCCTTTTACTAAATATGTTTATTAAAAATGGAGAACATTAAATAAAGACTTCCTAGTACAGATTTTTACAAACCACCACATCTTCTCCAGTGCTAAAAGACTGCTAAAATAAGTCAATCTATATGCTTTGCAAAAGCTGCTGTTTCTTTAGTGCCACAAGACATCCCCCACATACATTATCCAACGTGCAAAACAAAAAAAGCCTATTAACACCCATGCAACCCTTTCAACAGCAGAAAAAAAAACATGTGCTAGGTGCTCCAATGTTCAAGCCACGTATGCATTCCATAAAAAGCTGCATTATCCCGCAATGCTCCATAACTCTAACCCAGTATAAACAATTAAGCAAGATGAACTGCTTTGTGTAAGTAGCAACATATCAATTGATTTAATTGACTCAACCCACATACTCATAGGAAATGAAATGATTTATATTCCGCATAAATATGATTAGATTCCACAACGAGACCTTTAGGTTTATTTTTCTGTCGTCAATATATCCTTATACATTTGTACTTAAAGAGATACGTTTAAGGGGTACACAGTATACACATTGTAAAAATGATTTTGCGAAAAGCAAGAAATCGAGAATAATAAAAGACTCTAAAATACATGTTTCGCCTGTCTAAAAAAACGATGCCTCAAGGGATTAAAGACTAAAATGTTGGGTGGACTCCTACAGAGGCACTCTCTGATTTGGCTCATAAAGGAGGGTCCCGAAAAGAAGAGAGATCCCTCTGTGTAATGGCCAAATGCCTTACGCAGTCCATACCTTTGCTGATCACCCATGTCGATCAATAGTTCATCCACGTGTCTTTGGAGTTCATTTCGGTCCAGATGTTTCAATTTTTTAAGCTCGCTTTGGACGAAATACCAGAATTCCTTGGCCCCATTATCTATTGCCCTTCGTAACATTTCATGGTCTTTTCCCATGCCAGTCACTAAAATGAAATAAAAATAAAAGTTAACTGGTTCTTATTTTCATATAATATTAAACACAATTTTGATTAACCATATCATAAATATCACCTATAGAGTTGAGGATTGCTAAAAACCCTATTAGATCGAGCTCCGAAAACACAATGATGGCACTGACAGCTTTGGCCGTGTCTGCGGTCAGCTGCATGGGGGGCCCAATAACAATGGGCATTACCACAGTGAGAATACTAGCCCTCAGCTGCCTAGTTTTACTTTGGCTGGCAATTAAAAAATAGGGCGAAGCCCATGCCTTTTTTAAATCATTAATTTAAAAAAAAAAAAAAAAATGGACTTCCCTGTATTTTTCATTGGCAGCCAAGGAAAAACTAGGCAGCAGGGGGTGGCAGCCCATAGCTGTCCGCTTTATGTGCTGAGAATGAAAAATACAGAGAAGCCCTACACATTTTTCTTTCCATCATTTATTTTTTTACGCACTATGACGGCAGGTTGGTTGCCGTAAACTAATGTGCAAGGCAACCAAGCACAAACACAGGTACAGATTGCGGGATCGCAGTCTAAGTGCAACAGTCAATCACAGACTCTCTCACAGAGAGTGAGCGTCTGTGATTGGCCTTTGCAGTCCATGGGTGGCCTCATAAGCAAGCAGCGGAAGACTGATAAGCTCTATCTAAATCTATCTATTGTTTGGAGGATCCTCAAACAAAATCAGGAAAAAAAAACGGCCAAAAACCTGATGCAGCCAGAGATGACCAGTATTATTCCGGATCCGGATGATTGATCCATTATAATACCAGTGCGGTCATCTCTGGATGCATCAGGTTTTCAATTTAAAACGGATGCGGTTAAACGCGGTAGGATGCGATTTATGCCGCATTGACACCAGGTGGAAAAAAAAACGGTAGTGTGCACGCACCCTTATTGAGCATTTCAAATGAATTGGTGATGAGCTGAATAAACTTATTTCTTTTCATTATCCCTTATCCAAATATGAAAAGTTTCAATAATCACTCCACGCAACCACAAGCCCAGGTGTTACCAGTGGCATGGTGAATGGGTTTGTAAATGTAAGTCAGGTGCCTTCTGCAGTCCCCCCATGGAGGGGTTAATGAGGAGCTAGCCAACACAATTGTGCAAACAATAATATCCTGTGATTGTGTTCTGGCACTGGTTGAAGCACGGCCCCAGGAAAAGCAAAGAGGTGTCACGATGGAGCCATGAAGCCAAACCTCCTCTGCTGGTGAATGCCACCACCTTACCTCTGGTATATTGGTCCTCAAAGCCATTGGCCTTAGGCCCATGCATCCACTCTCGGGCGATGGCATCCGTGAACCAAATCTCCTCAGCAAAGGAGACAGAACTGAGTGGTTCATGCCATATCGGATGGTTGCTTGGAGAGGGTAGGGATGCCAACATGGCATTTTCCCAGTCGAGGGCCTCTGGCGGGGTTGCTACACGAGGCTGGGAAACAGGACCTTTTGCTTCTACTACGTCCTCCTCGGCCTCTTAATCCTTCTCATTATGCTCCTGGTCCAGGATTTGCCAAACCAGTAGCTGTGGCAGCAACTGCAGGTGTAATAATACCATGCATGGCTGGCATGTGGAACAGCTCATCTCCTGCCTGTGAATACCTCAGGACCTCTTCTGGCATCCTAGCCCAGTTCTGGATCATGACCTCGCTGCATATGAGGCCCAATTTTGATAGAACCGGTTCTGGTGCTTAAGCACCCTCTGTTTCTGGGGTGGTAAGGTTGTTGGTATCCTCCAGATCTGGTATATAAGGTGGATCCAACATTAATTTCACTCACTGGCTGTGTACTGCAGGCACACGGCAGCAAAGTATAGCACAGTGTAGCTGCGTTTTACTGCACTGCCAAGTTGGCGCCAAAGAAGGTACTGGGCATCGGTGCTACGTCAACCGGTACACCATGCTGCATGACCATCTTCCCAATAGATTCCACACAGTCTATGTTGGGGAAGAGGTCACCTTCATGAAGGTGATGGGCAGCAAGGAGTGGTTCGCAATTTGAGCAAGTTGGGTTGCCACCGCCGTCGGCTTTGAAAAGTGGCAGCAGGAAGCCAACTGGGAAAGAATGAGGTGTCATATGGAGGCCAGGCCTCTCTTGGTTAGCACACAAATCATGAATCCACAGGGGCCATCGATCCTGAAGGGCCTGTTAGTGTTGCCCAAGTTGGTCCATCTCTACTAGATGGGGTGGTTGCCCTTTAATTCCTTCATCCTCTTCTCCAGCAGAGGGCATGATGGGGTGTGATGGGGGCAGGTGGTGGCGGAGAATGCCCCTGGAGGAATAGCCCCTATCACCCTCCAAGACTGTCCATCAGTGGAGTACCATGAGCAACTTCTACTGTACCTCCATCCCGGGTAAGCAATGAGAGCTGCTAGACAGTTATTATTTAAATTAAAATGGACTTCCCTAAAAAAGGCATATTTTTGTGTCGCTTACCCGTCCATTATCTGGCATTTTATCCGAAGGACTTTTTACAGTTGTTTTTCAGTTCTTTGAAGCTCAAGGCCTGTTTTTTTCTTAATTTAATTTTTCACCTTCCTAAGTTTAGCGTCGGTTGCCCGACCCCCTGCTGGATCAGCGAGACTTTGCAGCCTTGGGCTACACCTCAAAAGCTTTAATGGACTTTGCAGCATTGTAATGGACTCTAAGTGGCATCCACTCAGGAGTTAAAGCTTCTACATTAATGTATAACTTTATTATATCATTAAACGCTCATACACATAAAGACAATACAAAGAAGTGCTAAGGTGAAAAATTCAAAAGTTGGTACCACAATCAGGCTATAACACCTGTGACACCCTTTGACAAAGCTTCAGCAAAACGTACGTTGGGTACAGGTCAGGACACGTGGGTATAGTGTGGATCTGGAATCTGTCACCTTGGACGTATGGGTGAGTGTAATGGAGAGGAGTTAATGGTGCACTTCCATGTGGATATCTATGTCATCCCATAGCTAAGAATGTGTGGTGTATTACCATGTGATCATAAACAATTTGATTCTATGCTTAGTCCAGGTGTTAGAGCCCGATTGTGGTACAAACCTTTGAATTTTTCACCAAATACATCTTTGTATTATCTTTATGTGTATGAGCTTTTAATGAGGTTATAAATTAATATAAAAACGTTAACTCCTGAGTGGGTGCCACTTATTTCTATAAGTAATTGGTTTGTTATATAGCTCCCGCAAAAAACTCATGGTATATAGTTCGACTAGTCATGAATTAATCATGAGGCTGGTATATATGGTGGAGTTTGTGTTGTTTGAACAAATTATTAATTGCAATGGACTCTGCTGATCCCTGTGGGACTTTCCTTAAATATACAGTTTATATTTATATGGGTGTTTGAGACTTATTATAGTCTGTGCTACAGTAAAGTGTTTTTTACTTCACTGTTTATGTGGTGGACTGTTTCTGCAAAGAGGTGCTTTGATACCACCCTTCAGAGACTGGAAAACAAGCCACAGGCCTCTGGCCTGATGGTCTGAGGTATAAAATGCAAGATGCTACAAACACTCCTGTAGAACAAAGCTGGCCAAGTGCAGTCCTTAAGGGCTGCAAACAGTGCATGTGATGATTTCCTTAGCATTGCAAAAGGCACTGGAATCATCACCTATCAGGTGATGAACTAAGCACCTGCACAATGCTAATCAAATCCTGAAAACCTTTTTTCAGATCTTGAGGACTGTAGTTGGCCACCCGTGCCCTAGAAGTCTCTGTTTTGTGGAAGTAGCCTAGGGCAAGAGAAATCCTCAAGACCTTCCACCACAACTGTGGCTCTCCCTGGACCCCCATATGGCCCTGTGCCCACCCGTGCATTGTTTGATGCTTCTTTTATGCCGACTTTGAAAATCTACATCAAAATCTGCATGTCTAGTTTGAGGCCATCAAAGTCTATGACAAGTCAGAAGTGCTGTGCCCACGTTGCTTTTCTTTCCTTTGCACATGCGGTTAAGACTTCTTTATTTCTCCTCCAAATCTGCAAGCATTTACATGGGTTTCGGAAGTTTGGCAACTGTCTTGCCAACCTATTCAGCGAATATATAGCCATTCCACAACCGAACCAGAACTTTAAAAGGTTCGTTCATTTCTAGTTCTATCCCCTTTAAGGGCCTATGACTACAGCTGTACAAAGTGGCAGCACTCACAGCAAAGCACGGTCAGATTTTCTGAAAGGCCACAAGGTCAGCAACATTTTTCATGTTCGAAATAGCAGAGGTTTATCATCTACACCTATCATATAGTTCTGGCAAATCAAATGTGATGGTTTAACCTACATATATAGGGAAACCCCAAGCAAACTAATAACTTTTTTATAACATGCTCATTTCCTGACATCAACCACAGGAAATGCAGATGAGCAAGCAAAGAAAGGCGTATAATCGCTTCTCCAGTAACACATTGTACATGTCTCAGCTTCCTCCTGCATCGACACCGCTCCTTCAAAAAAAGCTTCAAATTCCTCTAAAACCATCACAGCTAGTCCACAATCACTACAGCTTCCTCCTGGACTGGTACAGCTAGTCCACAATCACTACAGCTTCCTCCTGGACTGGTACAGCTAGTCTGCAATCCCTACAGCTTTCTCCTGGACTAGCACAGCTAGTCTGCAATCCCTACAGCTTTCTCCTGGACTAGCACAGCTAGTCTGCAATCCCTACAGCTTTCTCCTGGACTAGCACAGCTAGTCCGCAATCACTACAGCTTTCTCCTGGACTAGCACAGCTAGTCTGCAATCCCTACAGCTTCTCCTGGACTAGCACAGCTAGTCCACAATCACTACAGCTTTCTCCTGGACTGGCACAGCTAGTCCGCAATCACTACAGCTTTCTCCTGGACTGGCACAGCTAGTCCGCAATCACTACAGCTTTCTCCTGGACTAGCACAGCTAGTCTGCAATCCCTACAGCTTTCTCCTGGACTAGCACAGCTAGTCCACAATCACTACAGCTTCCTCCTGGACTGGTACAGCTAGTCCGCAATCACTACAGCTTTCTCCTGGACTGGTACAGCTAGTCCGCAATCCCTACAGCTTTCCTCCTGGACTACAGCTAGTCTGCAATCACTACAGCTTCCTCCTGGACTGCTACAGCTAGTCCGCAATCACTACAGCTTTCTCCTGGACTAGCACAGCTAGTCTGCAATCCTACAGCTTCTCCTGGACTAGACAGCTAGTCCGCAATCACTACAGCTTTCGTCCTGGACTGGCACAGCTAGTCCGCAATCACTACAGTTTCTCCTGGACTGGCACAGCTAGTCCCAATCACTACAGCTTTCTCCTGGACTGGCACAGCTAGTCCGACAATCACTACAGCTTCCTCCTGGACTGGTACAGCTAGTCGCAATCCTACAGCTTCTCCTGGACTGGTACAGCTAGTCTGCAATCCTACAGCTTCCTCCTGGACTGCACAGCTAGTCCGCAATCACTACAGCTTCCTCCTGGACTGGCACAGCTAGTCCGCAATCACTACAGCTTCTCCTGGACTGGACAGCTAGTCTGCAATCCCTACAGCTTTCTCTGGACTAGCACAGCTAGTCCGCAATCACTACAGCTTTCTCCTGACTGGCACAGCTAGTCTGCAATCACTACAGCTTTCTCCTGACTGGCACAGCTAGTCTGCAATCACTACAGCTTCCTCTGGACTGGTACAGCTAGTCGCAATCCCTACAGCTTTCTCTGGACTGGCACAGCTAGTCCGCAATCGCTACAGCTTCCTCCTGGACTGGCACAGCTAGTCCGCAATCGCTACAGCTTCCTCCTGGACCAGTATTGTGTCTCCACAATTGTTACATCTTCCTCATGCAACCCCTCCTCTACAATCACAACCTCCTGGATCAGCACCATGTTTCCGCAATTGCTACAGCCCATTTTGCACCTCCGCTATCGCTCCAGCTTCCTTCTACAGTAGCACCACTCCTTTGCAATAGCTACAGCTAGTCTTCACCTGCTACTGTAGAGCTTCCCCCTGCAGCAGCACCGCTCCTTCGCAATAGCAACAGCTTCTCCAGCTGGTAATTGCTACAGCTTCGTCCAGGATCGCCACTGCTCCTCCAGGCTCACCAGAGCTTTTTCCCGTATGTGGTGGAGGTGGGATTCACGAGACTGCTTTCAACCATTCTGAAACTGCTGGGATCGGTATGTTCCCAGCACCGGGAGCACTGTGTTTTGCAACGCTCAAGTCTCCACCACAAGAGCTGTTTTTGCAAGATGAAACTCTGCAGAGTTTCAGAGGAAATCCTACCAAGTAGAGTGGGTGAGGCACAGATTCCCCCTAAGAGCGGAGAAGTGCTCTAGCACCTATACAAAACTAATAACATTTTGATAACGCCAATAAATACTATAAAACATCAATTAACTTGACAAAATAAATGGAATCTTACCAGTACTGCTGGATTGCTGTTTATACATCTCTATCTGTTCTTTGGCCTTCAGCAGCTGCTCTTCTAATGCCCGTATCCTTCCGGCTGCAGCTCCTTGCTCCACTGGGCCTTCAGGTATCCTGAAAAAAAAGAATCAAGGAAATGCAAGATGGTTACGTAAGTGAGAACTGAACAGAAGTATTACATTACTACTTAGAAATCCAGACTGTATAAACAAATAACCAATTACCATAAAACCTGGCCATGATAAACAACAAATAACCAATTACCATAAAACCTGGCCGTGATAAACAAGGCTTCCATTCCTAAAACCATCACTTTTGTTCCAAATTCAGATCTTCATGCATACAGGTTTCTTTGAGTTTTCCCGTAGCCCCTTAACATATTTTGACTGTGTCCACATCCAGCCGATGACAAGACATCAGATGACTTCAGTAACCAAATGTTTTGGCACCGCTACATTATAGAACAGGCATGGAGCTTTCTACATTGGAAAATTTGGTCCTTTACTCTTCTACTTTAAATCTACTTCACATTTCCTCCTTAAGTCCAGCACTGAGTATCCCTTGCTCTTTACATTGTCTGTTATTGACTGCAGCGCTGATGTGACATGAACAGTGCTGCAGACAACTCAGTCATTGGCTGCAGCACCATGGTTGTGATGCTGGAACCTGAGAGAGTGAATTATGACAATTTACTTATTGTAGATGTAAGACAGAGGTTTTCCAAAAGTGGAAACCCCTTTTCATAAATGTTGAATGTAAGAGTTAGTAAGTTTACAGTCAAAGAGTGCAGCGGCGATACAGGGGCAACATGTCCACTGCTCCAATCACACACGATGTGCCATATACACTGTGTGCAGAATTATTAGGCTAAGTTGTATTTTAGAGGATTATTTTTATTATTGATCAATAATTATGTTCTTAATCATCCCAAAAGACTCATAAATATCAAATATCATATTTTTGGAAGTTGGAGTGGGTTTTTTAGATTTGGCTTATCTTAGGAGGATATCTGTTTGTGCAGGTAACTATTATTGTGCAGAATTATTAGGCAACTTAATAAAAAACAAATATATTCCCATCTCACTTGTTTATTTTCTGTTTTTCTTGAACGATACCGACTTCTTCCTGTACCACTGCTTGAAGAAGTTGTCTTCCAGAAACTGGCAGTAGGTCTGGAGTTGAGCTTCACTCCATAAACAACCCGAAAAGGTCCCACAAGTTCATGTTTGATGATACCAGCCCATACCAGTACCCCACCTCCACCTTGCTGGCATCTGAGTCGGAGTGGAGCTCTCTACCCTTTACTGATCCAGCCTCTGGCCCATCCATCTGGCCCATCAAGAGTCACTCTCATTTCATCAGTCCATAAACCCTTTGAAAAATCAGTCTTAAGATATTTCTTGGCCCAGTCTTGACATTTTATCTTATGTTTCTTGTTCAAAGGTGGTCGTTTTTCAGCCTTTCTTACCTTGGCCATGTCCCTGAGTATAGCACACCTTGTGCTTTTTGATACTCCAGTAACATTGCCGCTCTGAAATATGGCAAAACTGGTGGCAAATGGCATCTTGGCAGCTTCACGCTTGATTTTCCTCAATTCATGAGCAGTTATTTTGCGCCTTTTTTGCCCAGCATGCTTCTTGTGACCCTGTTGGCTATTTTCCATGAAACGCTTGATTGTTCGGTGATCACACTTCAAAAGTTTGGCAATTTCCAGACTGCTGCATCCCTCTGCAAACATCTCACAATTTTGGACTTTTCAGAGCCCGTCAAATCTCTCTTCTGACCCATTTTGCCTATGGAAAGGCACTTTGCCTAATAATTAAGCACACCTATATAGGATGTTGATGTCATTAGACCACAGCCCTCCTCATTACAGAGATGCACATCACCTGATTTACTTAATTGCTAGTTGGCTCTCAAGCCTATACAGCTTGGAGTAGGACAACATGATAAAAAAGTATCATGTGATCAAAATACTACATTTACCTAATAATTCTGCACACAGTGTATATAGTAGAAAGAAACTGGGTGGCAATTCAGCATTGCAGTGGTGAAATTTTGAAGCACACTCTTCAAATAGACCCTTTACTGTTTTACTGACGCATAGACACTCCAGGTACCGTCATCTAGTGCCATTCATTAAGCACTATATTCTAATGCCAATGCATCTAGTATAGAATTTTCCTGTTATGTATCATGCAGTGCAGCTCGCCAATATTTTTGTTGCACATATATACAGAATAGTGGATCATATACACCAGGATGAGGAACCATATATACCAAGATGGGCCAAGGACAAGCACATATACCAGGATGGTGAACATGTATACCAGAATAAAGATCATATATACCAGAATGAGGACCATATATGTCAGATGGGGGACATATATACCAGGGTGGGGGACATCAGTACAGACCAAAAGTTTGGACACACCTTCTCATTCAAAGAGTTTTCTGTATTTTCATGACTATGAAAATTGTAGATTCACACTGAAGGCATCAAAACTATGAATTAACACATGTGGAATTATATACTTAACAAAAAGGTGTGAAACAACTGAAAATATGTCTTATATTCTAGGTTCTTCACAGTAGCCACCTTTTGCTTTGATTTCTGTTTGCACACTCTTGGCATTCTCTGATGAGCTTCAAGAGGTAGTCACCGAAATGGTCTTCACTTCACAGGTGTTGCCCTGTCAGGTTTAATAAGTGGGATTTCTTGCCTTATAAATGGGGTTGGGACCATCAGTTGTGTTGTGCAGAAGTCTGGTGGATACACAGCTGATAGTCCTACTGAATAGACTGTTAAATTTGTATTATGGCAAGAGAAAAGCAGCTAAGAAAGAAAAACGAATGGCCATCATTACTTTAAGAAATGAAGGTCAGTCAGTCCGATAAATTAGGAAAACTTTGAAAGTGTCCCCAAGTGCAGTTGCAAAAACCATGAAGTCTACAAAGAAACTGGCTCACATGAGGACCGCCCCAGGAAAGGAAGAAATAAAGAAGAAAAGGAGGAGCACCACTAATCAATCAATATACAATGGTGCTCACCATGTCAAACAACTCATCATAAACCACAAGAAACAGATTTTGACATAAAGCCTGGGAGCACACCCAAATCAGAAAGTGAAAATATGATAAAAATATAACAACTTTATTTACAAATATAAATGGACACACACGTTAAAACACTCCGAGACCGTGGGGTGGCAAGGTACGAGGGAAGGGCAGGGGACAAGAAGTATCCCAGATACTAACAATGGATCATGAATTACATACCTGACCGACTGTCACCACTATACTACTGCTGCGGATAACAAGCTACAGGTAATCAACCTATCATCATACAATCTTACGCCCATTCAATTATCGGTACTAGAACGTGGTCTTACCATCTTGATAAATTCACCATGATTAAGGATCTGTATTTGTTTTGTCGCAAATTAAGTTTCTCTGTGATTTGACACCGACCAGAGACTCTGGACAGTCTCCCAGAAATGGAACAACGTACAATGCGTGACCTTTTGGATCTATTGGTGGACAATGGACCCAAAACAGGTAGGACACCTTTCCCCATCGTAACAAGTCGACAAAAGCTCCACCACTGACAACTATACCTGCTATTAATCTTTTCTTTGAAACGGTTAAGAGGGACATTGATACGCTGAAACCTAACACATAAGAACTTAGTAACTGGTCAGGAGATTAATGCTATACGTCAACTTAGAATGAATCCTGACTTTATTATAAAAGAAGCGACAAAGGGGGAAACGTTGTTCTATGGCCATCAGACATGTATGTTGAGGAGGCACAAAGACAACTGTCAAACAATAGATTCTATACAAAACTACCATCCGATCCTGACATTTGTATTTCAGGAGAAACTGTCCAGACTTCTGGAGGCAGCAACCAGATATGGTATGATTAACTCGAAGGAACATGAATTCATATGGGTGGAAAAACCTGTGATACCTATACTATACCTCCTACCTAAGGTACACAAGAGTATAACACAAATCCGGGTAGACCTATTGTCTCTAGTGTGGGTAGCTTATGTGAAAAGGCAAGTCAATATGTGGACTTTTACCTCCAGCCACACGTACTGAAATTACAGTCCTACACTAGCGACAGCACCCATTTCATCCAGAATACTCAGAATCTTGTGTTACCTGAGAACGTTTTGATAATTACTTGTGATGTGGAATCACTATATACTAATATTTCACATGCAGATGGTATGAAGGCAGTCAAGCATTTTTTGGACCTACAAACATGGTCCGACAGGATGCATGACTCGTTTCTGTTAGACCTCCTGGACTTTATTTTGACCCACAATTATTTTGTTTTTGACCACTCATTCTACCGCCAAACATCTGGGGTGGCGATGGGCGCGAAATGCGCGCCGGCCTTTGCAAACCTTTTTTTAGGTTGTGGGAATCAACATTGGTCTTCCAGTCTGAGGCTTTCAAGAACAGGGTGATTAGATGGCACAGATTTATTGATGACGTCATTTTCTTTTGGAATGGTACTGAGCCTGATGCCATCAATTTTCTCAACAATCTTAATTAAAATGACTTGAACATTTTTCTCACCTATACTATTTGTACAGAAAGGGCAATATTCTTGGATTTGGAGGTCTATCTACAGGAAAGAAGGGTGTTGACTAACTTGTATCGGAAACCCACTGCCCCTAATGCCCTCCTTATGTTCTCTAGCTTTCATCCATACCATTTGAGAAGGGGTATACCAGTTGGCCAACTCTTAAGAACGAGACGTAACTGCAAAAAGAACAGCAACTTCAAAACGCAAGCAAGATCATTGAGTGATCGACTTGGGACCTGTGGATATCCTAAAAAGGTGATTTTGACTGCATTTCAGAGGGCCAATCAACATGACCAGCAATCACTACTCCATGCACGCCCGAGGATACAGGACAAGAGGATACATATAATCACCGAATATAATAATCAGTGGTCTGAGGTGGGTACCATCCTTTCCAAACATTGGGACATTCTAACTGTAGATGACAGAATACGACCACTGATTGAGGACCGTCCACTTCTGACTGCAAGAAGGGCACCGTTTGACTACCAGCCACTATTCAAGACCTACAGTTAAAACCTTGGGGGATACAATTTGAGAGGCTCATTTCCATCCGGGGCTTGTAACATTTGCCAAAATATGATCCCCTCACAGAATCAATTTACAAAATCTCAAGACAATAAGGAACACAGTTTGAGCCAATACATTAATTGTAAAACCTCTAATGTGATCTACTGTTTAATTTGTCCTTGTAACAGAATCTATGTGGGAGAGACGACGATGGAACTACGCAAACGAATACAGAAGCACATCTCTACCATCAATTGTGCCTCCGTCCATCACAACAAAGGTATTAGACTGGCCTCCGTGGCGGCTCATTTTTGAAATCACCATGGGGGTTCTCCTCGCGGACTTAGGGTAGTTGGCCTTGATCGGGTCAGATTGACTATCCGTGGAGGTGATGCCACAAAATGCTATTGAGACTGGAAACCTGTTGGATTTATCGTTTAAATTCCATGTCACCAACAAGTCTGAATGGAGGAGTTTCTTTTCACGGGTTTCCTTGGCTGATCCTTCGAGTCTGATTACATTATGGAAGTACATGCTCATCTACCCAAGAGACTACGTTCCTACACGCATTCAACGGTGCTCTTGACCACATTCAAGCCCGTCTGGACCTTAAGGATGAAATTTATGTGACACAAGTGATCATTGGACTTTACATACTCTAACCATGTTGATTTGGATCTATAATACCGGCTCATATCACCTGACAGTTTTTTGATCTGCTATATCTCTTGTAGATTTTTTAACCTGTTCTGGTTCTGTAGTTAATGGTATCTCTAGGCCACCTTTAAGTTGACTAACCACGTTTTGGTTCACACTATTGGGGATTACATGTAATAAAGGAACTCCTTGTCTACCCCAAAAATTCTCTGACAATCTTTATAAATTGTGGTTGGAGTATTGGTGGAGTATTGTATTAGATGGGTCAAATAATCACCACCCATGTGGCTGAACTCTAATGAGTATCTAGTTACAATTGGTGATAACTGATTAGGGCCTTGAATATTTGACCATAAAAATATTGTCTCATTAGATTATAGGCGTATATGTAAAACAGGGACATATATATTATATTATGGGGTGCTTAGGGACATAATGATTACCACTTAATGGATTTAAATAATATATTCATCTATAAATTTATGGCCATGATTTCACCTCCAGCACCCGTATGTTTATTTATCTACGACATACATAATATGCCTAGGGCCTGTGGATTCAACCATCTCAATACTTTACTATACCGTATGGGTGATGAGCTGGGATATTGTATCCTTATGTATACTCCATATATGCGTAACCTCCTGTTGGCCCTATAGTGTCACTTGATACTAGGACCAATAGTTGTAATAGTTTTGCAATAAAGGTCTCTGGATCATGCATGCGTGAATTTTATAGATATGCAATTGAGGGTGGGGCCTTTTCATATTGGTGGGTGTCACAATGAACACTGGACCCCACCTTATGTTAATATGGTTGCTTCTGTGACTATTCACTTATTCCGCTGATTTTCTGACCTTATCTGCTTCCCTTTATGTGTGATATTTTCACCTATACCCACAAAGTATGGTGGCTCTGTAACAACTCTAATAAGCAATATTGTAACCTTAGTCTTTATCAAACAGCACTTTATTCATTGATTGTGGTTGTACTACCATTTGAATTGATCTGACATTGATAGGCACTTGTGCTTGAACAACGTTTTCAGCTCTTATATATCTTACATCATTGTGATGCATGAGGTATATTGTCCATACTACTTGTACATATACCGTATATTGTGTTTGTTTGGGTCTGCCCAAAGTTTATACAGTGCCTACAAGTAGTATTCAACCCCCGCAGATTTAGGTGGTTTGATAAGATGCAAATAAGTTAGAGAGCCTTCAAACTGCAAACGAGAGTAGGATTTATTAACAGAAGCATAAATCTTACAAACCAAAAAGTTATGTTACTCAGTTGAATTTTAATAAATTGTAAACATAAAAGAGTGCGTCAATTATTATTCAACCCCTAGGTTTAATATTTTGTGGAATAACCTTGTTTGCAATTACAGCTAATAATCGTCTTTTATAAGACCTGATCAGGCAGGCACAGGTCTCTGGAGTTATCTTAGCCCCCTCCTCCATGCAGATCTTCTCCAAGTTATCTAGGTTCTTTGGGTGTCTCATGTGGACTTTAATCTTGAGCTCCTTCCACAAGTTTTCAATTGGGTTAAGGTCAGGAGACTGACTAGGCCACTCCATCACCTTGATTTTTTCCCTCTTGAACCAGGCCTTGGTTTTCTTGGCTGTGTGCTTTGGGTCGTTGTCTTGTTGGAAGATGAAATTACGACCCATCTTAAGATCCTTGATGGAGGAGCAGAGGTTCTTGGCCAAAATCTCCGGGTTAGACCGTGCTATCCATCTTCCCATGGATGCGGACCAGATGGCCAGGCCCCTTGGCTGAGAAACAGCCCCACAGCATGATGCTGCCACCACCATGCTTGACTGTAGGGATGGTATTCTTGGGGTCGTATGCAGTGCCATCCTGTCTCCAAACGTCACGTGTGTGGTTGGCACCAAAGATCTCGATGTTGGTCTCATCAGACCATAGAACCTTGAACCAGTCTGTCTCAGAGTCCTCCAAGTGATCATGAGCAAACTGTAGACGAGCCTTGACATGACGCTTTGAAAGTAAAGGTACCTTACGGGCTCGTCTGGAACGAAGACCATTGCGGTGGAGTACGTTACTTATGGTATTGACTGAAACCAATGTCCCCACTGCCATGAGATCTTCCCGGAGCTCCTTCCTTGTTGTCCTTGGGTTAGCCTTGACTCTTCGGACAAGCCTGGCCTCGGCACGGGAGGAAACTTTCAAAGGCTGTCCAGGCCGTGGAAGGCTAACAGTAGTTTCATAAGCCTTCCACTTCCGGATGATGCTCCCAACAGTGGAGACCGGTAGGCCCAACTCCTTGGAAAGGGTTTTGTACCCCTTGCCAGCCTTGTGACCCTCCACAATCTTGTCTCTGATGGCCTTGGAATGCTCCTTTGTCTTTCCCATGTTGACCATGTATGAGTGCTGTTCACAAGTTTGGGGAGGGTCTTAAATAGTCAGAAAAGGCTGGCAAAAGAGATAATTAATCCACACATGTGAAGCTCATTGTTCTTTGTGCCTGAACTACTTCTTAATACTTTAGGGGGACCAAACAGAATGCTGGTGGTTTGAGGGGTTGAATAATAAATGACTCTCTGAATTAACTTTTAACGCTTTAAAAAAAAAAAAATTAAAAAATCTTTTTGGCTGCAGTGCATTTCCCACTTCCAGGCTGATCTACAGTCCAAATGTTCACAATGCCAGTTAATTCTGCATGTGTCAACCACCTAAATCTGCAGGGGTTGAATACTACTTGTAGGCACTGTAACTAATTACAACCAAGTACACCTTGGCATGTATGCCTTTGTTAATTTACTTTGATGATTGACACAGTCATTGCTGGTTATATTACCAAGTCTTATATAATCTCACATATCCCAACAAACTACTATATGTAATGATTTCTTAAATCTTCAATTCTAATGAGCCTTGGTAGTGTATATTTTATCTGATTAAGCATTTTGCTATCATGGATTATTATATGGATTTGTGAGACATTATATTTGGCAATAGCAGTTTAAGATGTACTTATATATATGCGTGCTCATATTACGAACCTGTGTGTTCAATTATTAACCTAATACTGGTCAAATGTGCTGTTAATTAATTTTTGGAGGATATTCTATTCACCAAGTGGAATTAATTATCACAATTGCATGTATCATCATTACTCTTAGTCCTATGACTTCTTCATTGTCAGGCACTTTGTACAGCCTGAGTTCCCCTAAATTGAATTTTTAAGTGTTTTTAATGTGTGTGTCCATTTATATTTGTAAATAAAGTGGTTATATTTTTATCATATTTTCACTTCCTGATTGGGGTGTGCTCCCAGACTTTATGTCAAAATCTGTTTCTTGTGGTTTATCACCCCTGGAAAGGAAGACCAAGAGTCACCTCTGCTGTGGAGGATAAGTTCATCCAAGTCACCAGCCTCAGAAATCGCAGGTTAACAGCAGCTCAGATTAGAGACCAGGTCAATGCCACACAGAGTTCTAGCAGCAGACATATCTCTACAACAACTGTTAAGAGGAGACTTTGTGCAGCAGGCCTTCATGGAAAAATAGCTGCTAGGGAACCACTGCTATGGACAGGTAACAAGCAGAAGAGACTTGTATGGCTAAAGAACACAAGGAATGGACATCAGACCAGAGGAAATCTGTGCTTTGGTCTGATGAGTCCAAATTTGAGATCTTTGGTTCCAACCACCGTGTCTTTGTGCGACGCAGAAAAGGTGAACGGATGGAGTCTACATGCCTGGTTCCCACCGTGAAGCATGGAGGAGGAGGTGTGGGGGTGTGGGGGTGCTTTGCTGCTTTGAAGCTCATCAAGAGAATGCCAAGAGTGTGCAAAGCAGTAATCAAAGCAAAAGGTGGCTACTTTGAAGAACCTAGAATATAAGACATATTTCCAGTTGTTTCACACTTTTTGTTTAGTACATAATTCCACATGTGTTAATTCATAGTTTTGATCCCTTCACTGTGAATCTACAAATTTTCATAGTCATGAAAATACAGAAAACTCTTTGAATGAGAAGGTGTGTCCAAACTTTTGGTCTGTACT
Source organism: Allobates femoralis (assembly GCA_033576535.1). Taxonomy (NCBI): domain Eukaryota; kingdom Metazoa; phylum Chordata; class Amphibia; order Anura; family Aromobatidae; genus Allobates; species Allobates femoralis. The sequence goes on along the minus strand of JARQOC010000012.1, from coordinate 81,613,192 downwards.
GTATATACCAGAAAGGGGGACATATACACTAGGATGGGGGACATACAGTCGGGGAAATAAGTATTTGACCCCTTGCAGATTTTGTAAGTTTGCCCACTGACAAAGAAGTTAACAGTCTATAATTTTAAGGGAAGGTTAATTTTATCAGTGAGAGATAGAATATTAAAAATAAAATCCAGAAAATCACATTGTAAATTATATAAATGCATTTGCATTTTGCAGAGAGAAATGATTATTTGATCCCCTACCAACCATTATGGTGGGTTTACACGTCGCGATATCGGCGTCCAACTCCGACCCAACTCCGACCAAAAGTCACGTGGTTCGGGAGTTGGACCCGATATCGTTCGTGCGTTGTACGGTTTGAACGTACAATGCGATGCTGGAACGATGCCAAAACGATATCGGGGTTGAATGAGCGTGCTATTCAACCGCCCGATATCGGATGGCCGTTGTAGCCGCATCGTCCCGTGTGACACCCCAACTACGATGTGTACGCCCACGTCACCCATTCACTCCCATGTTAACTGGTCGTTCCTGGGTTGGGGGGCGTACACATCGTCGGGACGTTGTATCTTGATATCGGGCTGTCTAAACCGGCGATGCGATGGCGGAAAAAGCGCACTCAAAAAGCGCGCTCCCGCGTCGTTGGCCCCGATATCGGGCCGATATCGGGACGTGTAAACCCACCATTAGGAGTTCTGGCTCCTACAGATAAGTTAGACGCTCCTAATCACCTCGTTACCTGCATTACAGACAGCTGTCTTACATTGTCACCTGTATAAAGACTCCTGTCCACACACAATTAATCAGTCATCTAACCTTTGTAAGGATGTCAGGGAAAAGATCGTAGACCTGCACGAGGTGGAATGGGCTACAAAACCATAAGGAAGACAAAGCTGGGTGAGGAGGAGGAGACAACTGTTGGTGCAATAGTGAGAAAATGGAAGAAATACAAAATGAGGTCAATCCACATCGATCTGGGGCTCTATGTAAAATCTCACCACATGGGGTATCCAGGATCATGAGGAAGGTGAGAGATCAGCCTAAAACTACACGGGGGGGAACTTTTTAATGAACTCAAGGCATCGGGACCACTGTCACCAAGAAAACCATTGGTAACACATTACACCGTAAATCCTGCAGTGCCCGCAAAGTCCCACTGCACAAGCGCACCGCCGGTCTGTAGTTTGCCAATGAACACCTTGGTGATTGTGATGGTGATTGGGAGAAGGGCTGTGGTCAGATAAGACAAAAATTGAGCTCTTTGGCATTAACTCAACTCAGCGTGTTTGGATAAAGAGAAATGCTATCTATGACCAAAACAACACCATCCCCACAGTCAAGCATGGAAACATTATGTTTTTTGGGGGGGTTTCTCTGCTAAGGGCACAGGACTACTTCACCACATCAATGGGACAATGGATGGAGACATACACTGTAAAATCCTGAGTGACAACCTCCTTCCCTCCATCAGGAAATTAAAAATAGGTCATGGCTGGGTCCTCCAGCACGATAATGACCAAACACATACAGCCAAGGCAACAAACGAGTGACTCAAAAAGAGGCACAGTAAAGTCATGGAGTGTCCTAGCCAGTCTCCAGACCTTAATCCCATAGAAAACGTATGGAGGGAACTGAAGCTCCGAGTTGCCAAGTGACAGCCTCAAAATGTTAATGATTTAGAGATGATCTGCAAAGGGGAGTGGAACAAAATTCCTCCTGACATGTGTGCAAATCTCATCATCAACTACAAGAAATGTCTGACTGCTGTGCTGCCAACAAGGGTTTGCCAAAGTGATCAAATACTTATTTCTCGCTGTGAAATGCAAATAAATTTCTATAATTTTGACAATGTGATTTTCTGGACTTTATTTTTGATATTCTATCTCGCACTGTTAAAATGAACCCTTAAAATTATAGACTGTTCATGTCTTTATTAGTGGGCAAACTTACAAAATCTGCAAGGGATCAAATACTTACTTCCTTAACTGTATATACCAGGAAGTGGACCATACATACCAAGAAGGGGCTAGGACAAGGACATATACCAAGATGGTGAACATATATACCAAGATGATATATACCAGTATGGGGCTTGAGATGAGGACATATATACCAGGATGGGGCCTGAGATGAGGACATAGATACCAGAATGGGCCCAGGATGAAGACATATACCCGGATTGGCCCAGGATAGTGAAAATATGTTCCAGGATGGGGGACACATCAGGATGAGGACCATATATACACCATGTATACTATGATGAGGGACATATATACCAGGATGGGGAACAGTACTACATAATAAAGGGGGATGGGGGCAGCTTGTATGACTTTATAGGATGTGTTTGCTCGCGGGTAGGGGGGTACCGTGGTCCACATTTTGCAATGGGGCCCTTTGAACTCTAGTTACACCACTTGAGGTCCCCTATAGAAACCCTATTAGGTATCCAGAGGGAACATAACTGCTGTAGGAGGCAGCACACCATTATTTCAGGTTCCATAACAGATCAATACAAGGCAATACCAAAAATTAGACAAGTGGAAAATGTGTCGGTGCGTTGGCAACCCGGCTCGAAGGATGTGTCAAGTCCTGTGTACGAGCAATTAACATGGCCGCTTCCAATCCTATTATCGTATTCCGCAATGCCAACATCCAGCTCGCAATGTATATATAAAATCAATGTCTTTGAGATGAAATGAAATTGAACCTTTATAAAATAGCCGAACCTATTAAATGAAATAACTATGGAGGTCATAAGGAGCGATTTGGACAATCTCATAAAGCGGAGGGTGTCATCCGGGGCACGAAGGACGTTTGTCTCTTATCTCGGGGATGAAGCGACGGTTGAACGCCGCTTACAAAAAGAAAACCCATTCTAGTCGGCGGAATTAATTCAGAGTCTTGGAATAAAAGTAACCTCTAGATTAGTGCTGCCGCGATCAATTTTAATTGTGCTCAGTAGCTAGGAGGAAAAAAAAAAAAATCAAAACTCATTACGGACTCTTAGACTACAAATTAGGTAACAGCAACATATTCATTGAATGGAGGGGGAGGTTAATGCTCGGTAAACAGTCTACTCTGCCCCACATTAGATCAATGTGGGGAGAACTGATGCAGTCAGAATACGGGTGGAGCAAGCTCAAGACCTGCAACGTATAGGAGTTTCCTTCATTGCTTCGCTATATTACTGTGCCTAGGAAAATGCGGTTTATGACATGATGGTGATCAGCAATGTCCCCTTAAATAGGACCTGTCACCAGGTTAAAAGTGGCTGGTCTTTGCTCTTATTTTATTCCCAATGCTCCTTTGAGAACTTTATTTTTTACATTTTTTAAATCCATCAGACGGTTCCAGAGATATGAGCCTTTTTATTGTTGATATTTTAGCAGGTGGCGTTCACAGGATTCCTCAGGGGCGTGTCCTTTGTCGACTCTCCTGTGGGTACTGCCCCCTTGGAACAACCACAAATATTAGCACTAGAAAAAGGTCTATATCTCTGGAACCGTATGGTGGATTTAATGAAACAAAAACACAAAATACTCAGGAGAGAAGCTGGAGGGAAAATAAGGGCAACAACTAGCCACTTTTTACCTGGAATTCTTTGTCTGTGATTTGTCAGTTAAAAGAAGAAAAAAACTAAATGCTGTCATAGCAAGTTATAGGCTGAACATGATGAGGGGGCAGGCGCACATGTAATCCTACAAAATTTGTCCATCTAAGGGTATGTTCAAAGGTTATTCACATTGACCCTTTCTGGCGCAGATTTAGCATTCTGTACACTCAAGTGTGGATATCCAATCAGATTCAACAAGTCACATGTTATTAATGGAAGAGTGGTAGAAAAAATGGACGTCAATATTTAAAGACCAACATTCATTTTGAGGATAGAATTTCATCTAGATTTAGAAGCAGAATACTCAACACAATTGTTCCTAAGTAAATCAGTGTACATACTTAAAGCAGATTACACTCCTACAAATTCACAGTGCGGGTACAGAGAAGCTAGGGGGTCTTCATATAGGTTGAATTTGGTTTGGAGACCCACTGTCAGTCTAGACATAGCAATACGTTGGCACTACCATAAACACAAAGACCCGGATTCTCTTTAAAAAAAAAGTGGGAATAAAATCTAAATAAATAATAAAACATCCATAAATGAGGGAATCTTAGTGGAAGACTGTATAAGAAGTACAGCACACAGCAAAAAGATTATAGCAGGACAATATATGTCTGTGTTTCCCCACTACTACAGCTTCATCAGGGGCTATTCAATAATTTTCAGAACCTTCATGCAAATAAATTGAAAAAGCCACATGTGCATTACCATCTTCCCATTCCTGACGATGCGCATGTCGATAACACGGCCATGCCAAAAAAAGGTAGTGTATGAAATACAATTTATGGTCAATCCCAATAAATAATTATCAAAATATTTAAAAATATCTCTTGCTGGATAATAAAACACTCATGATGACAATCTAGTGGAAAAGGTATAAAGAATTCATCAAACAGATTATAGTAATGCAATGTACGTGTTTCACTGCTATTGCAGCTTCATCAGGGACTTCTCAGCATGTTTTTAGAACTCTTATGTAAATGAATGGAAAAAAAACATGTATGCATTACCATCACTTATTACTGACAGTGCACAGTTGACAACATGGCACTATCACATAATGTTATGAGCTACAATGATTGGTAGATCAATATAAAATAATTATCAAATAAATTATCAAAATAATTAGAAAGATTTCTTGCTGGATAATAAAACGTCCATAAACGGGGGAAGATCTCAAGGGTTAAAGCAAACAGATTATAGCAGGGCAATATATTTCTGTGTTTCGCTGTTATTGCAGCTTCCACAGCAATTTTCGGAACTCTCATGCAAATGAATAGAAAAAAGCCATAAATGCATAACCATCGCTCCCATTCTTGACAGTGCACAGTCAACAACATGGCCATGCCATAAAAGGTAGTATGTGAGCTACAACATATGGTCAATCCCTATAAATAATTATCAAAACAATTACTTAATATGGTAATAAAACCAGAAATTAGGGAATCTTAAATGTAGAAGATGTATAAGGAGTTCAGCATAAAGATTATAGCAGGGCAATGTAGTCCTGTGTTTTAGCTGATCTCGCAGCTTTATCGGGGCTTCTCGGCAATTTTCGGAACTTATACAAATTAATCGAAAAACCCACATATGCATGACCATGTCTCCCATTCCTGACTGTGCGCAGTCGAAAAACAATACCCTGTCACAAAAGATAGTTTATGAGCTATGACACATGGCCGATCCCTAGGAATAATTATCAAAATAATTAAAGATCTTTTCCTGGATAATAAAAAAAACATAAATGAGGGAATCTTAATGTAAGATGTATAAGAAGTTCAGCATAAAGACTATAGCAGGGTGATGTAGTGTTGCTGCGTGTTTCGCTGCTATTGTAGCTTCATCAAGGGCTTCTCAGCAATTTTCAAAACTCATACAAATAATTATACCTATTTCATTCTTTCGAGTGGAGCAAATCTGCAATGCTGGACTAGGACAATAGAGGGCGCTGTTCCTGGAATACAGAAGCCATGTTTTTTCTCTAATCTCTATCATCCCTCCTGAAACCAACAATGAATAGCTGAAATCCCAGGGATACAAAGAATTAGTGAACAATGCAATATATTAGGAAAGTGATTCACATTCTTGTGTCGGCTATAGTGACTTGATAATTCTTTTCAGCTCTTCTTAAAACCCGACTCAACGCCATAAAGCGAAAACTTCCTATCGACAAAACAGCTTTGAACTACCTATCATAGTGGAGACGTTTGTGGAAAATCCTTCAGCTCTTTTGTGAACCGGAGAAGAACGTGGCCGTCTTAACCGTGCCGGCTTTAGAGGAAGAATAAATCCAATTTCTTGTTCCTGAATAATCTTTCTAATGTTTTCTGCTCATTAAAAATTACATGAAGGACATTGGCAGTCAATTAGAGAATACTCTGTTTAAAGGTCAATGAAGAAGGGGGGTGGGGGATAACTGGCTAGGTACCCAAGCTAAGAGATTTCCCTAAAGAAAACCTTTATTAAGAGCGTGCAACAACCATGGAGAATTAAATGGAATATATTCATAATAAGGGAAAAAGAAAAAAAAACTATTGAAAACTCAAGATACTGTAACACCCAATAGTAATTCGAGCCAGAGAAGAAGCAGCTTTCTAAACACAAGATTTGCCACATTAGGTTGCGTTTCGCAGGTGTGTGCAGCAGCTAGCTGCCTTGCAAATCCCTATGCTGGGATGGTGGTTCAGCATGGTTCAGTAAGGCATTATGCTGGGATTTGAGCTTCCACGGGTGCAGATAATGCATTATATGTCCTAGATCCAGGTTGGGAAAGCCATGGGAGTGTCTAACAAACGGGGATCCTCCCATGGGTGTGTCAGATCGGACATAAGCTGACTACCTCCTGGTCACATGGTCGGTGAGGTCAGCACAGGTCCTGTTCCTCTGGGTTGAGAGGAAGCCTTGTGGCCAGACACAGAGGGTTTAGAGCTCCAGAACGTGTTGAGGAGACCTGGGAGATACCTCGAGTAACTTGGAGCTCAGGAAGCTTGAACTTGGTCTCGGCCTGGGTCAGGCCAGAGTCCATGTGGCCTTTGAGAGGCGTAGCCTCTGTAACCGATGAATTAAGGTCATGGGCACGGTGACACTGTCATGGACTACATGTAATTGGCCATGTGGGGACCTGCCATTGAGAGAGACTGGAAATGTCTCAAGTGTTCATTTATCAAGGACTATGCAAACACTGCCGGGACAGGCGTATCTGCCGTTGGAAGCAGGCTGGAATTGTTCTATTAATTGTGACTGTGTATTATCTGTGACTGTGCATTACAAGCGGTTTATGACATTTATTATTAAACTCCTGGACATTGTGTTGTTTTAAGAACACGACTGGTTGCATCAATTCCGCTACTAAGTGTGTCTTCGTGTACCCCGGGCAGCGTGCGCTACCTTACACAGGGCTTTGGAGGTGGAGACAGCCTACCCATCACTGGACCCAATCCATCAGATTTTTTTTGGCTCTCTATGTCCATGAGGAAATACAGATGTAAGATTAATAAGATTGTGAGGACCCTGGTCCAGCAGCCACATCGATTGTACTTGCTGCTGGACCAAAGCTGTGCAAAACGTGACCCAACTGCCAGGATCCCCAACTCTTCTTATATTTAGTAGGCTCGGACCATGACTTGGACAGGCCTATGAATCAGAATAGTAGCCAGGAATGATGGCCGAGAGGACAGTTCAAATAGCGCCATGTGCAACAGGTTCTGAAAATCATTTACATTAAGTTATGCTTCATTAACTCACATGGGAAACTAGGGCCTATCTCAGAATAAACACTCCTGAACCAACTGGTTCCTGTACAGACTTATGTCCTATCTGCGCAGTCCCTTGTGGCCCCTGTGCAGGCTTGAATAACCCTAACCACATGCCTAGGAGATGACAACTCAGACCTGGCTTTCTAACCGGCCATCAAGTATTCCTCGTACCTCCTTAGGACTGGGGGAAAGGGGAAGAGCACAAAACTCTGAATCAGGAAAGTGTGCAGAATAGAAAGGATCCCTGAGTAAGACAATATCAAACCATGAAAACATAAGAATAAGTACTAGTGATAGAAAGAAATGCCTCCTACCTCCTAGCTAAAGAAAGTAGAAAGGAGTAGGACAGATAGAAGAAACAGCAGAGATAAATAACCCAGCTGATCTCCATCTGACTGACAGAAATCCAAAGACTGTAACTCCAGGTAGGATCCACAAAGAATATTACCAGCAGAAAGGTTCAGCCAGGGGAAGATTTAAATAATCACCAAAAAGGTGATACAGCAGAAAAAACTAGGGCCTATCTCAGAATAAACACTCCTGACTCAACTGGTTCCTGTACATACTTATGTTTCTATCTGTGCAGTCCTTGTGGCCCCCGTGCAGGCTGGAATAACCCTAACCACAGGCCTAGATGATGACAACTCGTACCTGGCTTTCTAACATGCCATAAAGCGTTCCTCATACCCGCTTAAGAACCGGGAAAAAGGGGAAGAGCACTAAAACTCGGAATCATTAAAGTGTACAGAGATAATAAGCATCTCGAGTAAGAAAATATCAAACCACAAAAACAAAGTGAAAAAGTACTAGTGGTAGAAAGAAATGCTGTCTGCCTTCTGGCTAAAGAAAGCAGAAAGGAGTAGGACAGATAGAAGAAACAGCAGACATAAGTCACTTAGCTAATCTCCATCTGACTGACAGAAATCCAAAGGCAGTATAACTGTATCTCCAAGTAGAATCCACATAGAATATCACCAGCAGGAAAAATCAGCCAGGGGAAGGTTTAAATATCACAAAAAGATGATAGGATAGACAACATTAACAAATGAAAACACATGATGTCCGAATAGGAATGAAACAAGGACAACAGATAATAAGAATGCAGAAAGAAACAGAACCCACAGTGGTTCAGAGGAGAAAAAAAGCAAATCATACAAAACAGGCTTGCAGTTCGAATCTTTTATGATGGATCATCGTTGCAGTATATGCAGCCTAGTAAAATTCCCACTAAGACATTTGTGCATTTTTCTCCGTCTGTGACCAGATTACTCCCTTAACTGTATTTGGTATGTTATATTATAATCACTCTCGGTTCCTTACATATATCCTTCTTTAGGTTAAGAAAAGCAGCTGCAGTTTAAAGAGTCAGTTGCTAAATAAAAATTGAGTTAAATGCCTTGCAAAAATATGAGTCACCTAATTCCGCTGCTGTTTTACATGAGCTGTGTTGCTTCCTTGCTGAGATATTTTCATTTGTTTCTTTTGGAGGGAAGTATGAGAAATCTCTGCTTGTAGTACAACTGGGCGTTTCTTAAGAGTCTCCTCTGGGATCAGGCACTTTTCCCTCTCACAAATGCTGTTAATCACACATTAGCTACAGAGTTGTGATTGGCAACATCTGGGAGGGAAGAGAAAGTTCACATTTCCAGAGACAATGCTGAAGAAATGCCCACTGGGCTGCAGGGTGATGTATTGGGTATAAACCCATGATCCTTCTTCACCAGCTCAGATTTGTCCTGATGAAGAAGCCCGTGGTGGCTTTGAACCATGTAGACTTAATAAATCATCTTTGATCTATATGGACTGATCTGATATTGCTCCTGGAGAAGCAGCCACATGGGTTTATACCCAATTCATCACATCTTTTCATGTGAGTATGCAGCATCTGTTACATGCACTTACAGGGGTTGAGACTCTCACAACCACCAAAGGTGAGCCTTTCCTGCACTAATATGGCATTTGTGTATTAAGGATAAGACCCTATTTGCGCTTAATTTCTCTCTGCAGGTTTCAGTTGAGCTACAAGCAGAGATTTCACATACCACGCTTCAAAGAAAAATGTGAATATCTCTGCAATGGAGCGCACAGCAGAGACAAAAAAAACCCAGCAGAATCAGGGTAGCTCAGGGATTTTTACAAGTTATATAATTCTGATCCTGGCTCATCCAAAGATTATGAAATGCAGCTACAAATGTAACAAAAAATGGGTGCACATCCAAAAACCCATACATTGATCTATTGTGGCCACATCATGGGGAACCTCTTAGTGGGTCTTTGACAACGGTATGGCGCCCAACATCAAAGTGATACTGTCTCATCTAGGGCAATGATCAAGATGGCCCACAGCACCAATGCCATGGCCACAGGACTTTATTTCTAACTAAATGGAGGTTGATGCTATTGCATAGGGAGGGCGATGACATCATGATGTGGGCGGGCTCTGTGGTGCAGGGGGTGGTAGCCATCTCTCCCCACTGTGTGCTCTCCGCCAACCGCGCTCTCTCCCCTGCGCACTGTCTTTGCCCCCCTTGTGCGCTGTCTCTGGCACCGCACACTGTATTTGCCCTCCTGTGCTGTCTGTGCCCCCCTTGTGCGATGTCTCTGTGCAATCTCTCTGCCCCCTTGTGTGCTCTCTCTCTGGCCCCCTGTCATGAGCTACTGTGGCAACGGTTGGCCGGCAGCTACATCACTAAAATAGTGACGGTATGAGTAACTGGGCATGCACACTGGGTATGTGCATGCCCTGTTACGCATTCATGTGCGGCAGTTTGGCGTCTGCAGCGGGATGTCTAGTTAGGGGTTGCTGCAGGTGCTTTGTATGTGGCTGCAGCTTCCTGTGGATGTCGTCACTGTCTGACTGCGGTGCCGCTAGCGGTATTGTGCAAGGGGTCAATACGCTAGAAGGCGCCATATTTGCACACTTGGATGTGCAAATATGGCTGCCACAGCAGAAGCGGATTGCACTGATACGAGGACATCGGGTCGGAAGTGGATGACAATGGGACAGTGCGATTGTATAAGTAGATAATAGGCCTAACAGAATTTAGCAAAAAAATATATTTTTTTAAACTTGATGTACTATATTAATGCAGGCAGAACACTTCTAATAACTACATCTGACTGCCCTGAAGATTGTGGCCCCATAGTGACCCCCGTGCTCTCCAGTTATAGTTCTACCCACGCACAGAGATATGTACAGATGATCAAGCACTAATGCATGAAACGTACTGTGGTTTCCTCCTGGCGTGATATAGAGAAGAGACAAACACAGATCGCAGAACATCTCCACCTGCCATATGATTATAATCATCAGAAACTAGAAGTAATGTATTTTTAGATTATTTTTTTATGATTATCTTGCGATTCACGCAGCTGCCCGAGATTGATAGGGGGCTGCGGCAGGTGTCAGGCTACATCGGAGGAAGCGTGAATACACATTTTTATGTATGAGGCCACACAAGCGGAAATATTTAGCAGCTTTTAGAAACTGTTCACGAACCCGCTAACACCACCTGTGAAAAGAGCACACCGGTAAAAAAGTGATAAAACGGTAGTGTATGGTTTCATATTTTATTCAGAGGACTCAAGAGTTCATTTGTACTGGTCTCCGGAATGACCCCTTTAAGGAAAGAGTCCAATAACGCTTGACCGATTGAAGCCTCGGCAGTTTTAAAAATCCGTCCTCGTTCTGCAGCCTGCTATGTATAGTAAGACACCGCGGCGGCAGGTGTCATATATGAAGGTTCTAGGTATCCCCCAGAATCTGCTTAGAAACCTGAAAGTCGCTGGAGTGTGTTGTATTCACGGCTGCTGCAGTGAGTGCTACACAGAAATAAGAGGAGTGTGAACTGGGTCGAGCTATTTGACCACGGCTGTTTTATTTTGGAAAGATCTGTAGGTTTGGTAATGGGACAGACTCTCCTTCCAGTCAAAGTCTTACAACTAGCTCATGTCTGTGGTTTCTATTTAGTCCTGCATTCATAGCAGGGTGTGTCTCAGGCTGTTGGAGCAGCAGGAGCTATGTGAGCTAGCTGTGTGAAGTCAACACAGGCCAGCAATGTGGACTTGGACTATAAGCAGACCCGTACTTAGGGGTCCTAAGATGGTGACACGGACTAGGGCATGGTGGTGTATTAGTGAGGCATACTTGCAGTGTAAGCTGCCAGACGTTCTTGGCCGTGACAGGGGATGGAGTGAGAGAGTGGGTGTCATTGCTCGGGCAAAGTGGGTGAAAAGCATGAATACAATGGGCAAGACTGAGCACCCAAATTTGATGGGTGTGAGCTCACATGTAGAGGGCATGACTGCCCCAATACCATGGTCGTCAACAAACTAGAAATAAGGAAAGAAGAGCGCAATAGGATCTCATCTTTGGATGTAGGGAAAATAATTGTAGTTGCTCACTTGGGACGGCTGTGTAACCCACAATATGACTGCCGCAGGATCCAACACTCCACATGCACGAAGTGGTTATCAGGAGATGAACTCAAAAGACGGTGTTTCATAGATCCGCGCTGCACATACGAAAAAATGACCGCAGTTGTCAGGTAGTGATGGCTTTTATCAATACACGTTTCAGAGATTTTTCCTCCACTCCTCCATCAGGGAAAAAGCTCCAACCGCGTAGGAATTAAAAGCCATCACTACCTGACAACTGTGGTCATTTCTTCGTATGTGCAGCGCGGATCTATGAAACACTGTTAATATCACTGGATGTGACTGACCAGACTGCACTGACATGGTGGGTGTGACTAGCAACATTTAGTGCTTCATGCTTCATGTACTCTGGTGGGCATGTCCCCGTTTTTCATAAAGTAAGGAAATAAGCATTATTTCTTAAATCCACATTCTCATAGAGATGTTTAGAATATAAGCAAGTGCCTGGGTGTAAGACCTCTAGGTGGAGGGTACAAAGGGGGTGAAGCCACCCCTTGCATAACAAGCTTATAATGGGCTGCATAATGTAATAATTCACATACACCTCCTCCACACCTTGGGGTCTTACCCAGAGACCCATGCTTCTATTCTACAAAACTCAATGACCACGTGGATTTTAAGAAATAATGCTCATTTCTGTACTTTTATAGGAAATAAGGACACACCCACCACATTGGGACAGTCTAGTCAGTCACACCCATGACATGGGACAGTCATGCCCTCAACATGTGAGCTCACGCCCATCAATTTCAGGCACATGGTCACACTCATTGTGTTTGTGCTTCTCTGTCGACAGTGCTCGAGCGATCACGCCCCCTCTCAAAGCTCTGCCCCATCACAGCCATGAGCTTCCGAATGCTTAAACTGCAAGCACCCCATTATTGACCAAGCTGCGCTCTGGAACTGAAGGTCTGTGAATCTCTGCTTTATTGTGAAAATGACATGTGTGGTCTGAACTTTAACCCCTGGGTCACTGCCTCACTTTCTGGATAACATAAGCCTCTACCTCACAGTATGCAGAAACTAAACTGTTTAACATTTTTAATAAAACCGTTTTGTTAACTGGACTTCACACTGGGTGCTTTTTAGTGCTACATTTCTATACCCCCATGGATAGTTTCTAACAGAGCAGAGCTTGACCAACCAGGAGATGATGGCACCCATGGATGTGTTAAAGGATGTACAAAGTTAGATGGATAAAGTGTTTAGGTCCCATAGTGCCTCCTTGATCAACAAACCTTGCTTGCCCAGAATAAACTTCAGGTATATAACCCCCACTAAAAACCATAAAATCTCACAGTTATGACCTTTATTTGTTCCCACACAAGTAATATCCAGTCTCTTTTCCAATTGGCCTGATGAAGGGAAAAGGACCACAGAGGTATCTCACCCCCATGGACAATTTCATCTCTTCATGTCAGGGAAATAGATTGATCACCGAGGTCTGGCAATCACAGACAATCTTCTTAGCATTACTATCTGCTGGGTGAATGGACAACTAGCTGTAGACCCAGCCTGCACAAGGAGAGGTATTACTGCTCTCTATTCTTTAGTTAGAACACAAATAGAATCAGTAGCAGTATAGAGGACATCAAACAACAGTTCAGAGCAGTGTAAATGTGAATCCAGCTGAGGTGAGGTAAGAGACTTGTTAGAAAGCTCCATACATTCTTTGTATCTCTGCTTGTTTTCACACACTGCTCCTCATTCCGCCTCCTTCCTCAGCTATCTAAAGAGTTCATTGGCTGTGTAGTCTGACATCTTACTTAGCTAGCAATTAAGCAAGACTAAGCCAAGCTGCTTATTTCTAATGTAGGGGAAGAAATGGCTCATTAGTTGAGAAAGAGGCAGAATTCTTTGATAAGTTTTATTCCTGTAATATTGCATTAACTATTGTTTAAAGAGGACCTGTCACCCCCTGGTGCATGGCAAACTAAATGCAGCATGTCTGCTGCATTCGGGAAAAGGCTCCCCATGTCTCTAGCCCCCCTGTAAGCTTTAAAAAAGACTTTAGAAACCTTACAGTTAAGAGGTTGCTTGGGTGGGATCTTATTAAGAGGTCCTGGCTGCTGGCACAGTCCTCTCTGCCTCCTTCTTGTGTGTCCGCACACCCTATGTGTCTGCTGCCGCCTCCTCTTCTTCTGCAACTGATGTCACACAGAACAATAACAGAAGAGGAGGGCAGACTCAGAAGAAGAGGAGGCAGCATCAGACACATAGGGTGTGCGGAACACACAAGGAGGAGACAGGGAGGATTGTGCCAGCAGCGAGGACCTCTTATATCAGATCCAACCCAGGCGGACTCTTAACTGTAAGGTTTCTAGAGTCTATTTTAAAGCTTACAGGGGGGCTAGAGACATGGGAGACCCCTTCCCTGTATGCAGCAGACATGCTGCATTCAGTGCTGCATTTAGTTTGCCAAGCACCAGGGGGTGACAGGTCCTCTTTAAGGAAACGTTTGTTGAAAGCACAGATCCATTTTAAATATATTTATCTTTTTATCTACATACTTTTAGCAACATGGTTTCATTAAAAATGTTGACACCTTAGCTTCTACATACTCTTAGATTCACAGCACATAGCATAATGCAGAATGTGTTAGCAGGAACATTTTTTGATGGGTTTGTCATGGTAATAGAAAGTGAGCCTTGTCATCAGGTCAAAAAGGTCAACTTTTGCACTTTATTCCTGATGCTCCCCTGAATACTCAGCAGTTTTTTTTAATCTGAAATATATTTCCAGAAATCAGGGATTTTTATTTAGAGCTAATTTTTACCTGCTTACAGGGTAATGCAGAGCAGTCTAAAGATACCCCAGAAAAATGTGCGAGCCACGCCCCCAGAGGGACTGGGAGCCACGCCCCCAGAGGGTCTGAGAGCCACGCCAGCAGAGGGTCTGAGAGCCACGCCCCCCAGAGGGTCTGAGAGCCACGCCCCCCAGAGGGTCTGAGAGCCACGCCCCCCAGAGGGTCTGAGAGCCACGCCCCCAGAGGGTCTGAGAGCCACGCCCCCCAGAGGGTCTGAGAGCCACGCCCCCAGAGGGTCTGAGAGCTACGCCCCCCAGAGGGTCTGAGAGCCACGCCCCCCAGAGGGTCTGAGAGCCACGCCCCCAGAGGGTCTGAGAGCCACGCCCCCCAGAGGGTCTGAGAGCCACGCCCCCCAGAGGGTCTGAGAGCCACGCCTTCAAAGGGTCTGAGAGCCACGACCCAGAGGGTCTGAGAGCCACGCCCCCAGAGGGTCTGAGAGCCACGCCCCCAAAGTGTCTGAGAGCCACACCATTTTGATAATTAGAAAAAATGTACACTTAAGCTGGTGACAGTTTTTTTAATAAGTTCAAATGGTAATATATCAATTTAGAAGATGCTTCATGAGAAAAAGATACAAATTACAGATTATGACATCTTACAAGCTCATTGAATTACTAGTAACTTATTCTACAGTCTGCTATACATAGAGGATGTAGAAGACAAAAAAAGTGTAAAAAAAGGCTTCAGTCTTTAATTAAGAAAAAAAACTTCCCAAATGTGTCCATAGAATGAAAGGTGCTGAAAATACAGGAGTTTTCTCTGGCTTTCTGGTCTCATGGGAACCAGTGAATTAAATCCATCAGTAACAGCTGGATGGCATATAATGTTAGATTAACCAATAAAACAGTGGCCCCGGATAGGGACGTTCCTGCTGTTGCAAAATGATAAGCTGGGAGGGGTAGTTTACAGACAGCAGGCGCGTTGCAGATTACAGATCACTGCCCAGCAAGTTTCCAAAATACAAGCTTCAGTAGTGTAGCTGGTACACAGTCATCTCTTCAGCCGCAGCTACGTTCTTCAGTCTGTATCCCGGGCGTGTTACAGAATTGCTTTCTGAAATAAGTCCCAGTCAGTTATTAGTCAGGCGGCAGGCTCCAGAGATTACACCGGGGAGATTCCTTCTGAATTTCCTCCCCGGATACTATTTCTGCAGGTGGATTAAGAGAAGGATTAGACGTCGGAACTTTTATTTGATCTTTTAAAATCAAAGGTATCTGATGGCTACATGCGGCATCTTATATTGATTTCTTTTAGATGTGTCTTCTCTACCAAACAGGATAAATGTCATTTCTCTTATTTTATTATTATTTTTATGCTTTTGTGGACAAAATAATTTTGTATCTTAGAAAGCAATTTAGATAACCAATTGATTATCAGTAGAATAGCTGCATGGTATTCATCACTAAAGTGACTTTATCATCATGATCACACAATTGACAACTCCCATAGATGTGACTGGATAGAGGCGAGCATGCGCTGCCATTCCCGGCAGTGCAAGATGGAGCCTTGTTTTTTTAGGCAAGCAAATCTTCTTACCTTTCTGCATTCCCAGGTTGACTACAATAATGACAATTCATCAGCCAGCAAATCAAGAGAGCGGAAGAGAGGGACCAGGGGGAGAGAGAGGCCAGGGGAAGAGAGGGGCCGGGGAGAGAGAGGGGCAGGGGAGAGAGAGAGAGGCCGGGGGGAGAGAGAGAGGCCGGGGGGAGAGAGAGAGGGCCGGGGGGAGAGAGAGAGGCCGGGGGGGGAGAGAGAAGCCGGGGGGGGAGAGAGAGAGGCTAGGGGGAGAGAGAGAGGCCAGGGGGGAGAGAGAGAGGCCAGGGGGGAAGAGAGAGAGAGGCCGAGGGGAAGAGAGAGAGAGGCCGAGGGGAAGAGAGAGGTCGAGGGAAGAGAGAGGCCGAGGGGAAGAGAGAGGCGAGGGGAAGAGAGAGGCCGAGGGGAAGAGAGAGGCGAGGGGAAGAGAGAGGCCGAGGGGAAGAGAGAGGCCGAGGGGAAGAGAGAGGCCGAGGGGAAGAGAGAGGCCGAGGGGAAGAGAGAGGCCGAGGGGAAGAGAGAGGCCAGTAGAAAGAAGCAGGGGGGAGAGAGAGGCCAGGGGGGAGAGAGAGGCCACGGGGGAGAGAGAGGCCAGGGGGAGAGAGAGGCCACGGGGGAGAGAGAGGGCCACGGGGGAGAGAGAGGCCACGGGGGAGAGAGAGAGGCCACGGGGGAGAGAGAGAGAGGCCACGGGGGAGAGAGAGGCCACGGGGGAGAGAGAGGCCACGGGGGAGAGAGAGGCCACGGGGGAGAGAGAGGCCACGGGGGAGAGAGAGGCCACGGGGGAGAGAGAGGCCACGGGGGAGAGAGAGGTCGACGGGAAGAGAGAGCCCGAGGGGAAGAGAGAGGCCGAGGGGAAGAGAGAGGCCGAGGGGAAGAGAGAGGCCGAGGGGAAGAGAGAGGCCAGTAGAAAGAAGCAGGGGGGAGAGAGAGGCCACGGGGGAGAGAGAGGCCACGGGGGAGAGAGAGGCCACGGGGGAGAGGAGAGGGCCACGGGGGAGAGAGAGGCCACGGGGGAGAGAGAGAGGCCACGGGGGAGAGAGAGAGGCCACGGGGAGAGAGAGAGGCCACGGGAGAGAGAGAGGGCCACGGGGGGAGAGAGAGGCCACGGGGGAGAGAGAGGCCACGGGGAGAGAGAGAGGCCACGGGGGGAGAGAGAGGCCACGGGGAGAGAGAGAGAGGCCACGGGGGAGAGAGAGGCCACGGGGAGAGAGAGAGGCCACGGGGGAGAGAGAGGCCAGGGGGCGAGAGGCGGGAAAGGCCAAGGGGGGAGAGGCGGGAAAGGCCAGGGGGCAAGAGGTGGGAAAGGCCAGGGGCAAGAGGCGGGAAAGGCCAGGGGGCGAGAGGCGGGAAAGGCCAGGGGGCGAGAGGCGGGAAAGGCCAGGGGGCGAGAGGCGGGAAAGGCCAGGGGGCGAGAGGCGGCAAAGGCCAGGGGGCGAGAGGTGGCAAAGGCCAGGGGGCGAGAGGCGGGAAAGGCCAGGGGGCGAGAGGCGGGAAAGGCCAGGGGGCGAAGGGCGGGAAAGGCCAGGGGGCGAAGGACGGGAAAGGCCAGGGGGCGAGAGGCGGGAAAGGCCAGGGGGCGAAGGGTGGGAAAGGCTAGGGGGCAAGAGGCGGGAAAGGCCAGGGGGCGAGAGGTGGGAAAGGCCAGGGGGCGCAGGGTGGGAAAGGCCAGGGGGCGAGAGGCGGGAAAGGCCAGGGGGCGAGAGGCGGGAAAGGCCAGTGGGCGAGAGGCGGGAAAGGCCAGGGGGCGAGAGGCGGGAAAGGCCAGGGGGCGAGAGGCGGGAAAGGCCAGGGGGCGAGAGGCGGGAAAGGCCAGGGGGCGAGAGGCGGGAAAGGCCAAGAGGAAATTCTAGAAAATTTGTAATCAAGCCTGCAGAACTACGGTATGAGAGTTCAGCTCTGGGAGTACAAATGCTGGTTGTAAC
This sequence comes from Allobates femoralis, assembly GCA_033576535.1. Classification (NCBI taxonomy): domain Eukaryota; kingdom Metazoa; phylum Chordata; class Amphibia; order Anura; family Aromobatidae; genus Allobates; species Allobates femoralis. The sequence continues at coordinate 81,595,114 of JARQOC010000012.1, read as the reverse complement.
TCAGAGTCAGTACAAGATAAATAATACAGAGTATTCACAAATTTAATTGACTTTTTTGGAGATACTCGGACTTCTGGAAGAGCCAACAAATCTTGGAGCCACTGCTTGAAGGTATGACACCCTTTACTTTCATGAAGCCAACAAGAAGTCTAGAAATTAGTTTTGAAGTCTGCAGAATTTTGAGTTCAGCTCTGGGGTACAATGCTGGCTGTATCTCACGGTCAGTGTAAGAAAAGCAATAACATTTATTTACAACCTTTCCGGGGATTGCTTGGACTCTTGGGAGAGTTGGCAAATCTCCAAGTCCCTTACCAAAAGGCAGGAAGGGGTGTGGGAAAGTTATCCAGGGGGATGTAACCTTAAGAAGGGGCATGGCTTATTAGGAAGTAATGGTCTTGAGACAACGGTATTAATAGGTGAACGCGCCCTTCCAGAGCACTTTACAGCAGACCATGTACTGTGCCAACAGAGAAGGAGTAAGCAGGTTCGTCAGCACTGAACGTTTTCCCATCTCAAGTTGTGTTTAGTGTCGTAAAGAAAATGCCAACTACGACCATAATTCCTCAAAACCCATCTGTAAAAATGATACAAAAACCCAGAATAAGAGAGCGGTGCTGGAGGTGACACGTGCTGAAATATAGGGAACATGTTCTATTGATTTGCCATTCAGAAGGAGCCATGGTAACAAGAGACATCTCAACTCTCGGGATGGAGCGAGCGCACTCGTGTCCGGTGTTAGTTGACGCTTGGCAGAGATATCGACCAGAAATCCTGACATCCGAGGATCTCTCTGAAGGGATTAGATAGAAGTGTCAGACGCCACCGAGCAACAGCGGAGACCAAGGCTGCACGAGTCTGCAAACACGTTTATGCAGAGGAGCGCTCCATCAAGAAACTATGAAAAATCATGCTTTATAGCTTAGAAAGTGGTTATCTCAGTTTCTAGAATGGGATAAACAAGCAACGTTTCCATTTACCTCCTACTAAAAATCCTCACCGTTCTCAAGAATGGAGGGCTTCATTCTGTAGGGTCTCACTCGTGGCCAAGGGCATTGACAACTGCAATCTTTTGTTGTCCAAGCAGGACCTGAGAGCAAACAGTGGCACGTAAAAGATAGCAGGGGTAAGAAGATGTCGCCCACACTGCTCGTCTATCCTGTCTATCTGATTTAACACTAGAGATACCAATGGTGCAAAGATAAGAAGAAGCTGCTCACACTGCTATCCAGCCCGTCTATCTGACTGATCCTGGAGATACCAGGGGTTATGAAGTAAGAAGAGGTTGCTCACATTGCAGTCCACCTTATCTATTTGATCTAATATCAGAGATACCAGTGGTGCTGTGGTAAGAAGAGGCTGCTTACACTGCTGTCCACCCCGTCTATCTAATATATAAAGCTGAATGTGTGTATGTGTGTATGTGTGTATGTGTGTGTGTATATCCGGGATTGGCATCTACACCGTCGCAACTACAGCTACAAAAATTTGCACAGTCAAACGTCTGGACCCCGGGAGCGTCATAGGCTATGTTGTGAGGCGAAATTTTAACCCTGCGCGTTCCAGTTCACCAAACAATTTTGCCCCTATCTACATAATGGGGAAAACGTGAATGGAAAAGTGTTGGAGGAAAATCGACAGCTGTCAGCTATAGAGACAAAATTTTGCACAGTCACACGTCTGGACCCCAGGAGCGTCATAGGCTATATTGTGAGGTGAAATTTTAACCCCGCGCATTCCAATTCACCAAACAATTTTGCCCCCATCTATATAATGGGGAAAAAGTGACAGCTACCAGTTGACAGTCGTGAATGAGAGGGGCTTAATGATAGCGCCAAAGACTAACAGCACATACCAGCATATAGTCACTAAGGTGGGGCCCCAACATGAGATATTCACCACACACAGGGACATGTATACACACCACATGCACACAAAGAGTAACAGCAATTGTATAGTCGCTAAAGTGCAGCCCCAACATTGGATACTCACCACGCACCCGAACAAACACACACACACCACAAAGAGACACACACAACACAGAGACACACACCTCCCCCAAGGGGACACACACACACTCTATAGCGACACATGCACTCACCCCACAGGGACACACACACACCACAATGAGACACACATGACACAGACACACACACCACACAGACCCCCACCACAGGGACACACACACATAGCCACCCTATGGGGACACATGCACTCACCCCACAGGGACACACACACACCACAAAGAGACACACACAACACAGATACACACACACCACAGATACACACACACCACAGATACACACACACCACACAGACCCCCCCACAGGGACACACACACATACACTCCCTATAGGGACACATGCACTCACCCCACAGGGACACACACACACACCACAAAGAGACACACACAACAGAGACACACACCACACAGACCCCCCCCACACAGGGACACACACATACACACCCTATAGGGGCACATGCACACACCCCACAGGGACACACACACCACAAAGACACATACAACAGAGACACACACCACACAGACCCCCCCCCACAGGGACACACACATCTACACCCCAGGGACACACACACCACACAGACAAACACAGATGTGCACAAATCACCTCATACAACTCGCCTCATACGTGTGCTATCTTTATTTTCCAAACATAAACATCTGATTAAAAACAGCCAATGTGCAACACATGTGCCACCATATAGGGAATTAAGGCAGATGTCAGTCACATGAGCTGTCTATTATGTGTATGTCTGAGGTAACATATACTGCCCGGCCAGGGGGAGGGATTACTGTTGGTTGGAGATTTATTAGGTTGCCTATAGCAATCAATCACAGCTCAGCTTCTATTTTCCTACAGGTCATTAATATGACATATTCAAATTCAATGTTGTTATAGCTAACAGCAGTTATTTATTAACCCGGGCGTAGCCGGGTACTACAGCTAGTCTGATATAATAATGGAGATACCAGGTGTACTGAGGTAAGAAGAGGCTGCTCACACTACTGTGTACCCTATCTCATCTAATACTAGAGATAACAGGGGTGCTGAGGAAAGAAGAGGCTCCTCACACTGCTGTCTACCCTAACTAATCTAATACTAGAGATAGCAGAGGTGATGAAGTAAGAAGAGGTTGCACACACTGATGACCACCCTGTCTATCTGATCCAATATTAGAGATAACAAGGTTGCTCCAGTTAAAAGAAACTGCTTACACTGCTGTCCAGACTGTGAAGGCGGTCTCATACTGGAGATATTTGAGGTGCTGAGTAGGGATGGGTGAACATCTCACCCATATGTCCCTGTGTTCAGGATCGGGGCTGCCCTGTTACAGCAATGGAAGTGTTACTAATCCTCCAGATTATACTTACCAAGCCCATGTTATGTGGTGCAGCGGCGCTGCGTCACTTCCAGGTTGCCGAGGGATGAGTCATGTGACCGGCTCCAACAGCCAATCACATTTGGGCAAAAGATAAGGGGCAGCCTGGAAATGACGCAGCGCGCGTCACACCAGGAAGCCTGACCGCAGACCTGGTAAGTATAACAGTGAGATTAACACTGTCATTACTTTAACAGGCCAGCCCCACTCCTGAACACGGGGAAATAATAATAGATGCTTGCCCATCCCGTATGGCGTGATGAGTAAGAAGAGGCTGCTCACACAGCGTCTACTCAACTGATCTAATACTGCAGATAACAGAGGTGATGAGGTAAGAAGAGGTTGCACACACTGCTGATCAACCTGTCTATCTGATCTAATAATAGAGATAACAAGTTTGCTCAGGTTAAAAGAGGATGCTTAAACTGCTGTCCACACTGTCAAAGGGCTAATACTGGAGATACCACATGTGCTGAGGTAGGAAAAGGCTCTCACATTGCTGCACACCATGTCTATCAGATCTAATACTGCACATGCCAGAGGTGCTCAGTTAATAAGACACTGTCCACACTGCTGTCAAACCTATCTAATCTAATACTGTAGATGTCATAGTGCTGAGGAAAGAAGAGACTGCCTGCACTGTAGTCCACCTTGTCTACCTAACACAAAAGTAGACCCAAACAGATCACATTTTGATGATGTATCCGTAGTAAAACAGAATCACAAACAACTCATTCGGGAGGAAAAAGGTTAGGGAACAACTGTTTTGCGACCAGGAACCTATTTTTTTTAATATGAATGAGAACGTCAGCAGTTCAACCCCCACCAATCTGAGGTATGGTGATCTATATACATCACAAATATGTGATTATGCAATAAACATAACCCCCCATCTAGAACATTGCACTACTATGCAGGGACATTTAAAGTCAGCAAGGTACCAACCACAGGAAGAACATAAAATAAAAAGCCTGAATGTACAGATGACTAAACAAAGCTGCTGCTATCTCCAGACCACAAGCAGCGCCGTTTCCAGGCAATGACCCATTTTATTTCACTGGACATATTGCACATGACTCTGAATTTTAGCTTTGGGCGTCTACACATGTAAGAATCGATGGTGTGGAATCTCGCAGATTCGCTGCTTTGATTTCATGACTTTGTTAAAGGGGAAATGTAAAATGAAGGATGATCACACATTATCAAGCAGTGAGGTGCAAGGAATTCTGCAAAAACATTGTTGTAGGATGTTAATAAGTTTATATTCAGTGAATGGTTTTTGGGGGCTGCAGCTTGCTCTACAACCACTGTGAAAAGGAGGTGGAGCCTGAGATCATGAGCGATCCTCCAATCAGCTGTACCGCTGGGAGGGCGTGTCACAAATATTGAATTGGTCAAGTCACAAAATACAAGGACTAAAGAAATCCCAGTAATTCACACCTTGACTTTAATCTACTTAAAGGAACCTGTCACCTAATTTGAAGCTCCTACACTATTCTAGCTGTCCCTACACCTTCCTAACAGCTCCCTATCTATCCCTTTCTTATCTAAAGTGACCCTATTAAACTTGTGTAAATTAAGTATAAACTTACCGCAGTCCCCGTGGTTAGGGGACTGGGTAGGCGTGGCCACGCTTCCACAGCACTCCTCCATGTTGTAATGCACGCCCCGCTGGGAGGCATTATTGTGGGTCCTCTCTGCCCCCATTCTTGGAATCTCCCGGCCTCTCTGTAGTTCTATGCATCGGCCGGACGTCACTACCGGCGCGGTGCATTATGGGGCGGGTCACGTGATCGGCCCTAGGCTCCGTGCATGCGCATTGCGCTTATTGAAGCCGGGCCGATCACGTGATCGGCCCCATAATGCACTAGGGCCGATCATGTGACCCGCCCCATAATGCACCGCGCCGGAAGTGACGTCCGGCCGGTGCATAGAACTACAGAGAGGCCGGGAGATTCCAAGAATGGGGGCAGAGAGGACCCACAATAATGCCGCCCAGCGGAGCGTGCATTACAACATGGAGGAGTGCTGTGGAAGCGTGGCCACGCCTACCTAGTCCCCTAACCAAGGGGACTGCGGTAAGTTTATACTTAATTTACACAAGTTTAATAGGGTCACTTTAGATAAGAAAGGGATAGATAGGGAGCTGTTAGGAAGGTGTAGAGACAGCTAGAGATAGTGTAGGGGCTTCAAATTAGGTGACAGGTTCACTTTAAAGATTTAACCTCTAAATAATAAAAATTCTCCTAAACATATACGACTCTGGCTGTAGGACAACTGACTGCAGCAGCCAGCACCTGCACTGTGTTGAGCAGGCTCAGCTCCTGTGCCTGCAGGTTAAACCTACACACATTTGATGGATGTAATATTATGTCATGGAAAGGGAAGAGGTTAAAGGTGGATATTCAGGTGAGGATCGCTGTGTTACTCTTGTGTTACGGGGTATATATCTATATTTCCAACAAAACAATAGTGGCACGATCAGCTGATTGCCCCGAGTGTTCCCAAGCCAATAACCCCATGAAATAAAATGATGGCTTAAGACAAGTAACATGCATGAGCTGCAATAATTCTGCTGTTGCAAATGGTCAACCACAATAAGTACACCAATTACATCCCTACCTTTACCACGCCCATTACTAACTTTTCCTGAATAACTCCATCTAAAAAAGACCTGTCACTGTCAAGTGTTTTGTTTTTGGCTTTATATTTTAGCTCAGCTGCTCCCTTGAGTACTCCGCTTTTTAATTTCTTTTAATAATGCCTCACAGTTTGAGAAATATTGATTTAGTTCAAGTTGTAGTCTTTACAAGGATAATAGGGTTTACAGGATCCTCAGGGGTGTGGCTTATGAGCCACACCCCCAGCAATTAAAGAGCAACAATTAACACTGAGTAAAAAGCCTGATATCTCTGGAACCAAAAGGCAGATTAAGAATAAAACACAACATACTTAGGGGCAGGGGCTGTGAAATCGGAGTCATGACGTCGGAGTCCATTTTGGTGGACTCAGATTCAGGGAAATTGAGGAGTCGGATTCAGTGTCAAAGTAGAATGTTTGGCTTATTGACTTCACAACCATGGTTATGGAGTCAGATTTGTGGAAGTGGAGCCGGTGTCCATTTAGGTGGAGCTGGATTAAGGGAAATTGAGGTGTTGGATGTTGGCTTACCGACTCCACAGCCTTGGTTAGGGGATCAGAAGGAATAAAATAGCAAATATTGAAAATTTTTGACCTGTGCTCTTTAAATAAGTCATTACTGATAATGCGGTCAGAAAAAATTGGTTGGCTTTTTCCCCCCATTCTTGACATTGTGGCTGACTGGCGCGAAGCTGAGTTGTAATATCAGGTACCACCTATAGTCATAAGTGGTGCTATTGAGAGTCTGCATATATCCTAAAACCACCAAATGGCGAGGAGTGGTACAAAAATAAAAAACACATTCCACAATTTGGACCAAATAAGACCAGAAAGTCAAGGCCAAGAATCTTACCGGAGGGATTCTGCCATTCTTCTCAAGTCTTCATTCTGCTGCTTTAATCTTTCAAGTTTCGCCAATATCTTAGACAGTTCTCTACTGGAGTGGTCAGGATTGTCATTATCTCTTACTAGATGTCCACCAATGTAAAAGAGTAATGTCCCCCAGGCAAAGAGTATGAGCATTATCCACCGCCAGGATCCCGTCCATGGCCGCATCTTCAGCTTTTGCCCGCAGTGTGCAGTCTCATGAAAGAAACATTGTACTCCCAAAGTCTTCCGAGTCATCCGAAGACCATCAGTCGCCCAACCGGTAAGCCATGGTCCGCGTCCACTCCTCCAGATAGCCTACAAGTATAGATCACAGCACTGCTACAATTACAACTGGGAATTCCACAGACAGTCATTAGGAAATAGCAGAAAAAAATAAACATAGTGAAGTGTTTTTTCCCCTTTATACATTTTTGGCCTTGTCTCTACATATCTCATATAAAAGTATTCTAGGAACTCATTGGAGTGTTCTCTATTACTCTTTGTTCTCCCTTTATACATTCTTCTCCTTGTCTCTCTATACATCTCATATAAAACCATTCTAGGAACTTAATTTAAATATCATAAGAAACGAGTAAAGGCTCCATTTAACATATACCGTATATACTCGTGTATAAGCCGACCCGTGTATAAGCCCCCAAAACCTGGGAAAACCCATTGACTCGCGTATAAGCCGAGGGTGGACCACAGTGAAGTGTTTTTTCCCCTTTATACATTTTTGGCCTTGTCTCTACATATCTCATATAAAAGTATTCTAGGAACTCATTGGAGTGTTCTCTATTACTCTTTGTTCTCCCTTTATACATTCTTCTCCTTGTCTCTCTATACATCTCATATAAAACCATTCTAGGAACTTAATTTAAATATCATAAGAAACGAGTAAAGGCTCCATTTAACATATACCGTATATACTCGTGTATAAGCCGACCCGTGTATAAGCCCCCAAAACCTGGGAAAACCCATTGACTCGCGTATAAGCCGAGGGTGGACCACAGCACAGGTATACAGCCCCTAGCAGTGTGGTATACAGCACCCTCCCCAGCAGTGTGGTATATACAGCACCCTCCCCAGCAGTGTGGTATATACAGCAGCCTCCCCAGCAGTGTGGTATATACAGCAGCCTCCCCAGCAGTGTGGTATATACAGCAGCCTCCCCAGCAGTGTGGTATATACAGCAGCCTCCCCAGCAGTGTGGTATATACAGCAGCCTCCCCAGCAGTGTGGTATATACAGCAGCCTCCCCAGCAGTGTGGTATATACAGCACCCTCCCCAGCAGTGTGGTATATACAGCCCCCCGATACCCCACCCCTGTAGTTTATACAGGCTCCCCGATCCCCCCCCCGCCCCGTAGTATATACAGGCCCCCCGTAGTTTATACAGGTCACCCGATCCCCCCCCCCCCCTGTAGTATATACAGGCCCCCCGATTCCCACCCTCCCTGTAGTATATACAGGCCCCCCGCGCTCTATATACAGGCCCCCGGTTGCAGCCACAGACCTGTAAAAGAATCGCTTTCATACTTACCCTCCTCGCTGTCATCGCGCGTCCTCGTCTCCTTCCCGCTTCTACCCGGCGTATCCACAATGACGTCATTGTGGACGCACCGGGTAGAAGCGGGAAGGAGACCGGAGGAGCCCGGGTAACAGCGAGGAGGGTAAGTATGAAAGCGATTCTGTTACAGGTCTGTGGCTGCAACCGGGGGCCTGTATATAGAGCGCGGGGGGCTTGTATATACTACAGGGAGGGTGGGAATCGGGGGGCCTGTATATACTACGGGGGGGGGGGGGGGGGGATGGGTGGCCTGTATAAACTACGGGGGGCCTGTATATACTACGGGGCGGGGGGAATCGGGGGGCCTGTATAAACTACGGGGGGGATCGGGGGGCCTGTATAAACTACTGGGGGAGCGCAATGTAATATGCACGGCTCCCCCTGCCGCTGATGGACAGGGGGATACCGTGCATATTGCATTGCACTAATGAGCGGCCCCACGTGACCGGCCGCTCATAGTGCAGCCTCCCCCTGCCTCCTCCAGCCCCCGGACACCGCCCCCCCCCCCCACTCAGCCGTATAGTGACTCGTGTATAAGCCGAAGGGGGCACTTTCCAGCACAATTTTTGTGCTGAAAAACTCGGCTTATACACGAGTATATACGGTGATCAAGAAGTCTTTTATTATAGTATTGACAAGGTTTAAGAACAAGGAAGAAGGAAAGTCACCACAAATATACCATTTAGGACAATAATGGTCAATATGCTTAAAATGTCAGAGTCTCAAAAGCATTCTATTGTTGTATGTACCAGCCGACATATATTCTGATATTAAGAGCCAATAATAGACTCTACAGGAGGTCAAAGGGGATATCGATCAGGTACCAATGATCACATATATAAAGAACTAATCTCCAAGGAAGGAGGACGTATTGGTATAAAACACAAGTACCCTTTCAATAAAGTGCCCAGTGCCAGTTACAGATTGCCACTTGCCCAGAAAGTCTCAGAAAGCATGTTTCATTGGTTAAGGTGCTACAAAGAACACAGAGAATTCACTGACATATCATCAGATTATAGATTACCTTGTCCATCTGTGGCCATACTTCAGGTGACATCTTATCCCCCTGAGGAAGTGACCCATAAGGGAAGGGTCACGAAACGCGTTGGGGTGCAGGGCCGTGGCTACCTCCCTCTCTCCCCCCTGTTTGTCACCTGGGGGGTAATGGGCCAAGGAATTCACTGTGTTGAGCGCTTTAGCCGGCTGCCCGCAGTGTTTTCTTGAACTGGTCTCCCTGAGATCAGTGAATACTTTGTTTTGTTGATATCCCCCCCTTTGACCTCCTGTAGAGTCTATTATTGGCTTAATATCAGAATATATGTCGGCTGGTACATACAACAATAGAATGCTTTTGAGACTCTGACATTTTAAGCATATTGACCATTATTGTCCTAAATGGTATATTTGTGGTGACTTTCCTTCTTCCTTGTTCTTAAACCTTGTCAATACTATAATAAAAGACTTCTTGATTACGTTAAATGGAGCCTTTACTCGTTTCTTATGATATTTGTATTGGTTTGAGTAGCTCCTTCGGAGTGGGACATGCTTGGTTTTGGTGCCCCATGACCTATTGGATTGGGTTGCTTGTAATTAGGAACTTAATTTGTTAACTTTTAATTATTTTAATTTTATTTGTTTTTCTATTTCTGCCAATTGTATTTTTCCCATATCACAATCTGTGCTAAAAATAAAAAATTAGAAACCTTGCCATTTTACAGCCTTATTTAGAATCAAAGGGCCCGATTTCTAGTTTTTTTATTTAACACTTTTGTAGCTTAATTTATATTTTTGCCATTAATATTTGTAATATTATTATTAATTATTTTAATAATAATTAATAAAAATATTATATAATATATTTATTACATACAATTTTACACATTTATTTTTAGATTATACAAATAATACTTTTTATTATAACATAATAATTAATATTACACAATACATTTATTATATATTATCATTATACATTTATACTTATATTATATAAATATAATATTTTTATTATAACATAATATAATATATATATATACTATATTTATTATAAAGAATATTATTATAATTTTTATATGTATAACATATAAACATAATACTTATTATAACATAATATAATAATTAATGATAGTATAATATATATAATATAATTATTATACATCTATATTATATAAATATAATACTTTTTAATATAACATAATTAATAATTATATAATATAGTTATCATATATAATATAATTATAATTTTATATATTATATAAATCATATTTTTATTATAATATATTACATACTATATTTATTATATATAATATAATTATTATAAATTTATATGTGTAATATATAAACATAATACTTTTATTAAAACATGATATAATAGTCATTAATAATATTATATAATATATTCATTATATATAATTATTATCAATTTATATTATACTTTTTATTATAACATAATATAATAATATTATATTTATTATATACCAGATGGTGGCCCGATTCTAACGCATCGGGTATTCTAGAATATAGAAATATGCCCAATGCTATTGCACTGGGAGGGCAGTCTTTGTGCCTGTCTTCTCCCCTTGTGCGCTCTCTCCTCTCTGTGCTGTCTCTTCCCCTGTGTGCTCTCTCTCTGACCGAGTTCACACCACGGCCAGATCCGATGGACACAGAACCGGAGGGCCTATTATGGACTCCGGTCCGGTGTGCAGTCGGACGGCTGATTTGTACCCGCAGCTGCTGATAATTCTGGACCACAGCTCGCAGGGAGTGAGCCACGGCTCCTGAACTGTCAGCAGAGGACAGCTCCGTGGTGCTGAAGTTCAGCGCCGAGTGGCGCTGAGCTTCAGCACCAGCGTCTGGCTCCCGGATGCAGCTCCGGGTGCGATCTGGCGCCATAGACCCCCATGTTAGGGGGCGCCGAAATGCACCGGACCAGGAGCATCCAGGAGGATCAGCTTTTTTCCCCGGACACAAAAATGCTGCATGCAGCATTTTTGTGTCCAGGAGAAAAATCCGAATCCTCCTGGATTCTCCCGGACAGGTGGAAACTGGATGGCAGATAGCTGTCATCTGGCTCCATCAGGCCCCATAGCATACTATAGGGCCGAAATCTGATCCGGGTCTGTCGAGTTCACAACGGACAGCCCCGGATCGGATTGTGCCGTGGTGTGAACTCGGCCTTACTTGTGCCTTTCTCTCCGCTCTGTGTGCGCTGTCTCTCCCTAGAACTCTGCCTCCCCCTCTACCTCTTCGTCCCCTGTGCCTTCTCCCTCCGCTGTGCCTCTGCCTACCTCCCATCTCTGAGCAACCATACAGTGCTAACCACTGAGCCAGCATAAACAGTGCTAACCACTGAGCCATCATACAGTGCTAACCACTGAGCCACCATACAGTGCTAACCACTGAACCACCATACAGTGCTAACCACTGAGCCACCATACAGTGCTAACCACTGAGCCACCATACAGTGCTAACCACTGAGCCACCATACAGTGCTAACCACTGTGCCACTATACAGTACTAACCACTCAGCGATGCGGAATTCATATCCCCCACCGCGGGCCGCTTTGCTGATTGGTCGCCACACTCAGCGGCGACCAATCAGCGCTCTTGGCGCGTGTTTTAAAACCTGCTATGGTGATTGGTCGCAGACAGCCTGAGCGACCAATCAGCGAAGCAGGCCACGGCTTGGCGCAGGATATGAATCCCGCACCACTGATTGGTTGCCGCAGCTGGCTGAGCACGGCGACCAATTAGCGGCGTGGGAGTCATATCCCCCGCCAAGCTGCGGGCCGCTTTGCTGATTGGTTGCCGCACTCAGCGATGACCAATCAGCACTCCTTGCACCTGTTTTAAAACACTCTTTGCTGATTGGTCGCCACAACTGGCAGTGACGAATCAGCGAAGCGGGCTACGGCTTGGCTGGGGATATCAATCCTGCCCCTTTGCGAGCTTCCAGCTGCGTCGTCGCGGACCTCTGTGCGGCAGGAAATGACCCGCGGCTACCACTGGGAGAGCACTAGCCGCTGATCTCCCGACGGTAGCGGTGGTGTGCGTGGTTCAAACACTGCGCCAATGCGTGGCCAGACTGCACCTGTTGCTGATTGGTCGCCGCACGTAGCAGCGACCAATCAGCGACGTGGGATTTCCGTTAGAGAGAGACACACATAATATAATAATCATTAATAATATTATATAACATTTATTATATATTATAATTATAATTTTATATTTAGATTATATAAATATAATACTTTTTATTATAACATACTATAATTAATATTATATATAATATATAATATAATGATTATACATTTATATTTATGATATAAAAATAATACTTTTCATTATAACATTATAATAATCATTAATAATATTTTATTATATATTTATTATATATACTATAGTTATTATAAATTTATATTTATATTATATAAATATATTTTTGTTATAACAATATGATATTAACAATAATATAACATTTATTATATATAATTATTATACATTTATATTATATAAATATACTTTTTATTATAACAATAATAATAATTATTATTATTATTATTATTTTAATATTAACATTTTGTGTGAAGACAGAAATGATTTTTTATTTTTGTCTTTAACCTTTTTCGCATCTTTTTAGAAGAAAAAATGTAACATTTTGCAGAGTTTTCTTAAGAATTTGATGTGTAGATAAAATCACTTTAATGTTGGAGTATATTTGGGCCCAAAATGAGCAACTTTTTAAAAAGTTTTCATTGATAAGATAAGACCAACATAAAAAACAAAAATCAGACAAAGAAAGCTTTAAAAAAGGCACAAATCAAAAGAAAGTGCTGATGAAAAAGAAAGAACAAGACAAAAAAAGGCACAAATGCAATAATAAAGTGACTTCCCAGCAGTCTCATAATCATCACAGACAGGATTTGTAATCACAACAGGCCGACCCTTAATACGCTCATAAGATGCTTCAAAAATAGACTGAGGCTCCATTCACACTGTGCCTTTTTGGTGTGTTTTTGCTTGTCCGTTGTTTGTAGCCAAAACCAGGAGTGGAACAATCAGAGGAAAAGTATAATAGAAACACGTCACCACTTCTGTATTCATCACCCACTGCTGGTTTTGGCTACAAATACTGATGATCAAAAACAGACCAAAAACGCCCAGTGTAAATGGAGCCTAAGGCTGGTTGGTTGTTTTTTGGCATCCTTGTGCTTCCAGCTTAAACACGTTGCACCCACATCCATTTTCGGCCCAACTGACTATTAATGGGGTCGCAGGTACTTGCGTGTGCATCCAGTGTTGCACTTTTTTTCCCCTTAATCCGGGTGGTCAGTTTTTTAATTGAGACCAAAAACGCACCATGTTGTATATTTGGTGTCTGTGTCAAAAACCGTGACCACCCGAATCCGGGGCAATGCAAGTACAATTAAAATAGCGCTCAATGTAGACTCCGGATCCCGGGACGCTTTAGGTCAGCACACGCCCAGAACACAAAACTAAATGACACGCCCACTAGTGGGTGCGTCATTTAGAACCGGATCCAGGAACAGAAAGTACGCCCGGGTCAATGATAATACCGGTCCAGGTGCATCCAGTTGAATCACTGCTGGGGTGGTCCGGGGGAATCGGGGGGGGGGATGCATAAAACGGCCATGTGAAACTAGACTGTATGCAAGTCTCTAAAAAAGAAATGTAGATTGTGAGCCTCGTTGGCGACAGGGACTGATGCCAATAGTGACAATCTCTGTACTGAACTGCAGAATATGTTGTAGCTATACAAGAAAAGTGCATTAAAGGAGAAAATCTAAGCACCTAGACAGTAAAAAAATCAAGGAATAAAGCAACAAACTTATTTCTGCTGCTGACAAAGTTAGCCCCTGGGTTATCAGTTTACAAAAATAGACAATTCCTTTAAGCAGTGTTTTTGCCAATGCAAACCTAAGTAATCCCGGCACATCCACACCCCGGAGCAGAGTCAATAGCCCTTAGGCGACTTCTTACTTACTTGTCTAGAGCATGGTCCGATATCTCCTCCCGCCTGCACAGTGAGAGATCAGGAGATCATGTAATGTCTGGCAGCTGTGTTCTTCCTTCTCTCGTCTGAAGAAAAAAAAAAAGGAAAAATCGAGGACTTAATTATCATGATCAGGTAGCGAGTCCCCGAGCGGCCGCTGAACATTAACTTCTCGGGTTTACAGCTAGAGTAAATCTATGGCAAGTTGACCACACTTTAACTTCTCTCACCCCTGGCCCACACAGTACACAAGAAAACCAATTATATACTGAAATACACAATATATGTAAAAACAAAAAGTTAAATATTCTCTAAAAGAAAAAATCTTGAGCTCCGAAAAGTAAAGACGTACTTTTAGAATTTGTTTACTTAAAGGGGTGCCCAATTCTAGGACAACTCTTTCAAAATCCAGTTGTTTCCCCCAGGTAAAATAGTAGACCCCATACTCAACCTCCCATTGCTGTTGGTAAATGCAGCTCGGGGTTCACGTGACATCACACGAGCCCCACATCCAATCATCACCGGCTTTCGGTTCCCCACTTAAAGGCGGCGTCACATGTGTCAGTATCGCGAGCGACATCGCCGAAAAGTGACGCATCAGCGCGACACAACTGCGATTTATCGCTGGTCGCAGGTTGACAGGTTTACGAGGATGAACGTAACCTGTCAATCTGCAAGCAGCGATTAGGCTGGATCGCACCGTCTGACACCGCAATTGTGATGTTGGCGGCGATCCAGCCTATACTGCAGTATTGCTGCAGATCTCTCGCTGGGTTGATCCCAGCCCAGCGAGTGATGGCTCCGCCCACATCGCTGCTGCGTCACCGGCAACATGTTGCCGTGTGACATCGGATGCGAGCGCGCACCCGCGCATCGCTTCCGACATCACAGCCTTCATTGACACGTGTGACGCCACCTTAAGACTGAATGACATATCAACAGGAAGGGACTCTGCTTTCTGTTGATTGCTCGTTTGGTCTGAAGGCGGGAACAGGAAGCCGGCGATGATTGGATGTGGGGCTCGTGTGATGTCACTTGAACCCGAGCTGCAGTTACCAAATCAATGGAATGATGCCCGAATGGGAGGTGAGTATAGGGTCTACTATTTTACCTGGGGGAAACAACTGGATTTACAAAGGGTTGTCCAAGAATTGGACAACCACTTTAAATAAAAAATTCTAGAACTATTCCATTAAAAATATATGTTGAGCTTTGAAATAAAAAAGTAAAATATTCACTAAAAATAGAAATCTCTTGAAAAATATAATTGCTAAAATAAAAAATATAAGGGCTATGAAAAATATCTCAAGATATTAAAAGTTTAGATCTTAAGTAGGGATGGGCGAACTTGCAGTTTTTCCTGGGTTCAAAATAAAAACAATTGAACTTTGAAAGAAAAATCAAAAAATATTATTTAAAAAATTTGCTTAAAACTATAGTATATAAAATATATGCTTAAATAAATTAATAAATAATATAAAATAAATAAATAATAAGGTAAATATATGCTTAAAAATATTATTGATCTCTACTGAGTTGTAGGAAATACAGGGAGGAAACTTGTGAAATATTTAATAAGTTTATACACCCGTGTTATGTGTGAGATGGATCTCCATTGCCCAGGCTTCACAGAACGGGTGTACTTTATTTTTCCACAGCTGTGGAGGCAGAAACAATTGCTTCTTAAAAAGGCGATTCCCCTCGGGGGTTGTACAAATGGAGAGAGCAGGCTTGTTTTTCCCCTTGTCGGAGCTCACAGGGGAGAACAGGGATGAAGTAAACAGATTAACACCCAGGAGAAGCAGAAGCATGAAGAGAGAAACAGCGGAGCTGCCGGGATGGACGGTCAAAGAGCCGAGAACCGAAAACAGGAGCACACCACAAGAAGCCCAAAAACACCATACAGATAATGTTTATTATAGTCCAATCTGTACGGTATGCATCTGGAATTTGGTGTCTACAGGAGCCCAGGCTGGACCTCCATGTGCTACTGATTTTATCTTTGGGGGGTCATCAAAACCAATTGTTGATGTACTGTACGGCTTAAAGGGGTTTTCCCGCAAACAAAATTAATTAAAAAAAAATATTTTAATCAATAGATCTTGGGATAATAATTTCCAAAGTTGGATGTGTTTAAAAATAATGTTCCTGTGGTGAGATAATCTCATATATGTGTCCCTGCTATGTACTGTGTAATGGATGTGTCTGACTGTACAGGGCCATGGTCTGATCATACCACATCTCCTGTGCTGAGATAATCTTTTATATGTGTCCCTGCTATGTACTGTGTAATGGATGTGTCTAACCATACAGGGACATTGTCTGATCACACCACATCTCCTGTGCTGAGATAATCTCATATATGTGTCCCTGCTATGTACTGTGTAATGGATGTGTCTGACCGTACAGGGTCATGGTCTGATCATACCACATCTCCTGTGCTGAGATAATCTTTTATATGTGTCCCTGCTATGTACTGTGCAATGGATGTGTTTGACCGTACAGGGACATTGTCTGATCATACCACATCTCCTGTGCTAAAATAATCTTATATATGTGTCCCTGCTATGTACTGTGTAATGGATGTGTCTGACCATACAGGGACATGGTCTGATCATACCACATCTCCTGTGCTGAGATAATCTTATATGTGTCCCTTCTATGTACTGTGTAATGGATGTGTCTGATCATACAGGCTCCTGTCTATCCACCCAGACCAGCCACCATGCTGCTGCACTGACACAAAGGACGGAGTCATATGCTGAGTACCTCAAACCGGCAGGTACTGGCCTGAGCAGTTGCTCATGTGGGAACTGAACCACAAACCCCCTTTCTATATATACAGAAGACTCACTTGAGAAAGGCTCAACTGGAGCCGAAACGTTGTGTGATACAACCTGTTTTTCACCTTCAAAAATAAAAAACACAAAAAGGATAATCATCTCTCTTCTTTTATTGTGTGCCGGGGATATATTTAAAGACTTTGTGATCATACAGGGACATGGTCTGATCATACCACATCTCCTGTGTCAGGGAATAAGCAAAAGGAGATACAGACACTACAGCACAGGATCATACCTTAATCTTTCCATGACGTAAAACATTTCCTTGTCTGTTTTAAAAACATGTTTTACCTCACAGAAATAAAGGTTTTATCACAGAAAACTTTTTTTACCTCACAGAAAAAATGTTTGACCTCACAGACGCAAAAGATTATACAAGCCTTACAGAGTGAGATCACAACTGATTCTTTCTTTGAGGTAAAACATTTTTTATAATCGGACAAACAGATGTTTTACCTCACAAAAAGAATCATCTATGATCCTGGTGTGTAATGTCTCTGTACTCTTTTGTGCTCTCCCCGGCCCAGCTGATGTGGCATGATGAAACCATGTTCCTGCCGGGTCAGGCACGACCAATGTGCAGTACACAGCAGGGACACATATATAAGGGTGGTTTTCAAACTGGCTTGCATTGGTGTCTGCCGAAATCCTGATGCAGTCCCTATACTTAACATAGGGACGCAGGGACATCAGGTGGCATCAGGAATTTGACTGATGCAGAGGAGTGCGGGGTTTTGTCTGCACCTCCGGCCGCATGATGTTGTGATTTGGCGGCGCGTCGAAAATCCTGATGCGTCCGGATACGGCAAAACAATGCATTGATCCTTATGAGGCCACATCTGGCCCCTGGTGAATGCAGCCAAGCCGGATCAGGACTTGACACTGAACAGAATAGAAGCGGCAGGCCTGGAGAGGGAGTGAGTCTCACTGTCTCTCGCTCTCTGCACTGGCAGTGGAGAGACGGTGATGTCCTGGCGTCCGGTCTCTGCACACACAAAGGAGCTGCCGGCGCTGGATCCAGGACAGCATGAACAAATTTTGCAGATTTGCTGACTCAGGGGATCACTTACATCCTATACATTAAATACCAATGCTCTTAGTGGGAATCCATGTAATACTTCCCATCTCCTGCGGGGGAGCTGCAGAATAACTGGACACTAGTATTTGAATATTTTTTTCCAATTTCAGCCAATTAATGAAGGCAAATATTTACTATATAAGATATCTGGCCTAAATTTATAATAGTACTCTATATTGCAAATTTTATTACTGTATATATAAATATAATAAAAAATGCTAAATAAGCCTTCATTCTGAACTATGTCATGCAGCTCCTCACCATATAATAGCACAGGCCATTAAAAAGCATGAAGCGGAAATATCAATTATAGAACCTGGCATATTCAAATAAGCAAAGGCCTCGGAAATGTACTTGCAGATAAATACGGCTAAGTGCTCACGGGAGCCGTAGCTAAGCAATCCAAAGCAGTCTGATTAATTACTGTTAATGTAACACAAATTCTGAGCACTGAACAGCTATAAACCCTGATAGAGCACAATACGTACGCTTATAAAATATACATGAAGCTGGGAACAAAAAAATTGAAAAATTAAAAATAAAAACACCATTACGTATAATTAATGGAGAACCCTATTTATCTAACTCATTCCATGATGGCAGATTGTCCCGGAGCACAAAGCCGGCCTCCGCTCAACATCCTAATGGAATAGGAAATTAATAAGTTCACTAGATATTAAAATAAATCACCTCATTGAGACCTGAGAAATGGAACCACATATCAGGACAAAACACCACAGTCCCATAAACAGAATGAAAATAATTAGAGGGGTTGTCCTATGATCAACCTAATGGCGGGTTTACACGTCGCGATATCGCAGTACAATTTCAATCAAAAGTCACGTGGTTCAATCGTTGGACCCGATATCGTGCCTGCGTTGTATGGTGTGAACGTCCAATGCGATGCAGGAACGATGTCAATGCGATATCGGGGATCGAATGAGCGTGCTATTCAATGCCCCGATATTGCATAGCGATTGAAGCCAGATCGTGCTGTGTAAACACCCAATTACGATGCGATTTGATACGTCACCCATTCACTCCCATGTTAACTATGCGATCCTGGATTGGGAGGCGGAGACATCGCACGGACGTTGTATTACGATATCGCAGCGTCTAAACAGTCAATGCGATGCGGGTGAAACGTGCACTAATTGCGCGCTCCCGCGCCATTGAGTTGCGATATCGAAACGATATCGTGGCGTGTAAACCCACCATCAGATTGTTGAGATACAGCTGGCAGACCCCGACTGTGTGAATGAAGAAGCTGTGAGCATGTGCGACCACCACTCTTACAGACAGTGAATGGAGTAGTGGTCGCACATGCTCACTGCTGCTGTTCCATTCACACAGCAAACTTTAAGGCCCCGTCACACCTTCCAACACCTTCCAACATCGGCTGCGCGGGTGCGTGCTCGCTTCCGACATCGCAGCCTAGCTGTCACACGGCAAGATGTTGCCGGTGACGGTGCTGCAATGTTGGCGGCGCGATCGCTCGCTGGGCTGGGATCATTCAGGAAAACCTGTCAACTCCGACTTGAACAACTATCATTGTTAAATCGTGCGTTTACACACAACGACGCAACAACGATGTCGTTTCAACATCGTTCCTGATGTCACTTTTGAACGACGTCGGAAACGATGTTGAAAGCTGTGACGATACCTTAAGACACACTTATCACTGATGGTTGCACATGCGCACTTCGGCTACGTTCACGAAGAGGATTTTGAACACTCAGTTCTCATCACTGGTCTTCGCACAAACTCAGTCCAGCTACATTCACACAAAAAGACGTTTGGACGCTCTGTTCTCATCAGCGGTCTTCGCACAAGCTCACTTCAGCTACATTCACACAGCGGACCTTTGGACACTCAGCTATAGGTGGTCGCATATGGTCACTTCAGCTACAATTCACACACCAGACTTTTGGACACTTAGTTCTCATTGGTGGTTACACATGGTCACTTCAGCTACATTCACATAGCGGACTAATTTTGAATGCTGCGTTGTAGGTGGGGTCGCACATGCTCACTTCAGCTACATTCATACAGCGTACATTTGGACACTGCGTTATAGGTGGTCGCACATGCTCACTTCAGCTACATTCATAAAGCGTACATTTGGACACTCCGTTATAGGTGGTCGCACATGCTCACTTCAGCTACATTCATACAGCGTACATTTGGACACTCCGTTATAGGTGGTCGCACATGCTCACTTCAGCTACATTCATACAGCGTACATTTGGACGCTCCGTTATAGGTGGTCGCACATGCTCACTTCAGCTACATTCATACAGCGGACTTATGGACACTCCGTTCTCATCCGTGGTGGTCGCACATGCTCACTTCAGCTACATTCATACAGCGTACATTTGGACACTCCGTTATAGGTGGTCGCACATGCTCACTTCAGCTACATTCATACAGCGGACTTATGGACACTCCGTTCTCATCCGTGGTGGTCGCACATGCTCACTTCGCCTACATTTACAGAGGAGTTAGAACACTCCATTTTCATCACTGGTGGTCACAGATGATCACTTCCACAGCTCCATTCACACAGTGGACATTTGAACACTCCGTTCTCATCAGTGGTGGCCGCACTCAGTGCTGTGGAGTCAGTAAGCCGATGAACTCTGGCTCCAGACTCTACAGCCCTGGTTGCACATGCTCACTTCAGCTACATTTACTAAGAGGACTTTGCACACTGTTCTCATCAGTGGTGCTTCACATGCTCACTATCACTGCACCATACACACAATGAATTGTGGACATTCCCTTCATAGGGTGATACTGATTATGATTATCTATCCTTAGGAAAAGGTCATCACACTCATATCTGAGGTTCTGACACCCAGCAACTAGAGCTGTGGAGTCGGAGCCCATTTTGGTGGAGTCAGTAGAAAATGGACCAATTCTGATTCCCACAATATATAACAAATTGGGTACAACAGTTCAATATATAAATATATTGGTTATAGTAATATAATAATGATTAAATGCCTGATGATACCATTGCAGTGCAATAAATTTATCACCTAAACATGAGCCTTCTATGAAGGAGTCAGAGTCAGTGAAATTACTGAGTCGAAAACAGTGGTTTGGCTTACCGAGTCCACAGCCCTGCCAGCAACCACTCAATTAGCTTTTGCCATGCATCAAGGTCAATTTCTATTTTTAGCAAGTACTTGAGTATAGCATTAAGGATAAAAAAATCAGGAGCACAATGGGACCAAGGGGCACAAAGGCACCAAAGAGTGCAACGAGACCAAAGGGCACAAAGGGACCAAAGAGTGCAAAGAGACCAAAGGGCACAAAGGGACCAAAGAGCGCAAAGAGACCAAAGGGCACAAAGGGACCAAAGAGTGCAAAGAGACCAAAGGGCACAAAGGGACCAAAGAGCGCAAAGGGACCAAAGAGCGCAAAGGGACCAAAGAGCGCAAAGGGACCAAAGAGCGCAAAGGGACCAAAGGGCAAGAAGGGACCAAAGGGCACAAAGGGATCATAGAGTGCAAAGGGACCATAGAGCAAAAAGGGTAAAAAAGGACCAAAGTGCACAAAGAGACCAGAAACCACAAAGGGACCAAAGACGACAAAGGGCACAAATTACTTTTAATACATGTCAATTTCGCAAACTACCCTTCACATTTGCAAAACATTTGGAAATTGACACCCATGAGTAAGCAAGTCTATATTGCATGTGTCTCATCCTCCTTTCTGGAAAGGTCCCATAGCACTTATTCTTCGCCCTTCAACATTCATATCCTGCCTCCTTAAAATACAAAGCAAAAAACTTCCAGAATAGCTAGATTCATGAAAGTGTATGAAGATCCAGGAGGACGGCTGACACTTATGGGAATCCAGGTGGTCTTTCCTATAACCCCACCACCCCTCCTCCCCCTCCCACGCAGAACCAAGAACCTTCTGGATATTTCAGTAAAGATGACAAGTATGATATTCTATGGTGTCCAAAACCCATTATTAGGGAATATTCCTACATATTATATGGATTTTCAGAATTGTGTAAAGATTACTTTTAATATTCCTCCAATGTAATACTTGCACACAATCACAGTCGTGATCAAGCGGCTACAACAAATAGTGGAAGGCGATGCCTGAACTAGGAGTATTAGGTAGAGGCTAACCAGACAAGATCCCGCTATACAAAGTCATCAGAGCACAACGTTCATCGCTCTATTGAACCCACAGCTAATTAGCAGTTTGATGATTCGAGGCGGAAGCTTTCTAAATGTCAGTCTGTCTGCTAGATTGCACATTACCAACATGAAAGTGCAATTAAAAGCGGCAAAAAAACCACAAACACCCATTTGTTCACTTGTCTACCTGTAAGTTACCCGCCAATCTTCAAACTAAATCCAGGACCTTTTGCTCTCAAGGCAAATGGGAATCCTTTTAAAGGGGTTGAGTAAGATAGTGATGACCAACAGCAAATCTGTCCATCACTCGTCACACCAACCAACCAGCTGCAGTCAGTACGCAGCAACACCACAGCGCCACGCACTGTAGTGGCCATTCTTGGGTACTGCAACTTGGCTATTTGAAGTGAATGAGTTAAATAAACGTGTCAACAGGGGCTTCTAACAGAGGAGGACTCATTTAGTGATTCAGTGTGATCCTTCATGAAGCAATACTGTTCTTAATTGTACATACAAATCTTAAAGGGGTTTTCCTTCTCTTCATAGATCGGTGTTTTTGGATAGTGCTTGTTATTCCGAGCTTTTTTACAATTTATTGCTTATTAAAGTTTTGAGTCGTTCCTGAGATATTAATACTTTTATTTCATTTACACCTCGTTGCTATGGAGACCGACCACCGCTGCAAGTCAGTAGTATCAGTACAGTGCTTACAAGCTCTTTTCTATTGAGCTTTCAGTGTTTTGAAGCTGGCGGGGATCGCTGGAGAGCGCTGTTACCTCCCAACAATGGCCAGCTTCACTGCAGTGTTTACAAACCACACATGCAGCGGTGGTCGGTCTCCCAGGCAACAAGATATCAACAAAAGAAAAAAGGAATATCTCAAGAACGGATGCCAATTTTAATAAGCAGTAAATTGCAAAAACGCTTGTTTTTACAAGCACTATCCAAAAAATATCCATGTATGAAAATGGGAATAACCCCTTTAAAATACTATTTTGCCAGCATACAGGTAATTAGAATTAAAATCTACAGTTCCACTGGAGCCTAGATAAGCAGGTTAACCCACTGTTCACACTAAATTCCATGTTTTATCTTGATGTATGCACTGGCACACAAACTCAACCTACCCATAAAGCCTCTCCAGGCCCAATAGGTCCTAAATGTGTATTTTCTGGGCTGGTAAAGGTTAATATGAACAATACAGTTCACGGTTTGTTATCTTGAAATATCAAATTTGTTGGTGTAAATATTCTATCAAATTCTAGGAATTTTGGAATATTTAGGTTATGTTGCCATGGCGATCAGGATAGAAGTCGTCGATATATCTGTCAAAAAATGAACAATTTTTTTAACACAAAAGCCTTTTTATCTGGGTTTTTGATAGTTTTCACTTGCTCCTTATTCTTTCAATGTGCGGCTTTTATGTTCGCCATTGGGGAGGGGTGTGACGTCTGTCTGAGGATACAACCATAAAAAGGCTCCAGGCAGGCTAGACACAAGACGCTCCATTAGGGAGAACCCAAAAAACACTAACACCTTTAACTCCTATACAGGAATCTGAAATTACAACAGGATCCAGGAGATGCTGCCTATGGAAGGGACCGGAATAGTAGCCAAGTAGGGCCAAAAGCTGGGAGGTCAGGAAAGGGACATAATCATGATCCGATAGTGTAGTCAGGTCAAAACCAAGATCGCAGCAATGTACAAATTGTGAGAGGAGAAGCTTCTAAAACACAGGCCGGGGTAGAACTATTCAAGACAGAGACTAGTCAGGGGAATAAAAAGCTATTTCTGGCAGCTTCCAGCAGAAAGCTGAAGGTATTAGTAGGGTGTGGTGCTTTCCAATACAATGAAGCTATGAGTTAATGACTTTAGCTGGACAGCACACACACGCTCTGTCAGACTGAAGCACAACAGATCCCAGCCACTCTGCGCTCCAGAGTCTCCAGCGCCACCTACAGGGCGAATACGGCAGTACCAGGTCACACAAGCAGATGTCTATGGGGCACACTCTGGTGGGGATGCGACATGGGGTTTTGGTTTTCTTTACGTTTTCGGCTTCTTATAAACAGCTTTGCACATACGAAACTCTGGGGTGAAGTTTATCACATTGTGGCAGAACACTTTAAATAAAAAAATAAGTTTAAAGATAGGAATTGCATTTTTATTTAGCACAAAGTTTATCAACTACCTGGGGCTTAGTGCCGCAAAAAAGGTCAACAAACGCCCACAAGGCGAAAAAAGAGAAACGTAGGTGACGATTTGGGCTCTAAATCCGAAAAATGTGGCGTTTTTGGCCCAATATTCCAGCAGGACATCGAAGTCCTGCAATCAGTCACACAGCGGCACAGACGGCGGCGGAGGCAGAATGAATGAAATGTTCCTTTTCATTGGCTTTAAGGCATTAATAATGTATGAAAGGCCACTGATTGCATTGATAAGGTGATGGAAAATAACCCTTTGTAGGTGCGAGTTCTCTTTAATCGACCATTTCTCAGCCTGGCTGCTCGCGCATTTCTCCGGGGTTCTGGTGCGCACAAAGCTTTTCAAGTGCTCAGATGCTTTTTTTTGGTTGGGGGGGATGATAAGACATACAAAGCAGAGGGATCACAGCCGCATTCAGACGCTCCAGTCTGACAAATACGCTCGTACGCAATGTACTTATTGTGCGAGCTGGAGCAGAACAACCACAGACCAAGAGTTTACAAGATAGAGAACACTGGCTGGAGAAGGATCGCTCGGCTGAATGCATCTTATGGCTGTACATGACGGGAAGGCAGGCTGGTATAGTCCTCCCTTTATCCTGCTTTTTGCTCTTGCTATGATACAATCACACAGATCACAAGTTCCTAATGTATTCTTTAAAGTGTACGTGTCTGTTCGCACAAAGCCCGCTGAAAGCTAACAAACTGCATATTGTGCACGTCGGTCTATTATGTCTGGGAACAATCCTCATTCTGTGTACCTTGCCATCACCTCCTGGACAGTCCCTCTGTCAGCACTCCGGGTGCTGGAACTTCCTAGCCCTCATTTTTCAATTGTTCAATGGTGTGTTTGTACTGAACAGAAAACCTGCCAGACAGGAGAGCATGAGCAGAGGTGACGTCTTGTATCCACCTCTTGTAATCCTCTGTTGTTTGTAGAAAAGCCAATAGAGAGATGGACAGTCTTCTTTCTGGACTCTGCCAACACTATGGGTACAGGAACTTTCCCTTATTTTCAGTTTTCAATTGTCCATTGGCTTGTTTGTACTGAACAGAAAACCTGCCAGAGCATGAGCATGGAGAGCATGAGCAGAGAGGCAAAGAGCTGTACCCACCTCTTGTAATCCTCTGTTCTTTGTAGAAAAGCCAATAGAGAGATGGAAAGTCTTTATCAGCACTCTGTCAACACTATGGGTACTGGAACTTTCCCTTATTTTCAGTGTTCAATTGTCCAATGGTGTGTTGCACTGAAGAGACAACCTGCCAGACAGGAGAGCATGAGCAGAGGTGACGTCTTGTATCCACCTCTTGTAATCATCTGTTCTTTGTAGAAAAGCCAATAGAGAGATGGACAGTCCCTCTCTATCAGCACTAGGCCAACACTATGGGTACAGGAATGTTCCCTTATTTTCGGTTTCATTTGTCCAATAGTGTGTTTGCACTGAACAGACAACCTGCCAGACAGGAGAGCATGAGCAGAGTGACGTCTTGTATCCACCTCTTGTAATCATCTGTTCTTTGTAGAAAAGCCAATAGAGAGATGGACAGTCCCTCTCTATCAGCACTAGGCCAACACTATGGGTACAGGAATGTTCCCTTATTTTCGGTTTGCATTTGTCCAATAGTGTGTTTGCACTGAACAGACAACCTGTCAGACAGGAGAGCATGAGCAGAAAGGCAAAGACTTGTACCCACCTCCTGTTCTTTGTAGAAAAGCCAATAGAGAGAATTCTGTGTGTTTGTGAGCATCTTTTTGGGAGAAGAAACAGTTACCACCCGTTCAGCACTTGAAGTATTAATATCATAACCCCTTACCGATAAATGATGTAACAATTCTGGATATTTACTGCACTTGTTGTGATCTGAGTACTCCAATCATGGGTACTGGTACTTTTGTTCCCTCATTTTTCAGCAGACGTTGTCCAATAGTGTGTTTGCACTGAACAGACAACCCACCTCTGCTGTGGTAGTGTGCTGCTCAGCAGACAGGAGAGCATGAGCAAGGAGACAGAGATATACCCCAACCTCCTGTATTCCCCTGTTCTTTGTAGAAAAGCCAATGGAGAGCTGGACAGGCCCTCCATATCAGCACTCAGCTAACACTATAGGTAACGGAAGCTCCTTTCCCTCATTTTTCAGCAGTAATTGTCCAATAGTGTGCCTGGTACTGAACAGAAAACCCGCCTCTGCTGTGGTAGTGTGCTGCTCAGCAGACAGGAGAGCATGAGCAAAGAGACAAAGACTTGCCCCAACCTCCTGGAATCCTCTGATCATTGCAGAAAAAGCCAATAGAAAGTTTTCTGTGTGTTTATGAGCATCTTTTTTGGAAAAAGAAACAGGTATTACCACCCGTTCATTATATTAATAATGAATATCAATCATATCATACCCTCTTAGTGATGAGTGACGTACAATTCTTGCCATTTACTGCCCCTGCTGTGATCAGAGAATCCCAATGATGGATACTGGAGATTCCTTCCCTCATTTTTTAGATTTCAATTGTTCAATGGTGTGTTTGTACTGAACAGCTAACCTGTCAGACAGGAGAGCATGAGCAGAGAGGCAAAGACGTGCCCCGACCTCCTGTAATCATCTGTTCTTTGTGGAAAAGCCAATAGAGAACTGGACAGTCTTTATCAGCACTCTGCCAACCCTATGGGTACTGGAACGTTCCCTCATTTTTTAGTTTTCAATTGTCCAATGGTGTGTTTGTACTGAACAGCTAACCTGCCAGACAGGAGAGCATGAGCAGAGAGGCAAAGACTAGTCCCCACCTCTTGTAATCTCCTGTTCATTGCATTTTCTGAGTGTTTGAGATAATCTTTTTGAGAGAAGAAACAAGAAACAATTAAATGTAGGCATGTATTAAACCTGATGGTTCCGATTCAGGTTGATGATCAATATCTCCCACCCAATGAGCAGTGCTATCCGGAGCACACGGCACTGTTCTGATTATAACGCGGCCCTATAAGCACACACTACATTCCCTTTAGGTTTTTATGGCTATTCTGACAGTAATAGGCATAGGTTTGCAGCCGGGGCTCTACACACGGCTGTATAACGGCGCTGGAGACTTCCTGCTTTGCTTATTAGAACCTCGGCTTCGTTAATTAAATAAAAATACACTGACGGAAAGATTAAAAGAGTCGCTCAGGTTTAATAAGACGCTGAAGCTGCAGTATTACGTATTCCCAGCATGAAAACTTTTTTCTTTCCAGCAGACATAAGCAACAAATGAAAGACTAGGCGTATTTAACCCTTTTATAGCAGGAAGAGCCGAAGACGCTCGACACCAGTCTACGTGCAGAGAGGATTCTCTATGAAGGCAATGACGGAACATGGAACCCACAAGTTCAATGTTCTGGTTATTTACGAGCAGCAGTCACGGTTCACTTTGGATCAGGGATGATTACTATAACATCTCCAAAGCCTGAGGTTGAGATCTCTGCCAGCTTCACAGCCACATACTCTATCCAGGAGGAGAAGGGTCTGGTAGACAGGCCACAACCTATGGAAACTTCTTATTTTTCCTATATTAGGTAATGGTGCAGTAAAGACTAATGCTGAGGAGACCTAAAGGGGGATTCCTGGAGATAAAATGATTTGTACAGTCCCTGCCCTCCTACATGATGAAGCTGAGCCGTACACTGCAGTTCTAGAGTCTATAGATTGCTTATGATTCAATAAAATCATATCTGTTCCTCAGCTCTCACCCCTCCCTTAGGGGACAGTGAAATTCAGTGATGCTGCTGCAGTGACCAGAGATGTGTCAGGGGTGTGGACCCAGGGGGCTCCAGTATCATCTTACATTCCTGCCCCCTCACACTTCTGTATGAACAATGGGCATAGCTGCCGGCCCTATTGTCACACTGCAATCCTGTCCCTTATATACATTTTAAGTAATGTTAGAACAAGGGTGTTCTCTTTTCAAATATCAATTATGTCACCAAGAAGATATAAATAGAGTTGTGGCCAAAAGTATTGACACCCCTGCAATTCTGTCAGATAATACTCAGTTTCTTCCTGAAAATGATTCAATCACAAATTCTTTGGTATTATCATCTTCATCTAATTTGTCTTCAATGAAAAAACACAAAAAGAATTGTCCTAAAGCCAAATTGGATATAGTTCCACACCAAACATAAAAAGGGGGTGGACAAAAGTATTGGCACTGTTAGAAAAATCATGTGATACTTCTCTAATTTGTGTAATTAACAGCACCTGTAACTTACCTGTGGCACCTAACAGGTGTTGGCAATAACTAAATCACACTTGCAGCCAGTTGACATGGATTAAAGTTGCCTCAACCTCTGTCCTGTGTCCTTGTGTGTACCACATTGAGCATGGAGAAAAGAAAGAAGACCAAAGAACTGTCTGAGGACTTGAGAAACCAAATTGTGAGGAAGCATGAGCAATCTCAAGGCTACAAGTCCATCTCCAAAGACCTGAATGTTCCTGTGTCTACCGTGGCAGTGTCATCAAGAAGTTTAAAGCCCATGGCATTGTGGCTAACCTCCCTAGATGTGGACGGAAAAGAAAAATTGACGAGAGATTTCAACGCAAGATTGTGCGGATGGTGGATAAAGAACCTCGACTAACATCCAAACAAGTTCAAGCTGCCCTGCAGTCCGAGGGTACAACAGTGTCAACCCGATCTATCCGTCGGCGTCTGAATGAAAAGGGACTGTATGGTAGGAGACCCAGGAAGACCCCACTTCTTACCCCGAGACATAAGAAAGCCATGCTGGAGTTTGCCAAAACTTACCTGAGAAAGCCTAAAACGTTTTGAAGAATGTCTCTGTCAGATGAGACAAAGTAGGCTTTTGGGGCAAAGGCATCAACATAGAGTTTACAGGAGAAAAAAAGAGGCATTCAAAGAAAAGAACACGGTCCCTACAGTCAAACATGGGGAGGTTCCCTGATGTTTTGGGGTTGCTTTGCTGCCTCTGGCACTGGACTGCTTGACCGTGTGCATGGCATTATGAAGTCTGAAGACTACCAACAAATTTTGCAGCATAATGTAGGGCCCAGTGTGAGAAAGCTGGGTCTCCCTCAGAGATGGGTCTTCCACCAGGACAATGACCCAAAACACACTTCAAGACAGCACTAGAAAATGGTTTGAGAGAAAGCACTGGAGACTTCTAAGGTGGCCAGCAATAAGTCGAGACCTGAATCCCATAGAACACCTGCGGAGAGATCTACAAATGGCAGTTTGGAGAAGGCACCCTTCAAATATCAGGGACCTGGAGCAGTTTGCCAAAGAAGAATGGTCTAAAATTCCAGCAGAGCATTGTAAGAAACTCATTGATGGTTACCGGAAGCAGTTGATTGCAGTTATTTTGGCTAAAGGTTGTGCAACCAAGTATTAGGCTGAGGGTGCCAATACTTTTGTCTGGTCCATTTTTGGAGTTTTCTGTGAAATGATCAATGTTTTGCTTTTTGCTTCATTCTCTTTTGTGTTTTTTTCATTGAAGACAAATTAAATGAAGATAATAATACCAAAGAATTTGTGATTGCAATCATTTTCAGGAAGAAACTGAGTATTATCTGACAGAATTGCAGGGGTGTCATACTTTTGGCCACAACTGTACATGCTGTGATCTTCTGTTGTACAAGCTATATACTGCATAATGTGTGCTGCCATGTATCAGGCTAGGAGCAGAGGACAGAGCACTGCATTGATTGATTCAGCACTGCCATGGTCTCCCCTCCCCCATACCAACTTAGTATCTTCCTGTCCCCTGAAACTTTAGCACTATGCATGACTGAATTGCTCTATACCCTAAGGAGGGGTGGGGGGGGAGTGCAGAGGAGCAGGTATGATTTTATTGATTTATAAGCGATCTATAGACCCTAGATCTGCAGTGTACGGCTCTGCTTCATTATGTAGGAAGGCAGGGACTGTACAAAAAAAAAAATCTCTCTCCCCGGAGTTCTCCTTAAGAGGAAACCACTGCAGACTTGTGGATTCAGCTCTAAACAATCAGACAGTAGTCATAGCGAGCACCATCATGCTCAGGTCTCGAGATGAGTCAGGTGGGAAGCACGGATGGGATTGAGTGTAACGGAAGTCGATGGGAAACCTGAGAATTCTTTTTTTTTTTTTTTTTAAAGAGTTTTCCATTGACTTCTATATACTCGGTACTCATCTCCATCTGAGCGTCCGACCTGTTCGTTTTGAGTATTGAGCACCCGAGCATGATAGTGCTCACTCATCAACAATAGTACAAACAATTAATTTTCATATCCTCCCTGATTAGTATTTTTCAGCCTATTGCTTCTCATGGAAGAGTGTCTCTCTCTGTAATACATGCTGAGTGTGAGGTGTGTGTGTGTAACCAGTAGACCTCATCAGCACAGCTTCTATCCTCATAGTGACGGGCCAAATTTTTCTGATGTGTGTCAGTATGTTGCAATAACTCTGCAATGTTTCAACACATCCTACTGCTCTTGAGATTGTGTTATCTTGACAATATATTTTATGATTATGGTAAATTTAGGTCGATAAGGCTTGTGTTTATGTATAACACCAGAGATTTTCAAAAAATTAGCAGTTTCCAAATTTGGACAATTACCCCTTTAAAGCAGATAATCACTCCACACAAAATGACAACATTCACCTCATGCCTGTTTTACTACAGCACTATCAATAAATGTTTTTATTTTCTTAGGATGTTAAAATATTTAAAATAGAAGTTTTTTGTTTTCTTTTAGGAAATTTACAAAACCTAATTTTTCTAGGGGCCTATTCAGGTTTGAAGTGACTTTGGGGTACCTCGTACTCCTTTTTTTTTTCTATGCTTTCTGACAAATGTTTTTCTCTTCCCTCCCTGACACTGTAGCTGCTGTCTCATCCCTCCACGCTGGGGAGATTTGTGTAATCATCAGTCTCCTACCTCAACCACAGAAAACAGGGGGAGCGTCCAATTTGTAAATAAAAAACTTGCTGAGCTTGCATCTAGATTAAAGTGCACCTGTCACCAGTTTTGGGGGTTGTAAACCTTGCCCACCACCATGACCATGATATAAGTGGGGTTCCTGTAACCCCTTTATACCCTCACACGTTCCCCTGCACCTCAGAAAACCAGTTTTAATTTGTCCTGCGCTGTATGCAAACTACTTTTTAAGGGTTATAAAGGGGGTTTGCACACTGTGGTCATCATGGCTCCATGGAAAAGCCGCCCCTCCTGACGGTATGAAAGTGAATGACAGCAACGTCATCCACACAATGCCCGAGTGTTACGCCTGCGCAGTGGCGCCTCACTGTGTCCTATTGAAGAGCCAGTGATTCCACTGCGCAGGCGCAAGACATTGGGCGCTGTGTGGCTGATCTGAAAGATGAGCTGGGGAGTATTTTCAGGGGTTGTCTTCTATTTTTCCATGAACAATGATCCATGTTTAATCTTTTGAGGGTGTCTTTTTTTTGGGGGCTGACTGCTTTTTCTTTTGGGGGTGTCTGCTTTCTTCTGGGTGCTTTCTCTCTTTTGGGGGTGACTTTTCTTCTGGGTGCTTCCTCTCTTTTGGGGGTGACTGCTTTCTATTTCTTTTGGGGGTGACTGCTTTCTTTTAGGTGTTTCTTCTCTTTGGGGGGTGCCTGCTTTCTTCTGGGTGTTTCCTCTTTTAGGGGTGTCTGCTTTCTTTTTTGGGGACTGACAGCTTTCTTTTTGTTTGGGGGTGTCTGCTGTCTTTTAGGTGTTTCCTCTCTTCTGGGAATGACTGGTTTCTTTTGGGTGTTTCCTCTCTTTTGGGGGTGTCTGCTTTCTTTGGGTGTTTCCTCTCTTTTGGGGGTGTCTGCTTTCTTTTACTTTTGGAGGTGACTGCTTTCTATTCCTTTTGGGGGTGTCTGCTTTCTTTTGGGTGTTCTACTACTACTACTGGTTTCTTCTACTTTTGAGGGTGTCTGCTTTCTTTTACTTTTGGGGGTGCCTTTCTTTTACTTTCGGGGGTGTCTACTTTCTTTTGCTTGTTTCCTCTTTTCTGGGGGTGTCTTTCTTTTGGTTGTGTCTTCTCTCTCCTTTGGGGGTGTCTGCTTTCTTTTTCTTTTGGGTGTTTCCTCTCTTTAGAGGCATCTGCTTTTTGGTTGCATCTTCTCTCTCTGCCTGTTTTCTTTTTCTTTTGGGGGTGTCTACTTTTTTGGGGTGTCTTTTGGAAGTGTCTGGTTTCTTCTACTTTTGAGGGTGTCTGCTTTCTTTTGGGTGTTCCTCTCTTGAGTGTGTCTGCTTTCTTTTACTTTCAGGGTGTCCACTTTCTTTTACTTTTGGGAGTGTCTGCATTCTTTTGGTTGTTTCCTTTCTCTTATGGAGGCGTCTGGTTTCTTTTGGTTGTTTCTTCTCTTCTGGGGGTGTCTGCTTTCTTTTGGTTGTTTCCTCTCTTTTCTGAGGGTGTCTGGTTTCTTTTGTGTGTTTCCTCTTTTTTGGGGGTGTCTACTTTCTTTTGGTTATGTCTTCTCTTCTGGGGGTGTCTGCTTTCTTTTGGGCGTTTCCTCTCTTTTGGGGGTGTCTGCTTTCTTTTGGTTATGTTTTCTCCTTCTGTGGGTGACTGCTTTCGTTTAAGCGATTCCTCTCTTCTGGGGGTGTCTGCTTTCTTTTGGTTGTTTCCTCTCTTTCGGGGGTGTTTGCTTTCTTTTGGTTGTTTCCTCTCTTTCGGGGGTGTTTGCTTTCCTTTGGTTATGTCTTCTCTCTTCTGGGGGGGTGTGCTTTCTTTTGGGTGTTTTCACCTCTTGGGGGTGTGTCTGCTTTCTTTTGGTTGTTTATTCTTTTCTGGGGGGTGGGTCTGCTTTCTTTTGGCTGTTTATTCTCTTCTAGGGGTGTCTGCTTTCTTTTGGTTGTTTCCTCTCTTTTGGGGGTGTTTGCTTTCTTTTGGTTATGGCTTTTCTCTTCTGGGGATGTCTGCTTTCTTTTGGTTATGTCTTCTCTTCTGGGGGTGTCTGCTTTCTTTTGGGCGTTTCCTCTCTTTTGGGGGTGTCTGCTTTTCTTTTGGGGTTTGTTTCCTCTCTTTTGGGGGGTCTGCTTTCTTTTGCGTATTCCTCTCTTTGGGGGGGTCTGCTTTCTTTTGGTTATGTCTTCTCTTTTCGGGGGGTCTGCTTTCTTTTGGGTCTTCTCTTTGGGGGTGTCTGCTTTCTTTTGGTGTTTCCTCTCTTTGGGGGGTGTCTGCTTTCTTTTGGTTGTTTCCTCTCTTTCGGGGGTGTTTGCTTTCTTTTGGTTATGTCTTCTCTCTTCCGGGGGTGTGTGCTTTCTTTTGGTTGTTTCCTCTCTTTGGGGGTGTCTGCTTTCTTTTGGTTGTTTCCTCTCTTTCGGGGGTGTTTGCTTTCTTTTGGTTGTTTCCTCTCTTGGGGGTGTTGCTTTCTTTTGGTGTTTTCGCCTCTTTGGGGGGTGTCTGCTTTCTTTTGGTTGGTTTTCTTCTTCTGGGGGGGGGTCTACTTTCTTTTGGTTGTTTCTCTCTCTTTCTGGGGTGTCTATTTTTTTGGTGATCTCTTGGAGTCGTTTTCTGATATCTCAGATCCTTATTTAGCTGCCCAGGCACTTCTTTATTGAACCATAATTTGGGTTTATTTTTGGAGTAGGGTCTATATTTTAAGTCCCAAAACCAGTAAATCCTTCTAGGGTTTATTTTGGGGGTAGGTCTTATTTTTGGGGTAATAAGGTAGTATATTATATATTTATTCATAGGAAATTTGTGTTTCTGAGTAGAAACCATTTCCTTGAGGTTCATGAGTGGCAAGCGATTGACAATCCTGCTGGGAGGTTGATGCTCTTTTATATGTAAAGCATCAGGTCCCACCGGGCTACGGCAACACGACTTCAAAGCCTGACCCTTTGTACAGACATTTCTTGCTCTCAGAATTAGGCTTCCTTTTACTTTTCCCTTCGACGTGCCGGACATACCAAGGTCCTTCACTCATCATTAAAAGATTATATGATGGCGTTATTATGCCCATGCAGCAGATTTCCTGGTCTGATGGCTTGTTAAAAGAAAGGTCATTTGTGAAAAAAAAATATACACACAGAGATTAAACAACGTCCCCAAGGTGTCATGTAGATGTGCAAAAAACTAAATTAACTACATGAATGCTCAGCAGCCACCTGCCATCGTGTATCCATCAATCGACATACATTTTTTACACCAGAACCTTATGCTTTACACTGCAGCTCGTCTTGTTCAGACTAGCTTTATACTGAACACACAAGCCCAACAGAACGTCAATGAATGGAGATCATAGGAAGCAATCCTAAAAAAGTAATAAATCTACAAGTAAACTACAAACGAGAAAGAATATATGAATATACAAAGAGGGAAAGCAGCGGCTGGGCAAGAGGCAAAGCATGCGGGTGGCTGGGCAAGAGGCAAGGCGTGAGCGCAAGCAGAAAGCAAGACGAGATGGCAAGCAGGAGGCAAGGTGCGCAGGCAAAAGGCAAGCTGCGCAGGTGAACGGGCGCGGGCATGCAGGAGGCGAGGCGCGAGGGCAAGCAGGAGGCGAGGCGCGAGGGCAAGCAGGAGGCGAGGAGCGAGGGCAAGCAGAAGGCGAGGAGCGAGGGCAAGCAGGAGGCGAGACGCAAGGGCAAGCAGGAGGCGAGACACAAGGGCAAGCAGGAGGGGAGAGGGTAAGCAAGAGGTGAGGAGCAAGAGCAAGCAGGAGGCGAGGCCCGTGGGCAAACAGGAGGTGAGGCGCGTGGGAAAGCAGAAGGCAAGGCACGCGGGCAAGCAGGAGGCGAGGCGCGCGGGAAAGCAGGAGGTGAGGCGCACGGGCAAGCAGGAGGCGAGGAGCAAGGGCAAGCAGGAGGCGAGGGCAAGCAGGAGGCGAGGAGCGAGGGCAAGCAGAAGGCAAGGCGCGAGCGCAAGCAGGAGGCGAGGCGCGATCGCAAGCAGGAGCCAAGGCGCGAGGGCAAGTAGGAGGCGAAGCGCGAGGGCAAGCAGGAGGCGAGGCGCGAGGGCAATAAGGAGGCGAGGCGCGAAGGCAAGCAGGAGGCGAGGCGCGAGGGCAAGCAGGAGGCGAGGCGCGAGGGCAAGCAGGAGGCGAGGCGCGAGGGCAAGCAGGAGGCAAGGTGCGAGGGCAAGCAGGAAAGAGGCAAAGCGCGAGGGAAAGCAGGAGGCAAAGCGCGAGGGCAAGCAGCAGGCAAGGCGCGAGGGCAAGCAGGAGGCGAGAGGGTAAGCAGGAGGCAAGGCATGAGGGCAAGCAGGAGGCGAGGGAAAGCAGGAGGCGAGAGCAAGCAGGAGGCGAGAGCAAGCAGGAGGTGAGGTGCGAGGGCAAGCAGGAGGCGAGGCGTGAGGGCCAGCATTAACCCCAATAATAGAATGCATGGAGCTTCTACGTTAAGTGATCCTATTAACCATCAAGTAAGTGATTGCAGAAGACAGAGTATCAGATAAGTCATCCAAAGCCTTGAGTGACCTATGCTAGCCTCTTACTCTGGACAGCTGTCTCATGATGTGCATGCATGGGGGACCTCTTGACTACCCGAACAAAAAATACAAATTTTTTTTTTTTTTTTTAATTACAGAAATGAAACACAAATTATGAAATAGTTTTAAAATATTTAATGCTTGACAAAATTCTGCTACTCCTTAACTGAAAGCCAAATATGACACCCAAAATAATGAAATATACAACCTAGTGCGGTCTCACACATTATCAGTAATGGCTGCTTGTGACTTGTTCTCATTTTGACTTGCACTTGTTAGAGCCACTTGAGTGACGGCAGTGACAATATAATAATGAAGGTGTATTAATGTGAAAAACATTGTTATCGTTTGCTCCGTACATTTCTGATTAACCATTACAATGTTGTTCTCAGGTGCCGAGCCGTGGTGGAGTATAATTTGCGTTAATTACATGTTGTCGTGTTCCTCCTCCATCATTGTGTTGTCAGCTAATTCATTTTGTTTTCCTTTTAGATCATTCAAACCTGAGCTGGAAAAAAAATTGCCGTTGTCTTCACATTACCGGTGTACAAAGATGTGGAAAAATTACTATCAACTAAAATTATCCTCGTTTCTACCCCAATTTATACCATGATACGTAAATGTCACAACTAGACATGGGAGAATCCAATCACCATACCCGATCCACCGGACAAATAAGGAATTCAAGGCCGTAGGATGGTGAGGAAGAAGATGGAGATCACTAATCTGTGATCGTAGGATGGTGAGTAAGGAGATGAAGGTCACTATGCTGTGACCGTAGGAAGGTTAGTAAGGAGATGAAGGTCACTAATACGACTACGTGATGTATCCAAGGAACTGTCCCCAAACGTTTGTGACAGGCTAATTAACATGGACTCTTCCCAGCTGAGCATCTCTTCCATATATAGGGAATTTAGGGTCATTCTGTCACCGAGTGGGGACTCGGGATTGTTCTCCGTGTGGAGGAGATATTTGGAGGATGATTCAGTGCAGGACAGTATTTTGACAGGGTGGGATAAAGTACGGCGCTATATTTCCAGTGAACAGTGGAGAGATTCACATTTCCGCATCATTCATGCGATGGTATACGGATTTAACTTCCCGCGTTCTGTATCCAATCCAGATCGCCTACTTAATTGCCCGAAATGTCAGCGGGAAAAAACGGATATGATACATGGTATATGGAAATGCCCTAAGGTCCAAGTATTCTGGAGCATGGTAGATGCCCTGCTCTATAGTTACTGTAAATATCACTATGCTATGGAACCCTCGAAATGGATTTTCCAGGACTTGGAGACGCCTGGGAGTCACAGAGGGGCCTTGCGTTTGGCTCATGTCCTTATGCTGTTAGCGAAACGCCTGCTACTCCTTTTCTGGCTACGACCGGATTTACCGGGAGAGTCTGACATGGTGATGGGCTTGGACAGAGCGCTGGAAATAGATAGACGAGAGGTGCTAAGAGATAAGGAGGCGATGATGGTGGCCTTCATGGAGAAATGGAGGAGCTTCATAGAAGCCAAGACCTCAGGGGAAGCGATACGTCATATCATGGTCCCACTTAAAGACACTTCATGGTACCTTCTGGAGGAATTAGGGGGGACTTTGGGACGACTAGATGTAGGATAAGAAATATGTTATAGGGGAGTAAAGATAGGGACTCACACTTACAGATAGATTTATAAGATGGCAAGGTCTCGTACATCCACCGCTGGAATATAAACGGTATTAGATATTGAGACACAAAGCCTTGAAAAGGTGGTATTGGAGGGGTCCTTGCCCATACCTTGCGGCACTTGGATATTACTTGGAGATTTGGGAGCATTGTGGTTTTTGTTATATGATAAATACACCGATTTGACATGCAAAAATGTCTATATTAATGTTTGTTTAATTTTTGTATGATTGTCTTGCTCTGATTTTGTATATTATGATTATACCGAATGTAAACTATTTTTGTTGGAAGAAAACTTTGGTGGAAAATTGAATAAATATGATGTTTCAAAAAAAAAAAGGTCACTAATCTGTGACCGTAGGAAGGTTAGTAAGGAGATGAAGGTCACTAATCTGTGACCGTAGGAAGGTTAGTAAGGAGATGAAGGTCACTATGCTGTGACCGTAGGAAGGTTAGTAAGGAGATGAAGGTCACTTACCTGTGACAAAAGGATGGTTAGGAAGGAGATGAAGGTCACTTACCTGTGACAAAAGGATGGTTAGGAAGGAGATGGAGGTCACTAATCTGTGACTGTAGGATGGTTAGGAAGGAGATGGAAGTCATTAATATATGACCGTAGGATAGCAAGAAGATGAAGGTCACTAAACTGTGACCGTAGGAAGGTTAGTAAGGAGATGGAGGTCACTGATCTGTGACCATAGGATGGTTAAGAAGGAGATGGAGGTCACTAATCTTTGCGACCGTAGGATGGTTAGTAAGGAGATGGAAGTCACTAATATATGACCGTAGGAAGGTTAGTAAGGAGATGGGGATCACTAAACTGTGACAATAGGATGGTTAGGAAGGAGATGGAGGTCACTAACCTGTGACCGTAGGATGGTTAGGAAGGAGATGGAGGTCACTAATCTGTGACCGTAGGATGGTTAGGAAGGAGATGGAGGTCACTAATCTGTGACCGTAGGATGGTTAGGAAGGAGATGGAGGTCACTAATCTCTGACCGCAGGAAGGTTAGCAAGGAGATGGAGATCACTAATCTGTGACCATAGGATGGTTAAGAAGGAGACGGAGGTCACTATCTTTGTGACAATAGGATGGTTAGGAAGGAGATGGAGGTCACTAATCTGTGACCGTAGAATGGTTAGGAAGGAGATGGATGTCACTAATATATGACCGTAGGAAGGTTAGTAAGAAGATGGAGATCACTAATCTGTGACCATAGGATGGTTAAGAAGGAGACGGAGGTCACTAATCTTTGTGACCGTAGGATGGTTAGGAAGGAGATTGAGGTAACTAATCTGACTGTAGGATGGTTCATAAGGAGATGGAGGTCACTACTGTAGGATGATTATTAAGAAGATGGAGGTCACTAATCTGTGACCATAGGATGTTTAGGAAGGAGATGGAAGTCATTAATAAGTGACTGTAAGAAGGTTAGTAAGGAGATGGAGGTCAATAATCTGTGACAGTAGGATGGTTAGTAAGGAGATGAGGGTCACTAAACTGACCATAGGATGGTTCGTAAGGAGATGGAGGTCACTACTGTAGGATGGTTCGGAATAAGATGGAGGTCACTAATCTGTGACTACAGGATGGTTAGGAAGATGGAGGTCACTAATAAGTGACTGTAAGAAGGTTAGTAAGGAGATGGGGGTCACTAATCTGTGACCGGTTGATGGTTCGTAAAGAAATGGAGATCACTAATCCGTGACTGTAGGAGTGTAAGGATATGGAGGTCAGTAATCCGTGACCGTAGGAGTGTAAGGATATGGAGGTCACTAATCCGTGACCGTAGGATTGTTAGTAAGTGAAGTCTCACCTCCTTGCTCTTTTGATAAACCAGGATGTCCTGTAATAATGACATGACATATATACACACAATGGTGTGCCAGCCCAGCA
Source organism: Allobates femoralis (assembly GCA_033576535.1). NCBI lineage: Eukaryota > Metazoa > Chordata > Amphibia > Anura > Aromobatidae > Allobates > Allobates femoralis. The sequence goes on along the minus strand of JARQOC010000012.1, from coordinate 81,555,371 downwards.
AACCAGAAGACATGGGTATGCCAAAAAGTAAAAGGAGAAGGTTTCGCTCCAGTGGTAACAGATTACAGACCTTGTCGATGGATCTCAGTCCTGTGAATTGATTCTCTCATCAATAGTTTTAATTTATCAAGGATGACATTCTCCAAGGAACTGGAGTACATTTCTGATGTAGTTTTTGACATAAAAAGAAGAGATACGTGGCACTTCTCAAACGACTGTGTGCTCAAGTATGATTCAACACCACTAACGAATGTTAAGAACTTCACATTCCAAAGGAACAAAAGAAAATCATATTTATTTCAATAAAGCAATCCAATTGTGTACATGGGTTTGACATTTTGACCATTTAGGCCTTCATCAGAATTAGAGAATATAAAACCGCCTTAACACTATATTGACTAGGAAATCCTCAACATCCTGATTGAGTCACTAGGATGTAAATTTAGTCTTTTTTGGTTATATTATATTATGTCTGTCTCATTTTGTGTACTAAAGTTCTAAGCATATGGACCTAAATATAGTTTGAAGCCTGTATATTTTATGTTTTCTAGTTCTGATGAAGACCTAATCGGCCAAAACGTCAAACTCATGTGCACAACTGGATTGCTTTATTGAAATATCTGATTTCTTGTATACCTCTGGCATGCCAAGTTCTTATTATTAATTACTGTAGCTTTTGGCATAACGTTTGAGGAATTGGATGGCCGTGCTAGGCCATGTCACAGTCCTGTCATAAAGTGGGAGGGCTTGGCCAGGACCGGCGTAAAAATGCTAAAAGTTGCTAAACTTCTGCGTAATTATGAGTTACAGGAAAAAACTTTAACACATAAAGCAGTCTTATACCAGAAATCTGAATGATGAAGTAGGACCAAATTCATTGGAATGATTGTCCCCTGTAATAAAGAAGATCTTCATGGCTCTGTTCAGTCTAACCTTGGTGAGAAGCTATTGTTCCAATATGGTCTATCTAAAAGAGTCAAACAAGAGTAGAAGAGCACAGTGATCTGATGCTTTCCGAGCACAGTGATCTGAAGCTTTCCAATGTCAGACCTCGGGCATAAAAGCATGTGTTACACCGCTATGTGTAGCAGTTGTCTGAAGTCTACTAGAAGACATGACAGGTCCACGCAACAATGACAAATCCTAACAATGAGGTCTGAAGACATAAGGTTGACATGAGAACACAAGTTTATGTACATCAATGGATGCTAGGTCAATTTGGACATTTGCAGTTGTGAAGTATAGTGAGGGGCGAACCTGAACTGTGAAGTTCAGGGTCCCTACGGAACACCTAGTGTTTGAGCACGGACCCCAAACACTCACTTCCCTGAGACTTTTGTATTACTGTCTGGGTTTGGGTGGGCTGAGGGGCTGTAAATAAGCAATACATTGATTAAACATCAGAGTCATTACTTACAGAGGACTGTGCACTTGTACTCCTGGGCCGCTCAGTAACTTCATAATTATTCACTGTACTGGCTCCAACAGCCAATCACAGACGCCTGCTCCTTGTGACCGTGCCTGAGATTAGGACTATGCTGTATTTATGATTCTCAGCGCTGATAAAATGGGCAGCTACGAGCCTGCCACCCCCAGCTGCCTGACTTTACCATGGCTTGCAATCAAAAATACATGGGAGCACATTATTTTATTTTTGAATTATTTAGATAAATAAGTTTTAAAAAATGTGTGGGCTTTGCCCTATTTTTCTTTATGCTAGCCATGTTAAAAACCAGGCAGCTGGGTGTTGGTATTCTCAGCGTGGTGAGGCCAATAGTTGTTTGACCCCCCGCCCCCCAGGCTACAGAACAACAGTTGGCAGCCACCCCACAAGTTGACGCGTTCATTAAAAGAGCCAATTCCTGGCTCTTCCTGATGCCATGGTGTGGTGGCATCAAGGTGATATAAAGTGTTAATGACAGCTGAGTATTGATAGCTTGTCATTATGCCCATATTGGTAATGCCAATGCCATTATTTTCCCATTTAACCCCAAACATACCCTCCACCAATCATCCACAACAGTATCCCACGAAGCACATGACCCTGGCTCTACTATATCCAGAAACTGTAGCGATGAAAAAAGCGTCCTCTTGCTGCAATCTCTGGGATCACAATGACTGCCACAGGGAGTGGTGACATCACTCAGTGACTGACGGCTCCCTGTGGGAGTGAACTCAGGTGACCCCACTGCAGGATTGCAGAACATAGCGGCACAGCAGTCCAGCAGCAGGTTTAACCAAGTTCACAGCGTGGGAAACTGGTGCTGTGAACTCAGCTGAACCTGTGTCAGAATGCTGTGTCGCCATGTTCCGCAATCTGGCAGTGGGGGTCACCTGAGTTCACTGCTACATCAATCCCTCAGTGACTCACATCACCTCTCCCCGCAGCAGTGTGATCCAAGAGACTGCAGTGATAGGATGCTTGATCAGTCGCTGCAGTCTCTGGATGTAGCAGAGCCAGGGTTGTGTTTCGTGGGACCTCATTGTGGATTACCGTCAGAGGGTATGTTTTGGGTTAATAAATGGTAATATGAGTGTTGCCTGGGTGTTTTATTTCAAATAAATAATTATCTTCCTGCATGTGTTTTTTTACCTATTTACTTGCAGGACTGATAGTAGGTGGGTTCATAGAGACCTGAACATTATCAATCTGGCCTTAATTACAAGCTGTCAATACTCAGCTGTCATTCACCCCTTTTATCACCCTGATGTCACTGTACAAGGACATCAGGAAGATCTGGGAAAGCGCCAAGAATTGGCGCTTCTAACGAATGTGCCAACTTCTCGGGTGGCTACAGGCTGCTTTTCTATAGCCTGGGGGCCCAATAACCACAGGCCTCACCATGCCGAATACACCAGAATATACAGGCTCTCCTGTATTTTTGATTGCCAGCCAAGGTAAAACCAGGCAGCTCAGGGTGGCAGTCCTTAAACGTCTGCTTTAACTGAGTAGGGAATCAAAACTACAGTGAAGCCCTATGTAAATTTTTTAAAATGATTTATTTTTACAATATTATGATGGCAGGTGTGTTGCCAATGGCAACCAATCACAGACGTCAGCACAACAGCCAATCACAGATGCTGTCACAGAGATTGGGCATCTGTGATTGGCTGTTGGAGCCAGTGCAGTGAATAATCAGGTAATAATCAGCTCCACCGAACCTGAACGTCAACAGGTTTGCCCATCTCTAGTGGAGAGTTGAAATAGTTTTCCAATTAGAGGAATTATCAAACCTGGTACATGTGTCACCTAATCTTTGTGATCAGACCGATCTACAAGTTAACGTGTATCCTATAAATATAATCCTATAGTGATAACTTGCCTTCAGCCGGGCAAACCCTTAATTTCACCAAGCCCTGCGTGGGGTAAGAATTAAAAAATAAACAATAATAAAACTCAGCTCCCAGACTAGTGCCATTCAGTTTTGTGATCCTAGGTGACCTAGCATTACCATCCAGGGAGACTTAATGTGACCACTGATCGGCTGTACTCTTGACATTCTATCCAAGCCAGCTTCCTTCAGAATTTGGTTAACTTGTCAGTCTCTGGCAAGGTAGCCAAAGGGAGACAGTATTGCGTGCTGTGGAGATGTGTTGATCAGGGAGTTGAGCATAAATGTTTTGTAGTTATTACCCACCCTGGACCCATTAACAACTTTTAAAGCAGGGAAAAAAAAGCTTTAAAGTAGGACACATTCTCAATATACAATTTTGACTTGATCTGTGTTCTCTAAGAGAATTACAGACCAGAAACATCTGTGTCCATTATCAGGGATCTCTCCAGTTCTTAAGACCCTGTCACACCTCGCAACGGGGCTAGATTTGTCGGCGGCGACGGGGCTAGATTTGTCGGCGGCGACTTGCGGGTGCGCGCACGTTTTTGGCGCCCCGCCAGCGTCGCCGTCCCCCATTTACATGGGGTGACATCTCCAGCCCCGCGCCGGCGAGCTGACAGGCGGCATCGCCGCTGGGGTGTCTGAAAACGCCAGCGGCGATGCAGGACAATGGGGGCCTATTGCTCCCATCGCCTGACAGGTCGCCGGCGGCCGGTTACATGGGGCGATGTGTGCACATCGCCCCATGATGGTCGCCTGGTTTCAGCGCACTGCTCTGAAACCAGGCAACCTCCCAGCGGCGCCAACATCACCCCTTTAGATGAGGCGACGTAGGGGCGATGTCGCCGCCGATTGGCGACGTAGGGGCGTCGCCTATGTAATTGGCGGCGATGACGCCCCATGTGACGGGGCCTTTAGATCCAAGGCTGTGGAGTCGGAGTTGTGTAATCTGTGTCCATTTTGGTGGAGTTGGAATTAGGGAAATTGAGGAGTCTGAATTTGAGTTTGGCCTACCGACAGTACACCAGGCTGTGGAATCAAGTGTCGTGGAGTCGGAGTCAGTGTTTATTTTGGTGGTGTCCAAGTAGGATTCAGGGAAATTAAAAAACTGGAGGTTTGGCTTAACGACTGCACACCAGGCTTGTATAATCAAAGTAGCGGGGTCAGAGTCTGTGTCCATTTTGGTGGAGTCAAAGTAGCAGCAGGATTCAAGGAAGTTGAGGAGTCGGAGGTTTGACTTACCAAATGAACACCAGGTCTATGGAGTCGGAGTTGTGGAGTCGGAGTCTGTGTCCATTTCGGTAGTCAGTCGGAGTTGGATTCAAGGAAACTGAGGAGTCAAGTTGGAGGTTTGGTTTAGCTTAGCGACTCCACAGCCCTGCTTAGAACATTAGCGTGAAATATATTATCAGCATTCACACAAACTCTGCACTCTACGAGTGTTCATTTAGCCCCAGAAATATTGATAGACCCTTCTAACAAGAGCTATACGCACAGAGGGAGAACATATTGTGACTGACAGGTTTTGCTACAAGGTCACTGTGACTGCAAATGAATCACATTCACTCAATTAATGCAGAATGAGAGGCTTCTGGGGGTAAGCCCCTGGGATTAGAGAGTGTCTGCACATGTAATGGAATGGAGGCGAGTGCCCAGCGTGAACAGCGCCAACATAGCCTCTTGTAATGAGTAAACATGAGAAGTGGAACAAACTCGAAAAATGGCTCAAATTTCAAGAGTATGGAGCAGAGCGCAACGTAGGATCACAATGATCTCCATTACCCGGCAGACATGACTTATTGATGGACTAAGAGCCGTCATAAACCATCTTCCTCACTACTACTGAAGACGTATTATTTGACGCACATGGGCTCAGCCATGATCTGTTCTATTTTATTACTGAACATGTGAGACGTTCTGGTGGGAATTTGCTGGATGGTTTAGCATATACAAGTCAGTACCGGCCACAAATCATCTCATCTCCTGCTGTGAAAAGTGGTTTTCTGGAATTACCGTCTTTTCGTAAAAAGTAGCCAAAAATATATAGGATTTAGAAGGGTTATCTAGGACTGAAATCTTCAGGGATGGACTACGAATATCAGAAACCAGGAAATCCCACCGATCAGTAGATACCTGGTGCACAGTCATGGGACAAACACCATGTATGAAACCAGATGCGCACAGTAGTGTCCATTCTCTGATACAATTTGACCTGCCTTTTACTTTCGGCTATAGTCTGTATGTACAGAGACTTTTTCTGTGCTTTGAAAAAAAATCAAACAACAAGGTCCGCAAGTTTACAGGGACTGGGGACGTGCACAAGTATGGAGAGCATATTGGAGACTTCACACAAAAGAAATCATCACATATAAAAAATAAAGTGTCCATCCTGAGACTGTATAGGAGTCTCAGGATGGTGCTTTGTAGGTTGACACTGATGTTAGGGATGAAAAACAGATAAAGCTCTGCCTCTTGGGAAATGAAGTCTAGAGGCACAAAATAAGAGCTGGCAGGAGGTTGTAGACTATAAAAGACCGAAAAGGTTACTGAAGGAATTATGTTGAAGTGGAGCTAGAAATTGAAAATAAAAAGGTAATCAGAGATCTTGGGGACTTATTACAGGGACAGTCACATCAATTTTTGTTTCTGTTTTTTTTTTTTTATTGGGTGAACCCCTTTACATATGTTTTCTTTAAAAAGTGGCACGATGGGTGACTTGCCTCATTTTTGATGACCATTTACATGCCCAGATTATTTCCCATATCTTACAACAATCACTGACATAGCTAGTCTAGTTAGGCTGTATTCCTTCACATCACATAACCACCAGAGTCAGGGCCATCAACATCTGCTCCTGTCACCAGTCACACCACCGACTTTACTCTGCAGTCTAATAAGAGTGGAGGTGTGTATGTGCTGTCCAGCTAAAGTAGTTAACTTCTAGCTTCAGCCTATTGGAAAGCACCACACCCTTCTAATATCTTCAGCATACTGCTGGAATATGCCAGAAATAGCTTTTGGTTTCCCTGGTTAGTCTCCTGTCTTGTATTGGTGCTTTTCTGACGCTTCTTGTTGGTAGCGGATCATTCAGGATACTCTCGAGCGTGTTGACAACAGAACGGAGTTTTAATTAGCAATAAACAGGTACAGATATGATAAGATATGTATATTCCTGATTCCACAAAGCCTAAGTGTCTCTGTGCAGCATCAGAAGGCTGCTTCTCCTCTCATGCACAGACACAGGAAACTGGTTACAGTCACATGGTCTTTCCTGTGTGTGAGCCTCGGAGTGTTTTTTTTAATCTACCTTTATAGACAATATACAAACCTAGCAATAGAACACATATACAGAATGGAGTTGCTGCACTAAACATATTCCAACACTTCTCCTGCCTCATGATTTTGTACCTTGCTTTTGACCCGGCTCCTTGGCTACTCTATCAGATCCTAATTTTCTCCTGTTCCTGACCTCCCGGCTTTGACCTTGTTCAGCGACTTTCCATTTCTCGAGCTCAGCCCTCCCATAGGGAGCAATCTCCTGGAACCTGTTGTAAATCCGGATTATAGGGGTTAAAGGGTGTCAGGGTTTCTCAGGGTTCAGGGTAATGGAGCAGCTTGTGCGTAGTCTATCTGAGATATCATCTATGTTTTACATTCTGAGTATGGAATGTGATACAATTTACATATTTTTACATGGTAAAAGTTATGCTCAAACAATGAGCTTTTAGGCCACGGAGTCAACGATCAGTTCACAATCGTTGCTTGATTGCTACCATGTTAAAATGGGTCAATGACTGAGAAGATCTTTTTAGGAACAAACGTTTGACCTGTATGAAAAGTTAAAAATGGGAAGTAAGCTTTTGTAGGAGGAGACAGACTTTCCCATTAGATAGGGTGCAAAGATGGAGGAGGGGACAGACTTTCCCATCAGATAGGGTGCAAAGATGGAGGAGGGGACAGACTTTCCCATCAGATAGGGTGCAAAGATGGAGGAGGGGACAGACTTTTCCATTGGATAGGGTGCAGAGATGCAGGAGGGGACAGACTTTCCCATTAGATAGGGTACAAAGATGGAGGAGGGGACAGATTTTCCCATTGGCTAGGGTGCAGAGATGGAGGAGGGGACAGACTTTCCCATTGGCTAGGGTGCAGAGATGGAGGAGGGGACAGACTTTCCCATTGGCTAGGGTGCAGAGATGGAGGAGGGGACAGACTTTCCCATTGGCTAGGGTGCAGAGATGGAGGAGGGGACAGACTTTCCCATTGGCTAGGGTGCAGAGATGGAGGAGGGGACAGACTTTACCATTAGGTAGGGTGCAGAGATGGAGGAGGGGACAGACTTTACCATTAGGTAGGGCACAGAGATGGAGGAGGGGACAGACTTTACCATTAGGTAGGGCACAGAGATGGAGGAGGGGACAGACTTTCCCATTGGATAGGGTGCAGAGATGGAGGAGGGGGCAGACTTTACCATTAGGTAGGGTGCAGAGATGGAGGAGGGGACAGACTTTACCGTTAGGTAGGGCACAGAGATGGAGGAGGGGACAGACTTTACCATTAGGTAGGGCACAGAGATGGAGGAGGGGACAGACTTTCCCATTAGGTAGGGCACAGAGATGGAGGAGGGGACAGACTTTCCCATTAGGTAGGGCACAGAGATGGAGGAGCGGACAGACTTTCCCATTAGGTAGGGCACAGAGATGGAGGAGGGGACAGACTTCCCATTAGGTAGGGCACAGAGATGGAGGAGGGGACAGACTTTCCCATTAGGTAGGGCACAGAGATGGATTATGTATCATGATTCTATACAAGTCTAATTCTAATACAACAAAAGATTTAGGATGCAATGTCCGATGTCCTCATCTCACCCTGATCTATAAAACATCATTGGGCAAGGTCAATCATACATCGTGATTTAATTTACTGCACATAAGTGCCTTGAAAATATTAATACACAACGAGTTTATTATTATTTTTTTTAACCATGAAAATGATAACAGCCCAGATGGGCCATTAAAAGGAATAATAACATATATAGTCAATTCATCAAAAATTCAACCCCGGGGCCAGCAATATTGTTTATACAATGGCCTATAAATGATTGTAATTTCCAGCTTTCATCTCCTTCATATTTGCTGCGGGATTATTTCTCTCAGTGTAAATATTGGCGGTGTGCAGGATATTTGGCATACTTAACTCTGACCTTGCTACTTGTATAAACATTATGGAAGACACGAGCCCCGGTAAAATACAGCGTAGATGTATACAGTAAATCTGTAAAATAGGATGAGCCATCTCCTGCAAGACGAGCCATATATTCCATAGACTGCATAAAAAGAGCACCTGAAGACTACCCTATAAATATACCACCGCTGACCATAAACCCTATTAACACCAGAGGGACTTCCGATCTAGCGGTCTTAATATTACAATATCACATGGTCACCTAATCTAATTATCACAAACACCAATTACAATTGCAATATAGCCACTTCTGGAAGGTACTAGGTGTCATCCCACATACTTCTCCCCAATAACAATAATGTGCCAGCACACAGACTTCTCCCCAATAACAAGAAATTGCCAGCCCGCGACTACTCCCCAATAACAAGAAATGTGCCATCCCGCAGACTTCTCCTCAATAACAAGAAATGTGCCAGCCCACAGACTTCTCCCCAATAACAAGAAATGTGCCAGCCCGCAGACTTCTCCCAAATAACAAGAAATGTGCCAGCCCCAGACCATCTCCCAATAACAAGAAATGTGCCATCCCGCAGACTTCTCCCTATAAAACAAAAAATGTGCCAGCCCCCAGACTTACTCCCCAATAACAAGAAATGTGCCAGCCCGCAGACTACTCCCCAATAACAAGAAATGTGCCACCGCAGACTTCTCCCCAATAACAAGAAATGTGCCAGTCCCGCAGACTTCTCCAAATAACAAGAAATGTGTCACCCGCAGACCTTCCTCCAATAACAAGACAATGTGCCAGCCCGCAGCACTACTCCCTAATAACAAGAAATGTGCCAGCCCCACATGACTTCTCCCAATAACAAGAAATGTGCAGCCGCAGACTTCTCCCAATAACAAGAAATTGCCATCCGCAGACTTCTCCCCAATAACAAGAAATGTGCCCTCCAGCAGACTTCTCCCCAATAACAAGAAATGTGCCATGCCGCAGACTTCTCCCCAATAACAAGAATGTGCAGCCCAGACTTCTTCCCAATAACAAGAAATGTGGCCTGCAGACTTCTCCCCAATAACAAGAAATGTCCAGTCCGCAGACTTCTTCCCATAACAAGAAATATCCAGCCGCAGACTTCTCCCCAATAACAAGAAATATGTCCAGCCGCAGACTTACTCCCAATAAAAGAAATGTGCCAGCCCGCAGACTTCTCCCCAATAACAAGAAATGTGCCATCCCGCAGACTTACTCCCAATAACAAGAAATATTCCAGTCCGCAGACTTCTCCCCAATAACAAGAAATTGCCAGCTCGCAGATTACTCCCCAATAACAAGAAATGTGCCAGGCCGCAGACTTCTCCTCATAATAACAAGAAATGTGCCATCCCACAGACTCTACCAATAACAAGAAATGTACCAGCCGCAGACTATCTCCAATAACAAGAAATGTGCCAGCCGCACAGACTTCTCCCAATAACAAGAAATATGCCACCCGCAGACTTCTCCAAATAACAGAAATGTGCCAGCTTGCAGACTTCCCCAATAACAAGAAATGTGCCATCCAGCAGACTTCCCCCAATAACAAGAAATGTGCCATCCCGCAGACTTCTCCCAATAACAAGAAATGTGCCAGCCCCAGACTACTACCCAATAACAAGAAATGTGCCAGCCCCAGACGTCCCCATATAACAAGAGATATTCATGGCCTGCAGACTTCTCCCCAATAACAAGAGATGTTGCCAGCCCAGACTACTCCCCAATAACAAGAGAATGATGATCCTGCAGACTTCTCCCAATAACAAGAGATATGTGAGCCCGCAGACTTACTACCCAATAACAAGAAATGTTGAGCCCGCAGACTACTACCCCAATAACAAGAAATGTGCCATCCCGCAGACTTCTCCTCAATAACAAGAAATGTGCCATCCCGCAGACTTCACCCCATAATACAAGAAATGTGCCAGCCACAGACTTCTCCCATAATAACAAGAAATGTGCCAGCCCAGACTTCCCCCAATAACAAGAAATGTGCCAGCCGCAGACTTACTCCCCAATAACAAGAAATGTGCCAGCCCACAGACTTCTCCCCAATAACAAGGACATCGTTGAGCCCGCACACTTCCTCCCATATAACAAGAAATGTGCCAGCCCGCAGACTTCTCCCCAATAACAAGAAATATTCAGTCCTGCAGACTTCTCCCCAATAACAAGAAATGTGAGCCTGCAGACTACTCCCCACATAACAAGAAATGTAGACCGCAGACTTCTCCCCAATAACAAGAAATGTTGAGCTGCAGATTCTCCCCAATAACAAGAAATGTTGCAGCCGCAGACTTCTCCCCACATAACAAGAATAGATGAGCCCGCAGATTACTCCCCAATAACAAGATATGTGAGCCGCAGACTTCTCCCCATAACAAGAAATGTGACCGCAGACTTCTCCCCAATAACAAGAAATATGTCATGACCGCAGACTTCTCCCCAATAACAAGAAATGTTGAGCCTGCAGACTTCTCCCCAATAACAAGAAATGTGAGCCTGCAGACTTCTCCCCAATAACAAGGAATATGTTGCCGCAGACTTCTCCCCAATAACAAGAATATTATGAGCCTGCAGACTTCTCCCCATATAACAAGAAATGTGCCATCCTGCAGACTTCTCCCAATAACAAGAAATGTCCATCCGCAAACTACTACCCAATAACAAGAAATGTGCCAGCCTGCAGACTTCTCCTCAATAACAAGAAATGTGCCAGCCCGCAGACTACTCCCAATAACAAGAAATGTGCCAGCCCACAGACTTCTCCCCAATAACAAGAAATGTGCCAGCCCGCAGACTTCTCCCCAATAACAAGAAATGTGCCAGCCCGCAGACTTCTCCCCAATAACAAGACGTGCCAGCCCGCAGACTACTCCCCAAAAACAAGAAATGTGCCAGCCCGCAGACTTCTCCCCAATAACAAGAAATGTGCCAGCCCGCAGACTTCTCCCCAATAACAAGAAATGTGCCAGCCCGCAGACTTCTCCCCAATAACAAGAAATGTGCCAGCCTGCAGACTTCTCCCCAATAACAAGAAATGTGCCAGCTCGCAGACTTCTCCCCAATAACAAGAAATGTGCCAGCCCGCAGACTTCTCCCCAATAACAAGAAATGTGCCAGCCCGCAGACTTCTCCCCAATAACAAGAAATGTGCCAGCCCGCAGACTTCTCCCCAATAACAAGAAATGTGCCAGCCGCAGACTTCTCCCCAATAACAAGAAATGTGCCATCCAGCAGACTTCTCCCCAATAACAAGAAATGTGCCATCCAGCAGACTTCACCCCAATAACAAGAAATGTGCCAGGCCGCAGACTTCTCCCAATAACAAGAAATGTGCCATCCAGCAGACTTCACCCCAATAACAAGAAATGTGCCAGGCCGCAGACTTCTCCCCAATAACAAGAAATGTGCCAGCCCGCAGACTTCTCCCCAATAACAAGACACGTGCCAGCCCGCACACTACTCCCATATAACAAGAAATGTGCCAGCCCGCAGACTTCTCCCCAATAACAAGAAATATTCCAGTCCGCAGACTTCTCCCCAATAACAAGAAATGTGCCAGCCTGCAGACTTCTCCCCAATAACAAGAAATGTGCCATCCCGCAGACTTCTCCCCAATAACAAGAAATGTGCCAGCTCGCAGATTACTCCCCAATAACAAGAAATGTGCCAGCCCACAGACTACTCCCCAATAACAAGAAATGTGCCAGCCCGCAGACTTCTCCCCAATAACAAGAAATGTGCCCGCAGATTACTCCCAATAACAAGAAATGTGCCAGCCCGCAGACTTCTCCCCAATAACAAGAAATGTGCCCGCAGACTTCTCCCCAATAACAAGAAATATTCCAGTCCGCAGACTTCTCCCCAATAACAAGAAATGTGCCAGCCTGCAGACTTCTCCCCAATAACAAGAAATGTCCATCCGCAAACTACTACCCAATAACAAGAAATGTGCCAGCCTGCAGACTTCTCCTCAATAACAAGAAATGTGCCAGCCCGCAGACTACTCCCCAATAACAAGAAATGTGCCAGCCCACAGACTTCTCCCCAATAACAAGAAATGTGCCAGCCCGCAGACTTCTCCCCAATAACAAGAAATGTGCCAGCCCGCAGACTACTCCCCAATAACAAGAAATGTGCCAGCCCGCAGACTTCTCCCCAATAACAAGAAATGTGCCAGCTCGCAGACTTCTCCCCAATAACAAGAAATGTGCCAGCCCGCAGACTTCTCCCCAATAACAAGAAATGTGCCATCCAGCAGACTTCACCCCAATAACAAGAAATGTGCCAGGCGCAGACTTCTCCCCAATAACAAGAAATGTGCCAGCTCGCAGACTTCTCCCAATAACAAGAAATGTGCCAGCCCGCAGACTTCTCCCAATAACAAGAAATGTGCCATCCAGCAGACTTCACCCCAATAACAAGAAATGTGCCAGGCCGCAGACTTCTCCCCAATAACAAGAAATGTGCCAGCTCGCAGACTTCTCCCAATAACAAGAAATGTGCCAGCCCGCAGACTTCTCCCCAATAACAAGAAATGTGCCATCCAGCAGACTTCACCCCAATAACAAGAAATGTGCCAGGCCGCAGACTTCTCCCCAATAACAAGAAATGTGCCAGCTCGCAGACTTCTCCCCCAATAACAAGAAATGTGCCAGCCCGCAGACTTCTCCCCAATAACAAGAAATGTGCCATCCAGCAGACTTCACCCCAATAACAAGAAATGTGCCAGGCCGCAGACTTCTCCCCAATAACAAGAAATGTGCCAGCTCGCAGACTTCTCCCCAATAACAAGAAATGTGCCATCCAGCAGACTTCTCCCCAATAACAAAAAATGTGCCATCCAGCAGACTTCTCCCCATATAACAAGAGATATGTATGAGCCCGCAGACTTCTCCCCAATAACAAGAGATATGTATGAGCCCGCAGACTACTCCCAATAACAAGAGATATGTATGAGCCCGCAGACTACTCCCAATAACAAGAGATATGTATGAGCCTGCAGATTTCTCCCAATATAACAAGAGATATGTATGAGCCTGCAGACTTCTCCCCACATAACAAGAGATATGTATGAGCCTGCAGACTTCTCCCCATATAACAAGAGATATGTATGAGCCTGCAGACTTCTCCCCACATAACAAGAGATATGTATGAGCCTGCAGACTTCTCCCATATAACAAGAGATATGTATGAGCCTGCAGACTTCTCCCCACATAACAAGAGATATGTATGAGCCTGCAGACTTCTCCCCATATAACAAGAGATATGTATGAGCCTGCAGACTTCTCCCCACATAACAAGAGATATGTATGAGCCTGCAGACTACTCCCCATATAACAAGAGATATGTATGAGCCTGCAGACTTCTCCCCACATAACAAGAGATATGTATGAGCCTGCAGACTTCTCCCCATATAACAAGAGATATGTATGAGCCTGCAGACTACTCCTAATATAACAAGAGATATGTTTGAGCCTGCAGATTTCTCCCAATATAACATGAGATATGTATGAGCCTGCAGACTTCTCCCCATATAACAAGAGATATGTATGGGCCTGCAGACTTCTCCCACATAACAAGAGATATGTATGAGCCTGCAGACTTCTCCCCATATAACAAGAGATATGTATGAGCCTGCAGACTTCTCCCCATATAACAAGAGATATGTATGAGCCTGCAGACTTCTCCCCACATAACAAGAGATATGTATGAGCCTGCAGATTTCTCCCCATATAACAAGAGATATGTATGAGCCTGCAGACTTCTCCCCACATAACAAGAGATATGTATGAGCCTGCAGACTTCTCCCCACATAACAAGAGATATGTATGAGCCTGCAGACTTCTCCCACATAACAAGAGATATATATGAGCCTGCAGACTTCTCCCCATATAACAAGAGATATGTATGAGCCTGCAGACTTCTCCCCGTATAACAAGAGATATGTATGAGCTTGCAGACTTCTCCCCACATAACAAGAGATATGTATGAGCCTGCAGACTTCTCCCCATATAACAAGAGATATGTATGAGCCTGCAGACTTCTCCCATATAACAAGAGATATGTATGAGCCTGCAGACTTCTCCCCATATAACAAGAGATATGTATGAGCCTGCAGACTTCTCCCCAAATAACAAGAGATATGTATGAGCGTGCAGATTTCTCCCCAATAACAAGAAATGAGTCAGTTTACAGAATTCTCCACCAAGAAAGGACAGTAGTTTTAAAAGCTGGACCCATGGTGATCAGCTGATCGTCACATTCGTATGCATTATTGATTACCTTGTCCAGGTAAGAACACTCTTAATATGAAAGCCCTTAAGTCTTCACTATATGAGCGTCATGGTGGCTCAAGTGGTTAGCACTGCAGTCTTTGCAGCACTGAGGCCCTGAGGTCCTGGGTTCAATTCCAACCAAGGACAACATCTGCAAGGAGTTTGTATGTTCTCCCTGTGTTTGTGTGGGTTTCCTCGGGCACTCCGGTTTCCTCTTACATTGTAAAGACATACTGATAGGATGTTTAGATTGTGAGCTCCAAGAGAAACCGCATTACTGATGTATGCAAAGTGCTGTGGAATTAATGGCGCTATATAAATGAATAAATATATTATTATATGATGAACATTGCTTATTTCCTAATACCTAAGAGTACACACACAGGATCCGGAGGAGTCTTGGAAATTCTATCCATTGTGCTGGTAATGCACAACGCAACATTGTGGATGCAGCGGTAATACGCGGTGTCCAAAACGCTGCTACTACTCCTGATGGTGTGAACGCAGCCTAATAGACTGCCGACAGTAAAGTAAGGAACAGAGTATAGTGTGTCTAATTTCATACTGCAGTGTAGACACAAGGTATTCAGTCCTCTGCTTGAGGTTAATGCTAGAAAAACAAGTTGAGACATAACAAATTAGACTCCTCGGTAAGTAAGCACTTTATGTGCCGCCTCAGGGGGACAATTTCAAGTGGCGGAACTAGTTCATATTGTATGAAGGGGCAGGGAAAGAAAATAAAAGACGAGGTATAGCTTGTGGAGAACACCAGAAAAAGCTCATGACATTAGGGTTTATATAGAAAGGGGGAGTTTAGTGAATCAGGTAACGCAACAACTAGCACTACAATGCTACTTCTAGAACCACACCGAAAAGCAGATACCGTACGATAAAGCATATTATACACAACCATACTGCTAGATAACAAAATGACAAGTGTATATATCAATAAACTCTCTGCCTCCTGATGTACGTTTTGCTTGTGCTTCTTCCAAGGGGCAAATCCCTGGAAGATGTCCAAGCCAAATGTACAACGGAATGCGGAGAGCCTGTTGGGTTGGGTACTGTTTATATACTTAAATATGCACTTGTCACTGTTTAGTAGTTTGTTGGTTATCTAAGGAATGTACTTGTGTAAATCATCAAGATCTGCTGCTGGCAGCTCCCACTACCAATGACGTCCCACATGTGCTCGACGCGAAACAAGTCTGGAAACTCTCCAGGCTACGATAGCATGAATAAGCCAAGCGAGACGCTCACGATAGCATGGACAACATACAAACTGGTGTATTGAAAAAAGGTCCTGGTACCCTTAGGAGATAATAGTCGTACCACATGAGTCAATGAAATGCTGAACCAGGAATGAAGACTAGAGAAGTCCAGGTACCACACAATACCATAATCCATGAAGGTGGGCAGATGCGATCCTTAACTGGGTTTGCGCTGTGGCACTGAGCCTGTGCCGCTGAACGTCTCTAGTGTTAGTGCGCACCGGAGTGGCCCAACGTAGTGCTCAAGTAGCTGTCAATCATGATTACGGTGTGTGTTCAAACTCTACATTGAAGGGGCATAATGGAGCAGTGAGCCCTTGTCCACACCAAGGATGCACATAGTCAATCTCTCAGCCTGAATAAAAAGATACAGTCAGGGCAACATTTACTAACCAAGCTGGTGACGATACAAGTCAGTACTTGTCTTCTAATAATTAGATGAGCCACAGCTGAAAGATCAAGCTTTGAAAACACATGCAAGGTATCTTACAAGTGCACTGGAGTGTGTTGCTGGACTCTGAGTGCACCCCAATTCATATCCAGGCTCAGCTGCAAGTGGATGTTCAAGGGCTGTGGAGTCGGTAAACCAAACCTCCGACTCCAAAATTTCCTGGACTCCTACTCCACAGCCTTCCTCAAACATGGTATAAGTACAATGGTAACATCAGGCTTTTCATTATTATTATGGTACAATAATCAAAATATTAGATAGAACATAATAACAATTATAATAATAATATTTTGCATGTATTGCATTGAACTAATGGACCCAATTCATTATATTTTAAGACTTGGAGTCAGCCCATTTTATACCGACTCCACCAAACTAAGATCCAACTCCACAGCCCTGGGATTTTCAAAGTGCAACCTCTCAATAACACTAACACAGCTCCACCTCCAGGCAGCTCCACTCTCACACACAGCCCCACTCTCAGCTCGGCTCCAACTCTAGGCCTGCTCCACCTCTAGTCAGCTCAACCTCAGCTCGGCTCCACTCTGGTCCAGCTCCACCTCTCCAACACGCCACTTCGGCCAGCTCCAACTCTCAGCTCGCTCCAACTCTGGACCTGCTCACTCTCAACACCAGCTCCACCTCCAGGCCTAGCTCCACCTCTCAGCTCGGCTCCAACTCTAGGCCATGCTCCACCTCTCAACAACACCGCCCCACCTCTCGGCCTAGCTCCACCTCTCAGCTCGGCTCCAACTCTAGGTCCAGCTCCACCTCTCAGGCCCAGCTCCAGCTCTCGACCCAGCTCCACCTCTCAGCTCGGCTCAAACTCTAGGCCCAGCTCCACCTCTCAACAATATTGCTCCACCTCTTGGCCCAGCTTCACCTCTCACCAACACGCTCCACCTCTCAACAGCACCACTCCACCTCTCAACCCAGCTCCACCTCATGGATCAGCTCCACCTCTCGACAACACCGCTCCACCTCTCAACACGCTCCACCTCTCAACACCGCTCCACCTCTCAACACCGCTCCACCTCTCAACACCGCTCCACCTCTCATCACGCTCCACCTCTCAACACCGCTCCACCTTCATCACCGCTCCACCTCTCAACACCGCTCCACCTCTCAACAGCTCCACCTCTCAACACTGCTCCACCTCTCAACACCGCTCCACCTCTCAGCCCAACTCCCCTCTCAGCCCGTTTGCACTCATGGACAGCTCCACTTCTCAACAACACCGCTCACTCTCGGTTCCAGCTCCACCTCTCAACACATCTCGGCGCTCCACCCCCTCGATCCAGTTTCCACCTCTCAACAACACCGCTCCACCTATCGCTCAGCTCCCCATCAACAACTCCAGTACTCCACTCATGTCTACTCACTCTTTTTCAGCTCCACCTCCAGCTTGGCTCCACCTTCACCAACAACTCCAACCACTACTCACCGTCTCATTTTAGTGCCACTCTTCCAGTTCAGCTCGCTCTAGTACAGCTCCGCTTCTCAACAACACAAACACAGCTATACCTCAGTTAAGCTACACCTCCCAGCCTGGCTCCATCTCCACGTCCAGCTCCACCTTCCCGTCCAGCTCCACCTCCAGCCCGGCTCCATCTCCCGTCCAGCTTTACCTCCCCGTCCAGCTCCACCTCCCCACCAGCTCCACCTCCACCTCCATATCTCAAACCTTGATTTCTTAGCATTTATTCTTGCCTCCACCCGATGCCAGTTACTGCACTGGCTGCCAATCCGCTGTAGAACACGACAAACATATCACACTCACTAACAAAATGCCACACCCTTATATTCTCACTGCCATCTCTATTACCCTATGCATGCTTTCCTGTCTGTTAATGATCTAAGACTTACATTCTCCATAATCCAAACACCTGCTCCTATCTCCAAAACTTTTCTTGAGCTGCACCATTTATTTGGAATGCACTACCCCACACAATTCAGTTAATTCCCATTGCACACAGTGTTAAGCCTGTCCTAAAGACACATCTTTTTAGGCAGTTCTATAACGTTTTTCAGTTCTCTCTTCCTACACATTCCTCAAAATCCAGCTCCTTTCATCTGTTTCATTTAAAAAAAACTGTCCTGAGCAGGTTCTTTAATCACTTTGAGAGGTGAGATGTATATAAAAAAAATTTACAAATGTGGTCAACCAATTTAATATTATGACGCATGTCATGGTAGTAATTTCTTCTCAGTCTGGGAGGTGATTTTCACCTGTTGTCTTTGGCTGCCGTCCCATGGTTAAGAATCCACCGCAAAGAACAAATGCAAATGTTCTCCAGCCATGTAAAGGAAGTATGGGCGTTGTTTCTAAAGCCCGACTGATAATGGCAGTGGTGGGACAAAACTGCTTAAGCAGGAGATCAGAAAGCCTAGCCTCAGGGAGAGCTTTACAATCTTTATGTATTACATTTACAACCTAGAGAAAGTCTGAGAAACGCCTCGCTGTTTAGGTAGCGTGCCACCTGAAGGATCCAAGGTCAACATGACTGGTGGAAGGGACACCTCTCGTGAACCGTAAAGGATTACTCAAGGAGGCTAATCTCAGACCCTGGAGCTCTTTTGTCAATATGTAACATCTACAACCTCCCTCTGTCCATCACTTCATCTTCCTTTCGATCAACTTATTGTGGAGAGACTCCCATCCTAGGAGCTTCACAGAGAAGAGGAGTTTTCTTCTTCTGGATGGATACTCCTAAGTAAGAGTCTCTTAACCACATGCCTGTAGCGGGGAGGACGCCTGCTTTTCTAATGGACATCTTCTGCGCTACTTTATTGGAGATGACAAGCCAGTGAGAATCGATTTGATTAGAGAAGATTATTCTGACCTCCAGTCAGGGGCTTGATTCTTGCTCTTCACGGGAAAGCAAATTCATAAATTCCTAATCTGATCATGGCAAGATGTTGGCTCATTATGTTACATCCTAGAGTGCCGCCTGCTTCCTCCAAGACTCCGAACTCAGGCTGGTAGAAAAGCTACAGGCTTTGCCCGCAGCGGCCGCCCCGTAATTCAGCACAGAGACCACATCAATAAAGCAAAAAAATGAAAAATAGTCCGAAGGCACTGACTGAACACATCTCAGTACAAGAGTCTGATAACAGAAACCGGCCAGTAGCTCCGAAAAACAAGAAGACAACTAGGCAGTCACCACCGGCATGTGTCCTGTATTATATGTGCCACCATTTCTGGTTCTTAGTAGTGAGGCTGGACAACGATAATGATATTCAAAGAGATGTGTGATCAGAAAATAACCTTATAGTCCGGATGTAGCTTAGGAAGTCGGTGGTGGAACAATGCTGTGGGCCCTGGGCTAGAAGGAGGGGGTGTTGTGATGGTGCCAAGTGGGCTCCACTGATCTCCTGGCAGTAAATGCAACTGACTTCAGGAAGATGGCTGAAGAGGATAGAGAGCTCAATCTGTGCATGCGCCGCCTCTGCAGCCATTTTCCTGAAGTCCAGAGCATTGGAGGCGGCATATGCACAGATTGAGATCTCAGCTCTCTGCCTCCCCAGCCATTTTCCTGAAGTCCATAGGGTGGGAGGTTGCACATGTACAGATTAAGTTCTCAGCTCTCCGAGACTTCAATCTGCACATCTGCCACCTCTGCAGCCAATTTAAGTCTATTGCGTAGGAGGCGGCGCATGCGCAGATTGAGATCTCTGCTCTCACACTCCGCAGCCATTTCTTTGAAGTCTATCAAGTCCACTGACAGGTAATCAATAGCACCGACCTGGCAGCACCCACTCCTCCCAACTTAGGTCGCGCAGCTTTGGCCAACTGGTGCTACTACCGACTTGCAGCAGAGGTGACCTTGCCTCCTGTGACCCAGCTCCACGGTGAGCTACATCCAGACCATAACACACTGCCCCATATTCCCCACCCCAGTTTTGAGTGAGAAAAATGCATTTTATTATCTGAAAAACGCAGTAGATGGGATATAAGTGACTCTCTACGTGGATATGGTGCCCAGATAAGATACCACTCCATATACAAAGAAAAGGAATCCGGCACTTAAATTAACATGAGATCTAGGTTTTAATGGAAATCACAATCCTGAAGTATATAACGTTTCACTAAGCAAGACCTTCTTCAGACGATTTACAGACAGGAATCTGCATAAAATAGAGCTGATAGAATAGGGGTAGATGCGCTAACATCTATGAAGAGCTTCATCAACCTGGACATCTACCCCAATTCTATCTGCTATTTCATGTAGTTTCCTGTTTGCAAAACATCTGAAGAAGGGTCTTGCTTAGCGAAACGTTACAGAATTGCGATTTCCATTAAAACCTACATCACACTAATTTATTAGTGACTACTTCCTTTTCTTTATTTATACACTGTAGATGGCTATCAGCTGGCAACCGTCTTGGTCGTGTCTCCCATAGACAGGAGCACTCAGTCTGCCTAGCATTCTGGAATGTAAAATGCAGATGCCGATTCTAATTTTCCTTTATAATCATCTACAGAAGATCGTTAGCTTTTCTCATCGACATCTCAGGTTTACAGGAAAGGCGACTACTTTGTGATCACATATACGCGGAAACTGCTCAATTCCAATTGGGTATTTCAGAGCCCTGTTCTAGAGATTGTGGGGATCTCAGCAGTTGGACCCCTATAAATCATACATAACATGTTAATTTTTCACGTTGGTAATAACTATGTCATCTCAAAGTAGGGATAGAGACCCCGATTCCAAAAATATGTTACTCCCTGGAGTGTTTTGCTGTGTTTTAGCATCAGATCATCATTACAGGACTAGGCGTCTCAAGCCTCCTAGTCCAACTACACCCAAACCCCTGATTAGCAGCTTTTTGTGAATATATACACAAAGCTGCCAATCAATGATGTGGGTAGGGTTATTCCCAGCTAAGCATTAAAAGCACCGCTCGATCTGCAGAGAAATCAGTAGTGAGGGGGAGCTTGGACTAGGAGGCATGAGACATCTAGTCCTGTATTGCTAATTACCTACTGAAAACACTGATTTTATTAAATCACATCATAGTAAGGAATCCATAACTGGAATCAGGGTCTCAGCCCCTACACCATGTGGCTGTCAGCTTACAATGCATGAACCAAACACAGTGTAGTAAGTGACACATAACTGGAATCTGGATCTCAGCCCCTACACTGTGTGGCTTTCAGATTTCATAGCAAGAACCAAACACTGTAGTAAGTGATACATAACTGGAATTTAGGTCTCAGCCCCTACACACACCATGCGGCTGTCAGATTACATAGCAAAACCAACCACAGTATAGTTAGTGATATATAACTGAAATCAGAGTTTCAGTCCCTACAACATGCAGCTGTCAGATTACAGAGCAAGAACCTGCCAACAGATTCCCTTTATGGGTAATAATGGGTTGTTCCTTCCTATTCTGTGGAGGTCACTTCTCAGCAGACATCTCATTATCATCACAGACAGGAAACAGGATATAAAATCCACATTTTACAAAAGTGAACGGTCATAGCTCATCTCCATGCATAGGTTACAGATCATATCCAAAACACTTCCATAGAAGTCAATGGACATCTCCAGTCCAGAGGCTCCTTTCGTCCACATGGCAACTGGGAGGGACTTCAGCAGCTCAGGTAGAACAAACGGCCCAAAATCATGTACATAATTAAAAGATAGTCATTTCAATTAGTAACAATGATTTATTCTGTTTAAAGGGTTATTGACATGTTCATAAACATCATAAACATATATATATTGTCAAATAGAGCTTGTAAAAACAAACATTTTTGCAATTTACTCAATGCTAAAAATCTCAATCATTCTTGAGATATTAACACTTGTTTACAGCTTGTTGCCATGGAGACCGACCACCGCTGTACAGCTTCTCAACAAATATCGGTAGTTCAAGAATGGCTGAAAATGTTAACATACAATAAATTGCAAAAGTGCTAGACTTTACGAGCTCTATCCGACAATACCAATTTTTGAAAAACGGTATTAACCCTTTAAGTACAAATATCTATATACAAGTTCTTGTGATTTGGCTTTGAGAGTAGAAATACATGACTGGAACATCACTGGCTCCAACACAACCCGTTATATACTTTTTTTGGCATATTTTCTCTTTCACTGAAGATAGGAGATGAAAGGAGAAAAGTCCAACAATTGAAAATCAGTAGGCTTGCAGAAAATAAACATTCCAGCGAGAGATTAGCTAGAAGTTCAGCCCTGATTGAAGATTAGCTCTGCTTCAGCACATTACAATGGGAATTTTATTTTTTTTTCGACAAATGATATGAAAGAAAGAAAGATTCAATACATACAAATTCTCATACACAAGACTGACACGTTTTCAGAATTGTGATTTTAGGGATTTAAAGACATTCGAGCAGGTTTACTCACACTGGGATTTCTCATGGCAAAGAAAGACCCCAAATAAAGGGGGCATGATGAGAATGTGATCACACCCAAGAGGGCCAAAACACGCAAATATAAATTGTATAGAGTCAGTTTATGCAGTTTTCTTACATACTCATGTGGACATAATCCCTCCATCCTCCCTCCCTCTCCTCACCCTTCACTGCCCCCAACAAATAGCACAAGTCTGGAGGGCTGAGCGTTTGTTACAGACACTGAAGCAGCAGGGGCTGCCGAGCAGTGCGAGGTCCTGAAGCCTCCGAGCGGTAATGTAGTTGATTTTGTGGTCGGAGGGAGAGCAGCCATATGCCAGCTGGAATCAGCAGAACACACTATAACACAGCCAGCCGTATACATAGGGCATCAATGTAAGTACATGGGAGTAAAGGTATAATAATAGAAATGGTGAGCCGGCCGACATGGTAAGAGAACATGAACGGTATAATAGAAATGGTGAGCTGGCCGACGTGGTAAAAGAACATGAATGGTATAATAGAAATGGTGAGCCGGCCGACGTGGTAAGAGAACATGAATGGTATAATAGAAATGGTGAGCCGGCCAATGTGGTAAGAGAACATGAAGGGTATAATAGAAATGGTGAGCCGGCCGACGTGGTAAAAGAACATGAATGGTATAATAGAAATGGTGAGCCGGCCGACATGGTAAGAGAACATGAATGGTATAATAGAAATGGTGAGCCGGCCAATGCGGTAAGAGAACATGAAGGGTTATAATAGAAATGGTGAGCCAGCCGACATGGTAAGAGAACATGAACGGTATAATAGAAATGGTGAGCCGCCCGACATGGTAAAAGAACATGAATGGTATAATAGAAATGGTGAGCCGCCCAACGTGGTAAGAGAACCTGAGTGGTATAATAGAAATGGTGAGCCGGCCGACGTGGTAAAAGAACATGAATGGTATAATAGAAATGGTGAGCCGCTCGACGTGGTAAGAGAACCTGAATGGTATAATAGAAATGGTGAGCCGGCCGATATGGTAAGAGAACCTGAATGGTATAATAGCAATGGTGAGCCGGCCGATATGGTAAGAGAACATGAATGGTATCATAGAAATGGTGAGCCGGCCGATATGGCTAGAGAACATGAATGGTATAATAGAAATGGTGAGCAGGCCGACGTGGCTAGAGAACATGAATGGTATAATAGAAATGGTGAGCAGGCCGACGTGGTAAGAGAACATGAACGGTATAATAGAAATGGTGAGCCGACCGACGTGGTAAGAGAACATGAACGGTATAATAGAAATGGTGAGCCGACCGACGTGGTAAGAGAACATGAATGGTATAATAGAAATGGTGAGCCGTCTGACGTGGTAAGAGAACATGAATGGTATAATAGAAATGGTGAGCCGGCCGACGTGGTAAGAGAACATGAATGGTATAATAGAAATGGTGAGCCGGCCGACGTGGTAAGAGAACATGAATGGTATAATAGAAATGGTGAGCCGGCCGACGTGGTAAGAGAACATGAATGGTATAATAGAAATGGTGAGCCGTCTGACGTGGTAAGAGAACATGAATGGTATAATAGAAATGGTGAGCCGGCCGACGTGGTAAGAGAACATGAATGGTATAATAGAAATGGTGAGCCGGCTGACGTGGTAAGAGAACATGAATGGTATAATAGAAATGGTGAGCCGGCCGACGTGGTAAGAGAACATGACCGGTCTATAGGAAATAAGAGCTCTAACATCACCCCACCTCATTCTTTACCCCTCCTGTTTACATTCTGTTCCCTTTACTGCTTAAGCCCCCGTCACACATAGCGAGATCGCTAGCAAGATCGCTGATACGTCACAGGTTTTGTGACTTAACAGCAACCTCGCCACGTTTCACACGTTGCAGAGATCAGGCCCCTGCTGTGAGGTCGCTGATCGTTACAAAGTTCTCTGGGTCATTTTTTGGTCATTGAGCTCCCGCTGGGAACGCTGCATCGCTGTGTTTGACTGTGTTAACGGCTAGCGATCTCAATACTACGCCCGAGAGTGACACATTCCCAACGACCGCTGTATCATTCCGGATCGTTGCTGCGTTGCTGGAGAGATCTGACTGTCTGACATCTCACCACCGACCACATATCAACGTTCTAGCGATCCCGGCCAGGTCATATCGCTGTCAGGATCGCTGTAGCGTTGCTATGTGTGACGGTACCCTTACGAGTACAGCACAGAGTAAACATACAGTTCTGACTGTGCTTGTTACTGTGCCTGTGGAAATCAGAGAAAGTGGCTCTCTGGGGTGCTGTGGCTCCTTCTGATTAGCAAGTGACCTAAGGCTATCAGATTGTATAGATTTTTACGCCTTAGGGGAAATATTTTTTATTTTGCCTAAAAAAAAAAAAAAAAAAATCAGAAAGGAGGGTTGTATTAAAAATGCTGGACCATTTGCCTTCTATAGGCTCCAAAGACTGCAAACTGAGCAAATGACTCAGTGAGCTTGTCTGACAGCAGAGTCTTTAATTCTAACTTTTTCTTACAGTTTTTTAAATTCTCTTAAAGGGACGGTGTCAAGATTTAAAGTTAGGCTTCATCCTTGGGATAGGGAATAACTTTCCAATGTGCTGCGGGTCCTCAGCCTTCCAGGGAACCGATGCACTGCCAATTTTTTCATTGTTAAACTGTGGAACTGAGCATAATAGATGTCAGCTCCATTTCCAGTTCTCGGGATAGGGGACAATTTTTAAACCTGATAACACCCTTTTATTAAGGAAGGCCTTTCACTTTCTAAAATTTTTTTTTTTTTAACCCGGTGAAACAGCCACTGTTCTCCTGAATCCGGCATTGTTTTCCTTGTCTTCCTGCTCCTCTCCGTTCATGAGATATGGCCCTTTTCCTCCCTGCATATAAATCTAGTCTTCTTTCCAAGTGGGTGTGGTCATCAGGGTGTTATCACACCTCCTTGGCTAACAAAAACAGATGTATAAAAAGAGCCATATCTCAGGAACAGTAAGGCGCAGGAACATAAGACAAACTACGCCGGATTCAGGAGAACAGCAGCGTTTAGACCAGATTTGAAAAAAACAACATATATTTGGCAAGTGACTGGTCCTCTTTAAAAGGGGTATTCACCCCTCTACACTGAAATAAAAATATACATTTTGGATAAGAGAAAAAAGAAAAGTTGAAGTTTGATTTTGGACCAACAGTGGCATAATAAATAGTGAGTGGATCACTCCGACATCATCCCGCATTAGAATAGCGCGATCTCATGAAAAATATAATTATGGCTTTAGAATGTGGAAAATTTAAATGGAAAAAAAATGTGAATCTTTAAAGGGGTTGAGTATTATTACATATTACCAGCGGAGTACAGCGCTCTTCCCACTACATGATGAAGGTTCACCTTCGGCTCCGGGGACATTAGATGAGGAGTTATGAATAGATGAATGCTCGTACACATGAATGGCGCAGTCTCTTTATTAAAATGCGTGAGTCATATGATAAGTACATGTCACATCAGCACAACACAAAGCAAATATCACAATAATCCTCCCGGGCATATGAGAACGCGGCTTTATTCCACAAGTGCTGCTGTCCTTTTCAGGTCGCCTGCACACAGGGTATACAAGGAAAAGATAAATAAAAACACTTATGCGCGTTTTAAGAGTTTTTTTTCCAGTAAAAAGGTTGAGGACACAGGAATCGTGAAATACTAAATGCAAGGTTACAAAGTTGCACTGATATCAGTACATACTCATATGGAGTACAGATGACGCCAGTGATGGTCAGCAACGCTGTTCTGCCCATTTAGACGCACTAAACAATGTTTTCAAAGTGTAATACTTGTTACAACCCATAGAGGTCATGAGTTACCCTTTTGTGTTGTTTAAACGTGTTCCACATAATCTAGCAGCATTCTTACAGATACAGGAGTCTTCTCCTTTAAGATTTGTGTAGTCTGTGTGAGACTGCCCTGCTCCCCGAGAAAAAAAAAAAAGAGAGTCATGCAGACATTTTCCCAGGCTTTCAATGAGATAGGACTCATGTCCCTGGCTCTGATCCCTTCTCTACCACCACTCCTCCTGTCCAGCTGAATCCAGTGAGAGTTCTAGTACAAACTACCGTATATACTCGCGTATAAGCCGAGTTTTTCAGCCCAAAAATTGGGCTGAAAAGTACCCCCCTCGGCTTATACGCGAGTCAGTGCTGTATACCGATGTATACATCGGTACATACCGATGTATACATCGGTATACAGCAGCCCCCGCATCCCCAGTAATGCAGGGCCCCCCCAGGGTCTCTCCGGTCACCTGTAAAGCAAGCTATACTTATCAGTTTCCCGCTCGCACCCGCCGCTGCCGACATCCACGATCCTCCATCTTCATGCGACTCCTCTTCCTGTTTCTGTGCGCGTCGCCGGCAATGACGTCATTCCCGGCGACGCGCACAGGAAACAGGAAGAGGAGTCGCATGAAGATGGAGGATCGCGGATGTCGGCAGCGGCGGGTGCGAGCGGGACACTGATAAGTATAGCTTGCTTTACAGGTGACCGGAGAGACGCTGGGGGGGGCCTGCATTACTGGGGCTGCCTGTATACTACCACTGGGGCTGCTATATACCTCTGGGGCCCTGTATACTACCACTGGGGCTGCTATATACCTCTGGGGCCCTGTATACTACCACTGGGGCTGCTATATACCTCTGGGGCACTGTATACTACCACTGGGGCTGCTATATACCTCTGGGGCCCTGTATACTACCACTGGGGCTGCTATATACCTCTGGGGCACTGTATACTACCACTGGGGCTGCTATATACCTCTGGGGCCCTGTATACTACCACTGGGGCTGTATATACTACCACTGGGGCTGTATATACTACTGGGGCTGCGTGTATACTACCACTGGGGCTGTTGTATCTACCTCTGGGACTGGTGTATACCACACTGCTGGGGGCTGTATACTTGTGCTAGGGTCCACCCTCGGCTTATACACGAGTCAATAGATTTTCCCAGGTTTTGGGGGCAAAAGTAGGGGGGTCGGCTTATACACGGGTCGGCTTATACACGAGTATATACGGTATATGCTTGTGCTAGGATCTACTTAATGCAGGTTATTATGCAGCCGTTATTACAGAAAGTACTGTGTAATAGGGGTGTGTTATACTTTGTAATCCTCCATCTTGTGTTAATGTAACTTACATTGCATACAGATAGGTGTTGCCTCTATATAGAGTAGTGCTTTTTCCAGTGAACCTAGTCAAAGTTATTCATTTTAATTTGTATTTCTGTGTTGCTTATCACTGTGCAGTACCCAGTACTGATATAGATTCTTTGTATTGTAGTTTTTACCACCAAGTTCACATCATCAGTGCAATAAATTAAGACTACTGAACCCCTACAGTCTGGGGGAAGTGAACAAGGGTTTAGCTGTATGCTGGATATCCACAGCACCAGACATGGAAGAAAGCCGAGCAATCACTCTCCTCTATTAAGAACAATCTCAGACAACAAAAAGATGGCCAATTCACACGAGTGATTTATTTTATATAAGAAAATCGGTCAAAGTTTCATCAATGTTTTTTTTACAGTTTCTTTACAGTTTGGTCAAAGTTTCATGACTTTTTTTTATAATAATAATCTTTATTTATATAGCGCCAACATATTCCGCAGCGCTTTACATACCTTTTCCTATGTAGCAGTTCAGGAAAAACAGACAGCACTGATGGCTTTGTCCTAGAAAAATGGTTGTGTGAATGAGCTGAGCCATCACTGCCATCGATCTGTACTCCGTAACACTACTTTCTGAGAACAATGCAGCTGATGGCAGGAAAATACACTGGGGTTAGAAATGCATGTAAGCGGCTTCCAAACCCTGACTTTTCTCTCTTTTTTCACTGCCATCATTGGTACTCAATATGAGTACTTTCTAACAACAATGCTGCTGAAGGCAGGGAAATAGACCAGCTTCCAAACCCTGATTTTTCCACATTTACAAGCAATACTAACCCCAGTTTATTTTCTTGCCTTCAGCTACATTAATATTAGAAAGTACTGATATAGAGTACAGATGACGGCAGTGATGGGTTAGGGAAAAGTCAGAGTTTACAAGTTTACAAGCCACATACATGCATTACCTAACACCAGTCTATTTTCCTACCATCAGCGGCATGGATATCAGAAAGTAGTCATTTGGAGTACAGATGATGGCAGTGATGGGTCAGCTCAGCACCTGCGTCTCAATAATTTTGGGAGATTGTTCTTTAAGCACACAACTTAGGAGACAGAAAGACTGGAGAAATATTGGGGGTTAGAAGCCATTTACATGCATTACTAACCCCAGTGTATTTGCCTGAATGGTAAAGGACCTGTGGTGAGGTCACGACCATGTGACCATAATGGGTGGAGCTCAACATGCTTGAAGTGAATCACCACAGGTCCTGTATCAGTTTTGCTATACTTAGCTCCGCCCATTATGGTCTCATTCTTACAGGATCGGTGGTGATGTCACGACCATGTAACCATAATAGGCGGAGCAAAGCATGCTTGAAGTGAATCACCACAGGTCCTGTATCAGTTCTGCTATACTTAGCTCCGCCCATTATGGTCTCATTCTCACAGGATCGGTGATGTCACGACCACGTAACCATAATGGGCGGAGCTAATCATGCTTGAAATGAATCACCACAGGTCCTTTATCAATACTGCTATACTTAGCTTCGCCCATTATGGCCTCATTCTCACAGGACCTATGGGGATGTCACGACCATGAGACCATAATGGGTGGGGCTAAGCACATAGGTTATTCACTTCAGGTCTGCTTAGCTCCACCCATTATGGTCATGACATCACCACGGGTCCTTCACCCAGTTTGGCAATACGGAGCACCTGCAGTGATGGCATTCCATTACAATGCAGGAGGCATGACAAAGTATACAAAACAAATCGCTGAAAATGATTGAAGCAAGCAAAAGCGCCTCCCCCCAACTGAAGTCAAGGTATGTGTGTACATTCACCTCATCATATAAAGTTGTTTTTTTGTTTTTTTATGATAAAAATATGTAATTTTTTGGGTAGGTGAACCATGTTAGTGATGTACATTGCACCATTTAAAACACATTGGGGCGGTTTAATATCACAAAACGACATGAGAGGTTCTCTTTAAGAAAGAAATCAAATGATTAAACACATTCCTCAGGGTCAGGAAATGACACACAAGAGCTAACTGATAAAACACTGTCCTCCGCCTCGTCAGACGTCTTAGGATAAATATTAACACTTGATGAGTGACGCGTTTCACGTTGGCCATAACCCAACATGTAAGGTAACCCGAATACGTAGGTGATAACATCCAAGGGCGTTACGGCTTTAATGAAAACAATCAGTTTACTTTTTCTCCTCCTTCTTCCAAGACCCAGAACTTTTATTTTATTTTTACATACGGTTTGGGGGATTTCGACTGAATTCCGACATAGTTTTTGTAAGGAGTTTATTTATTAAACTTTTATTTATTGGTAAAAAGTTAAGATTTACATTATTATTTTTCAAGACCTTTCATTTTTTGCCTTTTTTTTTAGTCTTATAATGAAATTAATTTTTAATACATAGACTTATTTTTTTCGATTTTTATTTTTTTAATTTATTTATTTAGTTTTATTCTTTTTTGGGTGTGGGAGGTGTTCAGCAAAAAAAAAAAAAAAAACACCATTTACCTTATGGGTTAGAAACACTTTGCTGACAAATCAGACGCAAACATGACAAATATTTTTTTTTCTTTCTTTTTAAAATGAGTAAAAATGGTGATGGTACTCTTTTTAATATTTTTTTTTTTGTTGTATTACAGTCAAAAAGTAAGGCCGATTAATTGATTGCTTGTACTGCACACAGATAAATTTGCAAGTAAAAGGTGCAATTAAAAAAAAATAATAATGAGCAAAAAAAATAAATCAATAGGGGTAAATGCAATAATGAATCAGGCCCTTATTATCCTATTGCAAAACTGGAATATTTCAGGTAATGATCCCTGGGGAAAAAGTATGCAAATAAGTCTAAGAGTGTCTAGTACCACTTTTGGATAGCTGCCCTATAAAGCCCATTAAAACAAGACAAGTCATCAACCTCTAGATCTTGCACTCTTGTTGTTGTTTTTCTCTTCTACCTATAGGTGGCACTAGACATACTTTTCATACTTTTCAGAAGGCGCTAGTCTGTAGTACCATATTAAATGGAGCTGAGCACTGCTAATTACAGCGGATAGTGAAACCCACAATGAGCTGAGCCAAAAACAGGTCGTCGATATATCCCCCGGAGAATCACAATTATGGAAGCAATAGCTAAAATGCTGAAGAAAACCCCAAATAACCATTTGCTACAGGCATAAAAATAAGGACTCATGGAATAAAGTTGACTTTATATTTTTAAAGAAAATCAAAAAGTTGTATGCAGCCAATGAAATAATACCTCACATAAAGAACACTAAATTTAAATATATATCAAGTTATAATATCATGACAATGAGAAAATAAAAACTTCCATCCTTAAAGGGTCATTTTCCATTTTCAAAGATGGATACTGTCAGATAGAGCTTGTAAAAACAAGCATTTTTGTAATTTACTGCTTATTAAAATTTTCAGCTGTTGTTGAGATATTCACACTTCTCTTGTTTACAGCTTGTTGCCTTGGAGACCGACCACTGCTGCAGTCTGGCGTGTAAACACTGTGCTGAAGATGGCCTGGATCAGGAGGTAAGGAACAAGCTTTAAAGCAGTGCTTACAAGTTCAATACAAAAGAGCTTGTCAGCACTGTGCATGTTCCGCTGTGTAGCGGCGGTGGTCGGTCTCCAAGGCAACGAGTTGTAAACAAAACAAAAGTGTTAATATCTCAAGAACAGCTGAAAATTTTAAAAAGCAGTAAATTGCAAAAGTGCTTGTTTTTCACAGCTCTATCCAACTAGATCCATTTTATAAAGTTGGAGAAAACCCTTTAAATTCAGAAACACAGAGTGTACAGACGTTACGGTAAATGTTACCTTGTGCATGATCTAAGATAAATCTAACAGTATTTATAGTAACTGGCAGAATTGTGATTACAGCTCCACTCTGAACTACATTATAGGCTATAATTGTGTATTGCATCCATAAAATACCTACATTTTATCTGCAAAACCGTAAAATACTGCACGTTAACAAGTAATAAATCGACCCCTCTTCTTCTTATTGGCATGCTCTACAAAACCCCATTTTATTTCTTTTTTTTACAATCCCCAGTTACACAATTCTGCATTCAGGTCATAGGTGTTTATTTCCTCCTGGTAACAGAAGCACGACTAAGAAAAGATTATATATCTATTACATAGCAAGCGGCAGGACTAGAAGGGACAGGAACAATTTAAAGGGTAACTCTTTTTTTTCATAAATCAATAGTACACAAAGTAAAACTTTAATATATTTTTTCAGAGAAGTCAGCTTCTTCCTCCTTCTTGGACTGATCTTTCATTCACAGGTAACATCTGATTTTCCCCATTGCTGAGATAGATTGCAGTTGGTGCTCATAAAGCTGAATGAGGAACTTGCAGCAAAATGTCTGTCTTTCCTCTACCTCCTCCCTCCTCATTTCAGGAGAACTTGCAGTATAATGTCTGTATCTGCCTCTAGCTCCTCCCTCCTCATTTCATGAGAACTTGCAGTATAATGTCTGTATCTACCTCTAGCTCCTGCCTCCTCATTTCATGAGAACTTGCAGTATAATGCCTGTATCTACCTCTAGCTCCTCCCTCCTCATTTCAGGAGAACTAGCAGAATATCTGTGATTTACTCCCGTTCCTCCCTTCACATTCACATTTCAGGAGAACTTACAGTACAAGGTCTCTGTCTGCCTCTAGTTCCTCCCTCCTCATTTCAGGAGAAGTTTCAAGAGAATGCCTGTGTGTTTTTTTAGCTCCTCCCTCCTCTATTTCAGGAGAACTTGTAATAGAATGTCTGTCTTCCTCTAGCGTCTTCCTCCCCTTTTCAGGAGAACTTGCAGTAGAATGTCTGTGTCTTCCCCTAGCTCCTCCCTTCTCATTTCAGGAGAACTTGCAGTAGAATGTCTGTGTCTGCCTCTAGCTCCTCCCTCCTCATTTCAGGAGAACTTGCAGCAGAATGTCTGTCTTCAAGTACCGTTACACGATAAGATATCGTGAACGTTATCGCTCAAACATCATGGGTATGGAGGCGTTGAAACAACATCGTTACGACGTCGTTGCATGTAACACCAAGATACGACTACGATAAACCGTTGGATTGTTGATCACAGAATTGAGAACATGTTCTCAAATAAGACGATCCACAATCTGCCAACCTGCTGCATCGTTCTGTGTGACGCCGCGATAATGATGTAGTTCATGACTTCGCCCATTCACATAAATGAATAAGTATCGTTTGTTGCATTGTGCGAACGATACCTGCTCGCTGGATCATTGTAGATGATGTCCACGATATCTATACATGTGACATCTCACCAACTATGTCTAAACGATGTCCTAACGATCACGCGTCACCCAAGATCGTTAGTGAGATCGTTACAACATTAAAGCGTGTAACGGTACCTTTCTCTAGCTCCTCTCGCCTCATTTCAGGAGAACTTGCAGTAGAATGTCTGTGTCTTCCTCTAGCTCCTCTCGCCTCATTTCAGGAGAACTTGCAGAAGAATGTCTGTATCTGCCTCTAGCTCTTCCCTCCTCATTTCAGGACAACTTGCAGTATAATGCCTGTGTCTGCTTCTAGCTCCTCCAGCTTCATTTCAGTAGAACTTGTAATATGTCTGTGTCTTCCTCTAGCTTCTCCCTCCTCATTTCAGAACAACTTGCAGTAGAATGTCTGTGTCTTCCTCTAGCTCCTCCCTCCTCATTTCAGGAGCACTTGCAGTGGAATGTCTGTGTCTGCCTCTAGCTCCTCCCTTCTCATTTTAGGAGAACTTGCAGTAGTGTATCTAAGTCTTCCCCTAGCTCCCCCCACCTCATTTCAGAGGAACTTGCAGTATAATGTCTGTGTCTGCTTCTAGCTCCTCCCACTTCATTTCAGGAGAACTTGCAGCAGAATATCTGTGGAGACCTTTATCTCCTCCTTCCATAGAATTGTAAAAGCACCAACTGCCATCTCCTATGTCAGTATTAGGAATATCTGTTATCACTGAATACAGATCTTACCAATGATATGTGAACGAAAGATAAATCCAGGAGGAGAAAGAAGCAGATTTCTCTGATAAGATGTATTACAAAGATTTTTTTAGGTTTGTATACTAATGATCAATGTAATAAAAACAAAAATAATAGTCCTTTAAGAGATATGTACTTGTTACCTTCTTTTTTCCTTCCAGTTTCCCACTCTACTGCACATTGTGCTTGCTCTGAGGTTTCCATGGTTACTATGCATGCGTATTCCGTCATGTGACCTCCACACGAGAATTATATGATACACATGAAACACTGATGTATGGATTTATTATTTATGGGGGAGATTGGGGAAGGGGTTTAATCACTTTTTGCTGGTTTGATGACTTTTACCTAAAAGTCTGTCAATTGATAAATTGTTTTAGACAAAATTAAGAACGTTTAACCGTTTTAGTGTAAACAGTCGCAGTGCGTACATTGCATCGCTCCAGCAGTGGAGTTGGGGGTTATTTGAGAACATTTAAGGTAAGTAAAAATTTGTTGAAATTTCCTAAAAAAAAAAAAAAAAAATATGAAAAACTGTTAAAAAATTGAATGTGTTATATTTAAAAAAAAAAAAAAAACAGGCAAAAAAAACCACCACAAACAAGATGAAAAAAAAACTCTTTACAATTAAAAAATTGTAAATTGAAAAGCACAAAAGAGTGGAAAAAAAACACAACTGCTGCAAGAGTACAGATATTGAAAACCCCGTTAATGATGACCCTACAAATATGGGTAACACAAAATAAAAAGGTAGGAAAGTAAAGCATAAATTTAAAAAAAAAAAAAAAATTTAAAAAAAACCCTTTAAAAAAGTAGCAAAGTAAAAAAGAATGTGAAACAAACACACATAGGGAACACTATAAAACAATGACAGCCGCGATCACGGAACAGCCCTTGATTTAATGACTTAATCTAATAAATCTGTAGAGGGGGCGCAAGAACAATAAGAAATTAAGAGAAAAACATAACAATATTAGATACCTAAAGCCTTTAGTGAATCCTATTAAATCCTTAAAGAATCCAATAGTCCACATCAACGCTCTAACTACCATAGTACACTTTAAAGGTAACCCGACTGATATCTCCCCTGACATTTAACACAATTTAGATTTTTTGTTTTTAAAGAGGAGTCGTCAACAGATCAAAAGTCTCAAGTTTGTCATCTTATTTTGTTCTAGCTGGTCTAGTAGCTTTTTGTTTTTTTAAAATCCGACATACGGTTCCATAGATATATATATTTTCATGTAGTGTTGAGTTTTATGGTCTTTAACAAGGGGCGTGGCTCACATTGTGCTAAGACCAGCCCCTGAGGATTCTGTGAGACTGTAAATCATCATATCTTTTGAACCGTGAAATGGATTTTAAAAAAAGCAAAAAAAAACTAATACTCAGGTGAGTGCAGAAATTAATTAAGAACAAAACCTGGTTACTTTTAAGTTGCTGACCGATTATCTTTAAAGGGAACATGTCACTATGAAAATACTGTAGTCAAAATTTTATAGAGCAGAAGAGGGATGAGGATATTGATATATAGGTTTATAGCGGAAATACGCAGTGTAGTTTCTAAGTTTTTGCTTGACATTCTTGATTCTGCTTTGTTTAAGAGTCTAGTGGGTAGTCTTAATTAAAAGCACCGCCAACTGGACTCCTTAAGTATATTTAAATAACGTTGTAAGACATAGTTGTCATGGAGCATTTATACAGATTAAATTGATACTGAAGAAATAGGATGGTGCCAGGCATGCATAGATTGAGATCTCGGCTCTAAGACATCATCAAGTCAAGATGAATCCGAGCATGTACCGCCCACGTGGTGTCATTTTATTGAAAATTATCCAGGAAATCAATCAGCGCATGCGCTGCCCGTGGTAATGACACTGCAAAGTTTCAGACAGGTCAATGAAAAAGAATTCAAAATACTGATGGCAGCAGAGGGGAAACAACAAAAGGAAAAAAGAGTGCACAGTCCGGCCCCTGAGCATCTAAATCTCTACCAGAAAAACTTCAAATGCTTATTAAAACAACAACAAAGTGGATTTCTTCAACTAATGTATCGATTTATTTCTATAACAACCCCAATATAATCATGCCTATAATTTGCCAAACTTTCAAGACAGATTCTTAAATTTATATACGGTAATCCTTCTGCTCAGCTTCCCAGCTCTATAGTTCAAACGTATCAAGTGGGTAAAGGGACTGATACTCATGAGATGACCACAAGGAAACCTTGCTCATTTCGGCTTTCAATCTAATGCATATTGAGGTCCATGGGGTTGTCCCACCTTGGGGTACAAGTCTGCACACTTGTTAATCCTCACTATTGGCCATCAAGATTCTCCAGTACTGGGAACTGATAGCTAAGCAATTAGGATACATGCAGACTAGACGTGCCCGGCCTCATTCTATGCAAGTGAGGACATCTAGTTGGAATGTGTCCGGTAGGATGTAAATCATGTACTTGCAGCCACATGACTGCATGAACCTGACATTTTAAGGTTACACTTAAAATAGCTGTTGGATTAAGAGCTCCCTATCCTGACTTTCCCATACACAAGGGTTCATGTGTTTCTGGCCTTGGCTTAGCTCTTTTGAAGACAAAATGGGGAAGGTGAAGGTTTAAGTCTTCCCGATACATAAAGTTCTTGTCGAGTGATAAGCTCAATCCACACAAAGCAGTCAGCACCAGATGGCCAATGGGTTTCTTCAACTTTCGCCTAATGTTTATGGCGGCTTTACCAAGATTTTCCATAGAAGTCAAACATTGGAGAAAAGTAGGATTGAACATATCAGACTTTAACCTACCTGATCTTCTCTCCAAACCTAGGTCAAGAGAGAGGAGGCTTTACGAGGGAGTTGTTCCAAAAGTATATAAAACTTTACTGGAATCTAGAGAAGACTATTAAAGAGTATTACAAGAAAACAGTCTCAACAACTTCCGCAATCAAACATTCTACTGCGCGAGAAGGTGACGGAATGGGCTTATACGCTGGTGTTTATACTGCTGTGTATAGGGAAGGTTGGTTTTGTTAGGTGTTTTTTATTTCAGTACATAAAAGAATAATAAAAAAAACTAGAGGATCCAGGTCCACACCCTGACACACAATAGCGAGCTTTGGGTATTTGAAAGGATGACATGCAATACTCCCCAGCTATAGCCATTCACTTTTATATTGAAGCCTCGCCCTGACCCTATTTTATCCACCAGACTCACTGAACTTTACACAAGGAGCCAAAATGAAAAGCTGGTAGGAAGACTTCGCACAGGATCTTGAAAGGAAATGTTTTATTACTATGTAATCTGATGCAGTGAAGGAGATACTGATTCCAAAGAGGTGTCACTTACTAGCCTGGGTGATGACATTTCATTATAATCAGTGGGAACAGGAGATTAGCACTACAGGACTAGATATCTTGTGCCTCCTAGTCCAAGCCCACCCTCACCATGGATTCTGGAACCTGTTTTATTTTCTCTGTGCCTTACCATTTTAAGCTTATGCTCCAGAGACACAAAGGTGAAAATGTTCCCTTCAACCAACTGAACGTGTACTATAGAACTTCTCTATGAGTGTGGCATTATTTGTATTGGTCTTCAGAGGACAAAAAGTCACACGCCCACAGGGAAGCTCTGTGGTAGACGCCCAGTAGGTGGAAGGAAAAAGTTGTCAATTACTAGAAAAATCTGTTACAGAATTAGTAGAGCGGCGCTGCTCAAACGAGCCCTTGGTTGACCACCACATGAAATAAAAATAAACATCATAAATACACTAGTTTGGGGTCATTTAGAAATGTCCTTATTTTTGAAAGAAAAGCACATTTTTTTCTCAATGAAAATGACATTAAATGAATCAGAAATACCCTCTATACATTGTTAATGGGGTAAATGACTATTCTAGCTGCAAACGTCTGGTTTTTAATGCAATATCTACATAGGTGTATAGAGGCCCATTTCCAACAACCACCACTCCAGTGTTTTAATGGTACATTGTGTTTGCTAACTGTGTAAGAAGGCTAATGGATGTTTACAAAACCCTTGTACAAGTATGTTAGCACAGCTGAAAATGGTTTGGCTGACTAGAGAAGCTATAAAACCGACCTGCCTTTGAGCTAGTTGAGAATCTGGAGCATTACATTTGTTTGTTATAACTCTCAAAATGGCCAGAAAAAGAGAACCTTCATGTGAAACTCGACAGTCTATTCTTGATCTTAGAAATGATGGCTATTCCATACGAGACATTGCCAAGAAACTGAAGATTTCCTACAACGGTGTGTACTACTCCCTTCAGAGGAGAGCACAAACAGGCTCTAACCAGAGTAGAAAGAGAAGAGGGAGGCCCCGCTGCACAACTGAGCAACAAGACAAGGACATTACAGTCTCTAGTTTGAGAAATTGACTCCTCACAGCTCCTCATCTGGCAGCTTCATCAAATAGTACCCGCCAAAGGCCTGCAATGTTGTAATTGCTGCAAAGTGAGCATTATTTTACAAAAGTTAAGTTTGAAGCAGAAAATTAATATTTTAAATACAAATGATTATTTCTAACATTGTCAATGTCTGGACTATATGTTCTATTAGTTTTGCAGCTCATTTGATAACTAAAAGTATGAGTTTTCATGGAAAAGACAAAATTGTCTGGGCGACCCCAAAATTCTGAACGGTATGGAATCTTCTGGTTTCAACTGTATGCATCACCCCGCAATCATTGATCGGATTAGAGTCGAGGGCACCCCTTATTTATATTTTGCCAAATACCAGGATTATGAGAAAGAGATAATGTTTTAACGCATTTTTATGGGTTTCTGCAAAGTCACAAGTTTACATACATTAAGATTGCTATGCCTTTAAACAATTTTGGACAGCCCTTACGTTGATGTCCTGTGTTTCAAAGCTTCTGATTGGCAACATCTGAGTTAAGTAGAGACACACCTATGAATGCATTTTAAAGCACACCTGAAAATACACTGCTTCTTTGTGTAGCATCATAGGAAAGTGTAAAGAAATCAGCCAATATATCAGGAAGAAAATTGTGGACTTGCACAAGTCAGGTTCAATGTTGGGTATAATATCAAGATACCTGAAAGCACCTCGTTCATCTGTACAATAATACGCAAGTACAAACAAGAAGGGAATGTTCAGCCATCATACCGCTTAGGAAGTAGATGGGTTCTGTGTCCCAGAGATGAACATGCTTTGATCGACATGTGCATATCAACCCAAGAACAAAAGCAAAAGACCTTGTGGAGATGATGGTGAAAGCTAGTAAGATTGTGTCATTATCCACAGTGAAACGAGTACTGTATCAACATGAGATGAAAGGCCACTCTGCCAGGAAGAAGCCATTACTCCAAAAGAACATGAAAAAGACAGATTAATGTTTGCAAATGCACACAGGAACAAAGACCTACAATTTTGAAGACATGTCCTGTGGTCTGACGAAACTAAAATTGAACTGTTTGGCCATAATGACCTTCATTACATTTGGAGGGAAAAGGGAGAAGCTTGGAAGCTTAAGAACAGCATCCCAACTGTGAAACATGGTGGTGGCAGCATCATGTTGTGGGGTTGTTTTACTTCAGGAGGGACTGGTGCACGTCACTAAATAGATGGCATCATGAGGAACAAAGATTATGTGACAATACTGAAGCAACATCTCAAGACAGGCAGGAAGGTAAAGTTTGGGTGGAAATGGGTCTTTCAAATGGATAAATAACTGAAGCATACTGCCAAACTGGAAAAAAGTGGCTTACGGATAACAAAGTCAATGTTTTGGAGTGGGCATCGCACAGCCCTGATCTCAATCCTATTGAAAACTTATGGGCAAAGCTGAAAAGGTTGAAAGCAAGGCGACCTGAAAACATGGCTCAAGTACTCCAGATCTATCAGTATGGTACCAAATTCTAATAAAATGTATGTAAACTTGTGACTTTGCAGAAAGTAATAAAAATGCTTTAAAACATTCTGTCTCTCATTATTCTGGCATTTGGCAAATATAAATAATTATGGTAATCCTAATTGACCTAAAACAGAAATGTTTTATGCTGATTCCATGTCAGATAATGATAAAAAATATGCAGATGTGTCTTTTTATATAATGTGTGGAAACTTCTGGTTTCAACTGTAAAATATCATGTAGCCACCTCAGGCAATGAGAGGAGCACTTGCTATGAGAGGCCCCCCCTACATGACGCCCCAGGGCTGCTTATGTCTTGGACAACAAAAGGATCATCAATCCAAAAATTGAAATTTTTTTACTCCCTCTCGAAATCATTGGTAAGACTAGAGTTGAGGGTACCATACACCATTAGGCTGACAGCACAACTGGTCGATATCAAGAATCAACAATGGCTGAACGGTCCCCTTCATCCAAAAATGTGTTCCCAATCGGTGGGACCGTGCCAAGCGGATCAAGGGTCAAACATTAATTATCGCTCATCGTTGAACACACCCGTAACATACTCACAAGAGGTGGGGAGAGCGGGCGATTGGTGATAAGACTGCTCAGTCCCTGTACAGTCCCTATATTGATGCTGCTGATCGCAGTGACTTTTTAGGAGTCTACAAGATCACTAGCATCCTGCTTGCTCATCACAGGGGACGATGATCTGGAAGGAGATAGATTGACTGATTAGAGGGCTGCGCTAACAAGCCTTAAGGCCAGGAGGTTTCTTTTTTGTCTACTGCTGATTTGTTGGGTCAGGAAGTCAAGGAGGAAATTGGATCATCAGATCCGACATGTTCAACTCCGCACACTTCCTTTTCGAGTCACCAATTTCAGGAACAGAGAATGAGAAGGAGAAGACAAGAAATAACGTCACCCGTCCTCTTCCTCCAAACTGTATGGCAGCCTCCGTCCAGACTGCTAACGTCCTCTGGAGTCACCAAAACCAAGACCCCTCCACCAGATGGACAAGTGTGTTAGGGATGGTACATTATTGGGGTCACCATACAAATTAAAGAGTCAATACCCCCAACCTGAAGAAACAGCGCTCCACTGAGGTCTCGACAGCTCAAGTGACCCCTGCAGTCAATCATCAGCTGCAGCCATAACAAATTAGGACGTAACATTGCAGAGCGGCTATTATATCAAAGGACACAAACAACAACGATGCTACTGCGGAGGCAAGATAAGGCTTGCTTTTGTTCCCTAAGGGGCCATGAAATGTAGTCAAGCTGACCCCTCCAAACCCCCCCCCCACCCCCATCAAAAAAAAAATTATATATATTTGAAAATATATTATAATAAAAGCATTGGTAAAATATATAATATACAAACTAAAAATAAAACTATAGGAAAAAAAAAATAGCAATACTATATAAAAAAATAATATATAACAAAAATTAAATATCTAAATTAAAAACATTTTCAAAATAGATGAAAATACAAAATAAAATCCACTATATAGAATAAAGAATAAAAAAACTACTTAAAAAAATCTAAAATATGTAATATATATTACATATTTTAGATTTTTTGTAAGTAGTTTTTTATATATATACCGTATATACTCGCGTATAAGCCGACTTTTTCAGCCCAAAATTTGGGCTGAAAAGTCCCCCCTCGGCTTATACGCGAGTATATGTATATATATACAGCCGCAGCCCCGGAGGTATACAGGCCCCCCCCCATCAAGCTCCAGGGCCCCCCCCTTGAGCGGCGTCCTGTAAAGGAATATCATACTTGCCAGTCTCCTGTCGCGCCGTCCGCAGCTGCCGACACGCGATCCCGGGCTTCATTCAGTGAGAGGTTGTACTGAGAAGACCTGTGGTGACGTCAGAGGGGGGGCGTTCCCGGGGCGTTCCCAGCGCTGATTGGCTGTTCGCGGTCATGTGATACGTATCACATGACCGCGAGTGCCCGGGAACGCCCCTCTGACATCACCACAGGTCCTGTCAGAAGAGATCTCACTTGGAACTGGGGATCGCACAGCGGCAGAAGGCGTCGGACAGGTGAAGTATTGATTCTTTTTTATTTTTCAGACCTCAAGGGGGGGGGCCCTGGAGCTTGATGGGGGGGCCTGTATACCTCCGGGGCTGCGGCTGTATACAGCCCTGGGGCTGCGGCTGTATACAGCCCTGGGGCTGCGGCTGTATACAGCCCTGGGGCTGCGGCTGTATACAGCCCTGGGGCTTCTGCTGTATACAGCCCTGGGGCTTCTGCTGTATACAGCCCTGGGGCTTCTGCTGTATACAGCCCTGGGGCTGCTGCTGTATACAGCACTGGGGCTGCTGTATACTACCTAAGGGCTGCTGTATACTACCACTGGGGCTGCTGTATACACCACTAGGGCTGCTGTATATACCTCTGGGGCTGCATATACCTCTGGGGCTGCATATACCTCTGGGGCTGCATATGGGGCTGCATATACCTCTGGGGCTGCATATACCCCTGGGGCTGCATATGGGGCTGCATATACATATGGGGCTGCATATACATATGGGGCTACATATGGGGCTGCATATACCTCTGGGGCTGCATATG
This sequence comes from Allobates femoralis, assembly GCA_033576535.1. Taxonomy (NCBI): domain Eukaryota; kingdom Metazoa; phylum Chordata; class Amphibia; order Anura; family Aromobatidae; genus Allobates; species Allobates femoralis. Next base: position 81,512,786 of record JARQOC010000012.1, on the reverse strand, counting down.
GGGCTGCATATACCTCTGGGGCTGCATATGGGGCTGCATATACCTCTGGGGCTGCATATGGGACTGCATATACCTCTGGGGCTGTATATGGGGCTGCATATACCTCTGGGGCTGCATATACCTCTGGGGCTGTATATACCTCTGGGGCTGCTGTATACTACCACTGGGGCTGCTGCTGTATACTACCACTGGGGAGGCTGCTGTATACCTCACTGCTGGGGGTTGTATACCTGTGCTGGAGTCCACCCTCGGCTTATACGCGAGTCAATAAGTTTTCCCAGTTTTTGGGGGCAAAAGTAGGGGGGTCGGCTTATACACGGGTCGGCTTATACACGAGTATATACGGTAAATGAAATATAAAAAAGATATGTTTAAAATAGAAAAATACAAAAAAATATATTTAAAATAAAATATAAAAACTATATAAGCAGATTTAAAATATATAACAAAAATGAAATAGCTAAAAAAAAAAAGACATTTTCAAAATAGATAAAAATACAAAATAAAACAATATATAAAGTGAAATATAACGAATTATAACGAACTATTGAAAAAAAAATATAACAAAAAATAAATATCTAAAATAAAAAATAAGACATTTTCAAAATATACTATATAAAATAAACTACTATATAAAACAAAATATAAAACAAAACATAAAAGCATAACAAAACTATATAAAAAAAAAAAAAATTATATACAAAATTAAACAAAAATAATATTTTCAAAATAAATACAAAACATAAAATAAATAAAATATTAAATAAATTAGAAAAAATATATAAAAAAGGAGAAACTTACAATTTGAACCATATTTACTAACATTTTGCATGCCAATGGAGTGGGATATTTCTGATCGTGGGCGTCCCAATGATCTGATGCCCTTCCATTTGGAAGGATGGAGGATAACGTAACTAATTAGGAAAAGCCATTGAAAGCAAGTATTGAATGTAAACTAGGGTTTTGGACAAACTGACCCTAAACTAAAAGTCAAGCTGGCACCCCCAAAAGTAAATACTGTAAATGAAAATATATAATTAAGAAAAAAAATAATATCATATAGTAAAAACAAAAGAAACGGTGAAATAGAAAAAAAGTAAAATAGAAGATAAAGTACAAAGAATCTTGCATAAAAATAAATATAAATAAATAATAAAAATAAGTTTGAGTGCTGCCTGAATTTATATATATATATATATATATATATATATATATATATATATATATATATTTATATATATATATATATATATATATATATATATATTATATATATATATATATATATATATATATATATATATATATATATATAATTTGTTTATTAAGAAAAATATTAAATACTAGCTGGGTGCCCGATGCACATGCATCGGGATTCTAGAAGAGCGAGTCTCTGACTCGCAATGGCCGCTTCGCGGCCAATGCTTCGCGCTGCTAAGGCGACTCGCCATGCCCGCTGCGCGGGCATAGCGAGTCGCCTTAGAACTGCTCGCAATGGCCGCTGCGCGGCCAATGCTTCGGGCGTATCCACATGACCACGCTGACTCGCATCGCGAGCGGACTCAGAAGGGGAAAAAAAAACCACTCGCAATTATATAATAGATTTCAAATAAAGGATGTATAAAACAGAAATGTTAAAAATAAATAAAAATAAAAGGTTAAAGACTTAAAAATATAGAAAGTCCTGATTTGTGCCATATTATCCCTATTTTCCGGGTCATTCGGTCCCGCTCTCTAGGAAAGCTTTATTTCAGCATTGTTAGGTAATTGCACGGCTTCTAATTCCATAACACTATTATTACAATGAGCCCTAAACGCCGGCTCTGCTGCAATAGAAGGGAGTTAAGAGAGCAAATAAATCCGCTATAACAGCTGGCGGTGTCAGCGTGGCGGTTGTATGTAACACGTCCAATTATTTCATCTTTCGGGAGAAATTGACAAACTCAAAGTATTTTCTTGAGTAAACCCATTCCCTTTCCTTCAGGTTGGCCTCCTGTGATCCCCTCTCTTCCCTCCCCGGCTCTCAGTCACCTGAGTCATTCTATGAACACAGGGGCTTGCGGCACGCTCTAGAGCAGACGCTGCAGCCCCCCTCTGGCGGAATAAGGGGCGAGCAGCCAAGCAAGAAGAGATCTGTGCAGGGGGACAAGGGAGGCCGAGCGGATGTAACTCTCCAGCAGGGTGGGGGTTCATCTGCTTACATTGGGGTGATTTACATCTAGTTTAGGGTAGACTTTGTTTTTTCATTTCTTTTTATGTATTTTTGGCTACAAAACAATTTTCTCATTGGGTTTCATTACAAATTCTGCATGGTTCGCCTACTGTAGCTCATTTTCCACTATTGCAGGCTGCAGAATGAGTTAACTGGGAATCTATTAGCGAGCTCATTCTCATAAGACACAGGAATATAAATGTAGCTCTGTCAAGATTAACGAGTAAAGTTATTTCATTGCGTTTTCACAGCTGACTAGGTGTGACGCCTCAATGTTTAACACCCTAGTTCAGGTGGATGCCATCAGGGGTGATGTGTGGGTTTCTTTTACCTTATTTCATGTACTGTATTTTGGGCTTTAAATCATTTTAGTAATTGGGTCTCATTAAAATTTTTTCTCCGTTTGCCTTTTATAGCTGGATGTAGAAAGAGTTAACTGAGAATCTGTTAGTGAGCTCATCCTGATGAGAGACAGGAATACAAATGTGTCTCCAAATTCATGAATAAAGTTAAATGTCTTTTCACGGCTAACTAGGTGGGACTGAAGAAAGTGGCGTAACCTAGTTCAGGGTATAGATGCCATCAGAGGCAGTGTTTTATTTTGTTTAGTTTTTGGTACTTACGGTAATTGCATTTGTTTGGCTAAAAATCATTTTGTTATTGGGCTTCATTAAACATTTTGCAGCATTTGACTCGTATAACCTCTGCTGGATGCAGAATGAGTTAACTGAGAATCTGCTAGTGAGCTCTGATGGGAGACTTTATAGCTATTATCTTCCTTTTTTTGTGATTAATGAACACAAAATTGAGCTCCACTTTCATGCGGTCATAAATCAGATCAGCGTTATAGACTCACTGACGGATCCTCAGTTAACTCATTCTGCAGCCAGCAATAGACAGTGCATCGTCGAACAACGCAAACTATGCAACGTTTTTTAAAGAAAATATTGTGGTAAAACCAATCCACCACAATGGCATCCACATCCTAATCTGGGATGTTAAACATCCTGACAATCATAGACAGTCGTAAAAACAATGAACCAGGTGAGAAAGAGTGACATTTATATGAGTTCACTGGCAGATTCTCAGTTAACTCCTTCCACAGCCAATAACAAAGATGCTGTGAAAGCAAACCGAGCGAAATGTTAATGAAACCCAATTACAACAACGATTGTTAGCCAAAAACACATGTATTTAAAGGGGATGTACAGCTTTGGGGTCAAATGGTTGCTTTAATTCATTAATTTTTTGGAAGAAAAAAAAGGACTTGGGATTCATTGAAAGTCAGTATTAAGGCACATTGAAGAGGGTTGGGGGGTTAGGACTTACCCTAAACTTTTCAGACATCCATACATTACAGATACGGCCTAAACGCATGTCATTTGGATTGTAAAAGTCTGGTGATTCGCTGTGAAATTCTTTACTCATCCTCCGGGGGCGTGCAGCTTCCTTGACAAAGTACAGCTGATCACTTGGGGTTACAGGGGTGAATCTGATCATCTTTGGATTTTGGGGAGGTTTTGTTACCCCTCATTGAGATCCCAGTAATCAGTATGACCTGCTGGTATGTTTCCAGCAAGTGCTCACTATTTAAACACTGCCCCACAGGCAATAAGAAGTATTACAAGCTAGGGTCTTCCAGAAAGCTCTATTATTATTATTTAATTAATTTAACTCCCTTCATAATGGCTATTGTAAATTACTATTTTTTAAAGCTAGAAAACATTCAACTCTCTAATTATTAAGTGACTCAATTTTGCCCCTTTTGGCTTTTCCAGGCTCTGCTTCCCTACACATAACTTTGGCGTGGTCAAAAAACAGTAAAGGATAGGCAAGAGTTACAAGTTCCTCATCAGACGTTCCCAGTGGGCTCACTGACAGATGCCCAGTTGACTCTCTCTATAGAAAGTGAGACAAAGAAGCTATTAGAAGGCAAGCGGTGCACAATTTTTAATTAAACCCAATTGAGAAAATTATTTTTAGCCTTGAATAAGTGCATTTAAGGAAGAACAATATTCAGCAATGCCTTTATTGAATAGATGACAAGGATCTTTGTTATTTCCACAGCGGAGGATGCTGGACGGCTCCAGCACCCTAATTCCAGGGCGGAACAATGGAGCATCTACGGAAATATATCCCGGGGAATGTTGGCACCAATCAACGTCAGACGACTACACGACCTGCCAACACAAAAATGATGATGTGCATGAGCAAATGCAGCCGAGGAAACGGCGCCGGGTGTGACAGAGCCGAGCGGGGTCACCACAACTGCCAGTGTGAATGGCACCAACCCGGACAAGCCAACATCTAACGGGAAAGAACCTGCAAAAACAACACAGCTCCAAACATAATAGGAAAGGGTGACAGACACAAGTCAAGCTCCCTGGCCAAAAGATATGGATGGCAGAGAATGCCCAAAATCAAGAGAAGTCATCCTATGACTAAATGTGCATTAAAAGCTAAGCCAGCCCCCTTCACTGTGCATCTGCCAACACAGAAAAGAGGGCTGGCTGACTCTGCATCAAAATGCCAAGCTAGCCCCCTCCTGTCTGAGCATCAGCCAAACAATAAGGGGACACGCTAGATATACATCAAAAGCCAAGCCAGCCCCCTTCTATGAGCGCAGCCAAACAATAAGGGGACGAGCTAGATATACATCAAAAGCCAAGCCAGCCCCCTTCTATGAGGGCAACCAAACAACAATAGAACGAGCTAGATATACATCAAAAGCCATGCCAGCCCACTTCTATGTGCGCAGCCAAACAACAAGGGGGCGAGCTAGATATACATCAAAAGTCAAGCCAGCCCCTTTCTATGTGCGCAGCCAAACAATAAGGGGACGAGCTAGATACATATCCAAAGAAAAGCCAGCCCCCTTCTATGTGTGCAGCTAACAATAAAGGGACGAGCTAGAAATACATCAAAAGTCAAGCCAGCCCCCTTTACTGTGCATATACCAACACATAATAGACGGCTGGATGAGTCTGCATCAAAATGCCATGCCAGCCGCCTCCTGTCTGAGCATCAGCCAAACAATAAGGGGACAGGCTGGATACACATGAAAAGCCAAGCCAGCCCTTTTCTATGCGTTTAGCCAAACAAAAAAGAGACAAGCTGTATACATATCAAAAGCTAAGCCAGCCACCTACTGCCTGAGCATTAGCCAAACAAAAAGGGGACATCCTGGATGCACATCAAAAGCCAAGCCAGCCCCTTCACCGTCTGTGCCTCAGCCAAACAAAAAAGAGATGGTCTGGATACCCATCAAAAGTCGAGGCAGCCCCCTTCTGTGTCTGCATCAGCCAAACAAAAAGGGGATGGGCTGGATACAAAATAAAAAGGTCACACAAGGGATGGGCTGATTAAGAACCAAGCCAGCCCCCTTTAGTCTGTGCATTAGCTAAGAGACAGAAAGGGACGGGCTGTTGACTCATCAACCAAGGCAGAGAAGGGACGGGATGACAGTGCATCAACCAAGGCAGAGAAGGGACGGGATGACGGTGCATCAACCAAGGCAGAGAAGGGACGAGATGACGGTGCATCAACCAAGGCAGAGAAGGGATGGGGTGACGGTGCATCAACCAAGGCAGAGAAGGGACGGGATAACTGCACATCAAATGCAAGGTACCTTCTTTTGTGCATCAGCAAATAGCAAAATCAATGCCAGCCCCCTTCTCTGTCTGTGCATCATCCAATTCACAGAAGGAGACTGGCTGACACTGCATTGAAAGGTAAGTCAGTCCTTTTCTTTGTCTCTGCTGCAGCCAAGAAAGAGAGGGGGCTGGCTGATTACATCTCAAAAGCCAAGCCAGCCCCCTTCTGTGTGCCCAGGCCAAACAGGCTTAGTTATATGTACAATCAGCCAGCCCCCTTCATTCACAGATATAGACTTATATATATTTAGACTTACACCAGAAACTCTCCTGTCAAACACAGAAAGGCCGAATCCAAATCCACACAGATATCTGGAGATCAGAGTGACGTGTCAAAAAAAATAAAAAAGTTAATATTTTTTCCATTCATTGTGAATCCGCACAAAAAGAAATTTTTTAAAATGGTGCAAAAATTTAAAAAACAGTTATTCCTAAAATTGTACGTTCTCCATATCCAACGAATAGGGACAACATGCTGATCACTGAGGCTCAGACAAATCCCAAAATCGAGCATCCGAATGACTGAGAATTGGGACTTGTGGAGACTTTCTGGATGGAGCAGAGGTCCCTTCACTCCAGTCATTGTCTATGGGACTGCCAGCAATACAGGGGCACTTTCTCCAGCAATCCCATAGACAATGAATTAAGCGGAGGACGGGCCCAGTCCCCTGGAACATCAGAGGCCGCTTCTTACTGCAAATACTGGTACTGGCCCTATGTAACATGTTTTGGAACTTTTTTGGGAGTTGGGGAAGGAGGCGGGTATTATAGTACTGAAGTCTGAATGGGGCTCGGAAACATCTTTGGAATTAACCCCTTCTGTCTAGATTAAGACCACAGAGGCGACCAGCACAGATCTCAGTCATCCGCACCTACCGGCCAACACTGATGGAGCTAGAGCAGATGGAAGGCAGAGGAAACCGGAGGAACAGTATCAATATTACAATAGAAACAAACACTAACTATTGACGCTACAAAGACAAACAGGAAACATTGTATCAGGGGACCACAAGGAGCAACATCAGCCCGATGACGGGGAGCAGCATCGGCCGATGACGGAGCAGACGGCCGATGACGCGAGCAGCATCGGCCCGATGACGCGGAGCAGCATCGGCCCGATGACGCGGAGCAGCATCGGCCCGATGACGCGGAGCAGCATCGGCCCGATGACAGGGAGCAGCATCGGCCCGATGACAGGGAGCAGCATCGGCCCGATGACAGGGAGCAGCATCGGCCCGATCACAGGGAGCAGCATCGGCCCGATCACAGGGAGCAGCATCGGCCCGATCACAGGGAGCAGCATCGGCCCGATCACAGGGAGCAGCATCGGCCCGATCACAGGGAGCAGCATCGGCCCGATCACAGGGAGCAGCATCGGCCCGATCACAGGGAGCAGCATCGGCCCGATCACAGGGAGCAGCATCGGCCCGATCACAGGGAGCAGCATCGGCCCAATCACAGGGAGCAGCATCGGCCCAATCACAGGGAGCAGCATCGGCCCAATCACAGGGAGCAGCATCGGCCAATCACAGGGAGCAGCATCGGCCCAATCACAGGGAGCAGCATCGGCCCAATCACAGGGAGAAGCATCGGCTCTGCCACAGCAGCTGGACCACAGGGAGCAACATCAGCTCTGCCACAGCAGCTGGATCACAGGGAGCAACATCAGCTCTGCCACAGCAGCTGGATCACAGGGAGCAACATCAGCTCTGCCACAGCAGCTGGATCACAGGGAGCAACATCAGCTCTGCCACAGCAGCTGGATCACAGGGAGCAACATCAGCTCTGCCACAGCAGCTGGATCACAGGGAGCAACATCAGCTCTGCCACAGCAGCTGGATCACAGGGAGCAACATCAGCTCTGCCACAGCAGCTGGATCACAGGGAGCAACATCAGCTCTGCCACAGCAGCTGGATCGCAGGGAGCAGCATCAGGTCTGCAGGACCAGCCGGATCACAGAGAGCAGAATCAGCTGTGCTGAAGCAGCCGGATTACAGTGAGCAGCATCAGCTCTGCCGCACCAGGCAGATCACAGGAGGCTGCATTAGCTCTGCCGCACCAGCCGGATCACAGTGAGCAGCATCAGCTCTGCCGCACCAGCCGGATCACAGTGAGCAGCATCAGCTCTGCCGCACCAGCCAGATAACAGTGAGCAGCATCAGCTCTGCCACACCAGCCAGATTACAGGGAGCATCATCAGGTCTACTGCACCAGACGGATCACAGTGAGCAGCATCAGGTCTACCGCACCAGCCGGATCACAGGGAATAGCATCAGTTCTGCCGCACTAGCCGGATCACAATGAGCAGCATCACCTCTGGCGCACCAGGCGGATCACAGTAGGCAGCATTGGCTCTGCCAGACCAGCCGGATCACAGGAGGCAGCATCAGCTCTGCCGGACCATCAGGATCACAGTGAGCAGCATCAGCTCTGCCGGACCATCAGGATCACAGTGAGCAGCATCAGCTCTGCCGGACCATCAGGATCACAGTGAGCAGCATCAGCTCTGCCGGACCATCAGGATCACAGTGAGCAGCATCAGCTCTGCCGGACCATCAGGATCACAGTGAGCAGCATCAGCTCTGCCGGACCATCAGGATCACAGTGAGCAGCATCAGCTCTGCCGGACCATCAGGATCACAGTGAGCAGCATCAGCTCTGCCGGACCATCAGGATCACAGTGAGCAGCATCAGCTCTGCCGGACCATCGGGATCACAGTGAGCAGCATCAGCTCTGCCGAACCATCAGGATCACAGTGAGCAGCAGAAGCTCTGCCGCACCAGCCAGATCACAGTGAGTAGCATCAGCTCTGCCAGACCATCAGGATCACAGTGAGCAGCATCAGCTCTGCCAGACCATCAGGATCACAGTGAGCAGCATCAGCTCTGCCGCACCATCAGGATCACAGTGAGCAGCATCAGCTCTGCCGAACCATCAGGATCACAGTGAGCAGCATCAGCTCTGCCGGACCATCAGGATCACAGTGAGCATCATCAGCTCTGCTGCACCAGCCAGATCACAGGGAGCATCATCAGCTCTGCTGCACCAGCCAGATCACAGGGAGCATCATCAGCTCTGCTGCACCAGCCAGATCACAGGGAGCATCATCAGCTCTGCTGCACCAGCCAGATCACAGGGAGCATCATCAGCTCTGCTGCACCAGCCAGATCACAGGAGGTGAGCCTGATCCTACAGAGGAGTGCAGCATGCAGGAAAGCAGAGGAACACGTGATGTGCAGAGGGCAGCATGCAGGAAAGCAGAGCGACACATGATGTGCAGAGCGCAGCATGCAGGAAAGCAGAGCAACACGTGATGTGCAGAGCACAGCACGCAGGAAAGCAGAGCGACACGTGATGTGCAGAGCGCAGCACGCAGGAAAGCAGAGCGACACGTGATGTGCAGAGCGCAGCACGCAGGAAAGCAGAGCGACACGTGATGTGCAGAGCGCAGCATGCAGGAAAGCAGAGCGACACGTGATGTGCAGAGCGCAGCACGCAGGAAAGCAGAGCGACACGTGATGTGCAGAGCGCAGCACGCAGGAAAGCAGAGCGACACGTGATGTGCAGAGCGCAGCACGCAGGAAAGCAGAGTGACTATAGCACACGTTACGTTCCAGTGTACAGCATAAGTTATATATACATGCATACACTATAATCACTGACTGTCAGAAGGACATCACCAACTGATGGGGGGCCCACCAGACCTTGCCGACCATGGAGGACCAAGGCCAGGAGACAACACCTCTATACAAGCCACACATAGAAGAATCCTGTACTGACAGGACCGCAGTGAACTTAATAGTAAGTTTTGTAGACATGGCGCCTGTTTTCAGATATCAGAAAGAAACAGGTAAGAAATGGCGCAAACAACAAAAAGGTGAAGATGTCCAACGTCTCCATCCCTCTGCTCCGGCCATGTGACCGCACTGACACAACACTGACAGGTGATACACATACACACTGTATACAATATATATATACATGCAAAGTGCTGTGGAATTAATGGAGCTAAGTATTACATAGAATGTGAGTGTGTAATATAGTGTAGATTATGAGCGTGTGTGTATAGGACATTTTATATATAGGCATATGCATATCACACATCTACAGACACAGGCATACATACAAGTATATAGTGACACACATTGCACACTGATATATATACACACAAATAGGCAGATAGATACATGTACACACAAACAATCACCCACATTACAATCTATATACATATGTACAGGTACATACACACAGAGAGATACAGACACAGCTATACACACATACATATACATGCACACAGAGAGATACAGACACAGCTATACACATATACACACATACACACAGAGAGATACAGACACAGCTACACACACATACATATACATGCACACAGAGAGATACAGACACAGATATACACACACAGATACAGACACAGCTATACACACACAGATACAGACACAGCTATACACACACAGATACACATACACACAGAGATACAGACACAGCTACACACACACATACAGATACATGCACAGAGATACAGACACAGCTGTACACATATACACAGAGATAGACACAGCTATACACACACACAGAGATACAGACACAGCTGTACACATATACACAGAGATAGACACAGCTATACACACACACAGAGATACAGACACAGCTATACACACACAAGAGATACAGACACAGCTATACACATATACACACATACATACAGATACACACAGAGAGATACAAACAGACAGAGAGATACAGACACAGCTATACACATATACACATAGATACACAAAGAGAGATACAGACACAGCTATACACATATACACATAGATACACAAAGAGAGATACAGACACAGCTATACACACATACAGATACACACAGAGATAGAGATACAGATACACACATACAGACAGATACATACACACAGAGAGATACAGACACACATATACACACACATACAGACAGATACATGCACACAGAGAGACACAGCTATACACACATACAGAGATACAGACACACATATACACACATACATACAGATAGAGACACAGCTATACACATATCCACACACATCCCTGCACACTGACAGCTCCCCTCCATCCCCCCCGGCTCCCCCTCTGCCGTCTCCCTACCTTGTGTAGCCGGTATGGGTCTCCTCCGTGCAGCCTCCGCCCTGTGCCCGGCGCCTCCGGGTGGTGAGCGGAGCGGCACTAGCACCGGGGAGAGGAGGAGAAGGAGGAGGAGGAGGGAGCGGAGAGGATGCACCGCGCAGGCGCACAGCACAGTGCGAGCAACGGGGGCGACAGGAGGAGGGGGGCGGCGATACGGAGAGGCGGGGGGGACAAATTCAGCAGAACTGCGACACCCTGCTCCCAGCCACAGCCGCCCGGGGCACGGCGGACACCCGGGGTTCAGGGCTTTCCACTCCTGGGATCCTTTACTCTATTACACACATGCATTTTTGACAACTAAATCATGTTTGCGGTTTGGATGTATTACCTCTTTACCTTCTGTAATGTAGTTACCCTGCAGAATGAGCAGACTGGGATCCGTCAGTGAGCGTATTATGACAGGTTCACATTACTGATTTATGTGTCTCAGGATTTTTTAGCCGTCACATAATTGAGTGGTCCAGAGGAGGAAGCACTGTCAGCGCCCCCAATAGTCAGCGATCACATGACCACGGGGTCCAGAGGAGGAAGCACTGTCAGCGCCCCCAATAGTCAGCGATCACATGACCACGGGGTCCGGAGGAGGAAGCACTGTCAGCGCCCCCAATAGTCAGCGATCACATGACCACGGGGTCCGGAGGAGGAAGCACTGTCAGCGCCCCCAATAGTCAGCGATCACATGACCCCGTGGTCCGGAGGAGGAGGCACTGTCAGCGCCCCCTATAGTCAGTGATGACATAACCACGGGGTCCAGAGGAGGAGGCACTGTCAGCGCCCCCTATAGTCAGCGATCACATGACCACGGGGTCCAGAGGAGGAAGCACTGTCAGCGCCCCCAATAGTCAGCGATCACATGACCACGGGGTCCAGAGGAGGAAGCACTGTCAGCGCCCCCAATAGTCAGCGATCACATGACCACGGGGTCCGGAGGAGGAAGCACTGTCAGCGCCCCCAATAGTCAGCGATCACATGACCACGGGGTCCGGAGGAGGCAGCACTGTCAGCGCCCCCAATAGTCAGCGATCACATGACCCCGTGGTCCGGAGGAGGAGGCACTGTCAGCGCCCCCTATAGTCAGTGATGACATAACCACGGGGTCCAGAGGAGGAGGCACTGTCAGCGCCCCCTATAGTCAGCGATCACATGACCACGGGGTTCGGAGGAGGAAGCACTGTCAGCGCCCCCAATAGTCAGAGATCACATGACCGCAGGGTCCGGAGGAGGAAGCACTGTTTGCGCTCCCTATACTCAGAGATCACATGATCTCGGGGTCCAGAGGAGGAGGCACTGTCAGCGCCCCCTATAGTCAGCAATCACATGACCACGGGGTCCGGAGGAGGAAGCACTGTCAGCGATCACATGACCCCGGGGTCCAGAGGAGGAGGCACTGTCAGCGCCCCCTATAGTCAGCGATCACATGACCGCAGGGTCCGGTGGAGGAAGCACTGTTTGCGCTCCCTATACTCAGAGATCACATGACCTCGGGGTCCAGAGGAGGAGGCACCATAAGCAATCCCTATACTCAGCGATCACATGACCACGGGGTCCAGAGGAGGAAGCACTGTCAGCGCCCCCCTATAGTCAGCGATCACATGACCCCGGGGTCTAGAGGAGGAGGCAATGTCAGCGTCCCCTATACTCAGAGGTCACATGACCCCAGGGTCCAGAGGAGGAAGCACTGTCAGCGCCCCCTATAGTCAGCTATCACATGACCGCAGGGTCCAGAGGAGGAAGCACTGTCAGCGCTCCCTATACTCAGAGATCACATGACCTCGGGGTCCAGAGGAAGAGGCACTGTAAGCAATCCCTATACTCAGCGATCACATGACCACGGGGTCCGGAGGAGGAAGCACTGTCAGTGCCCCTATAGTCAGCGATCACATGACCTCGAGGTCCGGAGGAGAAGGCACTGTCAGCGCCCCCTATACTCAGAGGTCACATGACCCCGGGGTCCAGAGGAGGAAGCACTGTCAGCGCCCCCTATACTCAGAGGTCACATGACCCCGGGTCCAGAGGAGGAAGCACTGTCAGCACTCCCTATACTCAGCGATCACATGACCACGGGGTTCGGAGGAGGAAGCACTATCAGTGCCCCCTATAGTCAGCGATGACATGACCACGGGGTCCGGAGGAGGTACTGTCAGCACGCCCTATACTCCAAGATCACATGATCGCGTGGTCCAGAGAAGGATGCAATGTCGCCGCTCCCTATTCTCAGCGATCACATGACCACAGGGTCCAGAGGAGGAGGCACTGTCAGCACGCCCTATACTCAGAGATCACATGATCGCACGGTCCGGAGGAGGAAGCACTGTCGGTGCTCCCTATTCTCAGCCATCACATGACCACGGGGTCTGGAGGAAGAGGCACTGTCAGCACTCCCTATACTCAGCGATCACATGACCGCAGGGTCCAGAGGAGGAGGCACTGTCAGCACTCCCTATACTCAAAAATCATATGACCATGGAGTCCAGAGGAGGAGGCACTCTCAGCGCTCTCTATGCTCAGAGATCACATGACCGCGGGGTCCGGAGGAGGAGGAGGCAGAGGCACTGTCAGTACTCCCTATACTCAGCGATCACATGACTGCAGGGTCCAGAGGAGGCACTCTCAGCAGTCGCTATACTCAGCGATCACATGACCGCGGGTTCTGGAGGAGGAAGCACTGTCAGCATTCCCTATACTCAGCAATCACATGACCGCGAGGTCCGGAGGAGGAAGCACGGTCAGCACTCCCTATACTCAGCAATCACATGACCCCGGCGTCCAGAGGAGGAGGGACTGTCATCGCTCCCTAAACTCAGCGATCACATGACTGCGGGTTTCAGAGGAGGAAGCACTGTCAGCACTCCCTATAGTCAGAGATCACATGACTGTGGGGTCCGGAGGAGGAAGCACTGTCACCACTCCCTATAGTCAGAGATCACATGACTGCGATGTCTGGAGGAGGCATTGTCAGCACTCCCTATACTCAGCGATCACATGACCACGGGTTTTGGAGGAGGAGGCACGGTCAGCACTCCCTATACTCAGCGATCACATGACCGCAGGGTCCAGAGGAGGAGGCACTGTCAGCACTCCCTATACTCAAAAATCATAAGACCATGGAGTCCAGAGGAGGAGGCACTCTCAGCGCTCCCTATGCTCAGAGATGACATGACCGCGGGGTCCGGAGGAGGAGGCACTGTCAGCACTCCCTATACTCAGCGATCACATGACCGCAGGGTCTGGAGGTGGAGACACTGTCAGCACTCCCTATACTCAGCGATCACATGACTGCAGGGTCCGGAGGAGGCACTCTCAGCACTCGCTATACTCAGCGATCACATGACCGCGGGGTCTGGAGGAGGAAGCACTGTCAGCATTCCCTATACTCAGCAATCACATGACCACGAGATCCGGAGGAGGAAGCACGGTCAGCACTCCCTATAGTCAGAGATCACATGACTGTGGGGTCCGGAGGAGGAAGCACAGTCACCACTCCCTATAGTCAGAGATCACATGACTGCGATGTCTGGAGGAGGCACTGTCAGCACTCCCTATACTCAGCGATCACATGATCGCGGGGTCTGGAGAGGAGGAGCACTGTCAGCACTCTCTATAGTCAGCGATCACATGACCACGGGTTTTGGAGGAGGAGGCACGGTCAGCACTCCCTATACTCAGCAATCACATGACCGCAGGGTCCAGAGGAGGAGGCACGGTCAGCACTCCCTATACTCAGCAATCACATGACCGCAGGGTCCAGAGGAGGAGGCACTGTCAGCACTCCCTATACTCAAAAATCATATGACCACGGAGTCCGAAGGAGGAGGCACTCTCAGCGCTCCCTATGCTCAGAGATCACATGACCGCGGGGTCCGGAGGAGGAGGCACTGTCAGCACTCCCTATACTCAGCGATCACATGACCGCAGGGTCCAGAGGAGGAGGCACTGTCAGCAACTCCCTATACTCAAAAATCACATGACCGCGGGGTCCGGAGGAGGAGGCACTCTCAGCGCTCCCTATGCTCAGAGATCACATGACCGCGGGGTCCGGAGGTGGAGACACTGTCAGCACTCCCTATACTCAGCGATCACATGACTGCAGGGTCCGAAGGAGGCACTCTCAGCACTCGCTATACTCAGTGATCACATGACTGCGGGGTCTGGAGAAGGAAGCACTGTCAGCATTCCCTATAGTCAGCGATCACATGACCACGGGTTTTGGAGGAGGAGGCACGGTCAGCACTCCCTATACTCAGCGATCACATGACCACAGGGTCCAGAGGAGGAGGCACTGTCAGCACTCCCTATACTCAAAAATCATAAGACCATGGAGTCCAGAGGAGGAGGCACTCTCAGCGCTCCCTATGCTCAGAGATGACATGACCGCGGGGTCCGGAGGAGGAGGCACTGTCAGCACTCCCTATACTCAGCGATCACATGACCGCAGGGTCTGGAGGTGGAGACACTGTCAGCACTCCCTATACTCAGCGATCACATGACTGCAGGGTCCGGAGGAGGCACTCTCAGCACTCGCTATACTCAGCGATCACATGACCGCGGGGTCTGGAGGAGGAAGCACTGTCAGCATTCCCTATACTCAGCAATCACATGACCACGAGATCCGGAGGAGGAAGCACGGTCAGCACTCCCTATAGTCAGAGATCACATGACTGTGGGGTCCGGAGGAGGAAGCACAGTCACCACTCCCTATAGTCAGAGATCACATGACTGCGATGTCTGGAGGAGGCACTGTCAGCACTCCCTATACTCAGCGATCACATGATCGCGGGGTCTGGAGGAGGAGGCACTGTCAGCACTCTCTATAGTCAGCGATCACATGACCACGGGTTTTGGAGGAGGAGGCACGGTCAGCACTCCCTATACTCAGCAATCACATGACCGCAGGGTCCAGAGGAGGAGGCACGGTCAGCACTCCCTATACTCAGCAATCACATGACCGCAGGGTCCAGAGGAGGAGGCACTGTCAGCACTCCCTATACTCAAAAATCATATGACCACGGAGTCCGAAGGAGGAGGCACTCTCAGCGCTCCCTATGCTCAGAGATCACATGACCGCGGGGTCCGGAGGAGGAGGCACTGTCAGCGCTCCCTATGCTCAGAGATCACATGACCGCGGGGTCCGGAGGTGGAGACACTGTCAGCACTCCCTATACTCAGCGATCACATGACTGCAGGGTCCGAAGGAGGCACTCTCAGCACTCGCTATACTCAGTGATCACATGACTGCGGGGTCTGGAGAAGGAAGCACTGTCAGCATTCCCTATAGTCAGCGATCACATGACCACGGGTTTTGGAGGAGGAGGCACGGTCAGCACTCCCTATACTCAGCAATCACATGACCGCAGGGTCCAGAGGAGGAGGCACGGTCAGCACTCCCTATACTCAGCAATCACATGACCGCAGGGTCCAGAGGAGGAGGCACTGTCAGCACTCCCTATACTCAAAAATCATATGACCACGGAGTCCGAAGGAGGAGGCACTCTCAGCGCTCCCTATGCTCAGAGATCACATGACCGCGGGGTCCGGAGGAGGAGGCACTGTCAGCACTCCCTATACTCAGCGATCACATGACCGCAGGGTCCAGAGGAGGAGGCACTGTCAGCACTCCCTATACTCAAAAATCACATGACCGCGGGGTCCGGAGGAGGAGGCACTCTCAGCGCTCCCTATGCTCAGCGATCACATGACTGCAGGGTCCGAAGGAGGCACTCTCAGCACTCGCTATACTCAGTGATCACATGACTGCGGGGTCTGGAGAAGGAATCACTGTCAGCATTCCCTATACTCAGCAATCACATGACCGCGAGGTCCGGAGGAGGAAGCACGGTCAGCACTCTCTATACTCAGCGATCACATGGCCCCGGGGTCCAGAGGAGGAGGGACTGTCATCGCTCCCTATACTCAGCGATCACATGACTGCGGGTTTCAGAGGAGGAAGCATTGTCAGCACTCCCTATAGTCAGAGATCACATGACTGTGGGGTCCGGAGGAGGAAGCACTGTCACCACTCCCTATAGTCAGAGATCACATGACTGCGATGTCTGGAGGAGGCACTGTCAGCACTCCCTATACTCAGCGATCACATGATCGCGGGGTCTGGAGGAGGAGGCACTGTCAGCACTCTCTATAGTCAGCGATCACATGACCACGGGTTTTGGAGGAGGAGGCACGGTCAGCACGCCCTATACTCAGCAATCACATGACCGCAGGGTCTCGAGGAGGAAGCACTGTCAGCGCTCCCTATACTCAGAGATCATATGACCGTCTGGTCCAGAGGAGGAAGTACTGTCAGCACTCCCTGTACTCAGCAATCACAGTCATGAACGCCTGGTCCAGAGGAGGAAGCACTGTCGGCACTCTCTATACTCAGAGATCAAATGACTTCGGGGTCTGGAGGAGGAAGCACTGTCAGCACTCCCTATGCTCAGAGATCACATGGCCATGGGGTCTGGAGAAGGCAGCACTGTCAGCACTCCCTATACTCAGCGATCACATGACCATGGGGTCCGGAGGAGGAGGCACTGTCAGCGCTCCCTATACTCAAGGATC
This sequence comes from Allobates femoralis, assembly GCA_033576535.1. Classification (NCBI taxonomy): domain Eukaryota; kingdom Metazoa; phylum Chordata; class Amphibia; order Anura; family Aromobatidae; genus Allobates; species Allobates femoralis. The sequence continues at coordinate 81,495,189 of JARQOC010000012.1, read as the reverse complement.
ACATGACTGCGGGGTCTGGAAGAGGAGGCACTGTCAGCACTCCCTGTACTCAGAGATCACATGACCGCAGGGTCCAGAGAAGGAGGCACTGTCAGCACTCCCTATACTCAGCGATCACATGACTGCAGGGTCTGGAGGAGGAGGCACTCTCAGCACTCTATATAGTCAGAGATCACATGATCGTGGGGTCTGGAGGAGGAGGCACTGTCAGCACTCCCTATACTCAGCGATCACATGACCATGGGTTTTGGAGGAGGAGGCACGGTCAGCACTCCCTGTACTCAGAGATCACATGACCCCAGGGTCCGGAGGAGGAGACACTGTCAGCCCCCCCTATACTCAGCAATCACATGACCGCATAGTCTGGAGGAGGAAGCACTGCCAGCGCTCTCTATACTCAGCAATCACATGAACACCTGGTCCAAAGGAGGAAGCACTGTCAGCACTCTCTATACTCAGAGATCACATGACTTCGGGGTCTGGAGGAGGAAGCACTGTCAGCACTCCCTATGCTCAGAGATCACATGGCCGTGGGGTCTGGAGGAGGCAGCACTGTCAGCGCTCCCTATACTCAGCGATCACATAACTGCGGAGTCTGGAGGAGGAAGCATTGTCAGCACTCCCTATACTCAGTGATCACATGACCACAGGGTCCGAAGGAGGAAGCACTATCAGCACTCCCTATACTCAGCGATCACATGACTGGGGGGTCTGGAGGAGGAAGGACTGTCAGCACTCCCTATACTCAATACTCACATGACCGCGGGGTCCAAGGAGGAAGCACTGTCAGCACTCCCTATACTCAGCGATCACATGACCGCGGGGTCCGGAGGAGGAGGCACTGTCAGCATTCCCTATACTCAGAGATCACATGACCGCAGAGTTTGGAGTAGAAAGCACTGTCAGCACTCCCTATATTCAGCGATCACAGGACCACGGGGTCTGGATGAGGAAGCACTGTCAAAGCTCCCATACTTAGCAATCACATGAGGCCTGGTCCAGAGGAGGAAGCACTGTCAGCGCTTCCTACACTTAGCGCTCCCTATACTCAGCGATCACATGTTGGCTGGGTCCAAAGGAAGAAGCACTGTCGGCGTTACCTATATTCAGTGATTACATGACCGTGTGGGTCCAGAGGAGGGAGCACTGACGGTATGCAGTGATAACATAACTGTGGGGTTCGGAGGAGGAACCACTGTCCATACTCCCTATACTGAGCATGACCGCGGGGTACGGAGGAGGAAGCACTGTCCACACTCCCTATACTCAGTGATCACATGACTGTGGGGTCCTAGGAGGAAGCACTGTCCACACTCCCTATACTCAGGGACCACATCACTGTGGGGTCCAAGGAGGAAGCACTGTCCACACCCCCTGTACTCAGGGACCACATCACTGTGGGGTCCAAGGAGGAAGCACTGTCCACACTCTCTATATGCAATGATCACATGATCGCGGGGTCCGGAGGAAGAAGCAATATCTGCACTCCCTATACTCAGCGATCACATGACCACATGGTCTGGAGGAGTAAGCACTGTCAGAGCTCCCTAAAGTCACTGATCACATGACCGCCTTGTCCAGAGGAGTAAGCACTGTCAGCACTCCCTGTACTCAGCAATCACATGACCGCCTGGTCCAGAGGAGGAAGCATTGTCAGCACTCCCTGTACTCAGCAGTCACATGACTGCCTGGTCCAGAGGAGGAAGCACTGTCAGCACTCCCTATACTCAGAGATCACATGACTGCGGGTTTGTAGTACAAAGCACCGTCAGCACTCCCTGTACTCAACGATCACAGGGTCCAGAGGAGGAAGCACTTGTCAACGCTTCCTACACTTAGCACTCCCTATACTCTTTGATCACATAATGGCTGGGTCCAAAGGAAGAAGCACTGTCAGTTCTCCCTATATTCAGTGATTACATGACCTCGGGGTCCAGAGGAGGAAGCACCGTCAGTGTTCCCTATATGGAGTGATAACATAACTGTAGGGTTCGGAGCAGGAACCACTATCCACACTCCATATACTGAGCATGACCGCGGGGTATGGAGGAGGAAGCGCTGTCCTCACTTCCTATACTCAGTAATCAAATGACCGTAGGGTCCGAGTAGGAAGCACTGTCCACACTCCCTATATGCAATGATCACATGACCACGAGGTCTAAGTAGGAAGCACTGTCCACACTCCCTATACTCAGGGACCACATCACTGTGGGGTCCAAGGAGGAAGCACTGTCCACACTCCCTATATGCAATGATCACATGACCACGAGGTCCGGAGGAAGAAGCACTATCAGCACTTACTATACTCAGCGATCACATGACCACATGGTCTGGAGGAGGAAGCACTGTCAGAGCTCCCTAAAGTCACTGATCACATGACTGCTTGCTCCAGAGGAGGAAGCACTGTCAGCGCTCCCTGTATTCGGCGATCACATGACCGCCGGGGTCTGAAAAAGGTAGCACTGTCAAAGCTCCCTATAGTCAGCAATCACATGAGCCTTGGGTCCAGAGGAGCAAGAACTGTCAGCACTCCCTATATCATATTGTATCATATTTAGGAATATTAATGAGTTGTGTATTAGAAAGCAATTTAATACTCCTTTTGTGCAAGGTTCAACTCCATAACATGTGAAAGGGTTAAACTTTTAATTCTTTATTATTATCGTAAATTATGTTCTGTGGGTGGAGGTTTCTTTTTATATATGCATACGTTTTTGTATTTTGTATTTGCTAATGATTAAGGAAGTTGTTCTTCTGAAACGCGTCTAGCGCCCAGCTAGCACGCTGAATGATTTTATAATTTTCAAATAATAAAGGGAATTTTAAGAAGACAAGCACCAGTGTTTTCTACTTCACAGCACTCCCTATACTCAGCAATCACATGACTGCTGGGTCCAGAGAAGGAAGAACTGTCACTACTTTCTATATTCAGTGATTACATTATCACCAGGTCCAGAGGAGAAAGGTCTGTCAGCACTCCCTATGCTCAATAATCACATTACCGCTGGGTCCAGAGGAGGAAAAACTATTAGCACTGCCTATACTCAATGATCACATGACCACCGAGTTTGGAGGAGGAACCACTGTCATTGCTCCCTATTCTCAGTGATCACATGTCCACTGGGTCTGGAGGAGGAAGCACTGTCAAAGATCTCTATAGTCAGCAATCACATGACCATTGGCTTCAGAGGAGGAAGGACTATCAGCGCTCCCTATACTCAGCAATCATATGACTGCTCGGTCCAGAGAAGGAAGAACTGTGAGCATTCCCTATATTCAGTGATTACATGACCGTCAGGTCTGCAGCAGAAAGGACTGTCAGCACTCCCTTTACTCAGTTATCATATGACTGTCGGGTCTGGAGAAGGAAGCACTGTCCGCACTCCCTTTACTCAGTTATCATATGACTGTCTGGTCTGGAGGAGGAAGCACTGTCCGCACTCCCTATAGTTAGCGATCACATGACCACGGGGCCTGGAGGAGAAAGCACTGTCCGCACTCCCGATATTCAGTGATTACATAACAGCGGGGTCTGGAGGATGAAGCACGGTCAGCGCTCCCTACATTCAGTGATAACATGACTGCGGGGTTCAGAGGAGGAAGCAGCTGTGAGCGCTCCCCATTAGTGTATAGACTGCACATATTCAGCCCTGGGTTTACAGTGCCTTCTCTATTAGGAGTCCGTCTATGACTGACAGACAGCTCCTCGCTCCAGCATTGTGTGAAGTGAAAACTTACACAAAGAACACAATATTTTATATTTGAATTGACGGATGAGTGTTTTTATGTAACCACTTTCTCCTGCACTCAAATTCCCGGGAAGCTTTGTTCATATAAAGTGAATTCATAAAGCTGTCCCCTATCCAGATCTCACTCCGCACCGTCTTATTTGGCAGGGTGAGATGTTTGAGGAGAACGTTTTGCTTATGCGAGAAGCCGAGATGTTCAGAAATGACCTTTTCAAAAGTCAGAACATCAAGACTAACACTGCTGTGTACAAACCCTGCCGAATCTTCGCACTACACATGGCTTCTAAACACCATACATGATTTACTTATCTATATACAATATTCATTAATCTACTGTATATATAGTATATAGATGTACATTGGCAATCAAAATTAAAGAACACACAATTTCCTTCATGTTATGGTCATTGTGTTGTCCTATGTGAAAATATCCTAACATGAGCAAAATAGCAGTATGTTAAGCTTATTTCATAAAGTGAATATATTCTAAAGTGCAGAATAAAAATGTAAATGAGATAAATGAAAGAGACACTGATCAAATTTAGAGAACACATTCAGATTCCTGTAAGTTATTGGTGTTCATCTGGCACCTGGTGCTAATTTCCTTGATTATCTTGCAAACCCTCTATAACTGGCAGCCTAACTTTCCAGTTTGCATTCACTTTGCAAAAAAGGTGTGCCGTTCCAAAGTGACTGAAACCCTCCGGCAGAAGGTTGTCCAGATGTGTTGAACAACTTCTGGATACCCACAGTTGCAGTAAAAACTTCACACAGCAGATTATAAGGTATAGCAAGCTTTTACTTCTCAGAACATGAAGTAAAGGAAGAATGCACAGTCACTCAGTTCTGCACCAGGAGGAACTAACAAAACTGAAAGTACAAGAGAGACTTTTTCTTTTACAATATAGTAAGCAAAGAAAACTTTACATAACATCGCCATCTATTGTCAGATCAGCATAAAGTCCTCCTTCACACAAATGAAGTCCACAACTGTTGCATATACCAACACCCTTTCTCAACAGTAAGGACTTATTCAGTCAAACCCATTTCTTCATTAGTGTCTGTTTTTCAGCATTCAATGCCTTTGTGAAAAATGTCTGCTGTGATATCTTCAGTTGTACAATGTTCTAATTTCAGGATTCCTTGTTCCTGATGATCCCTCAAGAAATGATACTTCACATCAATGTGCTTGGTTCTTGGGTTAACTCTTTCCATCTGAGCAAGAACAAGACATCCTTGATTGTCCTCATTTAATTTTGTTGGTTCCAAGTGTCTGTTAGCAATTGTCTTAACCATAGAACTTCTTGACTCGCATGTGCAACATATTCTGCTTCTGTTGACAACAGCATTACTGATGATTAGTTTTTACTTGTCCAACTAATTGATCCGCCTGAGAGAAAGAAAAGATAGCCACTGGTAGCTTTTCTTTCAGTTGGATCTCCAGCCGAATCTGTATCAACGTATCCAGATACATTTATCACTTGTAGGTAGTTTCAGTTTAACATTGTTAGTTCCTTTCAAATAACGTGTTACTCTCTTCACGGCATTCCAATCCGCTTTATTTGGCTTGGACACATTTCTACTCAGAATTCCTACTGCTGCTGGTGTATGTCTTGCCTTATAACAGTCGCTAGATACAGTAATTTTTCTATTGCCATTCTGTACTCTTCATTATTTGGTAACACGTTTTTCTCACTATTCATCTCTTTAAGATAAATAGTTTCCATTGGAGATTTTGCTGGTTTTGCATCCTTCAATCTAAATGTTTCGGTTATGTCCTGAATCACGTGATTTTGATTAAGTGGGAAACTTCCATCTTCTTCTCTTTCTATCTGTATACCTAAGGACTGTTTCACATTTCCCAAGTTCTTGAAATGTTGATTCAGAATGTTTAGTATGTCCTCTTTATCCCTTTCTTTCTCAAAACAAACTAAAATGTCATCAACATATATGAGTACATAGATCCATCTGTCCATTAGTCTTTTTGGATCAGCTTTGTTTCTTTGAAATTTTTCATTTGTGAGCACTTCCGTGATTTTATCATTCCATGCTTTAGCAGCTTGTTTTCAACCGCATATACTTTTCTGTAATTTGCAAACCATGTTTGGGTTACTTTCATCTTTGAATCCTGGAGGATGTTCCATGTAAATATCTTCTGTTAAACTTCCATTCAAAAATGCTGTCTTTACATCCAGATGTTTCAGCTCCATTTGTTTCATTGCTGCAACTATAAACACAGTTCTTATTGTGGCAAATGTTTCATCATAGTCTTCTCCATATTTTTTAGAATAACTTTAGCTACAAGTCTTGGTCAGTATCATTTAGCTGTGCCATCTGTTTAGTACTTTACTTTAAAAACTCATTTACATCCTATAGCTTTTCTTCCTTCTGGTAATTCTGTTAGTGTCCATGTCTTTGAGTCATGCATGGATTTTATTTCTATTTCTGTTGCCCCTATCCATTTATTAGCTTCTTCTTTAGGAAGTCGAGATATGTCTTCCCACAAGGTAGGCTCATAAATTTTACTTGTACTTGCCTTTTATGAGAGGCGTATTGGTGGTTTTCCTTTGTTTTCCCTTATTGAATGTCTTGGTTCTGTGTCCGTTTGTAGTTGTATTTCTTCACTTTCAGTATTTTGTTCTTTATCAATTTCAACTTCTTTTTCATCAGATATTCCTTCAGCTAGATCACTGCTGTTTTTCTCATTTTTTGTTTCCAGTGAAATCATAGTGTCTTCATTTAGATCCTGTCACGTCGCCGTTGGACTCAGTAGCTGGTGTTCCTGCCTCGCCGCTGGATTCCTTTGGCTGATGGTGCCATTGATAGGAGGGCCATGTCCTCATATGGACCTTCTCCTTCGACGTCTACCTCTGTTGCTGGGCGCCGCCGTGTTTCTCCTGTGGGTGATGTTAGTTGCAAAAAGAGAGGTCCTGCAGAGGCGTCTGATAGGCGCAGCTTTCGTTCTTCTGTCAGACATGGGGTGGTTGGTGCTAGTCATGCATCATCGTCTGGTCTGGTTCTAGGGGCTGTCCGGGTGAGGTCATCAGGCTGTGAGCTGCAGCCTATGGAAGGTACCACGCCCTTCAAATACCTTGGAGCCTGTCTTGCAGGCCGCCAGATATAGTCTTGGTTCCCCAGTGATCGTAGTGTGTATGGATTTGACTCTGACCTTTGCCTGGATTTTTGACCCTGCTGCAGCCTGACGATTTTGTACCTTAGCTGCCCTCCCGGTTTGACTCAGACTCCTGACTACATTTTTGGATCCTGGGTTTTATTTCCTTCCTGGCAACCTTGCTGCTCCGGTCCGCTGCTCATCTTAGCAACTACCTCCTGGGCTCCCCTGTAATTTTAGATCCCTGTATAGGGGTAATGGCTCTCGGGGTTTCTCGGGGTGCTGCCTTGCCAGCAGCATGGCCTCACAGTGGGTAGTTGTCACAGATCCTCAATGAATGTACACTGTCACCCCCTGACTGTCTGTTATGGAATCTAGGATTCTATATCCTTTGCAATTTTCACTATATCCAACAAACATTCCTTCTATGGACCTATTTTGAAGTTTGGAACGTTTTCGAATGAATACAAAAACTTTACAACCAAAAACTCTTAAATGGTTCACACTTGGTTTCATACCTTGCCACAGTTCATATGTTTTTTTTTTTTTTCTAGAAAAAAGTCAGTTTTGTAGATATGTAGCTGTCATTGCTGCTTCACCCCAATATTTCTCTGGTAGTTTGGAATCTGTCAGCATACATCTTACCATTTCAGTTAGAGTTCTGTGTTTCCTTTCTGCTACTCCATTTTGTTCAGGTTTTTATGGAACAGTCTTTTAATGCTCTATACCATTTTGTCTTAAGTAGTTTTCTATTTTGTGTCCAGTAAATTCACCTCCATTATCACTTCTAATGACAAGTGGCTTCCTCTGAAACTTGTTATTTGACCTTGTCATGTAGTCTACTGGTTTATTGAAAACTTCGCTTTTGTTCTTGATCAAGTATGTGACTGAGTTGCTATAGTAGTCATCTATAAAATTCACCATATATCTATTGCCTCCTGATGTAGTCACTTTCATGGGTCCACATATGTCAGTATGCACCAAATCAAGTGGTCTTGTGCTTTTCGTTTCACTTTTTTAGGAATAGATATCCTTGTGGCTTTAGATTTTATACAACATTCACATCTTACAGTAATTGAGCAATCAGATATCAATAGATCCTTTGTCAATTCTTTCCTTTGTAGCTCCATTATACTTTCAAGATGTCTGTGTCCTAGACAGGGGCGGGCTGGTGCTTCAAATACCGGGAGGCAGAATTGTACTGCCAGCCCGAGGTGAGGAGTGGGGGGCTGTGCTAGCAGAGTATGAGGAGCGCTTTATGTTACGATTAGCAGCCCCACTTACCACACTGCCACGGGCGTCGGCTGCTGTAGATTGCCGGCGGCCATGAAGAAGGGGGGACCTGGCCCATTTCAGTATGGGGCGGCCCTGGAAGAGGCAAATATCACCAGCCTGGGGGGCCACCTGGGCCAGTCTGCCCCTGGTCCTAGACGTCTATGCCACATGTGAATACAATTCTTGTGATCATGTGTACACAACTTAATCTGTTCCTTTAATATGTCTAGATAATATAATTATTCGTCTGCCTTGACATTGGTTATTACCTTATTTCCTGCTAGGATTGTACATTCATCATCTTTGAATTTTACAGTAAGTCCTTTAGCTGTTAGATGTTTTACAGATAACAATCCGCCTTCTAATCCTGGAACATATAACACATCCTGTATTAGTATTTTTGAATCATGCCCAAACTTGTTAGAACACATTAGCATTCCTTGTCCAACACATTCTGCAGTTATTTTGCTTCCATCTTCAAGATAAATGGCTTCCTTCTTATTTAAATCAAGTTCTGTAAAGAAATTCTTGTTACTTGTCATGTGACTTGTTGCTCCTGAGTCAATAAACAAACCCAATGATGATTTCTTATCAGTTATTTTAAATGTGCCATTCCAATTATTTTCACATGAATCAGAAAATGTGTTTTTCACCTTCTGTGTATTCTCTTTATGGTGTCATTTCTGTTGTTCTGCTTTCCATATAGTACAGTCTAACTTTAAATGTCCTTTTTTCTTAAATGTGAAACATTCTCTTGTCTCTTTATTATAGCGTCTTTTTGATTCTGTAGCTTTAAGAGCATTTCCATTATCTTTTTCAGTAGAAGAATCATTTGTTTGTTCTTTCCTTCTTTGATATTCATCTATGAGTCTGGTCTTCACAAACTCTAATGTAATGTCTGTTTCAGGTCTTGTCTCTAGTGCATTTATCAACGCAGTATATGAATCCGGTAAACTGCACAATAGTATTGCTGCTACATGGCTTTCCTTAATATCTTCACCAATTGATCTCAGCTGTAATATCACTTCCATCATAGAGAATATATGCTTCTGCATGTCATTGTCTGCACTTAGTATCATACTGTAAAGCTTTCTTAGCAGAAATAACTTGTGATTTAAGCTGGGTCTTTTATGTAACTTTCTTAGTGCTTCCCACATTCCCTTTGCTGTATCCTCATTCCTTATGTGGATTAATTGAGCATCATCCACCAATAAGCTAATGGTAGCTCTTGCTTGTCTATTTTTCTTATCCCATGTCTGATTACCTTCATCAGGTCTTTCTATAGTGATTACTTCCCATAAATCATCTTTAGACAATAACATCTCTACTTTGTACTTCCATAACTGATAGTTCTCATTATTCAGCTTGGTTACTGTGAGTTTTAGCTCTGTGCTGCTCGTCAGCTTTATCTTGTCTTACTTCTTTGTAGAGAATTGTACTGAAAAATTGTTCTGCATTTGCCAGGGTCTTGCTGAGAATTCCGGTGTCCTGGGTGTTTGGGGTTCTCGGTGTCAGTGCACAGCATTGCTTAAGATCCTCGGTGCCTGAGATCTTCAGTGCCTGGGCTCTTCGGTGCCTGGGCCCATAACCTGTTGCACAGCTTCTGGATATCCACACTTGCAGTAGAGACTTCACAGAGCAGATTATATGGGATAACAAGCTTTTACTTCTCAGAAGACAAGGTAAAGGAAAAATGCACAGTCACTCAGTACTGCACCAGTAGGATAAGCAACAAAACTGAAAGTACAAGAGAGACTTTTTCTTTTACAATATAAGAAGCAAGAAAAACTTTACATAACATCGCCATCTATTATCAGATCAGCATAAAGTCCTCCTTCACACAAGCGAAGTCCACAACTGTTGCATATATCAACAAGATGAAGCCAATGGGGTCACCCTATCATCCAGAGCAACAGAAGTTGGTGGTTCCAAATCTGTGATTTCTAGAATATTGCATCTTTACAACATCACAAACTCATGTCCCCCAAGAAGGCTGGTCACCCTTGAAAGACAAATACAAGAGAGGATGTGGCGCCCCTGCGATCAGGTGGCCACAAGAGGGAGTGCAGCCAGGTAAGCAAGGTGGTTGGAAACACATCCACACCGCACAAGCACCGACCCTACGCCTAGGACTCTAGGTTGGCCAAGGGGTAGCAGGTGTAGCACAGTGGGTAGAATGTAGGAGGACACTGACAAAGTGGGTGGAGTGACCTAAACAATAACCTGGGAGCAGGAAGAGACAAGAGTTAGAAAGAGAAGAAATGCAGAGTAAGAACAGAACAGAGAGAGACTTCCCAGACAGCTTCGGGCTCCCTGTAGATGCAGAAGCCTGTGAGGCATGGACCCCTGGAGAGAAAGCCTACTTCACAGCCTGGGAGCGACGGGAAGGGGTAAGACTGAAAGAGACCCCACAGCTAAGGAAGATGGGAGGACAAGGGCCCAGCAGCCAGATAGACCTGTGCTGCGCGGAGGAACCCTTAGAACAGTGACAGACAGAAGGAGCCTGGTGTGTCCAAATACCTGAACCTGGGACACTGGAGGGCTAGGCCGACACCAGAGAACCGGCTCTAAAGAGGTGACCGGGGATTCTATACCCTAATCATGAGACACACTGGTGTGGGGCAGAGACTTTATGTACTGCAGCCTAACTTTCCATCACGGACTAGGAACACAGCCGTCATACTAGGATTGGTGACCCTGACTGCAAGGGAAATATATTCACCCGGGAGTCCGCGACGACCAGACTGAACCCATGGGTGAGGTACTACGTAACACTGAGAGAAGGGCCTGAAAGGACTTTGAGGGAGCAACACAGAAAAGCTACCTGAGCTGCACAGTTTGAGTAACCAGTGCTGAAGTGTTTAAGTGTAACTTGTGTGAACTGTGAAACTGCTGTGGAAACATCAAGTAAAGTACCCATTAAAGGGAACCAACCACCCCAAATGACCCCCCCCGGACTGTTAATATGGGTCCCTACACCCAGCACACACATTTGCTGCAAGCGTTTTTGCTAAAAAAACTGATTTGTAGAAGTGAAGAAAGAGCTTTGTAAACTTTATAACATTAGGATGAGTGGGCGTTACTTAGCTGGTTCTACAGACGAGATTCATCTGCCAGTCATCCTCCTCTCCCTCATCGCTGCAGTAAAGCCCAGCCCTTTCTTCTCGTCACAGCCTGCTGAGCCTGGTGCACGGGATCTCATGCCCATGCACACGTCATCAGCTACAGCCAGGGTCACGAGCAGACGCTCTGACTTCCTGCGCTCAGCTGTGGATTACACCAGGAAGTCAGAGCGTGTGCTCGTGACCCTGGCTGTAGCTGATGACGTGTGCACGGGCATGAGATCCCGTGCACCAGGCTCAGCAGGCTGTGACGAGAAGAAAGGGCTGGGCTTTACTGCAGCGATGAGGGAGAGGAGGATGACTGGCAGATGAATCTCGGCTGTAGAACCAGCTAAGTAACACCCACTCGTCCTAATGTTATAAAGTTTACAAAGCTCTTTCTTCAATTCTACAAATCAGTTTTTTTAGCAAAAACGCTTGCAGCAAATGTGTGTGCTGGGTGTAGGGACCCATATTAACAGTCCGGGGGGGGTCATTTGGGGTGGTTGGTTCCCTTTAAGCTCACACTTGCCTGAGACTGCTTTCTTTCCCGCACCACGTCCAGCACTAAGACAACCAACACTGTGGAGAGCTGCAGCAAATGTTGCAATTGAACCCCACCTGAGGAGCTACAGACGGTTGTCCCTGCACACTGGCTGGAGGAGCTGCAGCTTGGAAGTAAGTGACTTGTACCCAGCATGATCCCTCACAAAGCCCCATCCAACACTCCTACTCCTGCCCTGGGGACCCTCAGCCCTACCCGAGGAGGGCTAACCATCTACGCTTCCCAAGTCACCGACATCAGCAGGAATACAGCAGAGGTGGTTCTACTAACCACGTACCCCGGGTGGCGTCACGACAAATCCCCTGTAAATAACCGCTTTTTGGACTGATCCCAGGCCACGGGATCGGGTCACAACTACCGTGATCCCAGACAGTACCGGCCTGGCTCCCAAGTACTCCATAGTCTGGGGGCACATCAACGACAGGATAATGTGGAGAATCTCCACAGCCAATTGTTTGAGCTGGAATAGCTCACCAGTTCAGCACTAAACAAGGTAAGGATCTGTCTCCTTATACAGTGTCATGATGTTTAAGAGCATTTGAACTGAAAGCCCACTCTGCAGTGACCAAACCTCTCATGAGCAAAAAGCATCAAAAAGTTAGACTCACCTTTGGTGAGGAGCATGTTGTATGGACAGAGGAGAAGGAATTCACAGTTAATTTTAGTCATGAAAGCAAGTTAAATTTATTTGGGCCATATGGGAAATATTATGTTTGTCGACAAAGTGGGCAAAGACTGAACCCAAAGTGTGTAAAGAAGTCAATGAAAGGTGTTGGAGGAAGTGTCATGGTTTGGGGAATGTTTTCTGTTGCAGGGGTTGGACCTCTCATACAGCTACATAGCAGAGTTAATGCAAGTGTGTATCAGAACCTTCTTCAACAACACATGGTTCCTTACTTGCGTTTGACTTGCTCAGGGGTTTGGGAACTCGGGTCCCAGGCGTTGGTACTGGGGACTGTGACTGGCGGTTGGTGCCCGGGCCTGTGGCCCTGGTGGTCGCTGAAAAGTGTAAAAATAAAAGTAAATGTTCATGGCGCCACCTGCAGTTTCTGATGATAACACCAGTGCTGTTTCAGACCTCTGGGGATGGTGTTATTGCAGCCGCTTGGTCTTTATCCCTCCAGGTAGAGCAGTTTCCCCAGGGCTGTGATGCCGCACTAACAGAAAGGCGGCTCTGCAGGCAAGAATCTGTCTAATCCCTCACAACGGGAAAGAAAAACACACCACACGTAACTGCGTCTCTGAACTGGTTTACTGGTTACTGTTAGGCACACATACAGGTTACAGTCTCGGGTAGCTGGCCTGGGTAGTAACCAATGGATGAGGCGTCTTCCTGTGGCTTTCAAAGGTGTTTCTTTCGGCTTCGCCCTTTGTCCTCACTAGTGTTGAAGCCTGGCCTGCATGGAGCCTGGCCTGACCTCCTGCGCTCTCCTCTGTAACTCCGGACCTTTGTAAGAACCTTCTCTGGATTGCCGCTACCTCTGGGGATTTTCTGTGGGTCCTGGCTGTTTGACTGGTTATGGTTACAGGTGACCTGTAGGGTGAAGACTCCTTGGTCCAACCGGTGTTGGCGGCTCGGAGATGAACTTGCCTGCTCCCAGACCGGTAGGTAGATGGTCTAACGCTGGGTGTTAGCATACACCCTCAGGCTCCCCCTCGGGGCTCCCCTTTCCTCGTCTGGGTCACCGCTCTTTCTGGGCACCCTCCCTGTACGTTCCCCTGAAGGGTCTTCCTCGGTCTCTCTCAACAGACATTCTGATCTAACTTCTTCCCACTCTCACACTGCTCTACCCCGAAACTCCTCCCACTGGGACTGGGTCTCCTAGCAGAGGATTTAACCCTGTAGTCCTGCATACTGAAAGCCACATGCAAACCTCCTCATCCACTGGCTTGGGATACCACACACACTGGTCTGGGTGTAGTACCCCTATGTGGTGCACCGACCAGTGGGGCGCCACACATTCAGTGCTTAATCAGCAGCAATTTTCATGCAGGACAATGCCCCCTGTCACACAGCAAAACAGGGATAGCAGTTCCTTGAAACAGAAAACATTGATACAATGAAATGACTGCCCACAGTCCTGATCTAAACCTAATTAGAAAACCTCTGGAAAATCCTTGGTGATAAAGTTATGGCCAAGAAACTCACAACAGTGCTTTTTTTGTGGTGGTACCGGAAAATCTGAAGAGCGCTGAGGGCAGTGCGGATCTCAGGCGGTGGCGGATCTGAGGCGGCTCAGGCGGCACTATATGCTGGGGGGCGTCAATGTGGCCGGGGGCGGAGCTATATGGGGACTGCCGTTTGCTGCCGTCCACTGCATGATGCCCGCTGCCTCAAAGATAACCCGTGCACAGGATTTCCCGGCCGCCCGACAGCACTGCTCCCCCCACCCCGCTCCTCAATATCGGCCGCCGGCAGATAGCACAACAGCACCACCCTTTCCCCGCTTCTCAACCTCGACCGCTGGCTGACAGCAAAACCCCCCTCCGCTCAGAAATACGTACCTACAAAAAAAAGCACTGCACAGAACTGTGGAAGAGACTGGAAGAAGAGTGAAGCAAAATTCCCCCAGAGCAGAGAGAGACTAGTGATGACCTATGGCCGCAGATGTGCTCAAGTCATTCAAAGCAAAGACTTGTAGAAAAAAAAAGCCCTGGACAAAGTAGTAAATGCCTGGACACTTCCTACTGATCGGTGACTGTTGTAACCTTCACAACATTTAGTGTTAATCTTAATCTGTCTACAGTCATTGCTGTTCTCTAATTATCATCACGATTTGTGCAAAATAAAGGTTGTATGTTGATAATATAAGAATAATATTTATTCATTTATATAGAGTTATTAATTCCATAGCACTTTACATACATGAGTAATGCTGTTTCCTTGGAGCTCACAATCTAAATATCCTATCAGTATGTCTTTACAATGTGGGAGGAAACCGGAGTGCCCGGAGGAAACCCACACAAACACAGGGAGAACATACAAACTCCTTGCAGATGTTGTCCTTGGTGTTCTTGGTGGGAATTGTACCCAGGACCTTGGGACTGCAAGTGCTAACCACTTGAGCCACCAGTTAGATGAACTTAGGTTATTTTGGAAAACAATGTTCTAGTGGCATGGTGCACCCCTTACACAAAATCCTTCACATGTTCGTCAATGTAGATTACATTCTGTCTGAAAAAAATGAAGTGATCATACATTGTTCTCTAATTTTGATTGCCTGTGTATATACTCACACACATATACATATGTGGTACTTCAGCTCACTACAGCTCCATCCAATCACTAGTGGCCGTGCCGGGTACTGCAGCTCACTTCAGCTCTATTCATACACTAGTGGCCGTGATTGGTATTGAGCTCACTACAGTTTCGTATATTCACTATGGCCATGCCGTACTGCGCTTATCAGCTCTATCCATTCATAGTGCCATGCCGGTACTGCATCTCACTTCAGCTCTATTCATACACTAGTGGCCGTGATTGGTATTGCAGCTCATTACAGTTTCATCTATTCACTAGTGGCCATGCCAGTACTACAGCTCACTTCAGCTCTGTCCATTCACTAGTGGCCATGCACGGTAGTGCAGCTCACTTCAGCTCTATCCATTCAATAGTGGGCATGCCTAGTATTGCAGCGCACTACAGCGCCACCTATTTATTAGTGGCCATGCCTGGTATTGCAGCTCACTACAGCGCCATCCATTCTCTAGTGACCATGCCATGTTCTGCAGCTCAGTACAGTTCTGTCATACTGTACTTGTGGCGCCCCTGCGACCAGGAGGCCACAAAGGAAACTGCAGCCAGGAAGGTAGGAAAGACAGTTGCACCCAACACCCTTACAGCCCACACAAACCCACATACCAGTAAAGGGCAGCACCCAACCCGGAGCCCGAGAACTCTAGGCGGGCAAGGGGTGGTGGGTTTAGAGAAAGTGGGTGGGCCAACAAGCAAGTCAGGTGACAGAGGGTAGATATAGAGCAGGGGGAGGAGAAAGGAGTCAGTAGGCCGGTGTAGGCTGAGATGCAAAGACAGAAGCACATGTCCTGGAAGAGTGGGGTGGAAGGAGTGCAGAATCTGGAGAGCCAGTGTGAGCCACAGAGAGAAAGCCCATCCGGAGCCAGCACCCCAGGAGTGTGAGGGACGAGAGGGCCAGTGATACTGGGCCCTAGAAACACGGCTGAGATGGCAGACTGCAGGCAGAGTAGCCCTCCTATTGAACCCAAAGACACGTTAGAGGGAGCCTGGTAGAGCCTCGCCCAGGAGTACTATTGGAGGCTAGCAGCAGAGTGTTGGCTCTGAAGGGGACCATTGATACACCCGGCATCCCCAGACAACTGACGGGGGACTCTAGCTACACGTTAGGGTTCCCACCCCAAAGGACAGGCAGCTCAGTGGCAACCCGGAGGGCCCACAGGGGTCCGAACCACCGCCATACTGTCCGGAGTCACACACACCAAGTGAGTAAGAGAGAATCAAAAGCCTGGAAAGGACAGAGAACGAGTGAGGGGTCATAGAAGGAACAACCTGGCTGCAGAGAGTAAAGTAACCCGGAGTGGAGAGTTATGCCCATGTAAAGACTGTAAACTGTGAACTGTGACTGAGAACTGTAACTGAGAGAAGGTTAAGAAGTAAACACGGTGAACCCTGACTCTGACTCCCTTGCATGTTTCTGCCTGCACATGATTCCCTCTAAACAGGTCTGCAGAGGAACACAGCCTGCAACTGGAGAGCCACAGCCTGCCAGCTCTGAACCCAGAAAGAGGATTTCTGCAGCCTCAGGACAGTAAGTGCATTGCACCCAGAACAAGCCTGCACCATACACTACACCATAGACTTTATCATCACTGCCCCGGGGAACCAAGTTCTACCCCGGGAACTATACCATCCAAGCTGCTATAACGTCATCCCCGGAGGTTCTACAGCAGCGGTGGTCCCCAATATTGATCACAAGCCGTGGGTGGCGTCACGACTGACATTATTTCCTGTAAATATTCCCCTTTTGACTGCCAGGCCCGGGACACGGTCCGGACCAGGACCACCCGTGACACCCCCAGTAGCAGACCCGGTCCAGTACCGAGTACCCCGTCCCAATGGGCTCGACATACTCAATGTATTGGTGCCACTTACACCCAGTACATTTAATACAGTGACTGTATTGTCTAGCAATCCAGGTGCTCAGTGCTTTTTCTCTTTTGGGCTGGGAAAAGGGTGCAAGATACCGAACAGCTGCTGGATGTGCTTGTTTAATAAGATTGCACCCTCAGTTTAGACATCGCCTGCCAAGCACTTGTTTCGCCTCATAACCCGGCACTAAGTCAATCCAGGTCATATTTTAGGTTCCATGATGTATCTGATCCACCCCAGACCAGACAGTATCTCAGCCCACTGATCAGACCCTGCACCGGGTGAAAGGTTTGCACATGTTCTCATCTCTGTAAGCGTTTTTGGCCAATTCCTTGTTCTTGTACTTTTAATGAGACACGGTGGAATAGGTGGAGTCGGCTCAGCGGAGATGACACAGATGGCCTTCAACTTTTGCATAGTCCGTCCGCTTAAACTGCTAACAATTTATATCATTTTATTGCACAATTACAAGCCATAAATGCAGCCCAAGTCCGGCTATCATAATGAAATAATATTCCAGAAAGGATTATAGAATGTAGTAACTCAAATATGTTCTGATGAACACAAAAGGAAAGTAATCACTGTTCATACACAGACAGGTGACGCTAGAGGGACACGCAATCATTTCCCAAAAACCCACATAGGGGACTATGACCACCGTAGTGGCCCGAGCCTACAAACCCAACCTATACCTGCTCATTATTACTGTTCTATCAAAATTCCTATTACTTAAAGAGAGCCTGTCACCCCCCTGGTGCTTTCCAAAGTGAAAGCACCAATGAATGTGGCTTGTCTGCTGCATTCAGGGAAGGTGTGTAGCATGTATCTACCCCCCTTCCCGTACCCCCAAAAAATACCACTTTATTCAAGTTAAGAGTTTTGAGGGGCTTATCTGATTCTGCTGCTCTGGGCCAGTCCTCCCCGCCTCCTGCCTGTGTGTCTGCCGCCTCCTCACAGGCAGGAGGCAGGGGGGACTGTGCCATCGGATCACAGCAGAATCAGATAAGCCACTCGGACCTCTTAACTCTAAACTTTACAAAGCGTTTTTTTTGGGGTACAGGGGGTAGAGACATGGTACACAGCTTCCCTGAATGCAGCAGACACGGATTCAGTGGTGCTTTCCCTTTGGAAATCACCAGGGGGGGACTGGTTCTCTTTAATACTAAAACAAATTAAGTCTGATGCCCAGCTACAGTAGCGACCACAAACTGAATAATTACTGCCTTTTTATTAAGTTTATATATTATATACTGTTTTTTTATTCAACTCTTGCACCTTGATCAACAGCTTACCCAGACTATAATGTTTCCTCCTCCCCCAGAGGATGTCCCCCACAGCCCCTCGAACAGTATCATATCCTCACAAACGGTCCTCTTAATAGAATGATGTTCTAAAGTGTAATGTCTCTATAAAACCTCCCACAGTATGATGTCCCCCACAATCCCCCCAGTATGATGTCTCCCCACAACCCCTCACAGTATGATGTCCCCCACAATCCCCCAGTATGATGTCCACCAACAGCTATAATTTACTTAATGTGATATGCCATGTGGGCACACCCGCCCTTGGAACAGACCAGTGGCCATAATGTGTTCTGTCGATTTATATGAACTATGCTATAGCAGTTAATGGTTGTTAATAAACCAGGTAGACTGATTTAAATGTGAAATTGTTCCTATATGCTTTACTTCTGCTGTCAAAAGAATGTCCCCCAACATGTACAGCAAGCGCTACCGCACACCCTTCACACAGTATGATGTTTGCACATAGCCCCTAATATAGTATGATGGCCCCAAAAACTCCTCACACTGTATGATGTCCCCACATAGCCCCTATACCATAGTATGATGTTCCCACATAGCCCTCACACAGTTTGATGTTCTCACATAGCCCTCACACAGTATGTTGTTCCCACATAGCCCTTCATATAGTATGATGTCCCCACATTACCGCTCACACAGTTTGATGTTCCCACACAGCTCCTCACACAGTATGATGTTCCCACATAGCCCCTCACACAGTTTGATGTCCCCACATAGCCCCTCATACAGTATGATTTTCCCACATAGCCCCTCACATAGTATGATGTCCCTACATAGCCACTCACATGGGGCCGGATGGGACCCGATCCCCCTGCACCCTGAGGGGGAGTCCCGCCGGCCACAGGGTTACAGTACCCCCTCCCTTACGCCCCCCTGTCTCAAGCCGGCAAGAAACCTCTGCAGAAGACGATGAGCATTGATATTGTCCCTTGGTTCCAAGACCATCCCTCCAGGCCGAACCCTTTCCAGTCAACCAAATACAGTGTCTTTTTTCCTCTTCGCTTGACATCCAAAATGGCCTTGATCTCGAACATGCAATCAGAGTCTGTGGAGCCTCGTTTAGGAGTCTCAACACAGGACTAGCCAGATCTTCCTCTAGTGAAGGACCTAGCCATGATAACCACCATATTAAGTGGCCCTTTGAGTCAATATCCAGCTCTTTACAAGCTTAAAGATATGACAAGGGAATACCAAGGCCAGGTATCCATCCACAGACAGCTGTTTCGGGGTGTTGCCCCTCATCAGTGTGGAGTAGGATTCTGGCTAGGTGGGAGCAATGCCTAGTAGACCAACAAAACAAAGTATTCACTGATCTCAGGGAGACCAGTTCAATAAAACACTGCGGGCAGCCGGCTAAAGCGCTCAACACAGTGAATTCCTAGGCCCATTGCCCCCTGGGAATTTTGAATATGCAAATAGAGTCTGTGGAGCCTCGTTTAGGAGTCTCAACACAGGACTAGCCAGATCTTCCTCTAGTGAAGGACCTAGCCATGACAACCACCATATTAAGCGGCCCTTTGAGTCAATATCCAGCTCTTTACAAGCTTAAAGATATGACAAGGGAATACCAGTGTTTTCTTGAACTGGTCTCCCTGAGATCAGTGAATACTTTGTTTTGTTGGTCTACTAGGCATTGCTCCCATCTAGCCAGAATCCTACTCCACACTGATGAGGGGCAACACCCCGAAACAGCTGTCTGTGGATGGATACCTGGCCTTGGTATTCCCTTGTCATATCTTTAAGCTTGTAAAGAGCTGGATATTGACTCAAAGGGCCTCTTAATATGGCGGTTATCATGGCTAGGTCCTTCACTAGAGGAAGATCTGGCTAGTCCTGTGTTGAGACTCCTAAACGAGGCTCCACAGACTCTATTTGCATATTCAAAATTCCCAGGGGGCAATGGGCCTAGGAATTCACTGTGTTGAGTGCTTTAGCCGGCTGCCCGCAGTGTTTTCTTGAACTGGTCTCCCTGAGATCAGTGAATAATTTGTTTTGTTGATCTCGAGCATATCACTATCCGAGACGGGAGGAGGACAAGCACCAGGATACCAGGAGTATCGACCAAGAGCCACTGGTTTAAGAGGGGAGACATGAAAGGAATTGTGGATCCACAAGGACGGTGGCAACTTTAGCTGGTAGCATACCTTTTTGATCTTTGGAGTAGGAGGGAAACCTGAGGCGAATGAACCTGAAAGAGATCCTTACCTTGTGCCCGGGCTGGAACAGAGGTGGGTCCAGTCGTCTTTTGTCAGCATAGCTCTTCATCCGCCTGGATGATCCAGGGATGCCTTTTTCTCGGACCAGATCTTACCGAAGTCTCTAGCCAGTGTCTCGGCTGCTGAATTGTTGGTCGTGATGTCCAAGGGAGTTGGGACCCTAGAGTGGTACCCATACACGATAAAGAACGGAGTGTTAAAAGAGAACTCACTAACATGGTTGTTATAAGAGATCTCCGCGCAAAGCAATAAGGCTACCCAGTCATCATGGTGTGCATTGACGAAGTGGTGCAGGTAGTTGGTCAATACCTGATTCACCCGTTCCACTTGACCATTGGATTGCCGATGATATGCCAAGAAGAAATACAGAGAGATATCAACTGCTTAGAGAGAGAACACCAGAACCAAAGACAAACTCAGGGATCTCCTGGCACACCTTGGGCCACCAATAATGCCATGAAATTAGATGCAGGGTCTTCATCAGTCCTGCATGGCCAGCTAGCTTACACAAATGACCCCACTAAAGTACACGTTTCCTGTCAGGAACGGGAACAAATGTCTTGCCCGGAGGTCGCTGCATCAGCTGGACCGGGGTTACCGTGACCATCTTGGATGGATCGATGATGAGACATGGCTCCTCCTCTTGGTCATCAGGGATGAAGGACCAGGATAACGTGTCTGCCTTGATGTTCTTCTCGGCCGGGCGGAAATGGAGATGGAAGTCAAACCAAGCAAAGAACAGAGACCATCAAGCTTGACATGGATTGAGCCTCTGAGCAGACTGCAGGTAGGACAGGTTCTTATGATCGGTGTAGATCACAACCTGATGAACCACACCCTCCAGGAGGTAGCGCTACTCCTCCAAGGCCAACTTGATGGCCAACAACTCTCTGTTGCCAATAGAATAATAGCGCTCACAGGGTAAGAATGCCTTGGAGTAGAATCCACAGGTCACAATTCTTCTGGAAGGAAGCTTCGGTGAGAGTATGGCTCCAGCTCCAGAAGAGGAAGTGTGCACCTCCACAAACAATTGTTTATTCATCATTGGCCTATGAAGAGCAGGAGGTGTAGAGAAGGCTTGTTTGAGGGACTGGAAGGAATACTCTGCCTCAGGGGTACATTCCTTGGGATCTGATCCCTTTCAAGTCAAAGCGGTGAGTGGTTAGCAAATCCAAGGAATCGCACGATGGCCTTGACTCTGACAGGATGTGGCCACTTGAGGACGGCAGACACCTTTTCGGGATCCATTTCGAGACCTGTATCAGAGATGACATACCCCTGTATCAGAGATGACATACCCCAGGAAGGGCAGAAAGTTCTGCTCGAAAAGGCACTTCTCAAATTTGGCGTATAATCAATTCTCTCGTAACCGTTGAAGGACCTGGCGGACATTCCATCTATGTGTAGAGAGGTCCGGGGAGAAGACCAAGATATCATCCAGATACACGACTACACATATATAGAGAAGGTCACGAAAGACATAATTGACGAACTCCTGAAATACTGCAGGTGCATTACTTAAACCAAAAGGCATTACCCGATACTCGTAGTGGCTGTGAGTGTTGAAGGCAGTCTTCCACTCATCTCCTGAATGAATCCTGATGAGGTTGTAAGCCCCACAAAGGTCTAGCTTGGTGAAGATTCGGATCCACAAAGGCAGTCGAACAGCTCAGGAATGAGAGGCAGAGTGTACTTGTTGTTCACCGTGACAGCATTGAGACCTCAATAGTCGATGCATGGACGCAACAACCCGTCCTTCTTTTTCATAAGAAGAAGCCAGCACCCGCAGGAGAGGTGAACTTCTGGATAGACCCTCGAGCAGTTCTCTTGATGTAGTCGGACATCGCTCGGTTCCGATGGCAACAAGGGTAATCTGACCTCTGGGAGAGTGCACGGGATAGACATGGACGTCATACGGGGTTTACAAGGAAACAATGGCAAATCTTAAGATATGTAAAGTTATTCTTATAGAACGCTAAACACATTGGTGAAGGTCTGTAATATTACAAATGTATGGCACAAAATCCATATAATGAGGATCACATATAGGATTTTGTCCAACATTGTAAGATTGTACAGACCTTCACATATGGTTTACAGTCTGTCTATAAAGATATATTTTATATATCTTAGCATTAAGCTCCACTTGTTCTCCATTATTAATGTATGAAGTTTGAGTACTCACTGCGTATTCCTGAGAGCTGTATGATTGAACAATGGAATATGTATAATGTTGGTGATGGTCTGCTTCCTATTGTTGAAAACCAAAGGACCAGTAGGCCGAAGGCAACCCTGGCAAGGCTGTTGGGGGTTGTAGCATGCGGCCAGGTTGAACTGATAGAGTCAGTAGTGATGGCAAGCCTGACCTCATCAAAGATCGTCCCTGTCCGCCAATCTTGAACCGGTTCATGAGTGTAAAGCCATGGAAGACCAAGCAGAAACGATGGAAGAGGTTAGGTAACACATAGAAGGCGATTTTTTTCCTTGTGGAAAGCCCCAATCTGGAGTTCCACCTCCTCAGTGATGCCCTAAGATGGTGTCTTGCAAGGGTCGTCCGTCTACGGAGGTGATGATACGGGTATGCTGTAAGGGAATCACAGGAATACCAAACTGATGAGCCACAGCTTGTTGCCTGCCAAACCGGAATCCAAGTAAGCCATCTTTGTAAATCGCCTGCCACCAACCGACACCTGTATAGAAACAGTAAGGGGTAGAGAGGAATCGCTCTCACCGTAGGTAGGCCTCTCTTACCTGTCCTAAGCAGACGAGTTTTCCGGCCTCTTGGGACATCGGCGGTGAAAATGGGTAGCACCCCCACAGTGTAGGCACAGCTTCTTGGCAAACCTCTCTTCATGCTCTTGATCGCTCAGCTTGAGACGGTCAACCTCCATGGGCTCATGAGCTGGAGTTGGAGCTGGAACCGCATGAATGAGGGATCTTTGAAATGACGGGGCCAAACGAGGAAGTCGCCTCTCACGGGTCCTCTCCTTTGATCGATCTTGTAGGCGGAGATGGATCCGGATGGCAAGATAGATGAAGTCATCCAGGGTATTAGGTAGGTCTCGAGCCGCCAATTCGTCTTTTAGCCTCCCAGATAGCGCATGTTGGAAGACGCCGATCAAGGGCTCATCAGATCACTGTAGCTCAGAGGCTAGAGTACGGAACTGAATAGCATGCTGTTCGACAGAGAGGGTACCTTGCTGTAGATTGAAGAGGGCCTCTATCGATGACACCACTCAACCTGGTACGGTGAAGATTTTGCGGAAGGTGCCCAGGAAGTTGTGGAGATGGGATACAATGGGATCGTTCCTTTCCAGACAGTGGATTGAACCATGCCAAGGCCTCTCCCTCCAAATGTGAAGCCAGGAATGCCACATTGGCTACGTCCGTGGGGTACTGCTGATGCAACAACCGGAAATGCAGCTGGTATTAAGAAACCCCATGCACAATTTGGGATCCCCGGAGTACCTTGTGGGTTTGCGGAGACAAAGAGTGTCCTGGAGCTCCTGCGGCCCTGGCTCGAGCACTGGGACCTGTACAGGCGGAGCGGCTGCCATCTGCATGTTGGTTAAGCGCTCATCCACTGATGTCATGTACTTCAGCATCTGGGTCTGCATCTCCCATTGATCATAAAGCTCCTGGTGTAAATCTGCGAGTTGAGTGCATTGGTGTACTCGGCCGCCTGAAGAGAGTTGAGACGGGCATCCAGGGTCTGCATAAAAGTAACAAGTTGATCCTTACTCTGTAAAAGGCCGGCTAGCTCTCTCTGAGCAGAGAATCTGGTATCAGCGGGGTCCATTGCCTGGCCAAAATCTATCATGCCACCACAGGCAGAGATGAATAGTGAACCCACTACACCACGGAAGATACCGTGGAGGCTGATACCAGAAACAAGCCAGACAAGAACTCAGATAAAGGAACAGAGTTTATTAAACAAAAAGGCAAGAACAAACCCCCAAGGGAAGTTCCACAGGGCCAGAGCAACCAGCAAACCTGTGGGTCCAACCCAAGGAGATACAGATACCAGGTGGAACGAAGCACGGAAACCAAGGAACTGGGGAGGGAAGCAAGGAAGGGGCTCAGTGTTGCTGTCGGGATCCAAGGAGCTGCCAGGGATCAGCGTGTGCGGTTTGGATTGTGACAACATCGACTCTTTTTATGTATAATATAGGATGGTTTCTTATGTAGTCAGACAATATTTGTATTTTCTGTTGTTGGGAAGAGGTGTACCACAGTCCGCGCTGCTGTGTCACGAAGGATCACAAGGAAGGCAATGCTTCAATAAAAACTTCCTTTATTTCTTTCCTCCTACGCGTTTCGGAGCCACATCCGCGCTCCTCACACGGCCTCTGGAGCTTTTGACCTGTCCAGTCATTAGATGCTGCTGCTTCAGCTTCAGGCCAAAACTGTCCACAGTGAAGGCCTGAAGCTGAAGCAGCAGCATCTAATGACTGGACAGGTCAAGAGCTCCAGAGGCCGTGTGAGGAGCTCGGATGTGGCTCCGAAACGCGTAGGTGGAAAGAAATAAAGGAAGTTTTATATTGAAGCATTGTCTTCCTTGTGATCCTTCATGACACAGCAGCGCGGACCGTGGTACACCTCTTCCCAACAACAGATTATCGGTATCCACATGCAGTGGCGGTGGAGGTCCAGCGGCAGCTGTATTAGGCGCTCAAGCCGGTTGTGGGTATACACAACCAAGCTAGGTGAGTGGACAACACATATCACCGTTTCTAACAGTGTCTCCATTGATAGGGCACTATTCTGCGCCTCGCTTGTCTCATTTGTGTTTTACACAATATTTGTATTTTGTTTGCTACCGTGTGATAAGCCACTCATTGTTCCTACAAGCCTTTTAGGAGCCTGCTAGTGATTAACGTTTGTAATGTAATTATCTCACCCCTTTGTCAGAGAAGGTCATGACACAGAGAGATTAAGTATGGGAGCCTTCAATTGTATTACTATGTGGGTTGCTAGATTCTGTGTAAATTATCTGTTTTTGAGTCTTCCCTGCCAGAAATGCAGCACTACTAGAGATATTGTGCATGCAGGTTGAAATCTAGCCAATGAGAGCACAGTCTTATTCCACCAATCGTGACGTCCCCAATATCCTACAATGAGTACTCGGGTATATAAGGACAACTATTCATTTGACCAGGAGACTTGATACATGCTGCTAATCAAGGATCTACGGATCCGATTAGCAGGTTATAACCCCAGGCCTAGGCACTTTGGTGCCAACCAAGGGGATCAGAACCTGGATTATAATACTACATGGACTTCAACATCGAATGCTAGGATTCAGCTGGCATGTTAAAGACTACATAAGAAAGCAACACAGGTTGGGACAATCCAGTCACCAGGCTACAGACTTTGCTGTGATAGCTCAGCTTTCTAAATCTGGCATTATTCCATTTTCGGTGGGTGCCTGCCAAAAGCGGGGTGTTGCTGGTTTGGAGTAAGTAGCCCTGGAAGCTCGGAGGCACTAATATTCTAATCCCTGGTGAGCCAGTGGAAGGGTGAGAAACTGTTGCCTGTTACATTTTATGTTTGTTGGTTATGTGTTATATGCTGTTAACTGTTGGGGATCCAATAAAGTGTTATTATTGTGATTCCCTCACCCTGTGTTGTCTAAGTAGTGTTTCGCCAACGAATGAGGAGCTCGGGCGCTCAGTTTGGGATGAGCCCTGGTCCCTGCTGCCTTTCTAAAGGCGGCTGGGCCAGCGGACGAGAGCACCCACTGACCCCCATGTCTCCACACAGATAAGCGGGTGAGGTAGGCAGGAGGAGGGTCCAGCACTGAAAGCAAAGAAAAGGCACATTAGAATGTCAGAGTAAGCAAGTAACCCTCCAAGCGCTGCTTAGGGACCTAAGCTGGCAACTTCACTAAAAATGAGGTTGCCCAGGCACCTCTCATAGGAAGTGAGGTCCTTAAGTACCCACCAGCCTCTCAGCGACTGGCCGAGAGGTGGTGTCAGAAAATGGGTGTAGTGGCCCTTTAAATTTAATGTGAGCGGCGCACACGTGCTCTATGCGCATGACGAGGAAGAGAGGAGGCAGTGGAGAGACGCCGAGGAGCTGTTGTGGCCGGAGAGCACGTCGTGGGAGAGCAGGCCCGGTAAGCATGCCTGCGGAGCACAGAAGGGTGCAGGTGGCCAGATGGGACCTGATCACCTGCACCCTGAGGTGGGTTCCCGTCAGCCGCAGGGTTACACTGGGCCACACAAGCTCAACTATATTGGTCATGAAGTCTCCCCTACCACCCGGCTACGGAGGCATTTCCATTTAGATATTTAATATGAAGGTTACTACTTTTATTTTATTGATGATAAGCCCTGTAGCATAGAATTGTCAATGTTCGTTCGGTACGACTTTAATAAGTGTCCACTTCATAGGAAATAATGACGTGGCTGAAGTGAAGAGCAGCGTGTTGGTGTTGGATAAATCACGGAAATGCTCTTTGTGCTGCGTGACGAGTGCCATGTCAGTGTTGTATCAATCATAACATAATAGGAGATGTTCTCTTTTTTACAGTCTGATTGAGGTGTGAACGGCCTTTACTGTCAACTGAGATCGAACAACAATGCTCCCAGTATAAAAAGCTTTCCCGCAATAAAGTAAAATAAAGGCAACATCACAAAATAACTCATCATTTAACCCCTTTATTGTCTCTGCCTTGCATAGTTAGAACTGAAAAAAAACAAAAATTATTTGAACTTTTGTTTCTATTGTGTTTTTTCCAACCTCGATTCAGAGTTATGACCCATTTTTTATTTTTCTTAGAGCAGCAAAACTAGCGGTAAGCACATGGCATGTGGACATCATCAGATATTACCGATGATTCCGATGTGATGCTTTGAAGTCCTGTAAAATGCAATGTTCAGGGAAAAAACGTTAAGGAAACACAGAAAAACTAATGCAATAAATAATGGAAGGTAATCTCCAAAGCAACAGATTAACTATTTTCTTGCCAAGAGTTGCCGCCAACTTTCTTATATGCTCTTGCGGCATCTGTTCATATATTTATGTATAGTTGGCATTTTTTGGCAAAGTGGCAAATTTTGGGGACTAGGAAATAGTTTTAATTCCTTACTTTTTTTTTTGTTTAAGTTGTGTTTGTAATTTTTCTTACTTTATATGTTGGAATAAACAATTAAAAATAGTACTTAAAGGGGATGTGTCACCGGGACAAGAGAGGCCAATATTTGCTCTCATTTTATTCCCATCGCTCCCCTCAGTATTCTGGTTTTTTTTTTCTTTAAATCCAAAATACAATTTCAGAGATATGAGCCTTTTTATGTGGTGGGAATTGTTATGGTCCTTACCTAAGGAAGTATTGACTGGCTGGCATATTTCAGGCTAAGGGGCAATCACAAGGCGGTGGCCCTCCAGATGGGGAGGCCCATCTTTAGTCTACTTATCTCTGGCAGCTGCATTGAAACAGCAGAGGTAAAAGGCTTTAAAAACAAGCAGCTACATAGATACGGGAAAAGAACGGAGCTGGCTGCATCGATAAGGGAAAAGAGCCAAGCTTACTGCCTACATAGATAAGGGAGAGGAACTAAGCTTACTGTCTACATAGATAAGTGAGAAGAACCAAGCTTACTGCCTACATAGATAAGGGAGAAGAACCAAGTTTACTGCCTACATAAATAATGGAGAAGAAACAAGCTTAGTGCCTACATAGATAAGGGAGAAGAACCAAGCTTACTGCCTACATAGATAAGGGAGAGGAACCAAGCTTACTGCCTACATACATAAGTTAGAAGACAAAGCCTACTGCCTACATAGGTAAGTGAGAAGAACCAGGCTTACTGCATACATAAATAATGGAGAAGAAACAAGCTTAGTGCCTACATAGATAAGGGAGAGGAACCAAGCTTACTGCCTACATACATAAGTTAGAAGACAAAGCCTACTGCCTACATAGGTAAGTGAGAAGAACCAGGCTTACTGCATACATAAATAATGGAGAAGAAACAAGCTTAGTGCCTACATAGATAAGGGAGAAGAACCAAGCTTACTGCCTACATAGATAAGGGAGAGGAACCAAGCTTACTGCCTACATACATAAGTTAGAAGACAAAGCCTACTGCCTACATAGGTAAGTGAGAAGAACCAGGCTTACTGCATACATAAATAATGGAGAAGAAACAAGCTTAGTGCCTACATAGATAAGGGAGAAGAGCCAAGCTTACTGCCTACATAGATAAGGGAGAAGAACCAAGCTTACTTCCTACATAGATAAGGGAGAAGAACCAAGCTTACTTCCTACATAGATAAGCGAGAAGAACCAAGCTTACTTCCTACATAGATAAGGGAGAAGAACCAAGCTTACTGTCTACATAGATGAGGGAGAAGAACCAAACTTACTGCCTACATAGATAAGGGAGAAGAACCAAGCTTACTGTCTACATAGATAGGTGAGAATAACCAAGCTTAGTGCCTACATAGATAAGGGAGAGGAACTAAGCTTACTATCTACATAGATAGGTGAGAAGAACCAAGCTTAATGGCTACATAGATAAGGGAGAAGAACCAAACGTACTGTCTACATAGATAAGTTAGAAGAACCAAGCTTACTACCTACATAGATAACGGAGAATAACCAAGCTTACTGCCTACATAGATAAGGAAGAAGAACCAAGCTTACTGTGTACATGGATAATGGAGCAGAACCAAGCTTACTGCCTACATAGATAAGGGAGAAGAACTAAGCTTACTGCCTACATTGATAAGGGAGAAGAACCAAGCTTACTGACTATATAGATAACTGCAACAGAAGCAAGCTGACTACAAGGACATATCAACTGAGATAATTGACTGCACACACATGAAGACAGAACCAAGCTTCCTATATACTGTAGATACAAGAACTGATAGGTGCTTCCTACATAGATAAGAAACAGAAACAACTTTAATAAATAGATATGGAAACAGTACCAGACTGACTACATCAATATCGGGACAGAATTATGCTTACTAAAGCTCCCGTCACACACAACGACACAACAGAGCTCCCGACAGTGATAACGATCCTGTAAGGATCGTTAGTGCATCGTTACCTGGAGGCTGGGGAGCTGTCAAACAGGCAGATCTCCTCAGCGACCAGGGACCAGGGAGCCACCTCCCTGGAAGTGGGAGGACGTGGAAGCCACCTGGAAGCGGGAGGACACTGGTAACTATGATAAACACCAGGTATTTAGGCAGCACGGGCTGCCTAGATACCCAGTGTTTACCATGGTTACCAGCCTGTGAGGTCGCTGATCGCTGGTCTCTTGCTGTCACACGCAACCATGCGTGCTGACCAGTGGGAGAGCAATGATCAATAAATGACCCAGAGCACTATGCAGCGATCTCACAGCAGGGGCCTGATCCCTCTTAAGTGTTACACATAGCGAGATCGTTAGCGAGATCGCTGTTACATCACAAAACCTGTGACGTTACAACAATCTCGCTAACGATCTCGTTATGTGTGACGGGGGCTTTGGTGTATTACATAGATACAGCAACATAACCAAGCTTAGGCTGGCTTCACACCACGGAATCACCAAGGTGTTCATTGGTAAACTTCAGACGGGCGGCACATGTGTCTTCTTGAGCAGTGGAACTTTGCGGACACTGCAGGATTTACGGTGTAATGTGTTACCAATGGTTTTCTTGGTGACAGTGGTCCCAGCTGCCTTGAGATCATTAACACATTCCCCCTGTGTAGTTTTAGGCTGATCTCTCACCTTCCTCATGATCCTGGATACCCCACGTGGTGAGATTTTGCACGGAGCCCCAGATCAATGTGGATTGACCTCATTTTGTAGTTCTTCCATTTTCTTACCATTGCACCAAAAGTTGTCTCCTCCTCACCCAGCTTTGTCTTACTTATGGTTTTGTAGCCCATTGCAGCCTTGTGCAGGTGTAGGATCTTTTCCCTGACATCCTTACAAAGCTCTTTGGTCTTGCCCATGTTGTAGAGGTTAGATGACTGGTTAATGGAGTGTGTGGACAGGAGTCTATTATACAGGCGACAATATAAGACAGCTGTCTGTAATGCAGGTAACGAAGTGATTAGGAGCATCTAACTGTTCTGTAGAAGAGAGAACCCCTAATGGTTTATAGGGGATCAAATCTTATTTCTCTCTTTCAAATGCAAATACATTTATATAATTTAGACAATATGATTTTCAGGATTTTATTTTTGATGTTCTATCTCTCAAGGTACCTTTACATGCCGCCACTGCAGGATGGATACCAACGGCTACTTCACGTGCACGAGCACGCTCAAACGGTTACAAACGGTAAACGCACCCTCTTTACACGCCGCCACAAGGTGCGCTACGCTACGCTACATCTACAGCTAGATACATCGCCGGGTGTCTCAAGCAGCCATCTGTAGCTCATTTACACACCGCTACAACCAGCTACTATGGGCGTACCTGGTGCAGCAGGGACAGCACATAGTCGTGCTCCAATTGTGGATTACGAGACGGCCGTACGCTGATAGGAGAAAGCAAAAATACCATGATTGGACAGGCATCGCAGGAGGCAGATTAATACTTGACGCACGAGCAATTGTGTAGTGTGACTCGTCAGCTCCTTAAATATGCCGCCCTGTGCGGCGACAACCAATCGCAACGCAGGAGCTTCCTCCAATGATCCCTGAAGGGGGTGCGGAAACCCGGAGCCTGTGTCACGCCCCAGCTACATAGCATGGTGTAGAAACAACCCTTCTGTTCCTTCTTTACACGCCGATACAGCTCGCTACAATCGGCTTTGTAGCCATCTGTTTATGGGCAGTGCACGGATACAGATGTATCTGTAGCCGGCTGTGTCGTCCCGTCTTCAGACGCCGCTACTACGGGCGATATTGGCGCGACAAGCTACATTTGTAGCCTGTAGCGGGTTGTATCCATCCTGTTGTGGCGGCGTGTAAAGGTACCATCACTGTTAAAATTAACCTAGTCTTAAAATTATAAACTATTTATGTCGTTGTCAGCGAACTTACAAAATCAGCAAGGGATCAAATATTTATTTCCTCCAATGTATGTAGTGAATTAGTTCAGTTGCTATATCCTTGTAGTTATCTTGCTTCTGTTGCAGTATCTATGTTGGCAGTATGCTTGGTTCTCGTACCATATATACAGTGCCTTGTGAAAGTATTTGGCCCCTTGAACTTTTCAACCTTTTGCCACATTTCAGGCTTCAAACATAAAGACATAAATTCAAATTTTTTTTGTGAAGAATCAACAACAAGTGGGACACAATCGTGAAGGGGAACAAAATTTATTGGAGATTTTAAACTTTTTTAATAAATAAAAAACTGAGGCGTGGGGCGTGCAATATTATTTGTCCCCTTTACTTTCAGTGCAGCAAACTCACTCCAGAAGTTTAGTGAGGATCTGTGAATGATCCAATGTTGTCCTAAATGACTGATAATGATAAATAGAATCCACCTGTGTGTAATCAAGTCTCCGTATAAATGCACCTGCTCTGTGATATTCTCAGGGTTCTGTTTCAAGTGCAGAGAGCATCATGAAGACCAAGGAACACACCAGGCAGGTCCGAGATACTGTTGTGGTGAAGTTTAAAGCCAGATTTGGATACAAAAAGATTTCCCAAGTTTTAAACATCTCAAGGAGCCACTGTGCAAGCGATCATATTGAAATGGAAGGAGTATCAGACCACTGCAAATCTACCAAGACCCAGCCGTCCCTCTAAAGTTTAATCTAAGACAAGGAGAAAACTGATCAGAGATGCAGCCCAAAGGCCCATGATCACTCTGGATGAACTGCAGAGATCTACAGCTGAGGTGGGAGAGTCTGTCCATAGGACAACAATCGGTCGTATTCTGCAGAAATCTGGCCTTTATGGAAGAGTGGCAAGAAGAAAGACATTTCTCAAAGATATCCAGAAAAAGTCTTGTTTGAAGTTTGCCACAAGCCGCCTGGGAGACACCAAACACGTGGAATAAGGGGCTCTGGTCAGATGAAGCCAAAATCAAACTTTTTGGCCACAATGCAAAACGATATGTTTGGCATAAAAGCAACACAGCTCATCACCCTCAAAACACCATCCCCACTGTCACACATGGTGGTGGCAGCATCATGGTTTGGACCTGCTTTTCTTCAGCAGGGACAGGGAAGATGGACGGAGCCAAATACAGGACCATTCTGGAAGAAAACCAATTGTAGTCTGCAAAAGACCTGAGTCTGGGACGGAGATTTATCTTCCAACAAGACAATGATCCCAAACATAAAGCAAAATCTACAATGGAATGGTTCAAAAATAAACGTATCCAGGTGTTAGAATGGCCAAGTCACATCCAGACCTGAATCCAATGGATAATCTGTGGAAGGAGCTGAAAACTGCTGTTCACAAACGCTCTCCATCCAACCTCACTGAGCTCCAGCTGTTCTGCAAGGAAGAATGGGCAAGAATTTCAGTCTGTCAATGTGCAAAACTGTCAAACAAGAGGACCATAGTTGATTTAGCAAAATAGGGATTCTATTTATTAAGAACAATCCACATAGTTAGAAAAATTATGATAGGTAAGGTTTCAAGGTATAAGTAAAGTGCACAGTGATGAGACAAACGATAACATGCATGGAGTTGCCTCCTCAGTATTATAGGACTCAGCTGACAATTGGTTTTGTGGTTCTTACAGAGATATATACAGTTCACAGGGGTTTTACAGTTTAGTAACATACATAAGTGTATACATGATGCTTAGATAACAGAATCATACTAGGTCAGACATGTGTGCAAACAATATCTCAGGTAGGCAAGCAGAAAAAATCTTATGTATAGTAGTACCAACACAACCTAAGCTGAAGCACATCATCACCTACAACACCGAGTGTCTATACCTCACCAGGCAACATGTTACCATGTTAGTCAGCAATCCCCCTAATGTGCTGTCTAGATTCCATCAATCTCAGAACGGCTGTCTAGAGCCACTAGTCGTATGTCAAAGGTCAGAGGAATCGAACATGTCAGTCTAGGGTCAAGGGGAGGCGATATAGTGAAGAAATTACAGCAGCGGGAATGCCACTGGATTACGGTCCTGGGCACATTGACGCCTATAGGGCTCAATGAAGTGAATAGTTTCGTCTCGTATCTAGGTTAATCCAGTGCGTATATGTATATCTTTTAATTAAACCTTGATATGGGTGGTGTTTTGACTTGCAGGTGCTGATTTTAATCTTATATATTTTTTTAACTTCACATTTTCACTTTTTCGGATAGAACTGGCTGCGGCGTTTTTCTGGAACCTCTTTGAAGTGATAACTGCCTGGCTGAGATATGTGACAGCTGAAAGAACTATGTTGACATACTGGACCACAACTACCCCCTATTCATCTGAAAAAGTGGAACATTATCTGTGATGAATATAAGACTGGTTCTTAGCATAATGGGCATGAGATGTATAGGATTTGTGCATATATGATGTTATTACCGTTATGGTAATTGTGAGATCTTAACTCTGTATAACGGGGGATGATATATATGTAAATAGTATGTGCAAATATGTATTATGCCCTATAAATTATAGCTAAGTCTAACTATGTGTTTTTTCTGTATATCGAAATGTTACCTATGGAAGGGGGTATAGGCGTAGGTCCAGGAAGTATAATATACAACTGTAACTGCCATTGCGAGCAGTGTTCTACCTTCTTCCAGTCAGGGGCTAAGTGCGCACGGCCCATCTAACCGCTGGCTCCCGTCCCGCCCACTCCCGTCACTATGGCTGCAGTTTAAACAAGTATGTGCGCGGCCATGACGGGGCTGGGAAGAGGATGCGAGCCGTAGCGGGGAAATGCGCATGCGCCACATAGGGCTCCGGGATTGGTTGAAGGTTACCATGTGCACAGTCACATGGTATAAAGGGGAAGGAATGATGCCGTAGCCACGCCCCCTGACGAAGCTTACCTGCGAAACGGCGTAGGGGCTAGCACATGCACGGAGGGACCCTTCAACAGCACAGGGTATGACTCTAGACCTTTGACATACGACTAGTGGCTCTAGACAGCCGATCTGAGATTGATGGAATCTAGACAGCACATTAGGGGGATTGCTGACTAACATGGTAACATGTTGCCTGGTGAGGTATAGACACTCGGTGTTGTAGGTGATGATGTGCTTCAGCTTAGGTTGTGTTGGTACTACTATACATAAGATTTTTTCTGCTTGCCAACCTGAGATATTGTTTGCACACATGTCTGACCTAGTATGACTCTGTTATCTAAGCATCATGTATACACTTATGTATGTTACTAAACTGTAAAACCCCTGTAAACTGTATATATATCTCTGTAAGAACCACAAAACCAATTGTCAGCTGAGTCCTATAATGCTGAGGAGGCAACTCCATGCATGTTATCGTTTGTCTCATCACTGTGCACTTTACTTATACCTTGAAACCTTACCTATCATAATTTTTCTAACTATGTGGATTGTTCTTAATAAATAGAATCCCTATTTGCTAAATCAACTATGGTCCTCTTGTTTGATTGATATCAGCAGTTGTAGCAATTGATTAATGTTCCAGACTTGTTGTACTGGTCTTTCTAGTAGTAATGTGCAAAACTGATAGGGTACCTTTACACACGGCTACATTTGTAGCTTGTCACCAGGTAACTTACTGGTTGCAGTGAAATCATGGATACATGATTCCATTTGTACACAGCAACAAGATAGAACCATGTATCCATGATTTCACTGCAACCAGTAAGTTACCTGGTGACAAGCTACAAATGTAGCCTTGTGTAAAGGTACCCATAGAGACATACTGCAAGAGACTGCAGCTGTAATCGCAGCAAAAGGTGGTGCTATAAAGTATTAACTCAAGGGTCCGAATAATATTGCACGCCTCAGTTGTTTGTTAAAGTTTAAAATATCCAATAAATTTGGTTCCACTTCACGATTGTGTCCCACTTGTTGTTGATTCTTCACATAAATAGTAGAATTTCTATCTTTATGTTTGAAGCCTGAAATGTGGCAAAAGGTTGAAAGGTTCAAGGGGGCCGAATACTTTCACAAGGCACTGTATGTACCGTAATAATCTGGAGTTGCAGGCTTGGCTTCCCCCAGCCCTTTCTGTGTCCGGATCCCTCAAAATCCCAGATCCGGACACAGAAATGGCATCTGGAGTTTACAATCTGGACATGTCCGTTCCTGTCCGTGGGGTTCAGGATCCCACGGACAGGAACAAAACCATAGTGTGAAGCCAGCCTAACTGCATACATATGATACTAAAATCCAGATTATTACGGTACATAGATATGGTACCAGAACCAAGCTTACCAATGTACTGCTATGTATAGCACAAGTGTACATAGCTTCAAATCCAATTACTCCTGTATGCATTATTAAAAATAAACCAATTTTAAAAATACTGATTTGTTATAGCTGCGTTTAGACGTTCAAAATATCAAGTAATAAAATTAATTAATCCAATCGGTAAATGGCATAACGAGAAAAAAAAACTCCAGAATTTCCCCAACATTTTAATAAAACGCAATAAGAGGCGATCAAATGGTATCGGTAAAAATGTCAGCTCACGAGCTTATATTGATGGGAAAATATCGAAGTTATGGAAGAAGGGGAGTGGACAAAAATGGAAAACAGACTGGTCATGAAGGGGTTAAAGGGTCAATATTGACTTTCTGGATCCCTACATCCAATAGGTGGCGCTATATATCCTCTCTTCCATTCTGAAGAGGTCATTGTCATAGAAGTGAAATGTGTCGGCCTTCTTCTTCTTCTTACTAGCAAACACTGGCCTTTCTATGGAAAAAGGATATTTTTTTCAACATTTTAAACATTTGGAAATATATTTGTCTCATACAATTGGCACGTCGGATCTATCCGCGAGGTGATTGAGAGCAAAATGCTTTCAATTGTCCTTGATTCGTATAATACATTGGAAGCAAAGGGACTATTTCCCCAGTATTGCAATCTGTGTGGAATGGCATTAAGCCGGCATCGTGAAATAAATACATCAGAGGCCAAATATATTTGATAATTTATACCTAGATATCCCCATGATTTCCCTCCTGACTCGCGGGTCCGCACTCCCTGGCTGAATTTATAGATGTGCCGAGCCGGTGATAGAATACGGCTGTTTTGTGGCAAATCTTCCTAAGAGATGTCCTATCAGATACAAATATCCACAACCGCCTTCTTCAGAGGTAATATATATTTTCATGAATGTCATTTCCGAGGAAATAGGAAAGATCTTTATTACGGATTGTGTATTCTATATATTTGATATCTGAGTTCTAATGTAATTTATGGTGTTGTTCTTTGAGCCGTTTCGGCTTTTCGGGTGCGGACTGATGACTCAAAATACTCAACATACTAACAAGGGGTTGAGTAGAGTTATTACCCATTGTAATCCACCACACCCTATATATCAGAAAACTTAACTTTTATTAAGATGACAATGATTTAATTGGGGTGGGGGCTACAGATATATACAAAAAGTGCAATATAAAATGATCCAGTAAATGTTCCCCTAAGGTACAATAACACGAGCGCTAGAGAGAAATATGAATGTTAGAAGGGGGCTAAGAAAATGCAGAATGTCAGACACAAGTGAGGGCAATGCCAAAAATCAGCTAAGGCTAGGGCAACTGTATACACTTAAAGCCTATAAACCATAGTGTTCTTATATAAGGAATGGGAGGGGAGCAAAATAGGGGGCTCCCACTAAGAAATAGCCAGAGGTAAAGCGATAGATAAACCGCTGGGGGGAAACAGCACCACAACTAGAACAAAACCTACCCCCACACTGTGCACCTCACCTAATGTGTACACAGAAAAGTGACTGTGCTTCCAAGACAAGAGGCCGCATGTTGTACATCGGGGGGCGAGGGGACGGATGTTATACACCGGGGGGCGAGGGGACTAGTGTTATACACTGGGGGCAAGGGGACGGATGTTATACACCGGGGGGCGAGGGGATGGATGTTATACACCGGGGGCGAGGGGATGGATGTTATACACCGGGGGGCGAGGGATGGATGTTATACACCAGGGGGCCAGATGTTATACACCGGGGGCGAGGGGCCAGATGTCATACACCGGGGGCGAGGGGACAGATGCTATACACTGGGGGTGGAGGGGCCAGATGTTATATGCCAGGGGTGAGGGGCCTGATGTTAACCACTGGGGGCGAGGGCTGGATGCTATACACCGGGGGGGTGAGGGGCCGGATGTTATAAACCAGGGGGTGAGGTACCGGATGTTATACTTCAGGGGGCAAGGGGCTGGATGTTATACACCGAGACTGAGGGGCCGGATGTTATACACCAGGGGAAGAGGGGCCAGATGTTATACATTGGGGGCGAGGGGCCGGATGTTATACATTATGGGCAATGAGACTATGAGAAGCCTGAATTTAGTGATGAAGACGTGTGGCCCAATACCTTTAGCGACTGTTTGTGTGAGCTCGTCTACTATCCAAATAAATAATTAATGTAGTGACCCCTAAAGCTCTGACATGCCCCCTTTATCAGGTGACAGATCTACTTGAACCCTTTGACCATTCATCTAATGTAACAATATATCACGCGGCGGCCCTTGGCCCTTTAGTAATTGGCCATATATCAGATTTTGCCATTTTTTACCACCTTGATTGAAACTTGTTTTCAACGCTAACAAACAAAAATAGCATATGAACAATACATTAGAGACCCGCGATACAATGAGCCAATATCTATGGAAACAAATAACACGAGCGTCGTGTAGCAAGTCTTCCTTAGAATCAGAGCTCCATTGTTGGCCTCGATAACTAATCCTCGATTCTTTTTATAGGAAAATTTTAAGAAAAGAAAAATGGATCTTCTTAATATTAAAACCATTTACAGATTGTTGCTCGGACCATGAAAACATCCGCAGTTTCGCTCTATTACTTAACTATATATTTTGTGTAAGTGGGTTTAAAAAAACTTACTTTTTGAAGGTGTTTATGTGGGTAATTTTGGGTATTTTGATTAGTACTTTTTTAACAGATACAGGTTGTAACCAAGGGGTTTTATGGAAAAAACTGGCAGGTGGGCTCAGCATGGGAAGCAGAGTAGCCTCTTTCCAAGATGTAGCTTCATATACATTGACCTGTACCTTGTATGAGGAAACACAGCTGGTTTACCTTTGCTCTCTTGTCAAGCGTCTTGGTTCTGTGTTCGTTTTTGGTTGTATCTTGTATCTGCTCACTTGTAGAGTTTAACCTTGTCCTGACGTGGCTCAGAAGTTGTCTCATGGCCACCAGTTTCTTCTTACAGTGTTGTCACCACATGTAATCATTATAATGGAACACTTGGGAATCTCTTAGCTTGAGACTCAACTGAACAAGGTTACGCTGAGAAGGTCTTCATTTTACACACATGATTGAAAACAAACATGAAGTGCAGCAAGTTAGCAAGGTTCATCAAATACACAATATACAGAGAAGTCATTAGAAATAGTTCATACACAGTAATTCCGGCAAGGAAGATGATTTGAAGAAGCTCTCACTGGGAGATGCAGTTTGGTAGAAAACACAGTCCACACCCAGGAGGTCTGGTTAGGAAAGTCTCTGAAAATGAGTCGAAAAATCAGTGCAGAGCAGTGAGCCTTAAGAAGTCAAAACTGTCCAGAGTACCGCTAATTCACACTTAACAACAACAAGCTGCTAAATGCAAAAAGGGTTTACTTGACCAGGGCTGCAGGCTGAGGAGATGCTGAGAAACACAAGCAGCAAGTTGTAGGTGAGTCACTGAGAGCGGGAAAGGTTGGTGGAAAGAGATGAACCAGTCTAACTAGAGGAGGAGCAGCAATCTTAAAAAGCAAGTAGCCAGAAATTCAAGTAGAAAACTCAAGTTTGGCTAGAAGGTAAACTAGGGTTTATAAAGACAAGGTAGAAGAATCACATGAACAGGAGCGAAGCAGCAGATGCCATTTTGGAAAAGGGCTAGAATGCAAAAAAGGTAAACGGAAGATCCAGAGTCCTGACGCAACACTTTTAAGGTTTTGTCCCTTTTTAGAGGTACTCCTGATGGTAGAGAGACCTAAGTCCCCACCCTGGCCCTGATCCTGCACAGCCCTGAGCTGATTCCCACTTTCCCTGTTCCCGGAGCTGTGAAATTAAGGAACCTACAGATAAAGACAAAGAGGGGAGACCTAAAACTCAAACTCACTGCACTCACACACAGGGAGCGTACAATATGAGATAAGGCAGAAAACAAATACAAGCATGAGAGAAAATACAATAAGGAAGTTTCCACCAAATTCCAAACTAGTAGCAGCTGTTTGCAAAAACCTGTAACACCTAACACAGGACCAGTATCGCTGGAGCAAAGCTGAAGCTATAAAAGGCATAGGAGATTGGGCTCCACCTTACTTAGAGGGTGGAGACGGCTGTGATAGGACAAAAGCAACTAAAGACTCCAGCAACAGATTACCAGTCATCACAAAGTTAACTCCTACAAGACTAATGGCTAGTGCACTCAAAACAGCCAACACCCTAACTCTGGCTAAGCAACAAGGAAGCAAAAGGCTGCATATCAGACTCCATAGTGTGAACAGGGTCAGA
The DNA here is from genome assembly GCA_033576535.1 of Allobates femoralis. Lineage (NCBI taxonomy): Eukaryota > Metazoa > Chordata > Amphibia > Anura > Aromobatidae > Allobates > Allobates femoralis. Next base: position 81,455,157 of record JARQOC010000012.1, on the reverse strand, counting down.
AGATGCCATGAAACCAAGTGAGGGCAGATCGGAACAGTGCATGACATTGTACAGCACCAAGAGCAGTAGTTTTGCACAGTCCAAAGGGTTAAATAAAGTTCTAATAAATTTCAAAGAGCTACTGATGGCATCCATATATTTCAGGTTTCCCCTCACTCTGCCCATTTAGTGCCAACGTTTCAAAGTTGAAGAAAATAGTGACGTAGTTGTGGGAATGCTAAGGTTCGTCTAACCCAAAGCGCCAAATAAAACCTTGAAAAAACTAAACATAACCACGCAGATTATTTCAACTCCCAAAAGCTAAAAGTAGACAAACACTGCTCAAAGATATGGCATTTCTAGAAAGGAGACAGCGTGCGTGATGGATTCATACACAGAGTTCATGATCCCACAGGATCTGCTTCTTGAAAGATGTCACTGGAGAAGACAGGAAAGTTTATGACAGCTCTTCTGAAGTGTGTTGCTAAAGTGTTTTCACGAGGCTTGTCATTAAATTATAAATCAAGGCAAATGACCAACGTTTTATTACGGGTTTTACAGATTTACAAAAGACTAAACTGCAAATTTAAAGTGTAGTTTCAAACCCCAAGGGCAAAACTTGCACTTAAACATTCGGGAATGACAAATGGTAGTGAGGACCAAATATTGTAGAACGGCTCAAAGAGTAGAAAAATAATAAAATCTGAGAGTCCTCAGTCGTTATTACCTTTTAACGGCTAACTCAAAAGATGGTAATAAATAGCAAGCTTTAAAACTAGTCAGGTCTTTTCATCAGACCATCCCTGATGATGAGATCTGAGTAGTCTGTAAAGCTTGTGATACCATACCTGATGATGAGACCTAAGTAGTCTCTATAACTTGACATACCATGCTGATGAAGATACCTGAGTAATCTTTAAAGCTTGTGACTCCATAGTTTCTAAAGCTTGTGATCCCATGCCTGATGGAGACTTGAGTAGTCTCTAAAGCTTGTGATTCCATAGTCTCTAAAGCTTGTGATCCCATGCCCGATGAAGAGACTTGAGTAGTCTCTAAACCTTGTGATTCCATGCCCAATGAAGAGACTTGAGTAGTCTCTAAAGCTTGTGATTCCATAGTCTCTAAAGCTTGTGATCCCATGCCCGATGAAGAGACTTGAGTAGTCTCTAAACCTTGTGATTCCATGCCCAATGAAGAGACTTGAGTAGTCTCTAAAGCTTGTGATTCCATAGTCTCTAAAGCTTGTGATCCCATGCCCGATGAAGAGACCTGAGTAGTCTCTAAAGCTTGTGATTCCATGCCCGATGAAGAGACTTGAGTAGTCTCTAAAGCTTGTGATTCCATGCCCAATGAAGAGACTTGAGTAGTTTCTAAAGCTTGTGATTCCATAGTCTCTAAAGCTTGTGATTCCATGCCCGATGAAGAGACTTGATTAGTCTCTAAAGCTTGTGATTCCATAGTCTCTAAAGCTTGTGATTCCATGCCCAATGAAGAGACTTGAGTAATCTCTAAAGCTTGTGATTTCATAGTCTCTAAAGCTTGTGATTCCATGCCCGATGAAGAGACTTGATTAGTCTCTAAAGCTTGTGATTCCATAGTCTCTAAAGCTTGTGATTCCATGCCCAATGAAGAGACCTGAGTAATCTCTAAAGCTTGTGATTTCATAGTTTCTAAAGCTTGTGATTCCATGCCCGATGAAGAGACCTGAGTAGTCTCTAAAGCTTGTGATTCCATGCATGACGAAGAGATCTGAGTAGTCTCTAAAGCTTGTGATTCCATGCCCAATGAAGAGACCTGACTAGTCTCTACAGCTTGTGATACTATAACTGCTGAAGAGATCTGAGTAGTCTCTAAACTTCTGATACTATGCCTGATGAAGAGACCAAAGCAGTCTCTAAAGTTTGCAATACCATGCCTGATGAAGAGACCTGAATAGTCTCTAAAGCTTGCAATATCATGCTTGATGAAGAGACCCGAGTAGTCTGTAAAGCTTGCAATACTGTGGTGCCCCGTGGTCTGGTAATCACATTACAAGCTTGGAGGCAAGGCATCCACCAGGTGAAGCACACATATAACATATCCCAACCTGGGCCTGTAGGGGGAGCTCTAACAGCTGAGGTCAGGTCAGTTGCTGACATCAGTAGAGGTCCCCTAGATATGCAGGTGCAGGGGGCGGAGCTAGTCAGTTCCTATCAGGAGAGCTGAGGTGACAGTTGAGCAGAGCAGAAGGAGGAGGGCAAAGTGATCTTGGGGACAGGAGCCGTGTTAGGCCGGTCCAAGGAAACTGACAGTGTGTGGAGCCCATAGCGAAGGCCTGAGGAGGAGAGAAGGAAGATCTTGGAGTGGCAGTAGTGCCAGCAAGCCCAGAATTTAGTATAGTACGGTCACCGGAGACCGAGACCGTAAGGGATTATACACCCAGCGGCCAAATCCGGAGAACGGATATTTATACACCGCCCTGTTCACTGTAAAGCTAAAGAGACACAGCCGTACTGCAGAGCCCAGGAGAGCTAAGTAGAGACACAGCCGCACTACAAAGCCCAGAAGAGCTAAGTAGAGACACAGCCGCACTGCAGAGCCCAGAAGAGCTAAGCAGAAATACAGCCAAGAGAAGGATTCACGCTGCTTGTCCTACAGCTAGTACAGAACAGAGAGTGTCACAGCATTGCTTTATGCAGCCAGGGCCTAAGGGACACAATCTAGAGGGAAAGCCTCAGGACTTGCCTGGTGTGGAAAACCTAAAATTACCTCCAAGCTCCGGACCCCGTGAACTGTAGAAAACAGTAACCCGGTACTACCTGAGCCACCATTAAAGGTAAAGAAAAGACTGTTACTCATGTGTCTCCACATCATTGTTTGAGCTATTTCCTGCATCCCCATCAACACCAATAATTATTATCACCAGCTCAGGGATCATCCTAGCCCTACCTGTGGAGGGTTTATCATTGCTACATCCCAACATCATCCCCTAGAGCTGAGATAAGCGGCGGTGGTCATATCCGGCCGCATCCCACAGGTGGCGTCACTGACAAACTCTTATTTGTATTTTTATTTTTTCCCTTTTTAATTGCGGTCCCTCCAGGGCCACGGGACCGGTCCACGGCCACCACTGTGACATCCCCCTGTAAGCAGAGAATAAGGACCGGTCCTGAGTAACCCATAGCCCTGAGGGCGATACAATACCATGCCTGGTTGAGATCTCAGTAGTCTCTAAAGCTTGCCATAACCGTGCCTGATGAAGATACCAAAGTAGTCTTTAAAGGGAACCAACCACCCCAAATGACCCCCCCGGACTGTTAATATGTGTCCCTACACCCAGCACACACATTTGGGGCAATCGTTTTTGCTAAAAAAACTGTTTAGTAGAAGCTAAGATATAGCTTTATGAAGTTTAATAAATTGAGCCTAATGGTGTTACCTAGCTTTGTCCTCCGTGCCTGTCAGCCTCCTCTCCCCTCAGTGAAGCCCTTCTGTGCAAGCCGAAAATGGCCTGCCTGTCTACTGCTGCCTGATAAATTATGCACGCCCATCTCTGCACCTAAGAGGCTGGCCGCGTCATGAAGGGGGTGGGGCTAGATCGCGTCATGCCGGAGCCCCACCCCCTTTCATGACGCGATCTAGCCCCGCCCCCTTCATGACGCGTCCAGGCTCTTAGGTACAGAGATGGGCGTGCATAATTTATCAGGCAGCAGTAGACAGGCAGGCCATTTTTGGCTTACACAGAACGGCTTCACTGAAGGGAGGAGGGGAGAGGAGGCTGACAGGCACAAAGAAATGCACGAGGACAAAGCTAGGTAACACCCAGTCGTCAGGATTTATTAAACTTCATAAAGCTATATCTTAGCTTCTACTAAACCGTTTTTTTAGCAAAAACGATTGCCCCAAATGTGTGTGCTGGGTGTAGGGACACATATTAACAGTCCGGGGGGTCATTTGGGGTGGTTGGTTCCCTTTAAAGCCTGCAATATCATGCCTGCTGGAGACCTGTGTAGTCTTGAAAGCTTAGGATACCATGCGTGATGAAGAGACCTATGTATTCTCTAAAGCTTGTGATACCATGCCTAATTGAGATCTAAGTAGCCTCAAAAGCTTGTGATATCATGTCTGATGGAGATATTCAAGTAGTCTCGAAAGCCAGCTATGTATTCCCATCTTTTCAGTTCACCTTTAAAAACGGTATCGACCACTGAGGAGTCCACTTTTATTACTTTTCTGTCTTCTGGCTAACACCGTACTAAATTATATTTCCTGTATCAAAACCATAGAGGTCACTTTATACATTAATGAACAGGAATAGCTTAAATTATTGTGTTTTCTCAAAAGGAACCTATAAGACTTACCAATGCGTAATATGTGTTCATTCATAGATGTCTAATTTGTAGAACTAGCCATCATTTCCTTCAGTCACAAGCGTAGCTCATTATCACATGCCAGGACTCGTGGACCGCCCAGTGACCCTGCCTAGGGCCCCGCTAAGTGTCAGATCTGTCCTGTATCACAGGTGGATAGTGATGGATGTTTTGGTCTCATGGTTACTTTTAACATTCCCCATCTCTCCCCCTGCTTGCATCGGCTTGCTCAGTCATAGCCTCGGTTAATGGCGTCCATCATATGATGCCTAATCCTCTACTTTGATTGGAAAGTTGAATACTCAGCATTGTGTGATATCACGTGACCGGCCCCTATGAGCCTTAGGGCTGTGGGCTCCTAAGGATTTGTAAAAAGTTTTGGAAAAAGTGTCAAAGTTGTGTGATGTGAGTCTATAGCGGATACATCAAGAGGAATCAATGAAGGGAGGAAAGCTACAACGTATGCACTTATTATTCTCAATGCTTCACTGGAAACACTAGAATAGTAGCTTGAGGGTTATCTAAAGTTTTGCAGAATTCAATGCTTTGTTCCAACCAGCATGCTGAATTTCACTTGCCTTTCCCCCACCCTTGGCGTCCTATGTCCATCCAACCGCTCTGGTGCCGTACTTCCGGCCACCTGGTCCCTCTCCAGTGTCCTATCCCTGGCCGCCCAGCCCCTCCCTGGTGCCCTACCGAGGCCTACCTCAAGGTGCTCGGCCCCTCCCCAGTGCCCTACATCCAGTTGTCTGTCTCCTCCCTGGCGCCCTACCTCCGGCCCCTCCCTGGCACCCTACTTTACTTCCAGCTGCTCGGCCCCTCCCAGTGCCCTACATCCAGTTATCTGTCTCCTCCCTGGCACCCTACCTCCGGCCCCTCCCTGGCACCCTACTTCCAGCTGCTCGGCCCCTCCCTGGGTCCTACATCCAGTCGACTGGCCCCTCCCCAGCACCTTATCTCTGGCTGCCTGGCCCATCACCAACGCCCTAACTCTGTCGGCCGGCCACTCTCCGGCGCCCTACTTCTGGCTGCCTGGTGCCTCACCAGCATCCTACATCCAGCTACCCATCACTCTACCCCTGGACGGCTGGCCCCTCCCTGGCACCCTACATCTGGATGGCCACCCATCCCCAGCATCCCCTCTGCTATGCCAACTGCCTTTACTAACATGACAGATGGGATGGTAGTGAAGAGTCCCTAATACCAGCGCTGTTTCTTCCTTCCTAAATCTCCCCCCAATCACTTGTGAGTGATATTATTGAGAAGTAGAAGGAACTACAGCAACTCAGCAACAAAGTGCAGACTACGTTACATCAGAGCGGGGGTCAACAAGTGCTGATTAGCAGTGCACAAAGATCTATACCAACATGGTGGACGACATGACCAGCCATAGAGCCCAGAACTCAACCCCATCCTATAACTGTGGGATGATGAACGGAGATTGTGAGCTAGACCTCTCCTTATTTCTCCTGTAACTGGAACTTGTATATTAGCTCAGTTACAGGGGAAATGCATCTTTCTGGCTGCTTCTCAGCTGTGTTGGGCCTTTATGAACCAGTAGCTCTGAGTTCCCACTATATAAAGTGATCAGAACCTCTGTATGGAGGAGCAAGGGCCATTAGCATTTCCTATTTCTTGTTCTGGTTTCGAGAAGACACACAAAGTAATGGAGGACTCCGCCATTTAAGAACGTCTCTGCAGAACAGAAGCTGGATGTGGATAAAATGTAAGGTTCTATAGACTTAAGGAGCTTCAATCAGTGGAGGGGGATATGGTTGGACTAAGATGCCAGAGACAAATAGTCCTGTAGTAATAATCTCCTCCTGATGAAAACTAAAACAGCTCAGTGATGACATCAACCCCTACCTCATGCTGCTCTTGGGTTACATAAGCAAAAGTAACAGATGAGAAACACAGTAGATTACAAAATTCATGGTCATTTATATTGTTTTTATTCATAAGATTTTAATGAATTTTGTTAGTTGTATATCTTTGGTTGTATACACGTCCACTAATGTCTAAATTGACATCATTGAATCGAAACACGTATGTTTTCTGCTTTTATCCTACAGACTCAATAGCTGGATCTTGAATACCACCTCTTGCTAACACTTTCATGCAGGGGCCTGTACTGCCCTCTACCTGAAGTACATGGACCTTACAGCCCTCTACCTGCACTACATGTACTGTACCGCCCTCAACCTGCACTACATGGACCGTACCGCCTCCTACCTGCACTACATGTACTGTACTGATCTTTACCTGCACTACATGTACTGTACTGCTCTTTACCTGCACTACATGTACTATACTGCTCTTTACCTGCACTACATGTACTGTACTGCTCTCTACCTGAACTACATGGACCGTACCGCCCTCTACCTGCACTACATGTACTATACTGCTCTCTACCTGCACTACATGTACTGTACTGCCCTCTACCTGTACTACATATACTGTACTGCCTTCTACCTGCACTACATATACTGTACTGCCTTCTACCTGCACTACATGTACTGTACTGCCCTCTACCTGTACTACATGTACTGTACCGCCCTCTACCTGTACTACATATACTGTACTGCCCTCCACCTGTACTACATCTACTGCACTGCTCTCTACCTGTACTATATGTACTGTACTGCCCTCTACCTGTGCTTTATGTACTGTACTCCCGTCTACCTGTACTACATGTACTGTACTACTCTCTACCTGTACTACATATACTGTACTGCTCTCTACCTGCCCTACATGTACTGTACCACCCTCAACCTGCACTACATGTACATTACTGCTCTCTACCTGTACTACATGTACTGTACTACTCTCTACCTGTACTACATATACTGTACTGCTCTCTACCTGCCCTACATGTACTGTACCACCCTCAACCTGCACTACATGTACAGTACTGCTCTCTACCTGTACTACATGTACTGTACTGCTCTCTACCTGTACTACATGTACTGTACTGCTCTCTACCTGTACTACATATACTGTACTGCCCTCTACCTGCCCTACATGTACTGTACCACCCTCAACCTGCACTACATGTACAGTACTGCTCTCTACCTGTATTACATGTACTGCACTGCCTTCTACCTGTACTACATGTACTGTACTGCTCTCTACATGCACTACATATACTGTACTGCCCTCTACCTGTACTACATATACTGTACTGCCCTCTACCTGCACTACATGTACTGTACTGCCCTCTACCTGTACTGTACCGCCCTCTACCTGTACTACATATACTGTACTGCCCTCCACCTGTACTACATCTGCTGCACTGCTCTCTACCTGTACTATATGTACTGTACTGCCCTCTAAATGTGCTTTATGTACTGTACTCCCGTCTACCTGTACTACATGTACTGTACTGCTCTCTACCTGTACTACATGTACTGTACTGCTCTCTACCTGCACTACATGTACTGTACTGCTCTCTACCTGCACTACATGTACTGTACTGCCCTCTACCTGTACTACATGTACTGTACTGCTCTCTACCTGCACTACATGTACTGTACTGCTCTCTACCTCTACATGTACTGTACTGCTCTCTACCTGTATTACATGTACTGTACTGCACTCTACCTGTACTACATGTACTGTACTGCGCTCTACCTGTACTACATGTACTGTACTGTCCTCTACCTGTACTACATGTCCTGCAGTCTACCTGCACTACATGTACTGTACTGCCCTCCACCTGTACTACATGTACTGTACTGCTCTCTACCTGCACTACATGTACTGTACTGCCCTCTACCTGTACTACATCTACTGTACTGTTCTCTACCTGAACTACATGTACTGTACTGCCCTCTACCTGCACTATATGTACTGTACCGCCCTCTACCTTCAATTTATGTACTGTACTGCCCTCTACCTGTACTACATATACTGTACTGCTCTCTACCTGCTCTACATGTACTGTACTGCTCCCTACCTGCACTACATGTCCTGTACTGTTTTCTACTTGTACTACATGTACTGTACTGCCCTCTACCTGCACTAAATGTACTGTACTGCTCTCTACCTGCCCTACATGTACTATACTGCTCTCTACCTGTACTACATGTACTGTACTGCTCTCTACCTGTACTACATGTACTGTACTGCCTTCTACCTGTACTACATGTACTGTACTGCTCTCTACCTGTATTAGGTGCTTTCACACTAGCGTTTATTTGAAATCGCGGCAGATGCGGTTTTTTCACCCCATCTGCCGTGATTTCAAATTAACGCTAATGTGAAAGTACTTTTACATGTACTGTACTGCTCTATACCTGCACTACATGTACTGTAAGGCTCTCTACCTGTGTACTATTTATTGTACTGCTCTCTACCTGCACTACATGTACTGTACTGCTCTCTACCTGCACTACATCTACTGTACTGCTCTCTACCTGCACTACATCTACTGTACTGCTCTCTACCTGCACTACATCTACTGTACTGCTCTCTACCTGCACTATATGTACTGTACGGCTCTCTACCTGTACTACATGTACTGTACGGCTCTCTACCTGTACTACATGTACTGTACAGCTTTCTACCTGTACTACATGTACTGTACTGCTCTCTACCTGTACTACATGTACTGTACTGCTCTCTACCTGCACTACATGTACTGTACTGCTCTCTACCTGCACTACATGTACTGTACTGCTCTCTACCTGCACTTCTTGCACTGTACTGCCCTCTACCAGTACTACATGTACTGTACTGCTCTCTACCTGCACTACCTGTACTGTACTTCTCTCTACCTGCACTACCTGTACTGTACTTCTCTCTACCTGCACTACTTTCACTGTACTGCCCTCTACATGTGCTACATGGAGTGTACTGCTCTCTACCTGCACTACATGTACTGTACTGCTCTCTAACTGCACTGCATGTACTGTACTGCCCTCTACCTGTACTACATGTTCTGTAGTCTACCTGCACTACATGTACTGTACTGCCCTCTACCTGTACTATATGTACTTCCCTCCACCTGTACTACATGTACTGTACTGCTCTCTACCTGCACTACATGTACTGTACTGCTCTCTACCTGTTCTACATGTACTGTACTGCTCTCTACCTGCACTGCATGTACTGTTCTGCCCTCTACCTGTACTACATGTACTGTACTGCTCTCTACCTGCATCCCACACCAACACCCAACACATCCCCCCCATCCCTAGACCTAGTTCTCCATGTCAGGCAAGGATAGAGGGGGGAGCTAGGTGGAGGGTGGAGCGCAGAGAGGAAAATCTGGGAAAGGAGTGGAGGAACTAGACTAAAACCCTAGGGACACTAAGTTGGGGGGGCTTAGTTGGGAAGACACAAAAAGCACTGGTTTTGTGTTCCTGGCATGAGTGGGAAGGTGAGGAACAGAACCCCCAAGCCGGAACGCCCTGAGAGCTAAAGTGTAATACCGTAAAGGAAGAACATGGACCCGGCGGCCCGTGCCACCGTAAGGCTTTGTCCAGTTCCCTGGCCGAGTCCCGAGAGATAGAAGAAGGAGTCCACAGTGGATCCAGATGAGTCAGGACACCGGGAAGACTAGGCCGACACCAGGGTACCAGCCCTGTAGATGTGGTTGACAGCTGCATGCCCCGACCACTAATTAACAGGCGAGGTGAACGGACTTTATGTCCAGAACCCAACCCCTGGTACATGAAGGAAAGGCCGTCATATAGGACTAGGATTCCCGGTCGGGAATGTCAACGGAAAGTCCGCGACAGCTGGCCCGGAGTATATGCGCGGGAACAAGAGGCCTGAAAGGACAAGAAAGGGGGTGCCCCTAGTGAACTGTCCCGGCTGCAGAACCAGTGACCAGAGCCGATCGTGTACTGTGTGTTATTGAAGCTGTACAGACGTGCGTAAAGTACTCGGACAGACTCAAAGCTGTGTGTGAGAGACTGTCATTTAAACGACGATGCCGGGCTCCAACCTGCAGAGCAGCACTCTGACTTTCACGCTCTAGCAAGAGAGACTGCCAAGGAGGATCAGCACGGAGCCCACATAGACTGTATCCCTATACCTGCCCTGGGAAAACAAGCCCTGCCCTGCCGCTTGCTCTGCTGATATGTCCAGAGAGCTGCATGGTTACCGCAATATGCTGGGGAACCAGATACCTTGCTGGATTCAGAGTAAACATGTGCAGTGTCTGGATATGTACTCTATGACTAAAAAGCAAAAAGTGTCTGTCTTGCTGGGGCAGTTGACGGGTGCAGTCGAGCATGAGGTCAAATCCTGGCTGAACACAGATAAAAGGACAGTAAATCAGATATTTGCAAAATTAAACATTGCTTTTGAAACCTGTACCGTAGCTGAGTTAAGGTTGAGGTTCTACAACTGCAAGCAAAGGCCGCAGGACAGTATACGGGACTATGCCTTGAACCTCCAGGAGGTGCTGCAGGTCATAAAGCAGGTAGACCCTGAAAGTGTGCGGGAGGAGGATAAAATATTGTTGAACAGTTTCTTGAGGGGCTACATTCACCAATCCTCACACGCAGCTGCGTCTATGGGCCATGGAGAATCCGGATTTAGACTTTGCAATCCCGAAAGACAGAGCAATTAGGGCGCTGCGAGCCCCTGTGACCATAGACCCCGCACCTCAGCCGCGGCCAGCCATCACTTATCCCTCAGAGGTGGCCAATGGACAGACTTTAACACTTCATGCCTCCGAATGACTTACGCTCCCAGGTGCTGCAGCTAGCAAAGGATGTGGCCATGCTCTTAAAGGCCATGCGACTTCAACAGTAACCCAGGTCGCCAGGGAGGATCCAGCTGGTCGACAGCCCCAAGGACGTCCCGTTGATGCAAGGAAGGAGGAACCCGTCATCCAGAGGAAGACCCAATGACCGCTACGACTCGTCAGGACAGCCCATCTGCCGCGTTGCAACGAGGCTGGCTACTTTGAAAGGTCATGTACTTTAAACTAGCGACCCCTGGAGCAGAGGGCCAACCCCCAGGAATAAGATGACCAGGCCCATCAGACTGGCGCGATAGATATGTTGGAGGACTGCCGGTCCTATCTATCGTGCTGGATGGTATTCCCACATCTGATCTATTGGACACCGACTCGCAGGTGACAATGATCCCACATATCCTTTACAAAAGATTTTGGACCGGGTCTGAGCTCACCCGGACCTCACTATAGATGCGGTCAATGGACCTGGACTGGGGCACCGAAACATTGAGACTGTGCTGCTGTATCTTGATGACGTCATTGTGTACTCCAAGACGTATGAGGAACATCTGGAGCACGTAGCTGAGGTATTTGAAGCATTATCAAAGTTTGGTATGAAGCTGAAGCCATCAAAATGCCACTTGCTGAAACCGAAGGTTCAGTATCTCGGGCACCAGACCCTAAAAAGGTCACTGTCATCAAAATTGGCCAATAAAGTAGAGAAGGCCTGGCACACTGTATGATTGGGTGCCCAAGGAAAAAACAAGTCAATATAGCAATGACCTTGGCACACTGGGAGGTCTTGCTCTTCTTTGTCTCGCCTAGCCCCGAGATCTTTTGCAAAGGCGCTGCCATCTTTGTAAAGCCCTTTATGAACCTCCTGTAGCATCGTACCAGCCCCAAGAACTGACGTACCTCTCTGACGGTTGTTGGTCTTGGCTAATTCTGATATAACATGGAGACCTTGGCACACCGGGAGGATTAAGTGGCAAATCCCAAAAAAACGATACTTGAGGCAGTTCTGGATTCTATGCTTTTTAATTTTTATTCTGTAATCCATATATTTCAGTTCATAGAGTTGCGAACGTAACGTTTCGGCGTACACCACACCTTTTTAATGTTTCGCGCACCACCTTTTTATGTTCAGATACACCACACCTTTTTAATGTTTCGGCGTATCCACCTTTATGTTTCAGCATACACCACACCTTTTTAATGTTTCGGCGTTATCCACACCTTTTTCAAACGTTTTTCAAGATCTACATAAAGAATAACAAATGGGTCGAATGAATACATATTATGACATGTGATTTTTACATGGTATACATAAAAAAAAGAAAAAAGCATCACATTGTATCTATCATCATATGTAAAAGAATCAAATTAAGACATCACATGCAAATAAAGTCAAGGTTACATATCTCTATGAAAAGGGTTCAGAAACCCACTGTATTACAAGTCGGTTTTACAAGAATCTGGTATAACCTATAGGTAACATGAAAAAAAACATAAAGTAGGTTAAGATAAGAGCTTCTGTGTACATAGTAACACTCGTGTATGTAACAATAGCGGGTCAGGTTACCTCCTGCTCAAACCAATGGTTCTCATACAGGTCAGGTCAAATTAAAGTAATGGCATATGAATATGAGAAGTTAAAATATAACTTTTAATAAACTCAAATGTTAAAAAGACCTAGTTGTCAAGACTAACAAAAATAGAAAGTTGTGCAAAAGTGACAGTGCAAAGAACTGTGTATTGCTGTGAGAAGTCCCCTTTACTCTTTTACAGGGGGTTAATAGAGCCAAATCCAGACCCCGTCCATATACCTAGGAATACTGGCTTGTGTCTCTAGTTACGTCTGTCTACCTACAGGAAGTGCAATATCAAGGTTCATACAATCCCCTCTTGGTACACAGACCACATGTATAGGTGTATGCACTCCAAGTTGGAGCGATCTCACCCAGTTACTCCACCGCTTCACATCAAGTGAGTCCACATAGACTTGGGTCAACCTTTCATTGATGTTGTCCAGGCTGCTCAGGGCTCAGTACTTTCTAGTCGCCACCATGTCATCTGATGCGTTCCTCCCTACGCGTTTCAGATCCCTCTTCATCAGGGGAGTCATGGTACACACATCAGGGCTGGTAATCATAGGATATACCCACCCTTATGTAGATGATGGCTATGGTGTCTGCAAGAAGACAGAGAATATCGGTTGCAATACCTCCATTCCTGCCCCATACAAATCCACACAGCCTTATTATCATGTCCCATGCAGGGTCTCAGAGAATGTACACTTACCCAGTCTGGCCCCACAAGGTTCATCAGCCTGGAACAAGCCACCGCTGATCGGAAATGCTTTTTATAGCACTTCCTGATCTGGCACATGGCTTGTCACATGACAGGAAGTGACGTCAGCGGCACTGCAACATGTGGAGGCGGATCACAGTGGCTCAGAACATCCCACAGAGTGTGTGAGCCCCTCCTACATCTGCTGATCGCTGCCAGCAGTTCTAGGGGCAGAAATCCACTCATCCAGATACACAGAGAGTGCATTTTAACCAAAGGGTGGAAAATGGGGATTTTTAGTCACATCAGACCTCCCACATAGTTTATGGCATTCATGTGGGCATTGTCCCCATTGGAACTCGTTAGTGCAGAATGGTCTGTGGTGCCCCGCAACGAGTGCGTCACAGGAGGGTATTGTATCCCTGACTGAAGATGCAATATTCCCTGCCTCAGTGATGACATGGTTAACCTCAGAGCTCCATACCCTACATGCACCATTAGCATAGAGGGCCAATAAGGTCCTGGTGGGCGGAGTGTAGGGGTAGTGTGACGACCATCCGCTGTGAGGCCGAGCTGCTGGTAGGCAGCACCCCGAGAAACCCCGAGACCCTTAACCCCTATACAGGGATCTGGAATTATAGCGGAGCCCAGGGGGTAGCTGCCTATATGAGCAACAGAGCCGGGGAGGTCGCCAGGGAAAATCAAGACCCGAAAAACGAAGTCAGATGTCCGAGTCAAAACCGAGAGGGAGCGAAGGTACAAAATCGTCAGGCAGTAGCAGAGTCAAAAATCCAGGCAAAGGTCAAGGGCAAAACCAAGAGGGCAGCTGAGGTACAAAATCAATAGGCAGAGGCAGAGTCAGAAATCCAGGCAAAGGTCAAGGGCAAAACCAAGAGGGCAGCTGAGGTACAAAATCAATAGGCAGAGGCAGAGTCAGAAATCCAGGCAAAGGTCAAGGGCAAAACCAAGAGGGCAGCTGAGGTACAAAATCAATAGGCAGAGGCAGAGTCAGAAATCCAGGCAAGGTCAGACACGAAACTAAACACACACTATCACTGGGGAACCAAAACTATATCTGGCGGCCTGCAAGCCAGGCTCCAATGTACTTGAAGGGCACGGCTACCTCCCATAGGCTGGAGCTCACAACCTGATGACCTCATCCGGACCGCCCCTAGATCCAGGCCAGATGGAGATGCATGACTGGCTCCACCCACGCTTCCTCTGACAGAAGAACGCAGGCTGCGCCTAACGGACACCTCTGCAGGGCCCTTTCCTCTGAGACCAACACCACCCAGAGGGGAAACACAGCGGCGCTCAGCGACAGAGGCAGACGTCGCGGCAGCGGTTCCATATGAGGACAAGGCCCTCCTATCACCGGCACCACCAGCCGAAGGAATCCGGCTCCTCCCAGCGGCCGAGGCAGGAACACCAGCCACCGAGTCCAATGGCGATGTGACAGGTAGAGTGTAGGAGAATGTAGAAGAGAGAGGAGAGAAAGAAGTGGTCGGGGAGGAACATAGGAGAAGAGGGCTCTGCACAGTTCCGTGCAGTCCTGCAGACCACCTACCGGTTGGCGCCATTACCCGGTGCCCCACAACCGGAACCTGGGCGACCATCTAAATGGGTCCAAAATACACCCCCGCCCATCACTCACCAGATCACTGGTTCCGAAGCTGAACAGTCGTTCATCGCTGCCCAGTCGTTCATCGCTGCCCAGCAAACCAGCAGTGGAGGAACTGCTTCTTAGGAGCACCCACTACAGCCGCAATTAAAGCAGTCTTGCCAGCGGAGTACCCACCAAAAGGAATCTGGCTCCCCTCACACCGGTCTGTATACACCGGCAGAGAAATTGAAGTAGCCCCCTTGTACCCGAACTTGGCACACTAAGGCGACGTCGGCAACCAAGTTAGAACAAGTTAGGAACGGAGGAACACCGCGGAGCTCTGAAACCACACCAGTCATTGCTGAGACCACCCAGTCCGTTACCTGTTACCTGTATACCCTGTGTCATCTGCCGGTTACAGTAAAAGACCAGTTACAGAGAACACTGGTGTCTGTGCTTCTTCAGAACTGTTTATCACCGCAAGCTAAAATTCATTAAGCTGCCATACATCACCAAGTGCAGCTCCTGGCTCCGGGGACTCCCGCTCGTCCTGTGGGGAGCATCCCATCTTGCTGCCGAACATCCCCTGGAGGCCCAAGCAGCACCAGTGAAATCACCGGAATTCCCGCAGGTGGCGTCACGACAAGAATATTAAACCCTTATCTGTTCAGCCAACCAATATTGATCTGGACCACCGGGTCCCACAGCCGCAGGCGCAGAACCGTGACAGGGGAAGAAAACGCCTGCGACGTGAAGATCCGGCCACGGTGAGTCAGGTCTCCCGAACGCATCCCACACCAGCCAGGGCACAGGTTTCCCTATCGTTCATAGAGTGGGGCAGTATGGGGAAAGAAGGGAAAAGAACATATTAGAAGTGACAGATAAGCCTAAAAGATCCGTACATCTTTCCCTTGTTCACCCTCTATCCCTACCTGCCAGTGGAGGTCGGCACCCTGAGACCTGGCGCCCCCACTCAACGTCTGCTCTCCTTCCTATCCATCCCTATAGTGTCAGCTTCACAGGAAAGGAGAGAAAGACACGGTTTCATTCAGTCCTAGGGGCGCCACAGTATTCAAGGTGTAGATCCAGAAACACTCTTTTTTCAGGATCTTTGAATCCCAGTCTCTACCTCGAGCCGGAGGGGTATGTGGTCTATACCTATGAACTTAACACAGTTCTCATCACCGTTATGTACAGTATTCACATGCCTGGCGATAGGGTATCATAGTTTTTCTTGATATCTCTTTTGTGTTCCCACACCCTCCTCCTCAGCTCTCTCCTTGTCTTTCCCACATATTCCAGGTTGCATGGGCACTGAGCTCTGTAAACCACCCCTCGTGTCTTGCAGTTGAGGAAAGACCTGATGTAATAGTTCCTTCCATCAACATTGCTGGTGAAACCTTTGGTGGTGTCTATAGATTCACACTCGCCACAGTTCCCACACCTGAAACAGCCCTTGAGATTAGTTTTGAGGCATGTACCCGGGGTTGTTAGGTGACTGTGTTCCAGCCTATCCTTGAGGGACTTTGCCTTCCGGTAAGTCACTCTAGGTGTGGCTGGGAGGTATGGACTGAGATCCGGGTCCATTTTCAGGATCGGCCAATGCTTAGCAAGGATGCCCCTTACGTCCTCTGCCCCGCTGGTGTAGGTCGCGATCAGGCGTCCCTGTCTCCGCCTCCTTTATCAGATGGTGCTGTTTTGGTCACAAGCAGTTTTGACCTATCGAGGTCTTTTACCTCCTTCCAGGCCTTCTTTACCACCCTACTTGGGTATCCCCTTTCCTTGAGCCTCAACTTCAGATGGCTGGTGTGGGATGCGTTCGGGTGACCATTCTGCACTAACGAGTTCCAATGGGGACAATGCCCATATGAATGCCATAAACTATGTGGGAGGTCTGATGTGACTAAAAATCCCCATTTTCCACCCTTCGGTTAAAATGCACTCTCTGTGTATCTGGATGAGTGGATTTCTGTATGTAAGCAGCATGGGGAAAGGTATAAGGACCTACGGTTAGGGCCAGAAATATTTGGACAGTGACACAAGTTTTGTTATTTTAGCTGTTTACAAAAACATGTTCAGAAATACAATTATATATATAATATGGGCTGAAAGTGCACACTCCCAGCTGCAATATGAGAGTTTCCACATCCAAATCGGAGAAAGGGTTTAGGAATCATAGCTCTGTAATACATAGCCTCCTCTTTTTCAAGGGACCAAAAGTAATTGGACAATGGACTCTAAGGGCTGCAATTAACTCTGAAGGCGTCTCCCTCGTTAACCTGTAATCAATGAAGTAGTTAAAAGGTCAGGGGTGGATTCCAGGTGTGTGGTTTTGCATTTGGAAGCTGTTGCTGTGACCAGACAACATGCGGTCAAAGGAACTCTCAATTGAGGTGAAGCAGAACATCCTGAGGCTGAAAAAAAAGAAAAAATCCATCAGAGAGATAGCAGACATGCTTGGAGTAGCAAAATCAACAGTTGGGTACATTCTGAGAAAAAAGGAATTGACTGGTGAGCTTGGGAACTGTAAAAGGCCTGGGCGTCCACGGATGACAACAGTGGTGGATGATCGCCGCATACTTTATTTGGTGAAGAAGAACCCGTTCACAACATCAACTGAAGTCCAGAACACTCTCAGTGAAGTAGGTGTATCTGTCTCTAAGTCAACAGTAAAGAGAAGACTCCATGACAGTAAATACAAAGGGTTCACATCTAGATGCAAACCATTCATCAATTCCAAAAATAGACAGGCCAGAGTTAAATTTGCTGAAAAACACCTCAAGAAGCCATCTCAGTTCTGGAAAAGTATTCTATGGACAGATGAGACAAAGATCAACCTGTACCAGAATGATAGGAAGAAAAAAGTTTGGAGAAGAAAGGGAACGGCACATGATCCAAGGCACACCACATCCTCTGTAAAACATGGTGGAGGCAACGTGATGGCATGGGCATGCATGGCTTTCAATGGCACTGGGTCACTTGTGTTTATTGATGACATAACAGCAGACAAGAGTAGCCGGATGAATTCTGAAGTGTACCGGGATATACTTTCAGCCCAGATTCAGCCAAATGCTGCAAAGTTGATTGGACGGCGCTTCATAGTACAGATGGACAATGACCCCAAGCATACAGTCAAAGCTACCCAGGAGTTCATGAGTGCAAAAAAGTGGAACATTCTGCAATGGCCAAGTCAATCACCAGATCTTAACCCAATTGAGCATGCATTTCACTTGCTCAAATCCAGACTTAAGACAGAAAGACTCACAAACAAGCAAGACCTGAAGGCTGCGGCTGTAAAGGCCTGGCAAAGCATTAAGAAGGAGGAAACCCAGCGTTTGGTGATGTCCATGGGTTCCAGACTTAAGGCAGTGATTGCCTCCAAAGGATTTGCAACAAAATATTGAAAATAAAAATATTTTGTTTGGGTTATGTTTATTTGTCCAATTACTTTTGACCTCCTAAAATGTGGAGTGTTTGTAAAGAAATGTGTACAATTCCTACATTTTCTATCAGATATTTTTGTTCAACCCTTCAAATTAAACGTTACAATCTGCACTTGAATTCTGTTGTAGAGGTTTCATTTCAAATCCAATGTGGTGGCATGCAGAGCCCAACTCGCGAAAATTGTCACTGTCCAAATATTTCTGGCCCTAACTGTATGTAGAAAGGACTAAGTTGTATTTAAGACATACAGCATTCCATATAAAGGTTTTGTATGCAGGTATATAAAGCTTACCAAAGGACAATGTGGTTAGAGGATTAAACCGTGGGGTGCCCGATATCATGAAAATTACAGATCCTCAAGTTATACACCTGTAATATCAGTGTTATCAACCATCAATCAGTATATGGGCTGTGTTATTCACAGAGCAATATCCATCTTAAATTTTATGAATTTACTTGAATTTCAGCAAGATCATATCTGTATGGTGCGGTATCTGTGAATGAAAATCCTCCACAACTTGTATGTTAACTGGTGATATGCCTGAACATATAAAAAAAAGAGTTAGAATCGGTGCATCTAAAACAGAAAGCATCTAATGTGTAAAAAAATGATAGCGTGTGTGTTCTGTAGTACCACCTCACCGTTCCCTATAAGATCTCTATCATGTGGAACTATGGTGTTAACAAACACCAAAATATAGGAGGTGTAATTACAATCCATTATGTGCACCTGTAGTGATCTGATAGGTCCACTGTGAGCCCCAACTCACTCTTATTGGTTACGCAGGACTACTGAATGTCAATATGATTAGGGGAATCTATAAAGGTACTGTCACACAAGGCAACGGCGCTGGAGATGTCGGTGGTGACTGGCGGGAGCGCGCACGTTTTTGGCGCCCCGCCAGCGTCGCCGTCCCCCATTTACATGGGGCGACACCTTCAGCGCCGCGCCGGCGATCTGACAGGCGGCATCGCCGCTGGGGTGTCTCAAAACGCCAGCGGCGATGCAGTACAATGGGAGCCTATGGCTCCCATCACCTGTCAGGTCACCGGCAGTCGTTTACATGGGGCGATCAATCCATCAATCAAGCAAGCAATCAATCAGAAAAGTTTGTGTGAAATCATAATTCACCTAGAAGACCTCATGTGATACAGAGATTACCTTGATTCTGGCGCTGGAAGCATGTAAGGGATATTAGGGACCACTATGTGTGTGTGGCAGGTATCTATGGCGTGTGGGCATGTATCTAGATCATCTGGTTTGGCTTCCTGCTTCCTACGTATGGACCGCAGGAAGCCGCCTTTGCAAAATCTCCTGGTAGGCCAGACCATGAAGAGCAAGACCTCTGGCCCTCCGTTTGAATAGAGTGAGAAAGAAGAAGATTCCTTCAAGCAGATGAAGTGGGCCCTGACTAGTGAAGAAATCCTGGCCTACCCTGACTACAATCTACCGTTTGTGCTGTATACAGATGCCAGCAACGTGGGATTGGGAGCGGTGTTGTCACAGGTGCAGAAGGGCAAAGAACGTTTGATTGCCTATGTAAACAAGAAGCTCCGTCCTAACGAGAGGAACCCAGAAAACTTTAGCTTGTTCAAGCTGGAGTCCCTAGCCTTAGTCTGGGCTGTTACAGAACGGTTTAAGCACTACCTGGTAGCTGCGAAGTTTACCCTCTTCACGGATAACAATCCTCTTACTCACCTAGACTCTGCCAAGCTAGGAGCACTGGAGCAGTGATGGATGGCCCGGTTGTCAAACTATGACTTCACCATCAAATACCGGGCAGGCCTCAAAAACACCAATGCTGATGCACTGTCAAGAATGCCTAATTTGCCAGATGCAGGAGAAGACTCGGATGAGCTAGAAGAGATAGAGGTGCCGGCTTTTCACCACCACAGTGTATCCCAGTGTAACCAATGTGCGAAAGACAAATGCCAAGAGGCCACGCTGAACCCGTTGCCTCATCACGGGTGGAAGTAAACGCAAGACAGCGATCCGGATGTTCGTTTAGTTAAAGAGCTGTTAACCCAATCGGATTCCTGTCTTAGCCCAGATGCCCCACCTGAGGCACAGCACCTCACCACAGAAGGAAAAGAGCAGGTTGTTCATCTAGGGAGGTAGGCTATGCATTCGGTTCATCAACCCCAGAACCCATGAGATGGTGTGGCAGATAGTGGTACAAAAGAAAGATGTCCCAATGATGCTAGAAGCGTACCACAATGGAGCAGTACACTTCGGGTGGGTGAAACTAGAGGTACTCTTACGTGAAAGATTCTATTAGGTTGGCATGAGAACCACCATTTAAAACTGGTGCAGAAACTTTGGCCCATGCAACTTAAGAAGAAAGGACAATTACAGTCAGAGAGCTCCACTACAGCCAATTGTCACCAAACAGCCACTGGAAGTAGTAGGCTTAGATCATGTGAAGCTGACAGGTCAGGCTATACGTATGCCCTCACTATGGTGGACCGCTATTCCCGATTTCCAGTTGCAGTACCTGTAAAGAACTTAACAGCAAGAACTGCAGCGAGAACCTTTCAAGCCTACTTCTGTAGACCACATGGGTATCCAGAACAGGTGTTGACAGATCGATGTCCTGCATTCGAAGCTGAAGTGTTCCAGGAGTTTTGCAACTTGTATTGGTGCAAGAAAATCTGAACTACACCGTACCACCCACAGATTAATGGCATGTGTGAGAAAATGAACCAGATGGTCATAGACCTGTTGAAAACCTTGCTCTTGGAAGAAAGAAGCATGTGGCCAGAGAAGTTGCCTGACTTAGTGGATATGTACAACACATCCCTGTAAGTTCCACCAATTGCACGCTAGCGTACTTGATGAGAGCAAGACCTGGGAAATTACCAATTGATCTTGAGATGGGAATTGTCATTCCTGAAACCAGTTCAATTAATGCTGATTGGGACACTAAACGCCAAGAACAGTACAAAAAGGTACAAGAGTGCGTGGAAAGAAGTATAAATCAAATTAGAGAAAAACAAGAGAAAGATTACAAGAGTGCACCAGCTGCTCCCTTAATACCTGGAGAAATGGTTCTAAAAAGAAAAAGAACTAAAACTGGATGACCAGTGGGAAGCAGAACCCTATACAGTATTGCCTTTTGTGAATTCATTGGAACTCCCTCCGGTGGTTGTTGCTGGTGATGCAGCTTACTGTGTGGGCTTCACAGGTGATGGTGATGATTGGCAATCTGGTTCTTGGTGCATATAATGGTTTGAAGTGGAACAATCCTTGCCAGTTGTATTTGGTTCCTGAAGGAGTTCACATCTCTCTGGTTTCTTCTGCTCTGTGGAATTCTTTGCAAGCTAAGTGGATGGTTTTTTGATATTTTGTGGCACACTTTTGTGTGCCTAAGGTTCTGCTTATGTTTTGTCTTATTCTGAGTTGTGGGTTTGCAATTTAGTCTGTATATTTGTTTATCTGCTCTCAGATAGGACGTTTTTTTCCTAGGAATTTTACCATTCACTATTATCTGTTATTTCCAGTCCTGCTGGCATTTGATTTATAGAAGTCTGCAGATATAGAGGGCGCCGAGTCTTAGTGACTCAGGGTCATTTTTGTACTATCTGCTGTTGGTGTTTTTTTTATAGTGTTTTATACTGACCGCAATAGTATTCTATCCTGTCTTTCCTATATAGCTAGTTTGGCCTCTTTTGCTAAACCTTTTACTCTGCCTGTGTTTTTTTTTCTTTCTCTTGTTTCCCAGTTAAAATCTGTGGGGGCTTGCTATTCTTTTGGGGTTCTGCTCTGAGGCAAGATAGCTTTTCCTACATCCATCTTTAGGAGCAGTTAGTTCTACGGGTGTGTAGAGGAGTCTAGGTCTGGTTAGTTACATCCCACGGCTACTTCTAGTTGCGGTGTGTAGTAAGGGATTGCGGTCAGTACAGTTACCAATGACTTCTATGATATCTGAATGTTACTCCTGAGTCATCGGTTCATAAAAATTACCCTCTAACTTTGATAACAAGAAAGTCTGCTTAATCAGCAAAGACCAGGGAGAAACATCAGCAGCAGTTTCTAGAGATCATCATAAGAAATGCCCTGAACTGTTGAAATCAAAAGGAGTCATTCCATGTATACCCCAACCTAAAGAAGAAAAGAAAGACAAGATGATACGGACTGTACTTTGAGATGTTACTAAAAGTTGGCCTCAGTACAATGGAGCCATAATTGTGCCACTAATAACTTTCCCTCAACCAGTAGTACCCGCACTACATGTACTGTACTGCTCTCTACCTGCTCTACATGGACTGTAATCTACCTGCACTACGTGTACTGTACTGCCCTCTATCTGTACTACATGTACTGTACTGCCCTCTACCTGCACTACATGTACTGTTCTTCTCTCTACCTGTACTACATGCACTGTACTGCCCTCTACCTGCACTACATGTACTGTACTGCCCTCTACCTGCACTACGTGTACTGTACTGCCCTCTACCTGTACTACATGTACTGTACTGCCATTACCTGCACTATACTGCTCTCTACCTGCACTATATGCACTATATGTACTGTACTGCTCTCTATCTTTATCAAGCATTGATAGAGCGACAGAATGGCTGTTGTCCGGTCTCCTTTAATTCTATTTGTACACTTGAACGCAGTAATTATCCTGCCCTTTCCCGCTGTATATGTCAGGGACTACAATGCGGGAGGCTGTAATTTAACACAGTGGGAGAGTGACCCTTCTATAAATATGTAATGAGAGTCGCTCCGAGAGAAATGTCATTCAGTTCACGCAGTTCATGTCATTTAATAGAGAGACTTTGTCACAATACAATGTTTTTATTTGAGATTATCGTGTACAAAACTAATTCACTGTAATAATAATAACATATTAATTACATCAAGGCAATATGTTTATATCACGCAAGCAAGAAAAGGTTACCTGCAAGCATGTGCTCGAGTCAGCACCGGCTCACGGGCAGTGTTTCTATTACAATTTAGGTACGAACGAGAGAAGAAATATTATATACTCAAATGTGATGACAAAAGGCCTGAAACATGGAAAAATACAAAAACACCAAGTTGGGTACTGTCCTATTGAAACAGGTAGAGAGCAATATAGTACATGTAGTGCAGGTAGAGTGCAGTACAGTACATGTAGTGCAGGTTGAGAGCAGTACAGTACATGTAGTGCAGGTAGAGAGCAGTACAGGAAATGTAGTACAGGTAGAGAGCAGTACAGTACATGTAGTGCAGGTAGAGAGCAGTACAGTACATGTAGAACAGGTAGAGAGCAGTACAGTACGTGTAGTACAGGTAGAGAGCAGTACAGTGCATGTAGAGCAGGTAGAGAGCAGTACAGCATATGTAGTACAGGTAGAGGGCAGTACAGTACATGTAGTACAGGTAGGGGGCAGTACAGTACATGTAGTACAGGTAGGGGCAGCAAAGTACATGTAGTACAGGTAGAGAGCAGTACAGTACATTAGAGCAGGTAGAGAGCAGTACAGTACATCTAGAACAGGTAGAGGGCCGTACAGTACGTGTGTGTCTCCCGGGGCAGTGGGGACTCAGGTATCCGGGCCCTTTTCCGCTGTGGTCGGGGGGATGTCACTGGTGGCCTGCCCGGACTCGTGGCCCCAGAGACCAAACTTTTAAAAAAGGGGATATATATGTACAGGGGAAATAAAGTTTATAGTGACACCACCCGCAGCTTCTGGTGATTGAGCACCAGCGCCACTTCAGTCCTCTGGAGGGTGGTGGTATAGCGGCCTTGATGGTACAGCTCCCTGCAGGTGAAGCTAACCCCCGGGGCAGGGATGCACCGGTGACGGTAAAGGTGCTGGTAATGGATGGATGCATGGATGAGCAGGGAGCAGCGAAGACACAAACACGCGGAGACTTGAGCTCTCTACCCGGGTACTTTACTGGAACGATGCAGATGGTAATAGAGTTCACAGCAGGTAACAGTCTCTGGACGAAATAGCTGGCCGGGTAGTCGCAACGGGCTGCAAAGTCTCAGTGAGTCTCCCATGGAATGCCTGCTTGTATGTGCCCTGTGTCCTGCTCCCAATGCCTGTCTTGAGGTGCCCACTTCATACCAAGGCTATTGGAGATGGGAATCCTGGTGTGACAATTCCTCGGGACAGGGTGACGGGGCCGGTAAACGGTCCGCGACCCCCGGTGTTCTCGGTGAGGGGATAAACTCCCTCGACGACTTCGGAACCGATGCTCCGTTAAAACAGACCAGGGTTCCCTCCTGAGTGTGGTGCTCTGGGGGTTCCCTCCTTCCGTCTGGGCTGCCCGCTTCTCTCTATGGGCCCCCTCCTTGGGATTCCTCCTTCACTCTCTCGGAGGATCCCCGTTCTCCATCTTCCCTTAGTGCCGACTGAAACTCACTGTGTGTCCTCCCTCCTCCCCTAACTTCCCCCCTTAGGGTATGGGACCTCTGCCATCTGCCTAAGTGGGTGTGTGTGGGAGTGCTAGGATGGGAGCCTCCCGAAGAACATTTGAATTCCGTTGTGACAGGGGTAACCGCACACTCATTTATGGGTGCGGTACCCCAACTGTGACGCCTGACCAGGTGGGGCGCCACACATGTACTGCAGGTAAAGAATAGTACAGTATATGTAGTGCAGGTAGAGAGCAGTGCAGTACATATAGTGCAGTTAGAAAGCAGTATAGTACATGTAGTGCAGGTAGAGAGCAGTACAGTCCATGTAGTACAATTAGAGGGCAGCACAGTACATGTAGTGCAAGTAGAGGGTGGTATAGTCCATGTAGTGCAGGTAGAGGGCAGTACAGTATATGTAGTACAGGTAGAGGGTGGTATAGTCCATGTAGTGCAGGTAGAGGGCAGTACAGTATATGTGTAGTGATCCAGCCAGATTTGGTCTGTCCCTTTAAGTACCCCTGGACCGTGAGTAGCCTTGCACACTACAGCTCACTCCTTAGCTATCCCTCTACGGTCCTTAGTGAGTTTTAGATATGTACTCTCAGCTAAATCCATTTAGGTCTATATCATATTCCATGTATCTCTCATGCAGTGTTCATGTATTTCTGATTTGTTTTGTTCTTGCACCATCTACTGGTGACATGTATGGTTTCATCACTTTGCATTGTAAGAATCTGACATGTAAACTGAGTGTTGTCCTCTTGGAAGGTGACACAGACACAGGCCTCAATAGGTGGAGCTAATTCCAGTCTCTTTCTGTTTAGATAAACAAAGCTGGAATCCCCCAGTTGGGGACAAGGCTCCACAGGGAGCAAAGTATATGTGGAGATTCCCTTTATCACAAGATCTCCTGACAGGCCCCAAGGCCTACATTTCTTCTCTGTCTTCCACAGACAATAGGCTAAAAGCTTTCTACCCTAAATCCTCGCTGTCCAGACCTTCATGTGCTTCACGAGATGTATTTTTGCATGCATCGTGACTGGCTGTGACATTACCCCAGGACTCCCAGGTCTGCACAACCCTCTTGCTGTTTATAATCTTCTGTTTAAAGCCGCACAAAGACTCAACCTTCCTATAACAACTTACAAGCACAACATCTACAGAATTTGTGCTCTTAAAGCTCCAGTATCTCACTTCCATGTCAGTGTTCAACTTCAAGCTGTATTGATCATGGCCTACCCATGTGAGACTGTGTAAAATAAACTACATATTGGATTCCCTCATCCTGCTGAAGTAAAGGAAACTGTTATCCTTGAGACTGGTGTTTGTGGTAACTCCACTGGCTGCGGACGCCGCGTGGGGGTGGAGAACAGGGAACGATAAGCCCCATTACAAGCTTTTAAGTGGAATCACGAACAGGATCTATTCCTCTGTGCCTATCTTGTATTACTGCACCACAAGTTTCAGAAGTGCTTATTAACCCCCATCTTTCTAAAGCGGCCGTCACACGTACAGATATCTCTGCGATATTGTAAGCGATCACGTGCACGCGCGATCGCTTACAATATCGCTCACATCGGTGGTGAGCTGTCACACAGACAGACTCACCAGTGATGTGAAGCCGCGATCCCGCTGGTTACTATGGTACACATCGGGTTACTAGGCGCCGCACGTCGCATTAGTACCCGACGTGTACCATAGTTACCATCTCCCAGCATAGGCTCTGCCGCTGGGAGATGGTTCATCGTGGTGTTATACACGATGAGACAGATCGTGACATCGTTCATCGCTAGATCTGAGCTCCGGAGCTCAGATCTGCGATGTCACGATCAAGCGATTTTACTATGTAAAATCGCTTGATTACATGCAACGATGCCAAAACGATACTCGCTTAAGCGATTAAAAAGGAGATCGCTTAAACGATATCGGGCTTAAAATCGTTGCGTGTGACGGCCGCTTAATGCATACTACCAAAGACTGTCTCCTGTTATATGTGCTCCTGCGATCCAAGTTTTACAGATATGTGGAAGTTCTCATTCATAGCAGTGCTTTATTCAAGAGGGGAGCCTTCCATCTCAGAGACTGTGTTACTGCATCTCTTAAAGCTATGGTGTCAGAATTAGTCTTAAAGAGTCAGTACCTGCATTATCATCAAAATGTCTGAGCCTCTTCATAATGACCAGGCAGAGTCTGCTAGTGTGGCATCCCACCAGGTACGCTGCCACCAGAGGTACTGTTCTCGCTGGTTCCTGGCTACCTCCCGGACCTCTTCGGCTGCACCAAGCCCCGTCCCTGCCTGTTTTCCTTTTCCTTTTTCTGCCTTGGGTTGGACCCACAGGTTGACTGGCTCATTGGACCCTCTCTGGTTGCGCTTGGAGGAATACCTGTATAGGGGTAACCCTTCTTGTGCTCCCTTAGGGGGATCCCGGTGCTCTGGCCCTGTGGACCTCCCTGGGGACCTACCCTTTATTGTACTACATAAACCCTGTTCATTATTTGACGTACTTGTCTGGTATCAGCCTCCACGGTATCTCCGCGGTCCAGTGGGTCCACTAGTCGCCTCCGCCTGTGGTGGCGTGACAACAGGTTATCATCCTCCTATCAATGAAAGACACCGTCCAGTACCTCCTGCTAACTATCAGCAAGCAAAGAAGCTGTTACAGGAGATGAAGGATTCTGAAGTCATTCAAGAAAGTCAAAGCCAATGGGCTGCACCTATCATCCTGGTGAAGAAGAAGGATAACATCAGATTTTGTGTTGACTACAGAAAGTTGAACAATGTTACACATAAAGAGGCCTATCCTGGACTACGGATTGAAGAATCTATAACTGCTCTTGGCTCAGTTGGCTACTTCTCCATTCTTGACTTAACCAGTGGTTACTAGCAGGTACCCATGGCTCCTGAGGACAGAGAGAAGACTGCCTTCACCACTTCAATGGGACTCTATGAGTTTAACGGTATGCCGTTTGAGTTATGCAATGCCCCTGCTACATTTCAGCGACTCATGGCAAGATATTTTGGCCACCTCAACTTCCAGAGCGTTTTTTTTATATCATGATGATGTAGTCATGTATTCCCACACTTATGAAGATCACTCACGCCACCTTGCAGAAGTATTCCAAGTACTCATAAAACATGGTCTGAAATTAAAGCCAGCGAAGTGCCATCTTCTCAAGCCAAAGGTCATTTACCCGGGCCATGTGGTAAGTGCTGAAGGTATCCAGCCTGATCCTGAAAAGATCTCAGCTGTGAACGACTGGGACACTCGAAGAACCGTGAAAGAAGTCAGAAGTTTCCTAGGTTTTGTGGGCTAACCCCTTACAGAAGTTGAACCCAACATGAAGTTGTCCTTGAGAAACCTACAACAGAAGACTTCCGATTAATTTGTCTGAATGACAAGAACTGCCTTTCAGACGTTGAAAAGCCCATTGATTTCACCTCCAATTCTGGCGTATCCTGACTACCTCCATCCTTTCCGTCTCTACACAGATGCCAGCTACCAAGGCCTTGGGGTGGTACTATCACAAGTCCATGATAACAAATAGAGAGTCATTCCCAATGCCTGCCGAAGCTTGAGAGGAGCCCAGAAGAAGAATAACTATAGTTTGGTCAAGTTAGAGCTGCTAGCTCTTATGTCGGCAGTCACAGAGACGTTCAAAGATTACCTCGCAGCTACACCCGTCACCATCTACACAGACAATACTCCTCTTGCTCACCTTAATACTGCAGGTAGGTGCTTTGGAACAAAGATGGACTTCAAGATGCAAATTCCTGCTTTGACATTAACAGTCACAGTGGAAAGATCAACATAAATGCCAATGTGTAGCATATGTGAAGACGAATAAGCAGCACTTTATTTCACTTAAAAATATCCTTTTATTCAGTGTCCATTATAAAAGCAGGTGCAGGACAGAACAGCTCAGCAAAAAAGGATCATCCTTGATTTGCTGAGCTGTTCTGTCCTGCACCTGCTTTTATAATGGACATGTGGTGCCCCTGAGGCTAGGCGCCACAGGGAAGTATTACACTGTATTAATAAATGTGTTTTTCCTTGTAAGTTGTCAGTTCAGGGTTAAACCTGTGGAGTCTGTACTTACATCCACCTAGGACCACACCATTTAGAATAGGGGGGCCGGTAATTTAGTAGGTCCCAGGAGGGTGGGGGTGGAGCCTAGGATAGAGTAGTGGGAGGGAAAGCTTTAGTTAGTCAGACGGTGCTGGGAAGGCAGTCAGGGAGGACAGGCCTGACAGCACAGTCGACAGGAGGGAGCCCCATCTTCAAGTGGGGGCCCAGAACAGCAGGCAATGGGTCAGGACTGGTTGTAGCCAGCTGGTCGTGTTGTGGGAACACTGGCAACGCAGGAAGCCGAGGCAGATAGAAGTTCAGCTCTATCTGCAGACTGACGAGCTGCAGGCCCTTAGGAAATGGGTTGCTGACAGCGCCACAAGGTATCTCTCCCCTCAGGACCACATTAGATCCAAAACCGCAGGAGTAACGGCCCAAGTACCTGTGGCGGGGGTTAGTAGACACCCTGACTGAACTGGCAAAGGACACCCGTGCTCCACCGTGGGAGATCAAGGGACTGGCGGGAGAGCTCTGCGAGGGTGGTAGAACTAGGAAGAAGGGAGGAGACTCTGAAAGACAAAGACAGAGAACATCTAGAGACTCCATAACGGGGACCCTGAGCTGGCAACATCACCCTGCAAACTAAACTGGACCGTGTCTCGTTTTGCCATCTACCGGTACCCAGTAAAGTGGAGTTAAACTTGAACTGGTTTCCGTTATTCTTCCAGCCGGTGCCTGGAGGGCTCAGCACCATCAGCAGCTCAGCAGAGGGGTAAGAACTGCAACACCATCCAGCACTACAACTCACCTCATCCAAACTACCTATACCGCTGCCCTGAGGTAAAAGCTCCACCTGTAGGGAGCTATCACACACTCTGCTGCACCCACCATCACCTCAGCGGCCGGCTTGCAGCGCCGGTACCTTTATTACCGGGAACTACAGGTGGTGTCACGATCCCTTGTAAATAATCCCTTCTCCCCCCACCATCTACTCAAATGATCACCAGGGCACGGCACCAGGATCCCGTCCACCCGTGACTCCCTATTCAACAGCCCCGGTGTCCGAGTACCCCTAGCCCTGGCCACATCAGACACTGAATAAAAGGATTTTTAAGCAAAATAAGTAGTGATGAGCGAGTACTAAAATGCTCGGGTGCTCGAAGCTCGGGCCGAGCATCCCGAGATACTCGTGTACTCGGCCCGAGTAACGAGCCCAATGTTATCCTATGGGAGACACGAGTATTTTTATGAAATGACTGCCGGCAGCATGGAAAAAACCCTAAAAATGTCACAAAAGTCTCAAAAGAGTGCTGAAATGACATTGCAACACCATGGGAAAGACCCCTGGAAGCATTTCTCACTCAAAAGTCACAGCTGTGAACAATGTTGTCTGAGTTTCACGCCAATTTTACGGAGTCTCCAGAAAACCTTCCAAAATGACACCAAAATGAATATTTAGGGTGGAAATGTTAAGGGCACATACCCAATAGTGAGATACAGCTGGTGTATGTTACTTTTTGTGATTACATGAAAGATTTTACGTGAAAACATTGTGCGGCACTCTGATGACCCTGAGAAGAGACGAACATGAAGCCCTATCTTGAAATAATGTGCCCATTTTGAGGAACTGGGTGTATTGTAGTATCTTCCTTTGCCAGGGCAGTCCAAAATTGGGAGGTTCACCAATGCCCCTGGATACAGACATGCAGGAGGGCCTGTAACCCTCAAGTGGGTGTATTGTAGTATAGCCTTTTGGTCAGGGTAGCCAAAAATTGGGAGGTTCAACAATGACCCATGCATACGAGACATGTAGTAGGGCCTGTAACCCTCAAGTGGGTGTATTTTAGCCTAGGCCTTTGGCCAGGGCAGCCAAAAATTGTGAGGTTCAACAATGACCCATGCATTCAGACATGCAGTAGGGCCTGTAACCCTCAAGTGGGTGTATTGTAGTATTGCCCTTTTGCCAGGGCAGCCAAAAATTGGGAGGTTCAACAATGACCCATGCATACAGACATGTAGTAGGGCCTGTAACCCTCAAGTGGGTGTATTTTAGCCTAGGCCTTTGGCCAGGGCAGCCAAAAATTGGGAGGTTCAACAATGACCCATGCATTCAGACATGTAGTAGGGCCTGTAACCCTCAAGTGGGTGTATTGTAGTATTGCCCTTTGGCCAGGGCAGCCAAAAATTGGGAGGTTCAACAATGACCCATGCATTCAGACATGTAGTAGGGCCTGTAACCCTCAAGTGGGTGTATTGTAGTATAGGCCTTTGGCCAGGGCAGCCAAAAATTGGGAGGCTCCTCTTTGTCCCTGGATAGAGACGTGCAGGAGGGCCTGTAAACAAGAACTGGGTGTATTGTAGTATAGCCCTTTGGTCAGGGCAGCCAAAAATTGGGAGGCTCCTCTTTGTCCCTGGATAGAGACGTGCAGGAGGGCCTGTAACCCTCAAGTGGGTGTATTGTAGTATAGGCCTTTGGCCAGGGCAGCCAAAAATTGGGAGGCTCCTCTTTGTCCCTGGATAGAGACGTGCAGGAGGGCCTGTAAACAAGAACTGGGTGTATTGTAGTATAGCCCTTTGGTCAGGGCAGCCAAAAATTGGGAGGCTCCTCTTTGTCCCTGGATAGAGACGTGCAGGAGGGCCTGTAACCCTCAAGTGGGTGTATTGTAGTATAGCCCTTTGGTCAGGGCAGCCAAAAATTGGGAGGCTCCTCTTTGTCCCTGGATAGAGACGTGCAGGAGGGCCTGTAACCCTCAAGTGGGTGTATTGTAGTATAGTCCTTTGGTCAGGGCAGCCAAAAATTGGGAGGTTCAACAATGACCCATGCATTCAGACATGTAGTAGGGCCTGTAACCCTCAAGTGGGTGTATTGTAGTATTGCCCTTTTGCCAGGGCAGCCAAAAATTGGGAGGTTCAACAATGACCCATGCATACAGACATGTAGTAGGGCCTGTAACCCTCAAGTGGGTGTATTTTAGCCTAGGCCTTTGGCCAGGGCAGCCAAAAATTGGGAGGTTCAACAATGACCCATGCATTCAGACATGTAGTAGGGCCTGTAACCCTCAAGTGGGTGTATTGTAGTATTGCCCTTTGGCCAGGGCAGCCAAAAATTGGGAGGTTCAACAATGACCCATGCATTCAGACATGTAGTAGGGCCTGTAACCCTCAAGTGGGTGTATTGTAGTATAGGCCTTTGGCCAGGGCAGCCAAAAATTGGGAGGCTCCTCTTTGTCCCTGGATAGAGACGTGCAGGAGGGCCTGTAAACAAGAACTGGGTGTATTGTAGTATAGCCCTTTGGTCAGGGCAGCCAAAAATTGGGAGGCTCCTCTTTGTCCCTGGATAGAGACGTGCAGGAGGGCCTGTAACCCTCAAGTGGGTGTATTGTAGTATAGCCCTTTGGTCAGGGCAGCCAAAAATTGGGAGGCTCCTCTTTGTCCCTGGATAGAGACGTGCAGGAGGGCCTGTAACCCTCAAGTGGGTGTATTGTAGTATAGCCCTTTGGTCAGGGCAGCCAAAAATTGGGAGGTTCAACAATGACCCATGCATACAGACATGTAGTAGGGCCTGTAACCCTCAAGTGGGTGTATTGTAGTATAGCCCTTTGGTCAGGGCAGTCATAAATTGGGAGGTTCCTCTTTGTCCCTGGATAGAGACGTGCAGGAGGGCCTCAAAACATTTTTCCCATTGAAAAGGAGCGGGTCTCCTGTCGTTGTAATGCCCATTCTAAAAGAATTGGCGAAAAAATTTACCACTGTGGGTGGACCTCAAACAACAGCCTAACTATTGTAACGGTCATCATGGTGTCACATGAGGAGAAGGAGGAGCAGTCCAGCGATTAGCCAAAGTACTGAAGTGTGTACCCATGGGTGAATGGAAGTACATGGCAAATTCACATAACAAAATTTTAATTCAGTTGTCATTTGCTGGTGGTGTGGTGAAGTCTGGCCCAATCCAACCCTTGTTCATCTTGATCAGAGTCAGCCTGTCAGCATTTTCAGTTGACAGGCGGGTGCGTTTATCAGTGATGATTCCACCTGCAGCACTGAAAACACGCTCTGATAAAACGCTAGCGGCAGGGCAGGCCAGGACTTCCAAGGCGTAGAGAGCCAATTCATGCCACGTGTCCAGCTTGGAGACCCAATAATTGAAAGGCACAGAGGAATCTCGCAGTACAGTTGTTCGATCTGCAAGGTACTCCTTCAGCATCTGCCCAAACTTATCATTTCTGGTGGCACTACCCCGCACCTCAGGGGCTGTGGTACGTGAGGGGCTGAGAAAACTGTCCCACATCGTAAAGACAGTTCCCCTACCTCTGGCGGATTGGACTTGTGCCCCTCTCGGCCGTACGCCTTGGTTGTCCACCGAATCCTGACCTATACCGCTAGCATTTTGTGAGGGGAATGATTTGCCTACTTCCGTGACTATGGCCGTGTGGAACTGCTGCATTTTGGCTGACCTCTCCGCCTCAGGAATGAGAGACATAAAGTTCTCCTTGTAGCGTGGGTCTAACAGTGTTGTCAACCAGTACTGATTGTCGGCCAAGATGTTCTGAACGCGAGGGTCACGAGACAGGCAGCTTACCATAAAGTCAGCCATGTGCGCCAGACTCTTAACAGCCATCACTTCAGTATCCAGACCAACACGATGACTGAACATGCTGTCCTCCTCCTCCTCCTCCTCCTCATCTCCCCTGTCCTCTGGCCAGCCACGCTGAATCGAGGGTATGACTGGTGTGCATGTCATATCCTCAATTTGGCCAGAGAGTTGCTCCATGTCTTCATCCTCCTCCTCCTCGTCATAGTCCTCCACTGCATGTTGTGATGAGATGAGGCTGGGCTGTGTGTTTTCACCCACACCCACTACTGTGTCTTGTTCCAAGTCATCGCGCTTGGCCTGCAATTCATCCTCTTTGATTTTCAGCAGAGACCGTTTTAGAAGGCAGAGTAGTGGTATGGTGACACTAATAATGGCGTCATCGCCGCTCACCATCTTGGTGGAGTCCTCAAAGTTTTGGAGGACGGTACATAGGTCGGGACATCCATCTCCACTCCTCAGGTGTTATGTGTGGAGTTTGACCCATTTCCCGACGGCTTAGGTGATGCAGGTAGTCAACTACTGCCCTCTTCTGCTCACATATCCTGACCAACATGTGCAGAGTTGAATTCCAACGCGTGGGGACATCACACACCAGTCTGCCGGCCGGAAGACACAAACGGCGCTGAAAGCCGGCAAGGCCGGCTGAAGCAGCAGGTGACTTGCGAAAATGTGCAGACAGACGGCGAACTTTTACCAGCAGTTCAGACACCTCTGGGTATGACTTCACAAACCTCTGAACCACCAGGTTGAGCACATGGGCCACGCATGGAACATGCGTCAGCTGGCCTCGCCTCAAAGCTGCCACCAGATTCCGGCCATTGTGACACACGACCTTTCCTGGCTTTAGGTTCAGAGGTGTGAGCCAGTGATCTGCCTGCTGTTTCAGAGCTGTCCACACCTCTTCTGCATTGTGGGGTTTGTCACCTATGCAGACTAGCTTCAGCACAGCCTGTTGCCGCTTTGCAGAGGCAGTGCTGCAGTGCTTCCAGCTTGGGACTCGTGTGGAGGGTACTGTGGATGAGGATGCGCAGGAGGAGGAGGCTGAGGAGCATGACATTCCGGAGCTGTAGAGTGTCGGTGAAACCCTGACAGAGGTAGGGCCTGCTATCCTTGGTGTGGGAAGGACGTGTTCCGTCCCTCGCTCAGACTGGGTCCCAGCCTCCACAATATTAATCCAGTGTGCCGTCAAGGAGATGTAGCGGCCTTGCCCACAAGCACTTGTGCACGTGTCTGTGGTTAGGTGGACTTTGGCTGAAACAGCGTTGTTCAGGGCACGTGTGATGCTGTTGGACACGTGGTTATGCAATGCGGGGACGGCACATCTGGAGAAATAGTGGCGGCGTGGGACAGCAGCCGCCATCAGGTCGGGGAATGCTTCCGTCTCCACCAGCCGGAAAGGCAACATTTCTAGCGCTATGAGTCGCGAAATGTGATCATTCAGGACTGTGGCATGTGGGGCGTTGGCAGCGTATTTGCGCCTGCGTTCAAATGTTTGCTGAATGGATAATTGAACGCTGCGCTGGGACAAGGACGTGCTTGATGGTGGTGTAATTTGTGCTTGGCCAACTTCAGGTGCAGGGCCGGAGGCTTGTTCGCGGCCAGCATGGACAGGGGATTGGCTCGCACGCACAACAGGCGAAGACGTAGCAGTGACATCAGCAAGCACCACTCCTCGACTCTGTTGTACTTCCCACAAAGTCGGGTGCTTGGCTGACATGTGCCTGATCATGCTGGTGGTGGTCAGGCTGCTAGTTTTCGTACCCCTGCTGATACTGGCATGGCAGGTGTGGCAAATGGCCTTTTTAGAGTCTTCTGGAGCCAACTTAAAAAACTCCCAGACTCGTGAAGACCGAACATTTGCACAGGCACCTTGAGTCGTGTTGTTGTTCCGGGGAACGGTTGCCTGCCTTCTGCCTGCGGACACGACCCTGCTTCGTACTGCCTGTTGGGATGCTACGCCTCCCTCCCCCTGTGCACTGCTGGCCTCACTCTGCATATCCTCCTGCCATGTTGGGTCACCTACTGGATCATCCACCACGTCGTCTTCCTCTTCCGCACCCTGATCCTCCTCCTGACTTCCTGGCAATTGTGTCTCATCATCGTCCACCCCTTGTTGAGACACTTTGGCAATGTTACGTTCGTGAGAACGTGGCTGCTCAAATATTTGGGCATCTGTACATACCATCTCCTCAGCACCCACTTCAAGAGGAGGTGGCGACAGGCCAGATTCTGCGAATGGATACGTGAACAGCTCTTCCGAGTGTCCTAGTGTGGGATCAGTAATGTCCGTGGACGTGTACTCGGCCAGGTGGTAGGACGGAGGATCAGGTTGGGAAATGTGCGGTGCAGTATCACGGCTACTGACACTTGACCGTGTGGAAGACAGGGTGTTTGTGGAGGTGCCCATCTGACTTGAAGCATTATCCGCTATCCAAGTAACAACCTGTTGACACTGCTCTTGCTTCAACAGCGGTGTACTGCTGCGGGCTCCAAGAATTTGGGACAGGACGTGCGAGCGAGGAGATGTGGCCCTTTGTTGTTGCGAAATTAGTGCTTCCACACGACCTCGGCCTCTGGCTGCACCACCATCACGTCCACTTCCTTGTTCCTTGCCAACGCCCTTGCCAACGCCCTTGCGCATTTTGCCTGTATACTGCGACAACTGTCTGGTGACTGGAGAGGTCACAGGAGATTAGGATTTTAGTCCCTAACCTGTATCAAGGTATGACGTACACCAGTCTGGTGACTGTTCAGATCACAAGAGATTAGGATTTTAGTTCCCTAATCTGTATCAAGGTATGATGTACACCAGTCTGGTGACTGTTCAGATCACAAGAGATTAGGATTTTAGTTCCCTAACCTATATCAAGGTATGACGTACAACAGTCTGGTGACTTGAATGGTTTTAGGAGAGGATTTTAGTCCCTCACCTGTATCAAGGTATGACGTACAACAATCTGGTGACTGTAATGCTTTCAGGAGAGGATTTTAGTCCCTCACCTGTATCAAGGTATGACGTACAACAGTCTGGTGACTGTAATGCTTTCAGGAGAGGATTTTAGTTCCCTAACCTGTATCAAGGTATGACGTACACCAGTCTGGTGACTGTTCAGATCACAAGAGATTAGGATTTTAGTTCCCTAACCTGTATCAAGGTATGACGTACAACAGTCTGGTGACTTGAATGGTTTTAGGAGAGGATTTTAGTCCCTCACCTGTATCAAGGTATGACGTACAACAGTCTGGTGACTGTAATGCTTTCAGGAGAGAATTTTAGTCCCTCACCTGTATCAAGGTATGACGTACAACAGTCTGGTGACTGTAATGCTTTCAGGAGAGGATTTTAGTCCCTAACCTGTATCAAGGTATGACGTACACCAGTCTGGTGACTGTTCAGATCACAAGAGATTAGGATTTTAGTTCCCTAACCTGTATCAAGGTATGACGTACAACAGTCTGGTGACTTGAATGGTTTTAGGAGAGGATTTTAGTCCCTCACCTGTATCAAGGTATGACGTACAACAGTCTGGTGACTGTAATGCTTTCAGGAGAGGATTTTAGTCCCTCACCTGTATCAAGGTATGACGTACAACAGTCTGGTGACTGTAATGCTTTCAGGAGAGGATTTTAGTCCCTAACCTGTATCAAGGTATGACGTACACCAGTCTGGTGACTGTTCAGATCACAAGAGATTAGGATTCTAGTTCCCTAACCTGTATCAAGGTATGACGTACAACAGTCTGGTGACTTGAATGGTTTTAGGAGAGGATTTTAGTCCCTCACCTGTATCAAGGTATGACGTACAACAGTCTGGTGACTGTAATGTTTTCAGGAGAGGATTTTAGTCCCTCACCTGTATCAAGGTATGATGTACAACAGTCTGGTGACTGTA
This sequence comes from Allobates femoralis, assembly GCA_033576535.1. Classification (NCBI taxonomy): domain Eukaryota; kingdom Metazoa; phylum Chordata; class Amphibia; order Anura; family Aromobatidae; genus Allobates; species Allobates femoralis. The sequence goes on along the minus strand of JARQOC010000012.1, from coordinate 81,417,890 downwards.
ATGCTTTCCGGAGAGGATTTTAGTCCCTAACCTGTATCAAGGTATGACGTACAACAGTCTGGTGACTGTAATGGTTTCAGGAGAGGACTGTTGTGGTCAGCAGCAGTTTGCAGCCCTGCTCTGGATCTACCTGTAAGGGCCGCAAATCTGTCCCTAAGCATCAGCAGACACTCTCCCTACACTCACTGTCTGGATGGCTGTGCGCCAGGAGTTATAAAGGCTCGGTGACGCTGTGCAGGCTGGCCAATCCCTGCTATGCCACAACTAACAGGGCTGTGGCATTGCAGTGGTCTGCCAGCCAATCCCTGCACGTGGGCTGGCTCTCAAAAGAGCGCCAACATGCAGAGATGACGACCACGAGCACAGCACAAGTATCGCGAGATTACTCGGTGCTCGGCGAGTAGCCCGAGTACAGTGATACTCGTGCGAGTACCGAGTAGTGGCGAGCATGCTCGCTCATCACTAAAAATAAGGTGAGTGCTGCTTATTCTTCTTCACATATGCTATAAAGAATACTTTACACTACAACTGTGTACCACCTTACGCTATAACATCCATCTGGCCGCTGAAAACTATCAAAACCCTGGGCCAAATACCTTGAATAAACCCAGATGAATGAATTGGTGCTGAACATTTCTGTTTGTGTTTCACATAAATGCTGATGTGTTATCTCATTTTCCTGTAGAAGAGCCTCCTGAGGAACATCTGTGGGAAGGTGCTGAGATGCCTCCCTTCTGTTAAAGATTCGCTACACAGAATACCGTTGCGGTACCCAAACTGATGAAGTCCCTCAACAGAAACCTGACCTATTGCAAGATCCATCGAGATGGCAAACCCTTCAAAATGAGTCTTGTGTTCCAGATGAGATCTATGATTACCTGACTATTGGGAGAATACATGTCAGACAACGCAGACGAAATCTTGACGTTGAGTTTGTCTTTAGAGACAGCGCAAAAGAATCTTCATTCAAAAGGGCTTAATCTGGTGCAATACCCTAGACCCTAGAGGTGTAAGATTACCCCAGATTCTAAACCTACAGCGGGATGCCAGAATTGTTCTTGATGCCTGCCATGACCAGTCTGGGCACTTCGGCGTGCACAAAACTGATCCCACCATACGCCAGCCCTTCTATTGAAAACAACAACAAAAAGAGCTGTAAGTTGGTGCTGCAAGGCCGAACACTCCAGGAGAGGAAAAAGATTTCAAGATCCTTTTATTGTGATAAAAAAACAAAGCACACAGCACAACGTACGTTTTGGGGACGGCCTGTCCCTTTCATCAGGTGCATTACAGGAGTGGTTTCAAAAGCCCCCTAAAATACACAACACAATATAGCACATTTGCATAATTAATTAACAATTAAAATCAAGGTTAAAAAATGAATTAATGGAAAGCTGAGAATAAATGTCAGAGTATTAACCTTCCTATCATATATAAACGTATACATTGGTTAAACCTATTCAATATAGTTGTCCCTCCACTGATTGATACAAGAAGGTTAAACTATTTAGACAGTTTCGGGCTCCCTGGAGATGCAGAATCCTGAGAGGCACAGACCCTAGGAGAGAAAGCCTACTCCACAGCCTGGAAGCAATGGGAAGGGGAAAGACTGAAAGAGACCCCACAGCTGAGGAAGGTGGGAGGACAAGGGCACGGCAGCCTGATAGACCCGTGCTGCACGGAGGATCCCTTAGCACAGTGACTGAAAGAAAAAGCCTGGTGTGCCCAAATACCTGAACCTGGGACACTGGAGGGCTAGGCCAACACCAGAGAACCGGTTCTGAAGAGGTGACAGGGGATTCCAGACCCTAATCATGAGACACACTGGAGTGGGGCAGGTGCTTTATGACCTGCAGCCTAACTTTCCACCACGGACTAGGAACGCAGCCGTCATACTAGGACTGATAACCCTGACTGTAAGGGAAATATATTCACCCGTGAGTCCGCAACGACCAGACTAAACCGTAGGTGAGGTGCTACGTTAATACTGAGCGAGGGACCTGAAAGGACTTTGAGGGAGCATCACAGAAACGCTGCCTGAGCTGCACAGTTTGAGTAACCCGGAGCAGTGCTGAAGTGTAAATTGTGTGAACTGTAACTGGAAAGAAATGTAAACTGTGAACTATTGTCCTGGACAGACCTAAAGTAAAGTACCCAGTAAGCTCACACTTGCCTGAGACTGTTTACTTGCAACATCGCAAGACTTTGTTGAACTTGTGTTTGAACTTTGCAAATATGACCCTCATAATGGCGGCCCTAAAAGACTGACGCCATGTGCATGGCGCGGGGTGTGCCAATGCCCCTCATCATGGGACGAGCCAGCCAGGAGCGCGAAAAAGAAATCCCCAACCCTGCCATCCTTCGCTCTGAGGGAGCACAATGCCAATCAACCTCATGTAGCCCCACCTAGGACCGGGTGGGCCGACGACGCAGGAAAAATCGGCGATGCCCCAGGAAGGAAGGAACAGAGTGAACCACCAGGAGTAGAGCGGCCATCATATGCAGAATGAAACACGTGCTACAGTACCCGGAGATGGACAGTCGATGAGGAGTCTTAAGATTGCTCCCTAAGGGCCCACAGCGGGAAGGTTGGTGGAGGAACCCGGTAGGGAGGATGAGAGAGTTCCCCGGCGAGGAAGGGTACCCGGATGGGTGGTCGCGGAGAAGATTCCCGGCCTGCAGGAGCGTGCGCAGGTCCGATGCGGATTGATGACCTACTGGGGGCCTTGGAGGAGAGTTGCCCAGGCCTGCCGAAGCCGTTGGTTCCAGCGCCCGCAACGCAGGAGGTGAGTGGGGAGATCATTAGATGCTGGTGGCAGAACAGGAGAGCAAGGTCTGAATAGCATCATGTAAAGGATTATCCCTGAGAGAGCCAGCAGCTGTAACAGCATCAGATGCGTATCTGGATCCTACAGATGCAGCATCCCCAGAACAGCAAACCGCAGAGACTGTGCGCGTCAGAAGACATTGCTGTGGAAGATGCCAAAGGAAGAAGATCAGAAGAAAGAAGAAAACAAGAAGGACTGAGCTGTACCTGGACAGCTAACTTGTAAGTGAGAATGTGACATTTTCCTTGGGTGTCCCCATCCTTACCCTGAATGTGTTGTAGTTACCCCTGATTATGCTTTGAACTTTTGACACCATGGACAATGATTGGTGTGGACTAGAATGTGTATATAGTTGAGTACCCTGAGTACTCTGTTAGCAGCGCGTTAATCAGCGTGATGTCCACAGCGAGCAACAGAGAATGTTCATTTATTGAGAATTAACAACATCCAGCTTACAACATTAGAATAGGATCAATCTGGTTTCTGGAGAGGGAGAGAAATCTGCTGTGACCTTCAGTTCAGTTCCACACTAGAATGTGTGCACAGGGAGCAGGGGGAGGTACATCCTGTCTCTGAATGAGGACCTTCTTTTTTTTTTTTAACTTTGTTGACATCTGAACAATATGCATGCAGACATAAAATCACATCATATTAAACAAACAATAGTTGTTGCAATACATACAGATCAATATGCATTAGGCCAACACCTCTCTATTGGTTTTATATGTAGAGATTTTAGAAGTAAATAATGTGAATATATGTGGGGATTACAGACCCTAATCACAGGACACACCGGTTTGGGGCAGGTGCTTTATGACCTGCAGCCTAACTTTCCAATACGGACTAGGAACACAGCCGTCATACTAGGACTGGTGACTCTGACTATAAGGGAAATATATTCACCCGTGAGTCGCGACGACCAGACTGAACCCATGGGTGAGGTACTATGTTAATACTGAGAGAGGGGCTTGAAAGGACTTTGAGGGAGCAACACAGAAATGCTACCTGAGCTGCACAGTTTGAGTAACCCGGAGCAGTGCTGAAGTTTAAATTGTGTGAACTGTAACTGGAAAGAATTGTAAACTGTTGTCCTGGAAAGACCTAAAGTAAAGCAGTTCTGTCCGGATTCGGCCGATCTGGCAGATATTTACTACAACTTGCGTTACACTTGCGGCTAGCCCCCTTTCATTATCTATGGGGCTTGCGGCAATTGCGGTTAGCAGCCTTTTTTTTTTTGTCGCAGCAAGTGGCGGATCCAGCAGAACCGCACTTGCCGTACCCGACCGCGAGCCCCATAGACAAGGTATGGGGCTTACCGGATAGGTGTCGCACGTTGGCCATTAGGCGGCAGATCCAGCGCCATCTGTTGTATCGGCTGGAAACATCAGCAAACCACTGATGTGAAAGGGGTCTAACAGCAGCTTCCATACAGTATACAGGAACACTGGTAAGAATGAGTGCAAGCTCGCTGCCAGCTGAGGAATCGGACACCTATGTATAGCTCTTGGGGGCTTTAGTCAATTGTTTGGCAAACATTCAGCTGTATTTTTAGTCAAGCACACTTGCCCTATAATGTTTTAGGATCAAGTCTGTTAAGTTAAAGATTACAACATCCACATGACTACATCACCAGAACCACCGGCAATACAATATATTAGGGGACAATACAGAGACCTTTTTAATGATCTTTTTACTCTTAGGCCTGAGACGGGGACAAGGGGGCATCCTCTACGTGTGGAGGAAAGAAAGTTTAATCATAATCACAGACGCGGATTCTTTACTGTAAGAGCAGTGAGACTATGGAACTCTCTGCCACATGATGTTGTAATGAGGGAGTCACTACTAACATTTAAGAAGGGACTGGTTGCCTTTCTTGAAAAGTATAATATTACCAGTTACCGTATATACTCGTGTATAAGCCGACCCGTGTATAAGCCGACCCCCCTACTTTTGCCCCAAAACCTGGGAAAACCTATTGACTCGTGTATAAAGCCGAGGGTGGACCCCAGCACAGGTATACAGCCCCCTGCAGTGTGGTATACAGGCCCCCCAGTGGTAGAATACATCAGCCTCCCCAGTGGCATATACAGGCCCCAGCAGTATATACAGCAGCCCCAGTGGTATACAGCAGCCTCCCAGTGGAATACAGGCCCCAGCAGTATATACAGCAGCCCCAGTGGTATACAGCAGCCTCCCCAGTGGTATATACAGACCCCAGCAGTATTACAGCAGCCGCCCCAGGGGTATACACAGCAGCCCCAGGGGTATACACAGCCGCCCCAGGGGTATACACAGCCGCCCCAGGGGTTACACAGCAGCCCCAGGGGTATACACAGGCCCAGGGTAACACAGCCGCCCAGGGGTATACACAGCAGCCCCAGGGGTATACACAGCAGCCCCAGGGGTATACACAGCAGCCCCAGGGGTATACACAGCAGCCCCAGGGGTATACAGCAGCCCCAGGGGTATACAGGCCCCCAAATGCTGGCACTCGCCCCCCCCTCCTTGTAAGGCCCCCCCGCTGCTTAACTTACCATCCCTGGTCTTCTGCACAGCGCCGGTCTTCTGTGCTCCGTCCTCCATGCTCCCGTCCTCGCTGCATCCGGGATCCCCGGCCGTCGCACGATGACGTCATATGCCTGCGACGGCCGGGGATCCCGGATGCAGCCGGACGGGAGCATGGAGGACGGAGCACCGAGGACGCGGCGCTGTGCAGATGACCGGGGATGGTAAGATAAGCAGCGGGGGGGGCCCTTACACAGAGGGGGGGCGAGTGCCAGCATTTGGGGGCCAGATATGCACTGCTTCCCCCTGCCGCTGATTGACAGGGACGTAATGCAATAATAAATGTGGTATATAGAAATGAGCTCATTTCTATATACCACATTTATTATTGCATTACGTTCCTTTCTCCCTTTGGGGAGAGTGGTACGAGCAGCTCTGGGAGAGGACCTTGCTGAAGAAAACAGAAACCTGGCCCCTTGCACGTGCACGGGACGGTGCACGTGTGAGAGACGGAGCACAGACCTGGGTGAAAAGGGGAGACAGGCAATAGATGAAGACAGGGATCCTGCATAAAAAATCTCACCTACTTGCGGCTAATCTAGTTGTGCAGAGGGCACAACCAACTTAGGTGAGTGATACGTACAGTGTAACGGGAATTTATACCCCTAAATTTGCAGTGTGGCGCAACCATCTATTTAGATTTTTTTGCTGATTGACAGGGGGAAGCAGTGCATATATATTGAGCGGCCCCACGTGATGGGGCGCTCATACAGCAGCCTCCCCTCGCCTCCTCCAGCCTCCCCAGCCCCGGACACAGCCCCCACTAACCGTATTGACCCGTGTATAAGCCGAGGGGGAGACTTTTCAGCCCAATTTTTGGGCTGAAAAACTCAGCTTATACACGAGTATATACGGTATATATACTAGATCAGGGGTCTCAAACTCCAGGCCTCGAGGGCGGCACACAGTCCAGGTTTTCAGGATTTCCGTAGAGTTTGACAGTTGGTAATTTGATTGCCAACTGTCAAATGCAATGGAAATCCTGAAAACCTGGACTGTGTGCGGCCCCCGAGGCCTGGAGTTTGAGACCCCTGTACTAGATCCTTTGATAGGGAGTTGATCCAGGGAACTAGTGTGATTGCCGTATCTGGAGTCAGGAAGGAATTTTTTCCCCATTGTGGAGCTTAGTTTTGCCACATGGGGTTTTTTTTTGCCTTCCTCTGGATCAACATGTTAGGCTATGGGTTGAACTAGATGGACTTAAAGTCTTCCTTCAACCTTAAATACTATGTTACTATGTTTTGTATTTCTGCAGGAGAGGTGTGCGATTGAGGAGCAGGTCAGCAGAGGAGCTCAGGTGGGGAGGTAAGAGGGATGATGAGATAAATATTTGCGTTGGGAGTGATGGGGCTTGGGGTAGTGGAAGAGAATAAGGATTAGTGAAGCAGTTACTGTTAGGGCATACGTAAGCATGGTGGAGGTGTTAGTGGGAGAGGAAAATAGCAAAGACAGTTAGCAGACGGATATGGCTGGTACCTTCTGGTTACTTCTGTGTTATTTCTGGGATATTTCTGGACACTTAAAGCGACACTTGAGGTGACACGGAGGGACCACTGCCTAGGAGACCTCCAGATATCATATATATAGAGCTTTAAGAGTCGGAAAATGAATTCAGGTGATGACCAGAGGGGAGGGGCAGGAGGGTGTGTGTTAAACCGACAAGCAGGGTGAGTTAATTAACAGGAAGGGAGACAATGTAACTAATTAAACAACAGGAGACTAAGACCTCATACCATAAGGGTAGAAGATAAAAATTTGTTGCGGATCATGGAGATGCAGAGTGAGAATCAATGGGGATTAGGTCACACAAGATAGGATTAGATACACAGTTCAAAAGACAATTTTTTCCCCAATGTGGAGCTTAGTGTTGCCACATGGAGTTTTTTTTGCCTTCCTTTGGATCAACATGTTAGGCATGGGTTGAACTAGATGGACGTAAAGTCTTCCTTCAACCTTAAATACTATGTTACTATGTTACCTCACCAGAAACACTGTCAATACGGAATATATACATTGTAACATAGATTTTATGGTTGAAGGAAGACTTTAAGGCTACTTTCACACTACGATTTTTTCCCTGCCTGTGGGATCCTACTTTTTGTAGGATCCCACGGACAGGAAAGGAAAGCATCGGAGGTGAGCCTCCTGGTGCTATTGTGTCGGTCGTGTTACACGTCGGACACAGCGCGGCACTTTCACTTCTGCAATGTATAATATACATTGCAGAAGTGAAATATAAGAAAGAGTTAAAAATAAAAATCATTATGCTCACCTATCCTCTATCCAACGCTGACTCCCACAGCAAAGTCCGTGTGCTTGCAGGACCTGTGATGATGTCACAGAGCGTCATCAGGTCACATTATGTTGGTGTCGGTTATGTGACCCGATGATGCTCTCTGACATCATTACAGGTCCTGCAAGCACAAGGACCTTGCTGGGAGGCAGCGTTGGAAAGAGGATAGGTGAGCATATTGATTTTTTTATTTTTAACTCTTTCTTATATTTCACTTCTGCAATGTATATTATACATTGCAGAAGTGTAATTAGAAGAGTTGGAGCAATTTTAGTGTACTGAGCATGCTCAGTACACTAAAATCGGGTCCGAGGAGACATCAGATGTTTCCTCGGACCCTGCTCCATAGGGCCCCATGTTAATAGAATCGGATCGGATCGGATTTGGCATAATTGCCATCCGATCTGTCAGTTCCTATTCTATCCGGTTTTTGATTCGGATGCAAAAATCGGAGCAGTCTCCGATTTTTGCACCGGAATGAAATCGGACAAAATCGGATCGGACGCAATTCGAATGGCAATTAGTGGACACCCGAATCGGTTCGATCCCCATAGGAAGTCATGGGGCCAAAATCAGATCCGATGCTGTCCGATTTCTATCAGACAGCGTCGGATTTGCAAAAATCGTAGTGTGAAACCAGCCTAAGTCCATCTAGTTCAACCCATAGCCTAACGTGTTGATCCAGAGGAAGGCAAAAAAAAAAAACCATGTGGCAACACTAAGCTCCACATTGGGGAAAAAATTCCTTCCTGACTCCAGATATGGCAATCAGACTAGTTCCCTGGATCAACGCCCTATCAAAGAATCTAGTATGTATAACTGATAATATTATAGTTTTCAAGAAAGGCATCCAGGCCCTTCTTAAATGTTAGTAGTGACTCACTCATTACAACATCATGTGGCAGAGAGTTCCATAGTCTCACTGCTCTTACAGTAAAGAATCCACGTCTGTGATTATGATTAAACCTTCTTTCCTCCAGACTAGAGGATGCCCCCTTGTCCCCGTCTCAGGCCTAAGAGTAAAAAGATCATTAAAAAGGTATTTGTACTGTTCCTCCATATATTTGTACATTATCATAAGATCACCCCTAAGCCTTCATTTCTCCAAACTAAATAACCCCAAGTTTAATCACCTGTCTTGGTATTGCAGACCCCTCAGTCCTCTAATAACCTTGGTCGCTCTTCTCTGCACCCGCTCTAGTTCAGCTATGAATTTCTTATACACCGGAGACCAGAATTGTACACAGTATTCTAAGTGTGGTCGCACTAGTGACTTGTATAGAGGTAAAATTATGTTCTCCTCATGAGCATCTATTCCTTTTTTAATGCATCCCATTATTTTATTTGCCTTTGCAGCAGCTGCCTGACACTGGCCACTAAATGTGAGCTTGTCATCTACCCAAGGACGTAACTACAATAGGTGCAGGGGTTGCGATCGCACCAGGCCCTGCAGCCTAGGGGGGCCCCAAAAGTCCCTCTGGCCTATAGAAAAAGACTAATACTATTAAAGATTTGCAATAATTGGGGGCCCCGTTGGAGCTTTCGCATCAGGGCCCCTGGGCCTGAAGTTACGCCATTGCATCTACCCATACACCAAGGTCTTTTTCAGTGATAGTTTTGCCCAGTGTTTTACAATTAAGCACATAATTATACCTTTTGTTTCCTCTGCCCAAGTGCATGACTTTACATTTATCCCATTAAAGCTCATTTGCCATTTAGCAGCCCAAGCTTCTAGTTTACATAAATCCTCCTGTAATATAAAATTGTCCTCCTCTGTATTGATTACCCTGCAGAGTTTAGTGTCATCTGCAAATATTGAGATTCCACTCTGTATGCCCCCTACAAGGTCATTAATAAATAAATATCATATAATAAGGCTTCAGGACACTAAGTGGCAATATCAACCGTCATGCTCCGGGCGGATTGCCCTGTAGGCAGATTATTCCCCTGGTGGTGCTAATCCACAGCACTAGCAGTAACAGATATATAAAGAAATAGGCAGCACTCACCAGGATTTTGCAGCAGTGGTCTCCTTAATCCATCATGTTATGGAATCATGACAGGGTGCAGGGAGGTGACCACGGAGGGCGGACGACGACGCCGTTTCACAAAAAATTGCTTCTATGTGGCCCCCCAGTGCAGTATGTGGCCCACCAAGTGCTGTGTGCCCCTTCAGTGTGTCTGCTCTGAAAACCCCATGTGTTTCCCCCAGTGGTGTCTGTCCCCAAAACTCCATATGTGCCTCCCAGTAGTATCTGCCCCCAAACTGTTTCTCCCATAGTGCTGTGGGCCCCCAAAACCACATGTGTGCTCCCTAAAACCCCATGGGTGTCAGTGCTGTGTGCCCCACAGTGCTGTGTGTCCCCTAAAACCCTATGTGTGCCCCTAGTGGTTTCTGCCCCAAACAGTGTGCCCCCCAAAACCCATGTGCCCCTCAGTGCTGTGTCCCCAAAAACCCCATGTGTGCCCCCAGTGCTGTGTGGTAACACATGGGTGGATGGGTTTGTGTATATGTGGTATATATGTTATATACATATGTACTTAGCTTTGTCGTCGTAAAGTAGTGGAGTGCCCGCAAGATTTCTTGCACAGGGGCCCCAAACTGTCAAGGTCCGCACCTGCCACCGGCAATACAATAATACATAATCAGAACCACTGTCTATACATCACCAGAACAGTACGTTCCCTGTATAAATGTGTATGCAGATTAAATGTCCCATACTAATCATCCTCCTTCCACATGTTCCATACTGCTCATACTCCTCCTATATGTCACATACTGTTCAACCCACATATGTTCCATGCAGCTCACCCTCACCCCCATTTCCCTGAATCCCATGTTGCTTATCCTCCCCCCTCCCCATACATCTCATGCAGCTCATCCTTCCCCTCATCCCCATCCCATGTTCCACACAGCCTCTCCCCTATCCATGTAGCTTCTACTCCCATTTCCATGACTCTCCTCCATCCATCCATGTACCTTCTCCCTCTATCCCCCATTCATCCATGTACCTTCTCCCCCATCCATCCATCTTCTCCCCCCTTTTCCATGCCACCTCCCATTTATCCATCTTCTCTTCCCTTTTCCATGCCGCCCCCACATCCATCCATCCAGCTACTCCCCCCTTTTCCATGCTGCCCTCCCCATTCATCCATCCCATTGTCCCCCCCAGGTTGCTATCTTCAGCTGTAATAGCGCTTTACCTGACTCCACGCTCCTGATCCCAGCAGCTTCTTCCTCTGCCGCTCCTGGTCTCCTGCTCGCCGTCACCAGACGGCACCCTGCATCAGCCAGCACCCGGCACCACCACCAGCAGCCACCAGCATCCAGGAGCTGGCACCAGGCGGCAGACGCGACACCGGCGAGCCAACACCAGGTGGCAGCCAACCGCCGAACCCGCAGCCAACAGCTACCACACTGGAGCCGGCACTAGCGCAGCCACCACCACCCAGGAGACGGCACCAGGTGGCAGCCGACAGCTGCCACCACCGCAGCCGGCACCAGGCGCACTCCACACCTAGGACCCGCACCAGGCAGCGACAGCTGCCACCACCCGAGCCGCACCAGGCGCAGCTGCACCACTGGAGCCGCACAGGCTCGGAAATTCAAATTTCCTCCTCACTCCTCTGACCTCGTCCTTTCAGCAGCCTGTGAGCCGAGATGCAACAGCAGCAGTCCGAGGCGGGGTGGGCTAGATGACTGAGGTGGGGGGGGGGGACGTCCCCCCCCCAAAAAAAAAAAAAAAACACGCTCAGGTGTCCCTTTAAGCCCCCCCCCCCGTATTCCTGTGCCTCAGGCACTTGCCTACAAGTGCCTAAGGGCAAATGCGGTCCTGCTAAAAAACCAATGTAGAAACTAATATATGCAATTATATTAGTACCTTCTCCACCATGCAACTTCACTCTCTATCCCCCATCCATCCATGTTCTTTCTCCCCCATCCACCAAACCATGCATGTACCTTCTCCCCACCATCCATCTTTAGCACCATGCCACCCCCATCCATCTTCTCTCTCCTTTTCCATGCAGTCCCCCACATACATCCATCCAGCTACTCCCCCCTTTTCCATGCAGCCCCCCCATTAATCCATCTTGTTCTACCCCCCTCTTCCAGGCTGCCCCATCCATCCATCCATCCATTGTCCCCGCCAGGTTGCTGTCTTCAGCTGTAATAGCACCTTACCTGACTCCACGCTCCTGATCCTGGCAGTTTCCTCCTCTGCCACTCTTCGTCTCCTGCTCACCATCCACCAGCCGGCACCCGGCAACAGGTGGCACCCAGTTGCAGCCGCCAGCACCCGGCACCAGACAGCCACCAGCACCTGGGAGCTGGCACCAGGCGGTAGCCGCTAGCACCCAGCACCAGGCGGCAGCCGCCAGCACCCAGCAGCCGGCAGCAGCCACCAGAACCCAGGCAGCTCCCGGCGGCCGCCAGCATCCGGCAGCCAGCACCAGGTGGCACCTGGAGGCTGCCAGCACCCAGGTAGCCGGCCCCAGGTGGCAACTCCCAGCACCAGGTAGACAACACCAGGTGGCAGTCAACAGCACCCATCAGCCTGGCACCAGGTGGCAGCCACTAGCACCCGGCAGCCAGCACCAGGTGACAGCCACTAGCACCCAGCAGCCGACACCAGGTGGCAGCCGCCCGCACCCGGCAGCTGGCACCAAGAGGCAGCAGCCCCGGCAGCTGGCACCAGTGCAGCTCAGCACCAGAGCCATCCAAGGGGAACGCACACCAGCAGCCGCAAGTGGCAGCCTCCAGCACTTGGCAGCAGCTGCCAGCACCCGGCACCAGGTGGCAGCCGCCAGCCGCCACCACCCGAGCCAGATAGCGCGCCCCCACCACCATGAGCGCACAGGCCAGCTGCCAGCCGCTGGCACCAGGCAGCAGCGCCGTCACCCGCACATGGCATCCGCCAGCAGCCGGCACCCGGCATCCGCTGGCACCAGTTGCTGGCGGTGTGCTGCCCGCGTGCGGAATCTAATTCCTCCTCACTCCCGACTCACTCTCAGTGCCTTAGCCAAGATGCAGCGGCGGCAGGCCAAGGTGGGGCAGGGCGGATGACTGAGGTGGGAGGGGTGGGACTGACGCCCCTCCCAAATTCCGGTGCCCCAGGCTCATGCCTACAAGTGCCTAAGGGCAAATACGGCCCTGCTAAAAACCAATGTATAAACGAATATATGCAATTACGTATATTATATAAAACAAATAAAAATTGTTTTATAAAACAAAAGTCCCTTTAATAAATTTCTCTCTGTCTTTTTTTTCATTTCTTTCCTTTTCTTTTTTCTCTCTTTCATAATAAAAAATTTTCTTAACTTTTTCTGATAAAAAAAATAAAAAGAAAATAAGAGAAATTACAATTAAAAAAAAAAAATCCTTTGACTTTTTGTATCTTTAATTGAAAGATCATCTATATACCTAAGAAAAAACAATACATCTCACATGAACACAGCCACCCATCACCAATACACTATAAAGTCTGTGTCTTTGATTAGTTTGCAATTTGACCCATTATATTCAGTATTATATCAATGCTACTTACTTTTTTCGATGCTGATATTCAAACTCCAGTCTGAATATCCAATATGACTCTCGCAAGGTAAGTCTACCAAAACGATTGTCTATTTTTTACATAGGGACTTGTTCAATTTTAGTTTCTTATCGGAGGGGTTCTTATTATGAAATGAAGATAAAGGTCTTGAGACACTGTGGGGTTGCATCCCTTGTGTATTGCAAACCACTGTTGCACACATTGGCTCTGAGCCATGATTAAGACCTAAGTGCGTCGAAACGCGTTGGCCTGTTTGTACACTTGTACTGCCTATTATATGGATGTTATTTATTATTTAATAAAAGAAGAAAAATACTGGAACCGTCCTGCTGGAATTTCTTCTCCTAATTTTAGTGGTACGGTATATTTTATTTCTAACGGATCACAACCACTCCAGGGGAGCCTGTATAGATATAGATTCAATAGATATTGAATATTGAAACCGCACATAAACACTATTGTGCGCCTTTTCCCTCCAGCACTTTTTCTCCTACCACCCTCAAGGGAATGGCCTTTGTAAGAAAGTCCTTTATCACTATGCTGCAAACAGCATCTGTTACCACACAAGCTGAATGGCCACGAGTTAGTGGAAATCTACAATACTGTCCACTGTTCTACTGGCTACTCGCCATATTACATGACGTTTGGAAGACAAGGCCAGCTCCCAAAAGATTGTGCTCTTGGAATCGAAGTTCTCGATGTGATCAATCCCCTGCCTAAAGCTGATTGGGTCTCGGAGAATCAGCGAAGAATACATAAAGCCCAATAGATTGTTGATTATCGCATGGGTGAAGCTCACCGACGACAGTAAGAGAGCTACAATCAAAGAGCTAATGCTTCCCCACTTCAAACTGGAGACAAGGTATGGCTAAAGAAGTACCACCGTACAGGGATACTTGATTCACTCTGGGAAACAGAGCCCTACACAGTTACAGCTATATCATACCCTGAGTCAGATGTACAGAGGTTGGACAAAATAATGGAAACACCTAATGCTTTGGCATCATAATCTTCGAACATGTTATAAACATGCAAACCGTGACATATGTTAATGTTTTGTAAATGAATATTTGTGTTAAGTGATATGTGTATGTAAGGGCCCTTTCACATCAGCGTTTTTTGAAATTTGCGGCAGATGCAGTGAAAAAACCGCATCTGCCGCAATTGCCGCATAACCGATGCACTTGCGGCGCGGTTGCGTTAATCCCCATAGAAAGTATAGGGGACTTGCGCAGGTGCGGCAAGTGGGGTTTTGCACTTGCGGCAGGTGCGGCAGCGAAAAAACCGCGGTCAGCCGCGTTTTTTTTCGCTGCCGCACCTGCCGCAAGTGCAAAACCGCACTTGCCGCACCTGCCGCAAGTCCCCCTATACTTTCTATGGGGATTACCGCAACCGCGCCGCAAGTGCATCGGTTATGCGGCAATTGCGGCAGATGCGTTTTTTTCACCGCATCTGCCGCAAATTTCAAAAAACGCTGATGTGAAAGGGCCCTTAATTAACTGTTTATTTTGCTGAATTGTAAGAACATTGATTAGAAGCTGATACCAATGGCAGACCTTTCAGATTTTCAAACAGGCCAAATTGTTGGTGCTCGTATGGCAGGCACTACTGTAACAGAAAGTGCCCGAATGCTTGGCGTGTCAGGGGTCCTGTCTCCAAAGTAATGACTGTGTTTGAAAGAAGGAAAAATGTCCGCAGCAAAGCACAGGCCCGGCCGAAAGTCGAAGTTGACTGAGAGAGACCGTCAAACTCTAAAGCGAATTGTAAGAGAAGATCGCAAGACCATGGCTCCGAAAATCACTGCTGAGCTCAATGAACACCTACAGAACCCATTGTCCACGAAAATCACTGCTGAGCTCAATGATCACCTACAGAACCCAGTGTCCACAAAAATCACTGCTGAGCTCAATGAACACCTACAGAACCCAGTGTCCACGAAAATCACTGCTGAGCTCAATGATCACCTACAGAACCCAGTGTCCACGAAAATCACTGCTGAGCTCAATGAACACCTACACAACCCAGTGTCCACGAAAATCACTGCTGAGCTCAATGACACCTACAGAACCCAGTGTCCACGAAAATCACTGCTGAGCTCAATGAACACCTGCAGAACCCAGTGTCCACGAAAATCACTGCTGAGCTCAATGAACACCTACACAACCCAGTGTCCACGAAAATCACTGCTGAGCTCAATGACACCTACAGAACCCAGTGTCCACGAAAACAGTTCGTCGGGAGCTGCACAAATCTGGATTCCACTGAAGAGCTGCAATTAGGAAACTGCTGCTCTCAATGACAAATGTTTCCAAGCGTTTAGAGTGGTGCAGAAACCTCCAGAATTGGTCCCTCGAGCAGTGACGACATGTGATATTCTCACACCAATCATCGTTTACCCCATTTTCCGACCTCCGGCCGAGTGTACGTTTGGAGACAGCCGAAAGAAGCATTCCATCCAGACTGCCTTCTCCCAACCGTAAAACATGGCGGAGGTTCTGTGATTATCTGGGGTGCTATTTCGTGGAGATCCGCCGGGCCATTGATATCACCTCATAAGAATCCATACCACGGAGCATTGAGGCTGTAATCGCCGCACTACGTGTAGTGCAGGGTCACTCCATGTAGCACAGGTAGAGGGCGGTACAGTCCATGTAGTATAGGTAGAGGGTCGTACAGTCCATGTAGTGCAGGTAGAGGGCAGTACAGCACATGTAGTGCAGGTAGAGTGGTACAGTGCAAGTAGTGCAGATAGAAGGTGGTCCAGTCCATGTAGTACAGATAGATGGAAACAGTACATGTAGTGAAGGTAGAGGGTAGTACAGTGCATGTAGTGCAGGTAGACAGCAGTACAGTAAATGTAGTACAGGTAGAGAGTAGTACAGTACATGTAGTACAGGTAGAGGACAGTACAGTATATGTAGTGCAGGTAGAGAGCAGTACAGTACATGTAGTACAGGTAGAGGACAGTACAGTACATGTAATGCAGGTAAAAGGCAGTACACTCCATGTTGTCCAGGTAGAGGACAGTACAGTATATGTAGTGCAGGTAGAGAGCAGTTAGTCCATGTAGTACTGGTAGAGGCAGTACAGTACAGTACATGTAATGCAGGTAAAAGGCAGTACAGTACATGTAGTGCAGGTAGAAAATGGTACTTCCATTGTTTGTTGTGCTCGTCTTCTAATTGGACTCTGTATGTTTTCCGAACTTGATATAGTCAGTAATACCTAGTACAATGGTTCTGACAGCAGTATACACACCACAATACTATAAATATATTATCCATTTAGCGTTGAGTGTTAGATCCTCTATTGGCGCCATAATGGCCGTCATCGATTTCGCAAGGAAAATGCTGTTTAAATTGTAATGTAAATTCCACTTTGCAGGTTTGTGTGCTTTTCACAAATCTCTCGCTTTATCTACAAGGATGCTAAGCTTGTGGAAGCAAGAAGCCATTTTATTAGCGTTTAAGTGGCAAATCACTCAATCTAGATTTCTCATCACTGATACATACAAATGAGGCTCCGAATGTCATTTTCTTGCTCATTTTACAACTAATATGACCTCTGCATACGGGAACCAAGATGTATTCTGTGACTCAAACAAATGATGTGTCAAAAATGAAATGCAGAAGAATTCATCTAAATAATTCTACATAATTCAATAAAACAAAAGAAAACCCTTAGATGGGAGTGGCAGACTCGTCTGCCTTGTTGCTATTGTGCCTGGTCTCCTGGCAGCTCTTAGTAGGGCTTGAACTGCCTACAAGAACCTAGGGGTAGCCTAGACCGTCATCCCTTATAAACGGATCTGAGCCCCTGGGTTTCATCCATAGAATAGCAGCTGGACAGGAAAGCTGGCCAGAAGAGCTGGCCAGAGAAGCCAGACAGACAGAAGAGCCAGCCAGAAATGTCGGCTAGAACAGCAAGGGAGAAGAGCCCGCCAGAAGAGTCGGTGAGAAGAGTCATCCAGAAGTTGTCACGCTGGGTGTATAGAGACACTCTTACACCTGGCTCACATAACAACCCTATACAATTTCCACAACTGTCGCCGATCAGGATACCTCGTCCCTGTCTGTCCCTGAACTAATCTAGAGCAAAAAGACACAAAGAGGCGCAAATGGGTCTTATCGTATGGATAATATTGTTGGATCTTGAGTATATGTGCTCACCTGGTTCGGTTGTGATGACCCACAACCGGTATGCTCGCATGGACAGCTGCTGCTGGATCCGCACTTCCATGTGCGCAATGGTGGTATATCCAGAAATCCAGAGGGAGTAGTGCTCATATGATCCGCACTGCCGTCGGGATGTATGACCAGAAAGACAAGGCTTCTTTAAAAGTGCTCCTTTATTCTCAACGCATTTCAGTGTCGTCCCTACACGTTCACCCCTGATCAAGGTGCAGGAACGACACCGAAATGTGTTGGGAATGAAGGAGCAATTTTAAAGAAGCCTTGTCTTTCTGGTCATACATCCCGAAGGCAGTGCGGATCATATGAGCACTACTCCCTCTGTTCCCTTCTTTAATTCTCTTACTCCTCCACTGGCCTCCGACCCTCTCCCAAGGGTGCAGGACAGCTGGGTCAGTGTTCCCTGTTCCTGGGCCTGGATCTTTCTCAGCGACCAGCTCCTCGCTCCTGCTCTCTTCACTGCCTGACTGGAACTAACTGTGTTAACTGGACCAACTAACTCCTCCCCTCAGGCCTGGATCTTTTAAAGGGGATCTGGCTTAAAGCAGCCAGTAGAGCTCCCCCTTCAGGTCTGGGGTGGAAGGTGTTGTGTGTACCAAGGTGTAAATCCCTCCTTGCACCGGTGGATCCTGTGGCAATCTCCTGCCGGGGTGCCACATTTATACCGTGTTAGCCAGTAGATAGAAAATTATTAGAATCTGAGAGTCCACAGTGGTTGATACCTTTTAATGGATAACTGAAAAGATGGTAATCAAAGTGAGCGTTCAGGACACTGTGGCCCCTTCATCAGGCTGATAATGACACAAATTCTGAAGACAATCATATATATACATATAACTTACGAGGGATCATTAGATTTTTTTATTTCAATTGTCCATCTTCTTAGAAACCCAAATTGCTAAAAGAATGAAACATGGAAATCTCAAATTTAAGAGATCAGTCTATCGGATCATTCCATTTATCTTTTTCAAAGCCTGTTGAGGATGTCTATATTCTATGGTGGTATTACACTTGAGTTGTTGGTTTGAAATGAGCGAATTGATTCGCAAGACCGTATGGTCAGGCAGCCAGGTCTAGTATGCCATGGCTGCTGAACAAGAACTATTTGAACTGCCTTCTACCTGTTTGCATCTCCAGCTGCTCTTTGGTTTATTCATCCTGGAATAACATCATCGTTGTGGTAAGATAAACACATGCCGTTCCAGAACGGCTAATCAATAGTAGCTGGGGACACCAGCAAGTAGGTGGCCACGAAATACTGTCATGGCTGCTATACCAGGTCCTGCAAATCAATTTGCTCATCTCTATTGTCAGAAAAATATTTGGTAGGCTGACATTAGTTCCTCAAAAGCTCCTGTGAAATTTCCCATGCACACTTGGGTCTGCTGAGCAAGCACATGTACATAAATGGCAAGTAGTACTATCGCGGGCATAAGGGCCGGGGTACTCGTCCTTTCAGGGCAAAACAGTCTGGAAGTCACAGTGATGGTCCCCAGCCTTACATATTAAAGGGGGATATTTAGAGGGGAGAATAGTTTGTGACGCCAACTGAAGTACTTACCGTAGGTGGCCAGGGGCTGCAGTGGGGCTTCTAAGGGCAGATGGTAGTGATAAGCAGTAGAGATGAGCGAGTACTAAAATGCTCGGGTGCTCGAAGCTCAAGCCCAATGTTATCCTATAGGAGACCCGAGTATTTTTCTGGCATGACCCCCGGCAGCATGGATAAACCCTAAAAATGTCACAAAAGTATCAGAACAGTGCTGAAATGACATGGGAACAGCATGAGGAAGACCCCTGGAAGCATTTCAGACCCCAAGGTCACTGATGTCAACAATGTTGTCAGACCATTACGCCACTTTTACGGACTGTCAAGAAAACGTTACAAAATGAAACCAAAATGGATTTTCCTGGAGAAAATATTAAAGGCTCATACCCACTTGTGATGACAAAGAAGGTAATATTGTTGCGCCACTCTGTAATAGTCATCGGGGGCAGGTTATTTGAATGGGAACCTCACCTGTGCTTGTTGTGCTGTCTGCACAACAAGAATTAGTGCATTGATGTTTATCTCCCTGTGTCCTCGGCTAATGAGCGGCTGTGGATGATGAAGATTTTGCTGCGTCCTTAATCCCAGCACCTCACATGTGAGTCGTCACGTGGTGGGTCCGTGGGCGTGTTCAGGACGTCATCCAAGGTCCTATTGCCCGGAGCGGCTCCATACCTCACTCCGCATAGCGGAGGAACGAATGTATTTCAAAAAGAGTAATAGGTATTTGTGTGAGCGCTGGGGAATCAACCGGCACCAAGGCTATTATGAATAGTTACCTCTCGGCTTTATTTGTACAATAAAAAGGCAGGGTCCTTTAGGCCACAACGCGTTTCTACGCTCGCCAAGCGTCTTCCTCAAGTGGAATTAAGGACCCATATGACATTTCTCTTTATATAGTGAACATACACCAATTAACAACAGGGGGAGGGGGAATTGGAAAAACATGAGGGAACATCTAAAAACATGACAGGAGCATATGAAAAACTGGAATGAACTGCATAAGATATTGTTTGCCACAATTTGAATGTATGTACATATGGCATATATCATACTCCTCTTTCCTCTCTTTTCTTGTATATATTAAAACATATAAAATACATATAAAGATACACAAAAGTAAACATTAGCGAAGGTATTATAAAAGTCAATTGCATTAAAAAACAAGTACAATAATATTAAAATATATATATATATGTAGAAAATAAAAAAACAAAAAAACAAACAAATTTAAAACATATATGAAGCTAAAAGGTTTTTGTTAGCACATAATACTATTATAATTTATATGCTACATGTTATATATTATATATTATTCTCTAGTGAAATGTTCAAACCTTCTGGTATTAAAGTACCTATTCTAAAAATCCAGGAAGATTCTCTAATATTCAGGCTGCTGATTCTGTCTAATATATTCTCTCCTATTCTATCTATTATTACCAATTTAAATTTAGAGGGATCTTTCTCATGTGTTTGTAAAAAATGTTTTGATACACTATGTTTTATAAAACCTGTTTTGATGTTAAACCTATGTTTATTCAATCTGGATCTCATGCTCTGGGTGGTCCTCCCCACATATTGGTACCTGCATGTACACTCAATCATATAGATGACAAAATTAGAAGAACAATCAAACCTTTGCTTGAGTTCAAACACTTCACCTGTAGTATTCGATTTAAAAGTCTTGGCTTTATGGACCATATTTTTGCAACATTTACATCTAAGTGATTCGCATCTATAACAGCCCTTAGTTTTACTTGTATTAATGATGTTATAATTTTCCGTTGTATTTAATCCTATACTTCTGATTTCAGAAATCAGAAGTATAGGATTAAATACAACGGAAAATTATAACATCATTAATACCAGTTCCTGATACTGGAACCCGCAGAAGTATCACTACACGATACGAAACGGTACCGTCGTTCCGACGGCCTCTCACTCCCTCTCCCCACCGCACTAACAATGTTTTAATGGATTGATTTTCCTGGATTAAAACACCCTTCCACCAGCCTATACGGTGAGTGCCGCCTTTCTTTATTCTCTTTTTTGAACATATATATATATATTTTTTAATATTATTGTACTTGTTTTTTAATGCAATTGACTTTTACAATACCTCCGCTAATGTTTACTTTTATGTATCTTTATATGCATTTTTATATGTATTTTATATGTTTTAATATATACAAGAAAAGAGAGGAAAGAGGAGTATGATATATGCCATATGTACATACATTCAAACTGTGGCAAACAATATCTTATGCAGTCCATTCCAGTTTTTCATATGCTCCTGTCATGTTTTTAGATGTTCCCTCATGTTTTTCCAATTTCCCCTCCCCCTGTTGTTAATTGGTGTATGTTCACTATATAAAGATAAATGTCATATGGGTCCTTAATTCCACTTGAGGAAGACGCTTGGAGAGCGTAGAAACGCGTTGTGGCCTAAAGGACCCTGCCTTTTTATTGTACAAATAAAGCCGAGAGGTAACTATTCATAATAGCCTTGGTGCCGGTTGAATCCCCAGCGCTCACACAAATACCTATTACTCTTTTTGAAATACATACCCACTTGTGAGACAGAGTTGGTGTATGTTAGTTTTTTGGATTACATCAAAGAATTTTTTATTAAAAATTGTGTGGCACTCCCATGTCCCTGGGAAGAGATGTAAATGAAGGCCTCTTTAAATAATGTGCCCATTTTAAGGAAGTGGGTCTTTTGTAGTATTACCCTTCGGCAGGGCAGCCAAAAATTGGGAGGCACCCCAATGCCCCTGGATAGAGAGGTGCATGAGGGCCTCTTTAAATAATGTGCCCATTTTAAGGAAGTGGGTCTTTTGTAGTATTACCCTTCGGCAGGGCAGCCAAAAATTGGGAGGCACCCCAATGCCCCTGGATAGAGAGGTGCATGAGGGCCTCTTTAAATAATGTGCCCATTATAAGGAAGTGGGTCTTTTGTACTATTTTCCTAGGCTGGGAAGCCAAAAGTTGGGAGGCACTTCAATGCCCCTGGATAGAGACGTGCAGGAGGGCCTCTTTAAATATTGTGCCCATTATAAGGAAGTGGGTCTTTTGTAGTATTGCCCTATGCAGGGCTGCTAAACATTGGCGTATGCTAATTTCCACTACAACCCCCTCCTGCCGCACAAAAATGGTAAATGAATGCAGACAAGAGTTGGTTTTTAGCTGGACACTGAGATTAGAGATTACAGCCCAGCAGGTGGACTGGTCAGACACAAACGCTGACGAGAATACAGAGTGTTTTGGCGTATACTAATTTCCACTACAACCCACTCCTGCCTATAGTGAGCTAAATTAATCCCTAAAAGCAGTGTTTTGGGATGGATGAGCCTGTACACCAGCCCCAGATGTGATGCAGGCTGGTATACTGGCACAATGAAGTTTGCTATATACTCTGCCTGCCTGTATACAGCTCTATTAGTCCTCAGAAGGACTGGTGTGGTAAATAGATTGTCAGCCTGCGCCTACACTAGCTGAAAGGCCACAAATCTGTTCCCCAATCAGCAGCAGCTCTCCCTACACTGACTGTCTGTGGAGCAGAGTGATGAGCACAGCGCGGTCAGGTCTTATAAAGATTTGATGACGCTGTGCGGCCAGCCAATCACTGTAAAGCCACAACCAACAGGGTTGTGGCATTACAGTGGCTGTTAGCCAATCCCTGCATGCGGGCTGGCTTTGTAAAGAGCGCCAACATGCAGGGAGGTGGACCCCAAGCATAGCAAGAGTATCGCGAGATTACTCGGTACTCGCAGAGTACCTCGAGCACCGAGATATTCGTGCGAGTACCGAGTAGTGACAAGCATACTCGCTCATCCATAATAAGCAGGAAAACAGTGTAATGGGGTATCCAAACCACGCTATCTCCTGAAGAAAATATTCACTTCCAAAACTCAGAATATTTGATGGTGAAAAAAAAAATCACTATCAAATTTTCGGAGTTTTGGAAGTGAATATTTTCTTCAGGCGGTAGCGCGGTTTGGATACCCCATTACACTGTTTTCCTGCTTATCACTTCAGAAGTTGGGGGAGCTGCTGCAGACAACCATCAGGTTTGAAGGGGAGATGGTAGAGCAGCCAGGTGGTATACCCTCTCCAGCTAGGGCAGGATCCTTGGAAGGTGTAGAAGATGGATGGGATGGTAGAGGGTACAGAGGAGGAGGAGGAGGGTAGTGCTGAAGGTGGGCACAGAAAGGAGCTGGTGACAACAACAGTCTTTGTGGTTCTTACCCTTTACTTGAAGTAGTTGATTCTTTACAGCCCATGCGCGGTAGAGTGTAAACCAGAAGCGCAGCTTGGCCTGCCCAGAGGTAGTTGGAGTCCACTTTTCTGAGACTCAGAGTATATGGCCTTCCAGCTGACTTCCCAGTTCTGGCACTGTGCTACTACTTTCTTCTCTTAAGTGTCTGTGGTTGCTGTTCCATGCCTTGGAGGTAGGTCAGGGTCCTGTGAGCGACAGCTTTTGTTCTCTGACCCTATATAGGCCAGTAAGCCTTGGAAAGGTCCACAAAGTTAGCCACTCGACAAAGATCCAGTGACCTCCAGCTTCATGAACATTTCTGAAGTATCCCTGGCTGAATTGGGGGCTGGTACTCCTCCTGCAGCTCTTCCACTTAGCTTCAACAGCCAGCAGCAGATAAGTCTCACCAGGCCCTTGGCCTAGCACTCCACACCATGTTACATGATGTCTCTCAAGCGATTCGGTACAGACTAGAGCTCTCCTAGTTGCCACCCACCCCTAACCCAATTCCTCCCTCCAGCCTGAAGTGGAGACTGCCCTATAAGTGGGTCTCTTCTGCCCAGCACTTCAGATTCAGATATGTTGGTTGCATTTGGGGGTCTCAGCAATATGTCCTCCACTTACCTCGAGGCATAATATTACACATAGATTATATGCAGTATCACCAGTGGCAGCCTGGCCGCAGGGGTGCCACAGTACAGCAAGAGGTACTAGAGCTAGATATGCAGGTTGTCATGTGGCTCAGTGGACAACAGTGTATGGTTCAGCCGAGTGTGCAGGCAGCACTTAGGATCGTTTGAGACCAGAAGAAATGCAGGTATCTTGATTCTGCAGAATAGAGCAAGCAGACTGTACATTGAATCAGCAGAGACAAGTATGAAGTCTGGTACCTTGATGCAGCAGTATTAAGTGGAGAGACAGCATCTAGGATTAGCAGTAACAGGTAGGCTTGAGGGTGCAGAGAACTCTAGAAAAAGATGGGTTGGTAAGCTGGTTGCTGGATAGTATTATGGAGGAGCCAAGTAGATAATCATTCAGATGGTTATAGCAGAGCCAAGTGAGATGTATAGCTAGACTACTATAAACATGGGATAGAAGTGTGCACCACTACCTAAATAATTACTCTTCACCCGGCCGTCCGAGCCGGCCTTGGACAACAACGACATCAACCATCTGAACCAGCTTTCAACGACGATATTGGCTGTCCGACCGGCCTTGGATCACGATGACATCAGCCATCTGAGCTGGCCTTGGACAACGACGACATAAGCCATCCGAGACAACTTTGGACAACGACGACAGTGGCCGTCCTAGCCGGTTTTGGACAACGACAACATCAGCCATCCAAGCCAGCCTTGGACGATGACATCGGCCGTCCGAGCTTGCCTTGGACGATGATGACAACACTATATATAGAAAAGAAGGACTGGCATCATCTAATGTTTAGGTGCAAGCAAAAAAATCAATATATTAAAAAAGAGAAATGCTGCAACACTAAACATAACATGAGTGTGAATAAGGTAATGGAAACAATGAAAAGCATGGCAGTGTGTACAGCTAAAAAGTGTATGTGGAAGAGGAAAACAGTAAATGCTGTAAACACTGACATCTGCCATCCGTGCTGGCATTGGACGAGGACAACAACATTGGTCGTCCGAGCCGATCTTGGACAACAACGACATTGGCTGCTCAAGGCGACCTTGGACATTGACGACAACATCGGCTGTCCGACATGGCCTTGGACGACAACATTAGGTGCGCGAGCCAGCCTTGGATGACAATATCAGTTGTCCGAATCGGCCCTGGATATTGACGTCAGCTGTCAGTGCTGGCCTTGGATGACGACATCAAAGGTGTGTGCCAAGTTACAATAGAAACCCAACATGCGCTAGCACAAAGTAGATGTGGAGAAAGGAGGAAGCAAAGCCCGTCCCTGGAGTCAGGACAGATGATTATTGCTGTGCCTTGCTTTCCTTTTGGCATGAAATGTCAGTAGAATAATATTTTATTGGCCAGCTATGTTTTCCAACATTTCTGACCAACCTGTTCTGTGATTGCACCTTTGTACCATAACCGGGCCAGTGTGGAGAAGGGGGTGGCAAATTAGACATTTGCAATGGGGGCCAATGATTTAAAAGTAAGCTAAGAAAAACCAATTGGAAGAAAAATGATATAGCAGAGTTTTACATAGTGTTGATACATAGGTTGACGTATATTATATTTATCTTAGCTCAGCTTGTGGCACGTTGCCCTTTATCGCTTCGCATTAGTGCAGGCAGGTGTTTATTGTTGTCTGCTCCGGTGGCGCCGGTTGTCAGCCTATGAGTTCACATAATGAAGCCATTCTGCTCGTACATTGTGTCTTTGCTAATTGCTGCAAATTAAAAAGGCTCTTGGTTTGGTGTGCACGCTGTGAGTTTACAAATATAGGATTTAGCAATGGGGTAATGTGTCAAAATATTGTTAACATGTCATTTTTATTCCTTCAGAATAAACATAATCGTTACTCTAAGCCGTAAAAAATGCATTCACTCCACTGTGCCACCGCACCTCTCACTGGGAATAATGGCGGCCGTGCTGAATGTGCTCTGACCAAAAGATTAGAGATTTATGTTTTCGTTATGCTTGAAATGAACATTTCTCACATTGAATGAAATGGGACATTGTGCAGAAAATTCTCTGATTAAATACGTACAGAGGAGAATTTTAGCTCAGCTTTTCTTTAGCCAGGGCGAAGATTAGTCACTCTCCAATAGAAGAGACTACAAAACTGTCAAAATGATCGACTCATTTGTCCTAGATCCACAGTGGTAAGGTTTATGATTTTACATTTTTCATTTTCCAAAATGTGAGGCCACTATTGGACACCTATGCCTTTGGCACTGTTCAGGTGATTTTTTTTTTAATTAAAAGTAATCCCTGGCTGTCAAAACGCCTCATTAGTGTCATAACACTTAAAGACCACCATGAAGTGCCCACAAAGAACATGAGGAAGGAAAGCCTGGCATTGGAGCAAGGACAGGTGGGCCACAGCTTCCGTTTTGGCCAAGCCACAGGAGTCTAATGGTCTGCCCTTTCAGGTGTGATGAAGACCACTCATTGCACCAGCCTATGGAAGTGATTTGAATAGGTGGTGAGTAGGAACAGCTCCACCTAAAAAATAAGCTTTATCTGCATCCTGAGGGTACTGCAAATACGTCCGGCAGTTTGTTTTCCCAGGGAACCTCGACATTAAGGCTTAGTTTCCTGGAAAATGGTCTAGTGTAGCAATCTCTTGGAGAAGTCCATCATGTAGTGCCTACAAAGAACACGAGGGAGCAAAGCCCAGCACTGGAGCAGGACAGGCTACTCCCAGCTTCTGTTTTGGCTAAGCCATCGGAGTCTAGTGGTCTGCACTGGATCACTCATTATACCAACCTATGGAAATGATGTAAGTAAGTGGGGGGTAGAAACAGCTCCACCTAAGAATATTTTTAATAGATAGGTACACCACACCAATCAGTGAGGTCAAACAAAGGGGGTGCTCAATGTCAACATTAGCTACTTATATAGAACATAGAAAAAGTGTTGACATATCCAAAGCACACCGCCGAATCAAGTAAAAATTAAGAATATATCAAGTTTATTAACCCCACAATTAAAAAAAATTCAAACCAATACAAACATGTATAGCCACAAAAATATCAGACATGTTAGTGGTTGGAGGAACTCCCCAGCGTTCAAATAGCCATATATGTCAGTTAAATCCAAAGAATATCAAGTGCAAGAACGATATATAAAATAAAGTAAATATTTCCACAATACAGGAGGTAAAAGTCATTAGACATTCACAGTATGCAAAGTACCAAAGATTGCAATCCACCTATATCTGATTGCACTATAGCCCTGACCATGGACAACAGGTCCAGTGGGAGGTAACCTGGAATAACGACAGCTTAACAACACCCTACACTGAAGGGGTAAACCTGATCCGACAGGGTGATATAAAGGTAGCTCACCAGTGGGCAAATAGTCACTACCCCGTCAGGTTGGTAGGGTGCTGTTGACTCACCGTGGCCGGGGACTCCGGTTTAGACAGGCTGTAGCTCCTTCCTCCTTGTCACGGGTGGGCCGCGCCTGCCGGTAGTGAGGCCCGGTTGAGTGCAGATCAAAAGTCGTGGAGGGGGTGGGAAAGGAGAGGCTGGGGAAAAGATAGAAAAAGGGAAGGAGGGTAAAAGAAGAAAAATAGAGATACCTAAGGATTACATATAGCATTCAGCAATTCCACAGTGGTCAGTTGTTATGGTAGAATACCAAATATTTAGGAGAAATACACACACATGAACGTCACCCAAAGACATAACGAGTTGCTAAGAAGTAGAGATGAGCCACCACTCTAGTGTTCGTGTTCGGTTCGATTT
Organism: Allobates femoralis; assembly: GCA_033576535.1. Lineage (NCBI taxonomy): Eukaryota > Metazoa > Chordata > Amphibia > Anura > Aromobatidae > Allobates > Allobates femoralis. Next base: position 81,390,255 of record JARQOC010000012.1, on the reverse strand, counting down.
TTCGAATCGGCGGGGTGTTCGACGAATGTTCGTCAAACACCCCGGAACACTAAATAAACACTATGTAGGGCTGTTTCACTAGCGCAATGTATATACATACATTGCGGAAGTGAAATTAAGTAAAATAAGTGTTAAAAATTAAAAAAAATGTATGCTCACCTGTCCGGCGGTCCATCGATGGCTCCGGCAAGGTCCTGTTGCTGATAGGACCTGTGGTGACATCAGAAAACCGGTTATCGCGGGAAATCCGGTCATGTGACCGGTTTTCTGACATCACCACAGGTCCTATCAGCAACAGGACCTTGCTGGAGCCATCGGTGGACCGGCGGACAGGTGAGCATACATTTTTTTTTTTTTTGTTTAACACTTTATTTTACTTAATAGCTGTTTATTTTGGCTGAAAATGTGGCAGATGCGGTTTTCTGACCGCATCTGCCGCATTTTCGAACCAAAATCGGACAGCTTCTAAGACTGCCGAATTTGAACCAAATTGTTCGAATTCGGCGAATGACTCGAACACCGCCAAAAACAACTCGATTTTGAGATTGGCGAACAATTCAAGTCGAACACCGCTCATCTCTACTAAGGAGCCACGATATATGCAGAGACTGAACCCCGATTGTTTCTTTAAAGTGTCGATAGACAGCAAGATTGGAGGTATTCCAGATGTAGATGATCCCCGAGAAGGAAACAGTGAGGGCCCAAGGCTGAGGATCTTGACATATGATGGATTTCCAAGTCAGTTCCCTTGAGGTAACAGAGTATTTGATTGTGTACGTTACTGTAAATGGAGAAGGAAGAAAATGAAATACCATATATACTCGTGTATAAGCTGAGTTTTTCAGCACAAAAAATGTGCTGAAATGTCCCCCCCTCAGCTTATACACGAGTCATATACAGGCCCCAGCGGTATACAGCTTCCCCCCCCCCCATCAGTGGTATACAGGGCCCCCCCTTGCTGCCGCACACCTGTAAAGTAATACATCATTATACTTATCCTGTCGCCGCTCTGACACCGCGCTCCTCCAGGTCTTCATGCTTCTTCCTGCTTCCTCCTCCGGCGGGCACAGGCAATGTCGTCACTGTCAGTGCGCCAGAGGAGGAAGCATGAAGACCCAGAGGAGCGCGGTGTCAGAGCGGCGGCGGCGACAGCGAAAGGGATAAGTATAATGATCTATTACTTTACAGGTGTGCGGCAGCAAAGGGGGGCCCTGTATACCACTGATGGGGGGGGGGGCGCTGTATACCGCTGGGGCTACTGTGTACCACTGGGGCTGCTGTATATACCACTGGGGCTGCTGTATATACTGCTGGGGCTGCTGTATACCACTAATGGGCGGGTGCTGTATACCGCTGGGGCTGCTGTATACCGCTGGGGCTGCTGTGTACCACTGGGGCTGCTGTATATACCACTGGGGCTGCTGTATACCACTGGGGCTGCTGTATACCACTGGAGCTGCTGTATATACTGCTGGGGCCTGTATATACTGCTGGGGCCTGTATATACTGCTGGGGCCTGTATATACCACTGGGGGGGCTGCTGTATACTACCACTGGGGAGGCCTGTATACCACACTGCTGGGGGCTGTATACCTGTGCTGGGGTCCACCCTCGGCTTATACACGAGTCAATAGGTCTTCCAGGTTTTGGGGCAAAAGAAGGGGGGTTGGCTTATACACAGGTCGGCTTATACACAAGTATATACGGTAAATTAAATAAAAGAAAATAAAAATAAAACAAGGGAAAAAATAATAGATAAAAAGAAGAAAAGAAGAAAAATACCGGTACTAAAGTGTATCGGAGGGAAAATCAATGAGAGAGATACCACAGAAGAAGGCCAGAAAGAACCAGGCCCCCTCTCAATCAGTCCCCTAGGAAGCCCATAAATCTTCATTGATACCTCCCGGGGCAACTGAATTGAGAAAGAAGATCCACCGGGACTCCAAAGGCAGAAGTGGTTTCCTCATGTTGCCCCCCTGATGTTCGGGGTTCAATTTGTCCAGACCAAAGACCCTCGTATCCTGTACCCGACCATGATGATGGGACAGGAAATGGTAGGCCACCGTTGTAAGGGCCACGTCACCTACACAGAGAATTGTGCAGAGATTGCTCGCAGATCTCTGGTTGCAGTGAAATCATGGACACATAGTTACATTTGTACACAGCCACAAAATGGAACAATGTGTCCATGATTTCACTGCAACCAGAGATCTGCGAACAATCTCTGCACAGATATCTGTGTGTGTGATGTGGCCCTTAGTGTCAGACCTTTCTCCAGGTCACTGCTGGCCAATTGCATTGTCGACACATGTTTTTGGATACGTTTCCTCAATTCCTGTCCCGTCATGTCCATATAAATCTTGGGACAAGAGCACACAATTGCGTACACAACAAAAGTGGTCTTGCAATTGATCTAGTGTCGCAATTGGTGCCTCTTATTGTCAATAGGATGAAGGAATGTGTCTTTTGTGGGCACCATAAAAGGACAGACATTGCACGATCCGCAGGGGAACGAACCCTTAAGTCGGATCCCCCTGCCAACAGGAGCGGTTGGTCTCTTAAAGTGACTACGAATGAGATGGTCACCCAAATTGGGTGCCCTTCTTGCTGTGATTAAAGGGTGGGTACTGACCAAAGGACCAATTTTTGGGTCTAGCTGTAGAACATCCCAGTGATTTCTAAGGATCGCACCCACCTTGGACCATTGATTCTGAAAATCAATGATGATTCGTGGCTTGTCATCGGATGGTTGTAGCTGTGACTTCAGAAGTATCTCTCGTGAGCAGGCTTTAGCTCTCTTGAAGGCTGAGGAAAGAACCTTCTTAGGGTAGTGTCTTGCAGAGAATCTGTCCATGAGTGTACAAGCCTGATGCCGAAAATCCTCCTCCATAGTGCAGTTTCGTCTCACCCTAAGAAATTGTCCTACCGGAATTCCCTTTTTCCAGTGACTTCGATGGAAACTCCCGTAATGTAGGAGACTAATGGTGGCTGTGGGCTTCCTGTATAAATCCGTGCACATCTGTCCGTCCCGTGCATAAATCCGTAGATCCAGAAAAGTGGCCTCACTGGAAGAAAAATTTGATGAAAAATATTCAACATATTTGAATTTCACTCCTCAATGAAAGCTCCACAGGAAGTCTCATCACCATCCTACAGGAAGAAGACGTCGTCAATATAACGGACCCATGTCCGTACATGATTGGTAAATGATGTTGACTTAAACACAACCCTCTCCTCCCACCAACCTAAAAATAGATTGGCGAATACCGGCGCACAACGCACCCCCATAGCTACGCCGGAAATCTGTTTAAAGAAACAGCGATCAAAAATGAAATAGCTGTGGGAAAGGAGGAAGTCCAATAGATTTAAAAGGAATGAATCATGTAGTCTATCAGACCCGAGCTGTCTGTCAAGATAGTATCCGACTGCCTCCAACCCATGTTGGTGTGTGATGTTCGTATAGAGTGACTCAACGTCACATGTCACTATCAAGGAACCAGATTATAGTTCAATTAATGCACTCGCACAGTGTATTCAGTTGCTAAGGGTGATTTTATTTCAAACAAAGAGGTGCAGATGGTGACTTTAGCAGGATGTTAACGTTTCGGCCGACTTTAGGCCTTTATCACAACGTCACTATAGATAAAAGATAAAACAACTTTTTACAAATTTGTTCAGTGAAGTATATACAAGTGTAAAGAAAACAGATATATACAAATATGTACAAGTATACATGGAGAACCAATCACTGGCCTTTTAAACAGCTGTGTTGCTGAGGATTAATACTTGTAAAACGAGATTTGAAGGATATAATATCCAAGGAGAGAGGGAAATAGACAAGTTAGCTTATCAATAGAGATTAGAAAAGTGGCATGTTACCTGCCGTCGTGTGCCTATAGGGATTGATCCAGTTACTGTTATGGAGAATATAGGAATATATCTTGGTCCTACGTCAAGAAAATACTATAAACATCATGTTTTCACAGTTGTCTAGATATGGTTAATTTGCAGTTAGCAATACCTGTAAAGGTTTAGAATACTAAGTACTCCACTTAGGGTCTGGTATGTGAAAGATGTGGTCTCTGGAATCTTATTGTCCTCATGGAGTTTTAGTACAGAGTCCCTGTGGTGAGGTACAGGATTGTCACTTATTCCTGCAACACATTAGCCCATGATGTAACATAATGTATATAGGAGATGTTAGAATACATTCCAGGTGGTTATCTACTTATCCCTCATACCTTGGAGTATAGTACCGGTATAAATCCCTATTGCACTTTTGGGAGCCTTCCTGGATAAGGAGGGTAAGATAGATTCTATCCTGTAAATAGATAGTCATAGAATCAGAGATCAATAAAGTACTTAACTTAAGTGTGTGCCATGGTGTTTATGGGATAGGTCCTCACAGGAGCGGTGTGGTCGTCTGCCAGCACAGTCCGTGCCTTGGCTGGGAATGACAGGCAGTGTCTGTAGTAACAGAGCTTTATCTGCCCTGTGCGGTCATGTGACCGGAAGTGACGCGCGATTGAATCGCGCATGCGCAGTAGCGCATGGTGCCGAGATAGCAAGAAACACTGCACTGTTAGTGAACGTTGCCATGGTGATGTTAAATATCAAATAGAAGCTTGGTGCCTTAAAGAAATACAGTTAGGGCCAGAAATATTTGGACAGTGACACAAGTTTTGTTATTTTAGCTGTTTACAAAAACATGTTCACAAATACAATTATATATATAATATGGGCTGAAAGTGCACACTCCCAGCTGCAATATGAGAGTTTCCACATCCAAATCGGAGAAAGGGTTTAGGAATCATAGCTCTGTAATGCATAGCCTCCTCTTTTTCAAGGGACCAAAAGTAATTGGACAATGGACTCTAAGGGCTGCAATTAACTCTGAAGGCGTCTCCCTCGTTAACCTGTAATCAATGAAGTAGTTAAAAGGTCAAGGGTGGATTCCAGGTGTGTGGTTTTGCATTTGGAAGCTGTTGCTGTGACCAGACAACATGCGGTCAAAGGAACTCTCAATTGAGGTGAAGCAGAACATCCTGAGGCTGAAAAAAAAGAAAAAATCCATCAGAGAGATAGCAGACATGCTTGGAGTAGCAAAATCAACAGTTGGGTACATTCTGAGAAAAAAGGAATTGACTGGTGAGCTTGGGAACTCTAAAAGGCCTGGGTGTCCACGGATGACAACAGTGGTGGATGATCGCCGCATACTTTATTTGGTGAAGAAGAACCCGTTCACAACATCAACTGAAGTCCAGAACACTCTCAGTGAGGTAGGTGTATCTGTCTCTAAGTCAACAGTAAAGAGAAGATTCCATGACAGTAAATACAAAGGGTTCACATCTAGATGCAAACCATTCATCAATTCCAAAAATAGACAGGCCAGAGTTAAATTTGCTGAAAAACACCTCAAGAAGCCAGCTCAGTTCTGGAAAAGTATTCTATGGACAGATGAGACAAAGATCAACCTGTACCAGAATGATGGGAAGAAAAAAGTTTGGAGAAGAAAGGGAACGGCACATGATCCAAGGCACACCACATCCTCTGTAAAACATGGTGGAGGCAACGTGATGGCATGGGCATGCATGGCTTTCAATGGCACTGGGTCACTTGTGTTTATTGATGACATAACAGCAGACAAGAGTAGCCGGATGAATTCTGAAGTGTACTGGGATATACTTTCAGCCCAGATTCAGCCAAATGCTGCAAAGTTGATTGGACGGCGCTTCATAGTACAGATGGACAATGAACCCAAGCATACAGCCAAAGCTACCCAGGAGTTCATGAGTGCAAAAAAGTGGAACATTCTGCAATGGCCAAGTCAATCACCAGATCTTAACCCAATTGAGCATGCATTTCACTTGCTGAAATCCAGACTTAAGACGGAAAGACCTACAAACAAGCAAGACCTGAAGGCTGCGGCTGTAAAGGCCTGGCAAAGCATTAAGAATGAGGAAACCCAGCGTTTGGTGATGCCCATGGGTTCCAGACTTAAGGCAGTGATTGCCTCCAAAGGATTCGCAACAAAATATTGAAAATAAAAATATTTTGTTTGGGTTATGTTTTTTGTCCAATTACTTTTGACCTCCTAAAATGTGGAGTGTTTGTAAAGAAATGTGTACAATTCCTACATTTTCTATCAGATATTTTTGTTCAGCCCTTCAAATTAAACGTTACAATCTGCACTTGAATTCTGTTATAGAGGTTTCATTTCAAATCGAATGTGGTGGCATGCAGAGCCCAACTCGCGAAAATTGTGTCACTGTCCAAATATTTCTGGCCCTAACTGTAGATATCTAAAGTGGCGGTTTACCTCCTAGTGTATTGGTTACTGGTTATCTTTCAGTTTAGGGGACTTATGGTAAATTTGAGTAATTTTGTTATGGACAAGGGTTTTTAATAGGGAGGTAATTCCTGCTGAGTATGGATAGTGTTAATTACATGGTAGTGTTTATTAAGTGATAGCAATGCAATGATCATCTTCGAGAGCTCATAATGCTTAGAGCAGGGGTCTCAAACTCCGGGCCTCGAGGGCCTCACACAGTGCAGGTTTTCAGGATTTCCTTAGAATTTGACAGTTGGTAATCAAATGACCAAATTCTAAGGAAATCCTGAACACCTGGACTGTGTGCGGCCCTCGAGGCCCGGAGTTTGAGACCCCTGGCTTAGAGTAATATACAATAGTTTAGACTGTAGTTGAGGTCTGATAGTGTATTCAATCCTAGGCTATGTACACATGAATCAGATCACCATATGTAAGGATTAACATTCCATAAACAGAAGATTAATCATGAAAATACATTATATTTAGAGTATATACCATGTAAACGTATGTAATTGCACTTTATGAATAGGTCACAGGTAAATCACCTATTGGTTTTAACAACCAACCGCTCATGTGCAGCAGGAGACCACCTAATTTAAGAGATCAACTCATCAGAGCGGACATAGGCTTCATCAAAAATCCACTGACAAGAACATTGACTGGTAACCAAAGATCTGGCACTTTACCTTGCTTAGGGTGTTTATGTTGTTCTAATGTCATTAAGGGTACGGAAGTTGTCCATCCACGTACGGGCAAGTCATATCGTGTGAGGGGCTTCTATAATTGTGGGACGAGCTTTGTGATCTATCTAATTAAGTCCCCCTGTGGACTCTTATACATAGGGGAGACCACAAAAGCTATAAGAGATAGAATCGCAAGCCACAAATCGACTATACATTGCAGTAAAACATGATTACCACTTCCTCATCATTTTAAGGAAGCTAATCACAACGTGGCTCAGCTCAGGTTTCAGGTTATAGAACAGGTCCCAAGACCACGACGTGGCGGTAATCACATTAAACTCTTAAAGAAACGCGAAAGTTATTGGATCTATACCCTTGATACCCTAACACCAAAAGGACTCAATAGAGAAATAGATTGGCTAACCTAGATCCGTTTTTTCCTCTAGATTCCAACATAACTACTCTTTGCCTTCCACCACACTTCTGTGTTGGGTAAGATATGTTCCTACCCCTTTTTCCCCCTCTCCCCCCTTTATTTTCCTTTCAGTTGTTTTCTGTTTGTTTTCTTTTTCTTTTTTCCTTTTCCCCTTTTTTTCCATTTGTTTGAGTTTATTTTGGTTTGGATTCCAATAGGTGATTTACCTGTGACTAGGGATGAGCGAGTCCAGTGGCGTAACTTCAGGCCTCGGGGCCCCGATGCGAAATCTCCAACGGGGCCCCCAATTATTGCAGATCTTTAGTAGTATTAGTCTTTTTCTATGGGCCAAAAGGACGTTTGGGGCCCCCCTAGGCTGCAGGGCCCAGGTGCGATCGCAACCCTGCACCTATTGTAGTTACGCCCCTGAGCGAGTCTACTCGCTAGGACTCGTTACTCGGCGATTCTTAAGGGACTCGCTGGACTCGGTAATCGGCGAGTCTTTTAGCGAATACTCGCTCAGTAACGAGTCCAATGCAAGTCAATGGCAATCTTAATTTTGTCAGAGTTTACTTTATCTCACTCGCTAGACTCGCTAGACTCGCTCTATCACATCGCTATATAGCTTGAATCTCCCCAAACAGCAGCGAGTCTGAGCTAGTCTACGAGTCCGAATCCTAGCGAGTCTGCGATTCCGAGTCCTGTATTCTCTATTCGGGACTCGCGAATCCAGAATCTTTTATGTTACTAGTCAGCATTGCGTGTTAGGTCAGAAAACTTGTGAAGACAGCCAATCATAGTCAGTAATGGCATAGCAGTTTTGGTTGTGTCAGGACTATGATTGGCTGCTGTCCATCGTGATGCCTATGTCATCTATGACAGGCAAGGCAGTATATAAGGCTTGCCCCCGCCATTTTGGGCACATTCCTGAGAAGAGCTGACCTAGTGCAGGGAGACTTGGAGCAGATCTAGGGACAGTTAGGCAGTGTAGGAGTCACATATAACCCAAAAGTTCTTTTCAGAACTAACAGGACGGAGTGTAGGAGTCAAGATTCCTCACACATAACCCAAAAGTTCTTTTCAGAACTACCAGGACGGAGGATTGCTGTACAGGACTGTAAGGAAGGGGAGATAGGAGCAGCCTTACAGTGAATCCAGCACCATCCTCAGAGCTTAGTTCACCCAGCTTTCCGCAGAGCTGTAATCCTAAGCTTTGTCTTATTTTTGGCACTAGTCTACCAAAAAATTTTGGTGCCATTTTTCCACAAAAAATTTCCTGTGCCAGTGCGTTGCTGTACGGTGTCCTGCCTGCAGCTCGCACGGTACTTGTAAACTTGCACGCAGCCAGCACCGCAGCCTAACAGTGCCTGGTTCTGCGTACTAAACAATTTTTTCCTGTGCCAGTGCGTTGCTGTACGGTGTCCTGCCTGCAGCTCGCACGGTACTTGTAAACTTGCACGCAGCCAGCACCGCAGCCTAACAGTGCCTTGCTTCTGCGTACTAAACAATTTTTTCCTGTGCCAGTGCGTTGCTGTACGGTGTCCTGCCTGCAGCTCGCACGGTACTTGTAAACTTGCACGCAGCCAGCACCGCAGCCTAACAGTGCCTTGCTTCTGCGTACTAAACAATTTTTTCCTGTGCCAGTGCGTTGCTGTACGGTGTCCTGCCTGCAGCTCGCACGGTACTTGTAAACTTGCACGCAGCCAGCACCGCAGCCTAACAGTGCCTGGTTCTGCGTTCTAAACAATTTTTTCCTGTGCCAGTGCGTTGCTGTACGGTGTTCTGCCTGCAGCTCGCACGGTACTTGTAAACTTGCACGCAGCCAGCACCGCAGCCTAACAGTGCCTGGTTCTGCGTACTAAACAATTTTTTCCTGTGCCAGTGCGTTGCTGTACGGTGTCCTGCCTGCAGCTCGCACGGTACTTGTAAACTTGCACGCAGCCAGCACCGCAGCCTAACAGTGCCTGGTTCTGCGTACTAAACAATTTTTTCCTGTGCCAGTGCGTTGCTGTACGGTGTCCTGCCTGCAGCTCGCACGGTACTTGTAAACTTGCACGCAGCCAGCACCGCAGCCTAACAGTGCCTGGTTCTGCGTACTAAACAATTTTTTCCTGTGCCAGTGCGTTGCTGTACGGTGTCCTGCCTGCAGCTCGCACGGTACCTTCCATCTGTCTTAAAATATCTTAGCCTCTAGTGTGTACCTTTCACGAAATAGTACCTGCTACTTGTTTTACAAGCCCCCAGAAAGCTACCAGAAATTATAAAATGTCACACAAAAAACCAAATCCCAAAAAAAGTCTTGCTAAGGGACAGGGACGAGGTACAGGCATTGGTAGTCGTGGCCAACTATCCACCAGTTCGGGCAGACAGACGAGGATTGATCGATCGTTCCTCCTGTCTAACTTTCCCCGTCAGGAAAGTAAACGAGTATTGAGGCCGGAAGACGAACAGCATCTAACGTCTTGGCTGGCAGACAAGACCTCAACAACAGGTTCTTGCAGAACTCAAGGTTCCTTGAGCACTGTGTCTACTGTTGGTACATACCATGCTGGGTCATCTAATCCACAACCTCTTCACAGTTCCTCAGACCAACAGCAGCCCCATGAAAATGTTGACACAGACATGGGTCACTCAGATGACTTATTTGGTACATATAATCCTTTACATGAATCCGGTTTGCCAGACTCCGTAGTAGATGAGATACTTGATGAAGAATTGTCCAATCATGGACAAGTTTTAGAGACACCCCGGCCACATGAACGTGTCTTTCAGCAAAGTCTTAGACCGTCTCAGGAGTTGGAGGATGATGATGATGAGACAGTGACACACTTGTCATCTGGGGAGCAAAATCTATCTTGTTATCGGGAAGATTTAGAAGAGGAAGGGTTGATGATGAGACAACTGATCCCACGTGGAATGTTGCGATGCAGAGCCAGCAGAGCAGCACGGAGGAAGAAAGTGTGTATGTCCCACCAACAAAGGCACCAATGCCTACTCCTCCCACCAGAACTGAAAGAGTCACCACTGTTGCCCAAAATGTGTCCACTGTGGCTCAAAATTTGTCAACTGTTGGACAAAATGTCTCAAATGTGGGCCTCAGTAATCCCTCAGGGACTACAGTCAAGCCTAGAGGTCGGTCAGCCACTGTGTGGAAATTTTTTAAAGATGGGCCTTCTCAAGAAAATGTGGTCATCTGTACCATCTGCCATGCAAGGCTAAGCAGAGGCCACGGGAAAGGAAACCAGAGCACCAGCAGTATGCGGAAGCACATGGCTGGTCAGCACCCTATTCAGTGGTCAAAAGTGCAGCCTTCCACAACAGTGTCATCTGACCCAAAGACTGCGACGGTAACTCAGATACGTCCGTCACAATCAAGTGTTGCTGAAGCTGGTCCAGCTGATATGTACTCATCCCAAGCAGCGGTTGCAGAGAGACTGAACACGAGTGCAGACAGTTCTCGGTCAGCAACATCCTTACAGTTGTCAGTGACACAGCTGTACGAAAGGAAGCAGAAATACCACTCTTCCCACCCATTAGCCAAAAAAATAAATGCCCAGATAGCTAAGTTGTTAGCAGTCGAGATGTTGCCGTTTAGGCTTGTGGGTACCGACTCTTTCCGTGAGCTTTTGGCTGTGGCAGTACCACGCTACTCGGTTCCAAGCCGCCACTACTTTTCACGTTGTGCCGTCCCCGCGTTACATGAGCATGTCATTAACAACCTCAAGCGTGCCCTCACCAACGCTGTAACCGGAAAGTACACCTTACTACGGACACGTGGACAAGCAGTTCAGGACAGGGCCGGTACATCTCGCTCACCGCGCATTGGATCAACGTTGTGGAGAGTGTGCCAAACGATGTTAGTGTTACATCAAACATCCTACCCACGCCACGGATAGCTGGCACAACCTCATTCAGGGTCTCTGCATCATCCTATATGTCCACTACCCCATCTTCCGCTTCCTCGACCAATCCTCAATTGCCCTCAACATCACGGCCAAGTTGGGAGGTTTGCTGCAGTGCTTCAGCAAGACGCCAACAGGCTCTGCTGAAGCTGATCTGTTTAGGTCACACACCGCACACTGCAGTAGAGCTGTTGAATGGTCTGAAGCAACAGACAGATGAGTGGCTATCCCCACTACAACTCCAGACCGGTCTCGTGGTGAGCGACAATGGTCGTAACCTAGTGGCTGCACTTAAGCTCGGAAACCTTGTGCACGTGCCTTGCATGGCTCACGTGCTGAATCTAGTAGTGCAGAAATTCCTGCGTACATACCCAGAGCTATGTGACCTACTGGAGAAGGTGCGTCGAGTTTGTGCACATTTTCGTCATTCGTCAACAGCGGTTGGAAAACTTTCATTGCTTCAAAAGCAATTGAATTTGCCCAACAACAGACTCATTTGTGACATGCCGACACGATGGAACTCTACATTCCATATGTTATCGAGGATCAATGAGCAGCAGAGGGCAATATCCGAGTATCAGTTGCAACATGCCCGTCAGACCGGCAGTCAGCCACGACATATTAGTACAATGGAGTGGGTGTGGATCGCTGACACATCTGAGGTTCTTGATAATTTTGACTACTGCACAAAACTGGTGAGCGGTGATCAGTCCATCATCAGTGTCACTGTACCCATGCTGTGTCTGCTGAAAGAATCCCTCATTAATCAGAAAAATGAAGCATTGAGAGCCCAGCAGATGGCTATGGAGCCAGATTTAAACAGCGCAGTACCTAGCCAGCAAAGCCAGTATGACCAGGCCACAATGGCTCCTGAGGAGGAACAGGAGCAAGACGATGAAGAGGATTTATTTTTTGTTGGTGCCGATGTCAACCCAGATGGTACTCACAACCCCAGCTTTGTGTCTGTCCACCATGGGTGGCCTGGAGAGGAGGAGGCGGAGACAGACTTTCCGGATACAATGGCTATTGAACATCGTTCTGAGGACACTGAAGACATGAGTCTATGCAGCTTAGGACACATGGCTCACTTCATGTTGACTTGTCTGCTAGAAGACCCACGAGTGATTAACATATTGCACAACGACCTATACTGGTTGGCCACCTTTCTGGACCCACGTTATAAAGATAAATTCACCTCGCTGCTGTTTCAGTCACCACGTGGCTTGACAATTGACTATTTCAAGAGGGTTCTTGTGGATAATATGCTTCGAATATCACCGTCAGACAACACTCTGCCCATAGTTAGCAACTCTGTGCAACAGCAGCCTTTGGTCGGGGCACAATCATCCACGCTGTCCAGAAGAGATGCTGGAAAGATGTCCGCAAAGTGGGCTATGTTCAATAAGCCATCGAACCTGCAGCGCCATGTTGCTCCAGTAACCATCTCTCGGAGACAGAAACTTACCAACATGGTACAAGAATACTTAAGTGACAGTACCTGCTTCCTGACTGATGCCGCAGTCCCGTTTAATTACTGGGTCTCCAAGCTCCACACTTGGACCGAGCTCTCGTTGTATGCCTTGGAGGTGCTGGCATGCCCTGCAGCTAGTGTGACATCAGAGCGGGTTTTCAGTGCCGCTGGGGGTATCATAACTGATACCAGGACACGTCTTACTCCAGAGAATGCAGACAGGCTTACTCTAATTAAGTTTAATAGGAACTGGATTTCACAAGACTTCTTGAGCCCTGAAGACGACAGTACTCAGTGCTGAAGTGCCACGTTCAACATCAATATGATATAATTAATCATTGTATTATATTGTGTCTTTTTGGTACAAGCAGTATGTACAAGACCAGTAACGATTTGCGTAACCATGTTCCTGCAACCTGGTAATGAGGCTGCTTCATCTTAAACCAACACTACACCTTAACTTCGGTTTCATTAACCATCACAACACCTTTTCACAAGGAATCAACCTTTATTTTCTGTTAGCAAACATTTAAAAGCCCCTTGGGCTAATTTTTTGAGCCACCCTGGCTAACAAGCTGATCATGGCCCTTAGGCCTGCATTTATACCCAAAATGCAAAACAGCCCCTTGGGCTAATTTTTGGAGACACCCAGCCTAAGAGGCTTATCATGGCCCTTAGGCCTGCACTTATACCCAAATTGCCAAACAGCCCCCTTGGGCAAATTTTTAGAGCCACCATGGCTAACAAGCTGATCATGGCCCTTAGGCCTGCATTTATACCCAAAATGCAAAACAGCCCCTTGGGCTAATTTTTGGAAACACCCAGCCTAAGAGGCTTATCATGGCCCTTAGGCCTGCATTTACACTAAAAATGCCAAACAGCCCCTTGGGCTAATTTTTGGAAACACCCAGCCTAACAAGCTGATCATGGCCCTTAGGCCTGCATTTACACGAAAAATGCCAAACAGCCCCTTGGGCTAATTTTTGGAGCCACCCAGGCTAACAAGCTTATCATGGCCCTTAGGCCTGCATTTACACTCAAAATGCCAAACAGCCCCTTGGGCTAATTTTTGGAGCCACCCAGGCTAACAAGCTTATCATGGCCCTTAGGCCTGCATTTACACTCAAAATGCCAAACAGCCCCTTGGGCTAATTTTTGGAAACACCCAGCCTGAGAGGCTTATCATGGCCCTTAGGCCTGCATTTACACTAAAAATGCCAAACAGCCCGTTGGGCTAATTTTTGGAGCCACCCAGGCTAACAAGCTTATCATGGCCCTTAGGCCTGCATTTACACTCAAAATGCCAAACAGCCCCTTGGGCTAATTTTTGGAGCCACCCAGGCTAACAAGCTTATCATGGCCCTTAGGCCTGCATTTACACTCAAAATGCCAAACAGCCCCTTGGGCTAATTTTTGGAAACACCCAGCCTAAGAGGCTTATCATGGCCCTTAGGCCTGCATTTACACTAAAAATGCCAAACAGCCCCTTGGGCTAATTTTTGGAGCCACCCAGGCTAACAAGCTTATCATGGCCCTTAGGCCTGCATTTACACTCAAAATGCCAAACAGCCCCTTGGGCTAATTTTTGGAGCCACCCAGGCTAACAAGCTTATCATGGCCCTTAGGCCTGCATTTACACTCAAAATGCCAAACAGCCCCTTGGGCTAATTTTTGGAGCCACCCAGGCTAACAAGCTTATCATGGCCCTTAGGCCTGCATTTATACCCAAAATGCAAAACAGCCCCTTGGGCTAATTTTTGGAAACACCCAGCCTAAGAGGCTTATCATGGCCCTTAGGCCTGCATTTACACTAAAAATGCCAAACAGCCCCTTGGGCTAATTTTTGGAAACACCCAGCCTAACAAGCTGATCATGGCCCTTAGGCCTGCATTTACACGAAAAATGCCAAACAGCCCCTTGGGCTAATTTTTGGAGCCACCCAGGCTAACAAGCTTATCATGGCCCTTAGGCCTGCATTTACACTCAAAATGCCAAACAGCCCCTTGGGCTAATTTTTGGAGCCACCCAGGCTAACAAGCTTATCATGGTTTGGGAGACACACTGGCTAACAAGCTTTTTATGGCCCTTAGGCCTACATTTATACCAAAAATGGGAAACAGCCCATTGGGCTAATTTTTCCAGGCACCAATCCTATGCCTGCATCGTGGGCGTTGCTTGGACTATCATCCTGCTGGAGCCTGTTGAAGGATCCGACTGTACGCTCCATACAAAACGCGTAGACGCGATGTGTAGCATGTAGACGTCCCAGCCTCTCACATGTGTGTTCATAGTCTTGTTGCCATAGCGAGTCAGAAAGTAACCCCCCAAACACAGGCACTGTTTGTCAGCAACAGTTGTATGTGGAGTCATGATTTGACACTTAGTAACCAAGGTGACTTCATGCGCCATGCGGGCCGTAAAGTACTTGCTAATGATGCTCTCTCCCCTGTCCCCCACGCCAAATGTCTCGGGGTAATCCTTGACTCCTCCCTCTCCTTCAAGCCCCACCTGTAGTCCCTAACCAAGTCCCTGTGACTCCAACTCAAAAATATTTAACCAATTCGGTCGTTCCTCAATCCTGACACTGCTGAAACACTCATAAATGCCCTCATCATCTCCCGCCTTGACTACTGCAACCTCCTTCGCATAGGTCTCCCTGCCAACTCTCTTGCACCTCTCCAATCTATACTAAACTCTGCTGCCCGACTAATACATCTGTCCTCACGCTACTCCCCTGCCTACCCCCTCTGCCAAGCCGTTCACTGGCCCCTCCGGCCCACA
Source organism: Allobates femoralis (assembly GCA_033576535.1). Classification (NCBI taxonomy): domain Eukaryota; kingdom Metazoa; phylum Chordata; class Amphibia; order Anura; family Aromobatidae; genus Allobates; species Allobates femoralis. The sequence continues at coordinate 81,374,672 of JARQOC010000012.1, read as the reverse complement.
GAGAGCTCACTTTAAAACACTGACCATGACATTCAAAGCCTTACACAACCTATCCCCACCATACATCTCCGACCTGATCTCCCGATACCATCCCTCACGCAACCTGCGTTCATCCCAAGAACTTGTCCTACAGTCCACCCTCATCTCCTCTTCCCACAACCGCATACAGGATTTCTCCCGGTAATCCGCCATGCTATGGAACTCCCTGCCCCACCTCATCAGTCAGTCGCCTACCCTCTGAACCTTAAAGATACTTCTAAAGACTCACCTCTTCCGACAGGCCTACAACCTGCCATGAGACCCCGCTACACGCCCCACGACCGACACCTTCCCCACCCTATTGTATCCCCACCCACCCCTCGTTGAATGTGAGCCCACGCGTACAGGGTCCTCTACTATTGTACCTATATGACCTTATTGTCTATGTTTATTGTACTTGTCCTTCTCTACCTTTTCCTCATGTAAAGCGCCATGGAACCTATGGGCGCTATATAAATAAATAATTATAATAATTATGATGACTTGAAGCCCAACCACAAAAATAACTCCACATTCATTCCTTGAAAAAATACAGACACAAAGCTGGTTTTTAAAACTGTGTTTAAAAAAAAAAAATGGCAGCACTGTTTGGACATTCCAAAAAATACTACCTTTTAAAATTGTAGTAACAACAAGAACAACAACAAATGGAGCCCTACAGGTCCTGGTAGGTGGGCTGTCCGTCCTGCAAAAGGTCAAGGGCCCCACGTATGGCCTGGCCGAACCCTTCAGGGTGGATCCTCTGAACAGGTGTAGGGAACGGTGGTAGGTCCCTGTTAGCTGGCCACTGGCAGTGAGGCAAAGCCCTGTGGGGTGGGACATGGCTGTCCCGTGTTGTGGGCCTGCCTAGCCTGTTAGAGTTTATTTTCCACCCATCCAAATATTGGAACACATCACCAGGGTCGTTATTTGGCTGACAGGCTTCCAGCACTATCTGTAATGCTGACCTTGCCCGCAGTAGCCTGTCAAATGGAATATTATCCATGAATGGTATAATACTGCGGGCAAAGTCAGCATTACTCTGTTGCACACTTAAATGTGCTGACCCCGGGATCGGACCATAAGCTGGGCCTGCCGCTGGTGGCGTCGGTGGTGGTGCTGGCCCTGCCGCTGGTGGTGGCGGTGGTGGTGCTGGCCATGCCGCTGGTGGTGGCGGTGGTGGTGCTGGCCCTGCCGCTGGTGGGGGCGGTGGTGGTGCGGACCCTGCCGCTGGTGGCGGTGGTGGTGGTGGTGGTGGTGGCGGGGACGGCGGTGGTGGTGTTGATGGCCCTGCCGCTGGTGGGGGCGGTGGTGGTGCGGACCCTGCCGCTGGTGGCGGTGGTGGTGGTGGTGGTGGCGGGGACGGCGGTGGTGGTGTTGATGGCCCTGCCGCTGGTGCCGGCGGTGGTGGTGCTGGCACGGCCGCTGGTGGCGGCGGTGGTGGTGCTGGCCCTGGCGCTGCTGGCGGCGATGCTGGTGGTGGTGGTGGCGGCGGCGACGGCGGTGGTGGTGGTGGCGCCGGCCGTGGTGGTGGTGGTGGGTTTACTCCACGCCGCCTTCTGTTTGGAGGTGGAGGATTAGCAGCACGCCGCCCTCTGTAGTAAGCTTCTCTGTGGGTAAAGTAAAAAAAAATTTGGTGAATGCATTGCATTTGGAAACAAAAACATAGGTCAAACATTAAGTTGCACGCTTTTTAGACTCTGTGTATCTGTGTATTCTTAATCAGATATTTGTTATTATTATGAAATAATAACCAACTGTACATAACATAAAGGAATACGCGACTTTCTTTGCTAATTCCATACTAATACATAATTTTTCACCCCCTGATTACCACCCACCCCCCCCCCCATCCCATCTAATCTAGACGATCAATAACACCAATGGTTCACATGAAAAAAAAAAGTCCCCCTGACTTCACTTTTAACTTGACATACTTAATTCACAAAACTTTTAGCTTATATCATCTATATAAAGCAGGGAAGGGGTTGAAAGGTATACAATACAATATATATATATAATATATTTATATAATCGGGAGTTTGAAATTCCGGCACTGTAGCCGAATCCCAAACTCCTTAGCGTCACTGCGAGCGGAGACGCGTATGCGCCTTTGCGAGCCGCAGACGCTTAACTCACACAGCCGCTATAGCGTTTTCTCGAGCGGCCTCGCGCCCTCCGCTCACAGCAAGACCTGCGCCCCTCACAGCGCCCAATCCGCCCCGGCATGCTGGCATTTGTACTTCCCCCGTCTGTGCACCCACAGGTCTTAGCAGATCACTGATGATGACAGCGGGGGGGGGACAACACAGACAATCAAATCAGGAGGAGGTCAGTGTCAGGAGGAGATGACAGCCGCCCGCCGGGCCTGTGACACTGCAGAGGTCACAGCGGGGCTGTGTGTGCGGACAACGGGGAGGCCGGGGGCTACGGACGTACCGGACACGTCCTCTGCTCCTGGAGATGTGCCGCGGTTCCGCGCCTCGCAGCGTATCTGACGCGGGAGCCGCGCTCACCACGCCCACACCACGCCCTCTGCCAAACAACCCACACCTCTCACTAACCTCCTGCAGCTAACCACACCCCATGTTTACCTTTGCCATGATGTCATTTAGCTGCGGCCGCTATCTTTAATAAGGTCAGTAATGATGGCAGTAATCGGATCTCTGCTCCCTCTAGCACGCCCCAACACTGTAGCACCATCTATTAACCCTATTCTCATCACCTATATACTCTGCTACCCACTGAGCCGCCTGTATACTCTGCTACCCACAGACCCGCCTGTATACTCTGCTACCCACAGACCCGCCTGTATACTCTGCTACCTCAGACCCGCCTGTATACTCTGCTACCCACAGACCCGCCTGTATACTCTGCTACCCACAGACCCGCCTGTATACTCTGCTACCCACAGACCCGCCTGTATACTCTGCTACCCACAGACCCGCCTGTATACTCTGCTACCCACAGAGCCGTCTTTATACTCTGCTACCTCAGACCCGCCTGTATACTCTGCTACCCACAGACCCGCCTGTATACTCTGCTACCTCAGACCCGCCTGTATACTCTGCTACCCACAGACCCGCCTGTATACTCTGCTACCCACAGACCCGCCTGTATACTCTGCTACCCACAGACCCGCCTGTATACTCTGCTACCCACAGACCCGCCTGTATACTCTGCTACCCACAGAGCCGTCTTTATACTCTGCTACCTCAGACCCGCCTGTATACTCTGCTACCCACAGAGACGCCTGTATCTCTGCTACTCAGACCCCTGTATACTCGCTACCCAGACCCGCCTGTATACTCTGCTACCCACAGACCCGTCTTTATACTCTGCTACCCACAGACCCGCTGTATACTCTGCTACCTACAGACCCGCCTGTATACTCTGCTACCACAGACCCGCCTGTATACTCTGCTACCTCAGACCCGCCTGTATACTTTGCTACCCACAGACCCCCTGTATACTCTGCTAACTCCTACCAGACCCGCCTGTATACTCTGCTACCCACAGAGCCACGTGTATACTCTGCTACCCACAGAGCCGAAATGGAACCTAATGTATATATTAATAAATAATACTAAATGTACACAACAGTGCTGCAGACACATACCTTGGCATACGGGCCACCGGGTGAAGGAAGGACAGCCGGTCATAAAAGTGGTAGTGGTTGAACAATGGAGCGGCTCCCGGTTGTCTCTCTGAGTACTGCCGGTACTGCTTCTTATGCTGGTCCCGGCAGCTCCTCCACCGTTTTTTAAGATGGTCAACTGTGAAATGATTTGAAACCGGGTTTAGAGATGTGTAATATTTGAAACAACAAAAGTATGTGTACAAATCAACAATAACATTTTATTCATTTTGTGTGTGTAATGTGTATACAAGGCACAGTGACACGACAGTGTGGAACATCATCAACAGCATTACGGACATTGAGCTCACGTGGCCACAATCACAAATGAGGCAGGACACATGTCCACGCATAGAGAATGTAATAGTGCGGGCACCAGACTCTGGTCATTAGTGGTATTTATATACACCCAACCCCTTGGCCGAAAGAGCCAGGAGGATCAGACATTAAACTCATTGTACTGTTGTGACCCCATCCAAATATAGGCAACTATGCGGTGGAGCATGATAACACATTCAGGGTCCTGTATACCCTGCTATGGGGGCCCTGTATTCCCACTGCTGGGGGCCCTGTAAACCCACTGGGCCACTGTCTACCCACTGCTGGGGGCCCTGTATACACACTGCTGGGGGGGCCTGTACACACACTGAGGGCCCTGTATACAGGGACTGACTGGCACCCTACAGTTTGGGTCGCAACCCTCCCTCACCGGCCCGACACAGGTGAGGACGGGGGGTGGGGGGGTGATGACTGGCGGCCGCCTCACAGTCACCGCAGCTCCCGCATTCTCCTATGGCTCGCTCCCAGCCGCAGCCTCGCGCTCCTCACAGCCGCTCGCTAACAGTCGCAGCCGCACGCCACTCACAGACGCTCACTCCCGGACGCAGCCGCGTGCTGATGACGTCATCGCGCGCCCAGGAGCTTCCGTTTCCGCCTGCTGCTTCAGGGACATGCGGATTATTCATGCTCCTGCAGCCGCATGACCCGTGGCACCTGGGCCAGTCCGCCCCTGCCTGTATACCACAATATGGGGGGATGTATACCCATCTGGGGGCCTGTATACTCTGCAGGGGAGGTGTATACTCTGCTGGGGGGCTGTCTACCAGTGATAGCCGCTGTATACCAGGATGGCGGTGAATATGTTTTCATAGTTTTTCGGGGCAAAAATAGGGGGGTCGGCTTATACACGGGTCGGCTTATACACGAGTATATATACAGTAAATGCAATATATAACGTGTAAACTCATTTAACTTAATTAGATTGCTCTGTTCCTCATGGTCACTCCGATGGAACGCAGGGAACATCTCTTGAGCGATCTCTCTCCAGGCTGTATTAATTTGGGTCGTATCCCCATAGTCAGGATCTGTAGGGAGCCATAGAAATGGACGAGCCTCCACAAGTGCAATAAGACGCAGTGTGTTCACCGTGCCACGTCCTGCTGCCATGATTGCACTGATGAATGGATTGCTCTGTGTGTGCGCCTGTCAGCGCGACTCGCTTCCTGTTTCCTTAAAGCATGGTGTGTGCTGGAGAATCCCTTCCCTCGCATCATCGGCTACAAGCCTCAAAATAAGAGAAAAACCAGCGAGTTTGGACTCGCACACTTTCAGAGACACATCAGCGAGTTGTAAATGTCATTATTCGCTATTACTCGGGTCCCTATTCATTAACATTGGACTCGCTGGACTCGCAACGAGTCCCGAGTCCTTGACTCGGACTCGTTGGGGTCTTGCGATTCCGAGTCTTTTCGGACTCGCTCATCTCTACCTGTGACCTGTTCATAAAGTGCAATTACATACGTTTACATGGTATATACTCTAAATATAATGTATTTTCATGATTAATCTTCTGTTTATGGAATGTTAATCCTTACATATGGTGATCTGATTCATGTGTACATAGCCTAGGATTGAATACACTATCAGACCTCAACTACAGTCTAAACTATTATATATTACTCTAAGCATTATGAGCTCCCCAAGATGATCATTGCATTGCTATCACTTAATAAACACTACCATGTAATTAACACTATCCATACTCAGCAGGAATTACCTCCCTATTAAAAACCCTTGTCCATAACAAAATTACTCAAATTTACCATAAGTCCCCTAAACTGAAAGATAACCAGTAACCAATACACTAGGAGGTAAACCGCCACCTTAGATATCTATTTCTTTAAGGCACCAAGCTTCTATTTGATATTTAACATCACCATGGCAACGTTCACTAACAGTGCAGTGTTTCTTGCTATCTCGGCACCATGCGCTACTGCGCATGCGCGATTCAATCGCGCGTCACTTCCGGTCACATGACCGCACAGGGCAGATAAAGCTCTGTTACTACAGACACTGCCTGTCATTCCCAGCCAAGGCACGGACTGTGCTGGCAGACGACCACACCGCTCCTGTGAGGACCTATCCCATAAACACCATGGCACACACTTAAGTTACCGTATATACTCGTGTATAAGCCGACCCGTGTATAAGCCGACCCCCCTACTTTTGCCCCAAAAATCTGGAAAAACCTATTGACTCGTGTATAAGCCGAGGGTGGACCCCAGCACAGGTATACAGCCCTCAACAGTGTGGTATACAGCAGCCCCAGAGGTATAAACAGCCCCAGTGGTAGTATACAGCAGCCCCACAGGTATTATACAGCCCCAGTGGTAGTATACAGCAGCCCCACAGGTATATACAGCCCCAGTGGTAGTATACAGCAGCCCCACAGGTATATACAGCCCCAGTGGTAGTATACAGCAGCCCCACAGGTATATACAGCCCCAGTGGTAGTATACAGCAGCCCCACAGGTATATACAGCCCCAGTGGTAGTATACAGCAGCCCCACAGGTAAATATAGCCCCAGTGGTAGTATACAGCAGCCCCACAGGTAAATATAGCCCCAGTGGTAGTATACAGCAGCCCCACAGGTAAATATAGCCCCAGTGGTAGTATACAGCAGCCCCACAGGTAAATATAGCCCCAGTGGTAGTATACAGCAGCCCCACAGGTAAATATAGCCCCAGTGGTAGTATACAGCAGCCCCACAGGTAAATATAGCCCCAGTGGTAGTATACAGCAGCCCCACAGGTAAATATAGCCCCAGTGGTAGTATACAGCAGCCCCACAGGTAAATACAGCCCCAGTGGTAGTATACAGCAGCCCCACAGGTAAATATAGCCCCAGTGGTAGTATACAGCAGCCCCACAGGTAAATACAGCCCCAGTGGTAGTATACAGCAGCCCCACAGGTAAATATAGCCCCAGTGGTAGTATACAGCAGCCCCACAGGTAAATATAGCCCCAGTGGTAGTATACAGCAGCCCCACAGGTAAATATAGCCCCAGTGGTAGTATACAGCAGCCCCACAGGTAAATATAGCCCCAGTGGTAGTATACAGCAGCCCCACAGGTAAATATAGCCCCAGTGGTAGTATACAGCAGCCCCACAGGTAAATATAGCCCCAGTGGTAGTATACAGCAGCCCCACAGGTAAATATAGCCCCAGTGGTAGTATACAGCAGCCCCACAGGTAAATATAGCCCCAGTGGTAGTATACAGCAGCCCCACATATACCGTATATGCCCCAGAGGTATATACAGTGCCCCCTCATCTATATACAGCCCCCCGCCGCAATCCTGTAAAGGAATAGGTTAGTATACTTATCCATCCGCTGCAGCTGTCCCGCCGCCATCGCGATTCAGCATCTTCCGACTTCAGCGTCTCGCGTCTTCTTCCGGTTTCCTCCCCGGTCGCACAGGCAATGACGTCATTGCCTGCGACCATCGGAAGGAGACGCGAGACGCTGGAAGTCGGAAGATGCTGAATCGCGATGGCGGCGGGGCAGCTGCAGCGGATGGATAAGTATACTAACCTATTCCTTTACAGGATTGCGGCGGGGGGCTGTATATAGATGGGGCACTGTATACTGTATACATTGTATACAGTATACAGTGACTCGCGTATAAGCCGAGGGGGGGACTTTTCAGCCCAATTTTTGGGCTGAAAAACTCGGCTTATACGCGAGTATATACGGTAAGTACTTTATTGATCTCTGATTCTATGACTATCTATTTACAGGATAGAATCTATCTTACCCTCCTTATCCAGGAAGGCTCCCAAAAGTGCAATAGGGATTTATACCGGTACTATACTCCAAGGTATGAGGGATAAGTAGATAACCACCTGGAATGTATTCTAACATCTCCTATATACATTATGTTACATCATGGGCTAATGTGTTGCAGGAATAAGTGACAATCCTGTACCTCACCACAGGGACTCTGTACTAAAACTCCATGAGGACAATAAGATTCCAGAGACCACATCTTTCACATACCAAACCCTAAGTGGAGTACTTAGTATTCTAAACCTTTACAGGTATTGCTAACTGCAAATTAACCATATCTAGACAACTGTGAAAACATGATGTTTATAGTATTTTCTTGACGTAGGACCAAGATATATTCCTATATTCTCCATAACAGTAACTGGCTCAATCCCTATAGGCACACGACGGCTGGTAACATGCCACTTTTCTAATCTCTATTGATACGCTAAGGCTGGTTTCACACTACGGATTTTTAAAATCCGATGCTGTCCGATAAGAATCGGACAGCATCGGACCGATTTTGGCCCCCATGCAGCCCTATGGGCATCGGACCGAATCGGATGTGCACTAAATGCCATCCGATTTGGTCCGATCCGATTCTGTCCGATTTTTTTATCGGTGCAAAAATCGGAGCATGCTCCGATTTTTACACTGACAATAAAATCGGACAAAATCGGATCGGATCAAATCGGATGGCATTTAGTGCACATCCGATCCGACCCGATCAATTTATCATGGGGCCCTATGGAGCAGGGTCCGAGGAAACATCTGATGTCTCCTCTGACCCGATTTTACTGTACTCAGTACAGTAAAAATGCTCCAAACTGGGAGCACAGGGGTTAAAAAAAAAACAAAGTTTATGCTCACCTCGCCCTCGCCGCCATCTCCCGCCGTCTTCCTGCAGGCTCCCGGTGACTCCCGCAGGCTCCTGGTGTCTGCAGAGGTCTTCTACTGCAGTATAGGACCTGCGGTGATGTCACAGTCACATGACCGCAGGTTACCATGGTGTAACCTGGTGTCACGTGACTGTGACATCACCGCTGGTCCTGTACTGCAGTAGAAGACCTCTGCAGACACCGGGAGCCTGCAGGAAGACGACGGGAGATGGCGGGGGCTCGGGGAGAGGTGAGCATATTTTTTTTTTTTTTTTTTTTTTTTAACGGAGGCTACGATTTAATGCCGGAATCGGATGTCTATTTGGCATCCGATTCCAGGCATCAGAAGGGAGCCGATGCTGTCCAATTTTATCGGACAGCATCGGCTCCCTTCAAAATCGTAGTGAGAAAGTAGCCTAACTTGTCTATTTCCCTCTCTCCTTGGATATTATATCCTTCAAATCTCGTTTTACAAGTATTAATCCTCAGCAACACAGCTGTTTAAAAGGCCAGTGATTGGTTCTCCATGTATACTTGTACATATTTGTATATATCTGTTTTCTTTACACTTGTATATACTTCACTGAACAAATTTGTAAAAAGTTGTTTTATCTTTTATCTATAGTGACGTTGTGATAAAGGCCTAAAGTGGGCCGAAACGTTAACATCCTGCTAAAGTCACCATCTGCACCTCTTTGTTTGAAATAAAATCACCCTTAGCAACTGAATACACTGTGCGAGTGCATTAATTGAACTATAATCTACAGCGTGGGTCATATGACCCTTTTAATTGCACCGCCAAAAAGATCACGAGGGTGAGTGCTGGTCATTTAACGTTTTGACTACTATCAAGGAACCTTCCGAGATCTTTAAAGCTTTCGTTCTTTTGATGAAGTCTGTTGAATCCTTCACATATAAGGCCAGATTCTGGACCAAGGGCTGTAAATAGAAATCAATGTATGATCCAGCCTTCTCACTGATACTTCCCACACATGAGACTATGGGCCTCCTCGGCGATGTCTGCACATTCTTGTGTTCCTTAGGGAGAAAATATATGGTAGGTATCAGTGGATTAGGAACCCAAAGGAAATCCCTTTCTTTCTTGTTGATGGCTCCGCAACTCAGTGCAGCTACCAGAAGGCCACAAAATTTCGTTTGGAACACTGCTGTGGGGTCAGAGGGAAGCTTGAGATAAAATCTCGTGTTAGACAGCTGTTGTTTAACCTCCTCGGTGTACATCTCCCATGGCCAAATCACTACGTTCCCGCCTTTGTCCGCCTCCTTTATTACAATCGTGGAATCCTTCTTAAGTTCAAAAAGGGCCCTCTTCTCCCCTGGTGTGAGGTTACCCCCCAGCCAAAGCTGTCATGAAGGCATGAGATGTCCCTTTTAACCAAATTAAAACATAATTGTATGGCTGGGAACATAGAAAGAGGTGGTGCCGTAGTGTATTTATTGCGAAGGGGCAAGGTTGCCTACCTGATGTTCTTGCAGTGTCATCCAGAATATCCAGAAGATTACGCAGGGTCCTCTGTTCCAATACTTCATTGTTGAGTCATTGGGTGCTGGTCGATAGCTGACAAGACAAGTCTGCGACAAAATAAATACAGGTCCTTAATTAGGAAAAACTTGTCCAATCTAAGTTCCGGGGAGAAAGTGAGACCTCTTTGTAATACATTCAGTTGTTCAGTTGTTAAAACCCTATTGGACAAGTTAGTAACCTGCAAGATACCTGTGTCAATGTCCCCAGTTCGTGTTACCGTCTGTTCCAAGTGTCCTATAGCCATTATTGACCAGGGTTGCGGCCATGCTGATTCCGCTTCGGACGTTGTAGTACCATCGGTATCAGTCCTATCAAACCTACAGGCTCTCCTGTCACCCCGCCTGACTCTTCCTCGGATTCGCTTTCTCGAGCGCCTAAAAAAATTGCTATCACTTGGGGGATCAGTGTCAGAGATAGCGTTAATCAGATTGTTGTCATTTGGTTTTGGTATGCTACCAGGCATAGTTTTTGGTGCAGGTTTCAGCGCCGCTTTGGGTGCATGAGGTGTGCGTCCATTGCCTTTGTGTCTCCATCTAAAGGCCCCCTTGCCAACAAAATCTGCCTCGTCACGTTTGAATTTTTTCTTTTTGCCATCTATAATCTCTATCTCGTATTTGTCCAAAGACACCTTCATATGGGAAAGAAATGGGGACACAAGACTGTCCTCGTCAAAGTCAGTGAGTTTATTCTCTAAGGTCAAAATCTTCTGTTTGGTAGTGACCAACAAGGCCCTATCATGTTCCAATAACATGTTGATGAGAATATTAGAGCACTGCATCAAACCCTGTTCCCATGTTTTTTAAAGGGTTCACTGGGTTCCCAAGCCGAGAATATCTGTACCCTTAAGGCCACGTCACACGTAACAATATGGTTGCCGATATTCAAAAGTCACGTGTTCTGTGACGCTTGAACGATGTCGAAACAACATCATTGCGTGTGACACTGCAAACGTTGAACGATCAGTCGGCTGATCATTCATCGTTTGATTTGAAGACAGGACCTCAAATTTATCGTTGGTCGCCCGGTGGACACGCAGCATCGCTGCGAGTGACACCGGAGACGACCGATGAGCAGCTCCAGCACCTCTCTGCAAGCGCTGGGAGCTGTATCCAAAGTTAACTGCGGGTAACTAGGCAGGGCGCGCTGCCTAGATACCCGATGTATACCTTGGTCACAGCCTTCTCCGCTCACGGCTGGTATCCAAGGTACACAGCGGGTAACTAGGGACCCTAGTTACCCGCTGTGTACCTTGGATACCAGCTGGTGAGCAGAGAAGGCTGGTAACCAAGGTATACATCGGGTATCTAGGCAGCGCACGCTGCCTAGATACCCGCAGTTTACCTTGGAGACCAGCCTGCTCCCGCTTACCGCAGCCTGGCAGCGGGAGCAAGACATCGTGGAAACGATATTTAAATCATTTCCACGATGTCTCTGGTCCATTGATCGCTGGTGAGTCTGCCTGCGTGACAGCTCAACAGCGATCTGAACGATATTGTTAGCAATCGCGCGTGCATGTGATCGCTAACAATATCGTTCTTCAAACTGATGCGTGTGACGTGGCCCTTAAACCTCTTGGTGCTATGTTCAATTGGAGGTACTCCTCCAGGCATCTTATATTCCACCATACTTTGGTGGCAAGTTTGTGACTACTCTCTATTTTCTATCACTGTCAGATCAGGGTTACCCTTTCAGTGTGGGTGCTGTTAAGCTGTCGTTATTCCAGATTGCACACTGATGGGGGTGGGGAATAGGAAGCTGTTCACCTCAACACTCGTCGGATTCCCAGGCACCTGGAACAGTGGCTGGCTCCACCAATCAGTTCAGAAGAAAAAAGGTATTTTCCAGGGCCACTGGACCATACCGACAGCAACTTTATTAGAACATATTTAAAAACACTTACATCCCGCCGGACGCGTTTCGGACAAGGTCCTTACTCATCGGCATTATTCCAGATTACCTCCCACTGGATCTGTTGTCCATGGTCAGGGCTATAGCGCAATCAGATATAGGGGGATTGCAATCTTTGGTACTTTGCATACTGTATTGTGGAAATATATACTTTATTATATATATCGTTCTTGCACTTGTTATTCTTTGGATTTAACTGACAAATATGGCTATTTGGACGCTGGGGAGTTCCTCCAACCACTAACATGTCTGATATTTTTGTGGCTATACATGTTTGTATTGTATTGGTTTTAATTGTGTGTGTCTGTGTGGTTAATAAACTTGATATATTCTTAAAGTGATCCTGACCTCACAAACTGACCCCCCCGCATCTTTAGACCTGTCCCTGCACCCCTTCTTATCATTTCTAGCCATCCCTTTTGCAGAAAAAAAATCGATTTTGTAAAGTAGAGAAAAGTTTATATTCACCTCGGCCTGTGTGAGTTCTCTGTTTCTGAGGAAGCCGCAATAGGCAGGCCAGTCTGCTGCTCCCTTGTAATTATGCACGCCCCTCTTGCTAAGAGCCTAGCTGCCTCATGAAAGGGGCGGGGGTCATACCGGAGCCCCGCCCCCTTTCATGACGCGGGCCAGGCTCTTAGCAAGCTTAGAGGGGCGTGCATAATTACAAGGGAACAGCAGACAGGCACCCCTATTGCGGCTTGCTCAGAAACAGAGAACTCACACAGGACGAGGTAAATATAAACTTTTCTCTACTTTACAAAATCGATTTTTTTCTGCAAAAGGGATGGCTACAAATGATAAGAGGGGGTGCAGGGACAGGTCTAAAGATGCGGGGGGGTCAGTTTGTGGGTTCAGGATCACTTTAATCTTTACTTGATTCGGTGATGTGCTTTGGATATATGTCAACACAGCTCCACCTAAAAATTCAGCTTATTGGCATCCTGAGGATCTCCTAATACTTTTAAGTTGAAAAACTGTCTAGTATAAAGTAGCAATCTCTTAGAGACGTCCACCTGCACCCTGCATCTTTAGACTCTTGTCTTCAACTAAATCTTTCAGTACTACTAAAAAAGCTTAAAGGGGAACTCCAGGAAGATAAAAAAAATTGTACTGTCTCTGCCCTCCCACATGATGAAACCGGGCTGTCCACTACAGTGCTATGATCTATGGATTGCTTACAAATCAATAAAATCATATCTGCTCCTCAGCTCTCACCCCTCCCTTAGAGATCACAAAGCCTTAGAGGACAGAGTAATTCATTTTCATGCTGCTGGTGAGAACAGGAGGTGTGTTGGGGAGAGGACCCTGGGGGCTCCAGGATCATATTTACTTTCCTGCCCCCTAACACTTCTGTATGGGCAGAGGGCAGTTATGATCCGGTGACCTGGGAGCCGCATGAATATCTTTCACAGGAGTAAGTGGTACCTATACTGACTGCAGTTCCTGACCTAACAACGCAACTAGAAGTAGCCGTGGGATGTGACTAACCATACCCTAGACACCTTAACACGGCCGGAGAACTAGCTACCCCTAAAGATGGAAACAGGAAGTCTATCTTGCCTAAGAGCAGAACCCCAAAAAGGATAGAAAGCCCCCTACAAATATTGACTGTGAGTAAGAGAGGAAGAGACACACTCAGGCAGAAAACAGAATTTAGCAAATGAGGCCACTCTAGCTAGATAGGTGAAGAAAGGACAGAATACTATTGCAGTCAGTATAAAAATCCTTTAAAAAATATCCAGAGCAGATAATACGAAAATACCCCTGAGTGTACTCAAGACTCAGCGCCCTCTATATCTGCGGAACTCCTGTGAATCCAACTAGGCTAAATATATGCTGACACAATCAAAAGCTGAAAAAGCCAACAACAAATGAATAACACATAAATCCTAGGAAGAAAACGTCCTAACAGAGAGCAGGTTAAGACAGACATGCAGACTAAATATCAATCCACAACTCTGAGCAGAAATAGACAATTCCAAAACAAGCACACAGCATGTGTGCCACAAGAAAACAAAACCATTCACTTAGCTTGGAAGTTTGCAGCAAGGCAGGAAGAGACCAGGCAGATGTGAAACACCTCCAGGAACAATTGACAACTGGCAAGGACTGAGGGAATCCGGCAAACCTATATACCCCAGTCTGAATTCCAATTATCCAATTCACCTGACCAAGACTGCAGAACAGGATCAACTGCATTGTTAGCCACAACCACAGGAGGTAGCCCACAAGCAGAATTCATAACAGAGGACATGGCAGGGGACCGATTGCAGCCAAATGAAATCTAACAATGCACTTGGCAGGATGTGGTCAGACCCCATTATATACTGCAGACACAGGTGTACAGAACCATCCTCAACCTGCCACAAATGGGGGAGGTGATTTTGCTATGCACGAGATGATCTGCACACTTTCATCTAAAGTGTAGCAGAGAAAGCCCGGACCAACCAGGAGGATCTAGTCCCCCTGAAGTTACACCAAGTGAGACACCAAACCTGACCAAGCATAGGACCAGGGGCCCAAGAGGAGAATAGAGATCCCACAGCAAGGTCCTCATTGTCGGTTGTGGAGTAGCACCCTGAGAGGGAGAAAGAGCAGCAGGCTTAGCTACTGGCAGAACTTACCCCAATCACCACACACACTAACAAAGGAGGCCTCACAACTCTCCAAGGTGAACGTCCCAAGCTGCACCGAAACCTGGTTACCCTCCTGGACCGTGCCTATTACCGGACATCAGTAAAAAAGTACCGAAACAGAGACAATTCTGTGTGTGCGTGCCTGCTTCACCGTCGCTGCCTGCAGCTGTGTCACCCGGGGCAGTAGGGACTTGGGTATCCGGGCCCTTTTCCCGCTGTGGTCGGGGGGATGTCACTGGTGGCCTGCCTGGACCTGTGGCCCCGGAGACCGAACTTTTGAAAAAGGGGAATATGTACAGGGGAATAAAGTTTATAATAGTTCTCGTGACGCCACCTGCAGCTTCTGGAGATTGAGCACCAGCGCCGCTTCAGTCCTCCGGAGGTTGGTGGTATAGCGGCTTTGATGGTACAGCTCCCTGCAGGTGGAGCTAACCCCCGGGGCAGGGATGCACCGGTGATGGTAAGGATACTGGTAATGAATGCATGAGACAAGGCCTGGCCAGATGACAGGGGCGCAGGGAAGGAACTGACTCACATACCGCTGGTCGCGCTTTACGTTTTTACTGGTGTTGAAGCAGGTAAATCGTCCAGAGTACCACTGGGTGTTCAGGATGCACTTTTGGGTCTCCATAGCGAGTGGGTATAAGGCCTCCTCTTTACTTTCCCCGTGTGTGTGTGAAGCCCCCACCTGTGTAAAACTTGGCTGGCCTCCTCTGCTCTCTCGTTTTCCTCCTGTGCTGTCGTCAGGACACCCTCTGCTGACTACTGCTGATTCTCTCCTCGCGGTGCCTAGCTCCCTGGTAGGTGACTGTGTAGGAGTCCGGGAAACTGAAGTCTCCACGGTTTTCCAATGTTCTCCACTGGGCCTGGTGCACTCCAGTGGACACGGACTCCAGTGTCCGGTGGTTTCATCAGGGGTGAACCTAACGCTGGCTCCACGGTCCCCCACTGCTCTGCCTCTTCTCCTTGCCTCTCGACCCCACTCTTGAGCCTTGCAGGGCTACCGGAGACTGGTCAGGGTGACTGGCTCGGGCCTAACACAGCACTGAACACCAGCACTTCTTTGTAGCTCTTGTAGCGTCTGCCACACTCTGTCTAACTCCGCCCCCAGCAACAGTATTTATAGTTGATCCTGCCTAAAAGCAGCAGGTTGAGCTCCCCTTACTGTGCTAGGGTGGAAGGTGTTGCGTGTAACTGTGTACCCGCTGTGGAGACCCATCCATGCTGCTGGTGATTCTGTGGGTAGCTGTGGTTAGCAGGGCACCACATTCCCCCTAGGTAAGGTCAGTACTCCTGGACTGAGGAACAATTTTTGATTAACAGCATAAATAACATTTTCAACAGGTAACATATTTACAGAGTCTGAAAATTCAAAAATTTACAAAAACCACAGAAAAATGGTAAAACACGTACAGTCCATACGGTGCTAGTCCATTCACCACAGGCTGGAAAGAGAAGTTATTTGTCACACCAGTCCTGTGACTATGGTCCTTTGTTTAAGTTGGAAAAGGGTTTTTAAAGAGTCTGAACAGTAGTCTCTGTAAGCTCCAGTGGAAAGGGGTAAAGTTTTCAAAGTTCAACAAGTCCTTACAGGTAAAGTCTCTGTAGGCTTTAAAAGTTCAAATACACAACAACACTACGGGTGCCTCGGTGTAGGAGTTCTAGGTACTGCAGGGGCCTCTACTGGTCATAAGTGCTGTAGGCCTCCTGGCCATGGGGTCACCTACTGGCCAAAGTTTTGCTCTCCCTAGACAGCTCCTTATGCCTCCTCCACACAACCCTCTAGGTGTTGTGTACCTGGTGCGACCTGTTTTTGGCCTACTCTTCACCTTCTTTGTGCACTACTATTTACATTTTTACAAAAGTTGCTATTTACAGGTTACTTTACATTGGTTCTATTTCACATTTATTGTACCCACTCTCCATACCTAGATGGAGCTTGCGCACGTGTGCTACGACTGGATTTGCGCACTATGGATGTGGCTATCTCAGGTGAGGTATCTGGAGAATGCAATGTGGGTGTGCCAGGTAAGCGTCTGCGTGGTTTTAGTCTCACTGCAGGACTAGCAGATGTACCGATTGCAGGATCCTCTGGTTCTCTGGCAACAGGTATTTCTTCCTGATCTTCTGGTGGTTGATTGAAGTTAATGACGGGGACAATGATTGCTCCTTCATGTTGGGGCCAATCCTCTGGACAGTCTCCAAGTATAGTAGATATGACTTTTTCTTCGGGCTTCACACATGGAGGTTCAAATGGTCTATAAGACTCTTGTTTCTCTTCTGGAAAATCTGGGTTGTCTTGATTTTTCCATTCTTCCGGACATTTCTTTAAATGATCCCAGGATACCGTTTGTGTGGTCTTTCCTCCATCTTTACTTATGAGACAGACTTTGGTATTGTCAAAATTGGAACTCAAAACGGCGTAAGGTTCCTTTTCCCACTGATCATTAAGTTTGTGTTTCCTTCTTTTTCTCTTTAAGACAGTACTTCTAGGCAGTATGGGTTCTGCTGGTGCACTTTTGTTGAAGTTATTTTCTCGTCTTTCCCTGGACTTTTCTAGATTCTCTTTAACACTTTCTTGCACTTGTCTATAATTGCCTAGACGGTTGGTATTCCAGTCATAATTAGAAATATCTGCTCTGGGTTCGACAACTCCGAGTTCTAAATCCACAGGTAGACTTCCTGTACAGGCTCTCATTAGATAGGCGGGTGTACAGTTTGTAGAACTCACTGGAATGTGATTATACATGTCTACCAGATAAGTCAGTTTTTCTGGCCCTTGGTTTCTTTCTTTAAGAGGCAGTATCTTGAGCATGTCAATCACGATGTTATTCATCTTTTCACATAACCCATTGGATTGGGGATGATATGGCGTAGATCATAAAGATGACAAAACTCTTGAAAGATCTCTGCTTCGAACGCTGAGCTCTATCCGTTAAAACTTGTTCTGGATAGCCAAGTGGTCTATAGAAGACATTCTGGAAGGTCTTTGCGACTGTTGCAGCTGTCAAGTCTTTTACGGGTACGACCATCAGGAATCTGGAGTAATGATCTATGATTGTCAAGGCATAGGTGTAGCCGGTTCTACTTGGAGCTAACTTCACATGGTCCAAGCCTAGAATTTGGAGAGGTTGCGTTGTTATAGGTTGAAGTGGTGCTGTTTGACTGTGCTGGTCCTTTCTGCGTAGGCTACACGGTCCACAGTCCTTACACCATCTTTCTATGGATCCTCGCATGCCAACCCTGTAGAATCTGTCTTTGAGCAACATTTCTAATTTCTTCCATCCAAAGTGTCCAGTTTGGTTGTGGTACACGTTCAATATCATTTAAACTTCTGTCCGGGGTACGATGATTTGCCAGACCATCTCGTGGGTTCAGGGATTGATGTACCTTCTTCAGAGCATCTCCTGGTAAATGAACAGTTTGCTTATTTCGCTCCACAGGTGTTTGGCTTCTGGCGAAGGATTTGAAGGTAACTTTGCAGACTCCTGAGTAATCAGTTCTTTGATTAAGCTGATAGCCCGGTCACTGTCTTGAGCTTCCTTCCAGTCGAAGTGTGGTAACAGGTTCATTACTCTCTCAGGAAGTTCTGTGTGGACTTGCTGACATTGGGATACTCTCAACTGATGGAAGGCGGGTAGCTCTCTCTCTCCCAGCTCATCCTCATCCACTCCCATATCTGCTAGATGAAGCATCCTTGATAAGGCATCTGTGTTGCCGTTGTTATGCCCAGCCCGGTACTTGATGGTAAACTGGTAATTGGATAATCTTGCCATCCATCTCTGTTCCATGGCTACCAATTCTGCAGTTTCCAGGTGGGTCAAGGGCTTGTTATCTGTAAAGGCAGTAAACTTGTTTGATGCCAGGTAATGTTTAAATCTTTTTGCCCAGACCAAGGCTAGGAACTCCAACTTGAACGAGGTGTAGTTTTCAGGGTTCCTTTCGGTAGGGCGGAGCTTCCAGCTAGCATAGGCAATCACTCTCTCTTTGCCTTCCTGCTTCTGGGAAAGTACCGCTCCTAACCCCGTGTTACTGGCATCGATGTACAGTAGGAATGGTAGGCTGTAGTCGGGGTAAGCCAGGATCTCCTCACCTGTTAGGGCCTCTTTCATCTGTTGGAACGACTCTTCTTGTTCCTTGCCCCTCTCCAAGGGTGGATCTCTGGACTTGCATTTCTGGGTTTGGCCTACTAGGAGGTTCTGCAGTGAAGCAGCCTTCTTCGTGTACTCCTTTATGAATCTCCGGTAGTAACCCACCAATCCCAGGAACTGACGTACCTCCTTGAGGGTTTTTGGTTTTGGCCATTCCTTAATGACAGTGACCTTGTCTGCATCTGTGGCCACTCCTTCGGAACTGACTATGTGTACCAGGTATTGTACCTTTGGTTTTAGCAGGTGGCATTTGGATGGTTTCAGCGTCATCCCGTATTTGGACAAGGCTTCAAATACCTCCGCTAGATGGGTCAGGTGTTCTTCATAAGACTTAGAATACACAATGATGTCATCCAGGTAAAGCAGCACCGTCTCAAAGTTCTTGTGCCCCAGGCAACACTCCATCAGCCTCTGAAACGTTTCGGGTGCATTACATAGTCCGAAGGGCATGGTGTTGAATTCACATAGGCCCATGGTAAATGCCGTCTTCTCTTGGTCTTCTTCTGCAACGGAGACCTGCCAGTACCCACTCGTGAGATCTAGGGTTGAAAAGTAATTGGCAGACTTCAATGCAGCTAGTGATTCCTCAATGCGTGGTAACGGGTAAGCATCTTTGTTTGTTATGCGATTTATTTGCCTGTAATCTACACACATCCTCATACTGCCATCTTTCTTTCTGACTAGGAGTTATGGAGCTGCCCAGGGACTATAACTATCTCTGATAACCCCTGCGTCCTTCATGTCTTGTAACATCTCTTTGGCTTTCTGATAGTGTGCAGGTGGAATAGACCTGTATCGCCCTTTGATTGGTGGATGTGTTCCCATAGGGATGTGATCTTGTACCCCTTTGATCGTACCAAAGTCAAGTGGATGCTTACTGAATACTTGTTCAAATTCTTGGACTACTCGGTAGACACCTTGCTTTTGATGCATGGGAGTGGAGTCAGTCTCTACATGGAGCTGTTGACACCAATCATCTAGCTGCCCCTTAGTGTTGTTATCCTCTGCCTCCTTGGGGAGAGGTAAGGGTCCCACTGCTTGTATTTAGTTGTTACTTACAGTGTACAGCTTAGCAACGGTGGTATACCTGGGCAGTTTGAACTCCTCACTGCCATAGTTTAAGATGCGAACTGGTACTCTTCCCTTGTGTACATCAACAACCCCCCTGGCTGTCAAGAGTGTAGGCTTGTGTTCTGAGCTGATGGGCTCCACTAATGCCTGATAGTCCTGCCCTCTCAGACCTATAGCTGCTCGACACCAAATCATCATTTCACTCATTGGAAGTATTACAATAGGAAGCGGGTCTGTTACCTGTGCAGTACCAATTTCACCACCTGTAAGTTTTACCTGTTGCTGGTGCAGGAGAGCTCTTATCTCTCTCTGGAGAACCTTCTTCTGCCCAGGTTTGACAGTGTCTGCGATCTGTTGAAGCAAAAACAACACTTCCTACATGCAATTGCTAACAACATTTGTACCGAGGATAATGTATGGATCCCTGTTATTGGGATTCTCTTCCACTACAATAACCCCTTGGCCTTGTAATTCCACCCTCCCCACTTTTATGGGTACTTCTCTAACCCTCAATATAGTGAGTGGTTAACCGTTGGAAGCATAAATGTTAAGGTTGATATCAGGTGGTTTAAGTTCATTCCATCACCAAAATTGTTTGTAAAGGATATCAGGTATTGTGGTCACTTGTGACCCGGTGTCCAACAAACCAGGTGTCGAAATGCCATCTAGTATGATAGACAGGAACTGTCGCTGTCCGATGTAGATATCATACCAGCCGGCTGTGCCCTGTTGAGTTACTCCTGGGTTCGGCCCCGGCCCCCAGGGTCTGCTCATTTAAAGGACAGTACCTCGCGATGTGGCCGGTCTTGTTGCAGCGTTAGCAGATGGTTTCCCCGGTGGAGCTAAAGTGGTCGGTGGTCCTCCCTCTGCACAGCGTGGTCTTTCTCCCTCTCTTCCATGGGACATCCTCCGGGCTGTCAGCAAGCAGGATTAAAGGCATAGGTTTAAGCAGTGGCTTTGGTTTTGGCCCTTGCTGCAGCTTCAGGACTTCCATTACAGTAGCTAGGTGCTTACTCAGCTGGCGCACCTCGGCATACGAAGAGTCAATCCTGTCAGAGGTTGCGGACTGAACACGGCTCTCTACTTCAGGCGAGGGTACTGATGTTGTTGTAGCCGGAGCCTTGCCACCGCACCACCACCGGATGGCAGCTTCAGGAGTCTCCACTGGCTGTAACCCTTTACGGCCCTGTCCTTTAAAGTGTTAACGTCAGTGTCCGGGTTGTTCAGGGACCACCAGCGCAGGGTTTTGTTGTCCTCTGGTGATAGAAGCCCCCGGATAAATTGCTCAATCCAAAGTTTATTTTCATCAGGGACACTAGCAGGGTTGACTTGCTTTAGGGCCCGCAGCGCATCCTGTAGGCGCCAGGCATAGGTCCTGATGTCATCTTCAGGCTTTTCATAGCAATGGTAGAAGCACATTCTTATATCAGCCTCATTACAGTCCTCAAAAGCAACTTTTAACTTGTCCAAAATTACAGCTACTGACCCCCGGTCAGCAGCGGACCAAGATTCAGCTTCTCTCTCTGCTGCACCAGTTAACTGTCCCAGTACCACAGCAGCGCGTTGCCTGCCAGGCATTGCATACATGCCTAGTACTCTGCATATTTTTCTTTTGAAGGCAAGCAGGGTATCAGGGTGACCGTCGTACCGGGGTAACTACTTAGATCCTGGGACATACAGCAGCGAGATTAGCATGATCGGATTTACTGCACCCGGTGGGTCAGTGGCGCTACTGGTTGCATCCATGGTCGTTTGGGGGTGATTCACGGAGTCTGCGAAGGTGTTTTCGTCATCGCTGGATGAGGCTGACATTTTCGGGGCCCCCCTAGTGAATCACGGCCAGTCTTTAAACAATTAAACAGTTCGGGAGTTTCCTGATTAGGCCGCTGCACCTAAGGGATTTTTGGTAGAGCGGTGAGAGTGTTTTGTTTTTGCGCTCTGCAAGCCGTCACACCCCCTTTCTTTCCCACTCAGTGCACAGTAATGGCGGCTTAATTTTAACAGTCACAAAACACGGTTAAACAAGGCACACAGCACCCGGTAGCTCCGGGCACGGGATCCTGTTCGTGACGCCAGAAAAAGTTATGTGTCGCCCGGGGCAGTGGAGACTCAGGTATCTGGGCCCTTTTCCTGCTGTGGTCAGGGGGATGTCACTGGTGGCCTGCCCGGACCTGTGGCCCTGGAGACCGACCTTTTGAAAAAGGGGAATATGTACAGGGGAATAAAGTTTATAATAGTTCTCGTGATGCCACCAGCAGCTTCTGGTGATTGAGCACCAGCGCCACTTCAGTCCTCCGGCGGGTGGTGGTATAGCGGCTTTGATGGTACAGCTCCCTGCAGGTGGAGCTAACCCCTCGGGGAAGGGATGCCCCGGTGATGGTAAGGGTGCTGGTAATGGATGGATGGATGAGCCGAGGCCTAACCGGATGACAGGGGCGCGGGGAAGGAACTGACACACATACCGCTGGTTGCTCTTTACCTTTTTACTGGTGTTGAAGCAGGTAAATAGTCCAGAGTACCACCGGGTGTTCAGGATGCACTTCTGGGTCTCCACAGCGAGTGGGTATAAGGCCTCCTCTTTACTTTCCCCGTGTGTGTGTGTGTGTGTGTGTGTGTGTGTGTGTGTGTGTCTGTAGCCCCCACCTGTGTAAAATTTGGCTGGTTTCCCCTGCTCTCTCGTTCTCCTCCTGTGCTGTCATCGGGATACCCTCTGCTGACTACTGCTGATTCTCTCCCCACGGTGCCTAGCTCCCTGGTAGGTGACTGCGTAGGAGTCCGGGAGACTGAACACGGTTTTCCGGTGTTCTCCACTGGGCCTGGTGCACTCCAGTGGACACGGACTCCGGTGTTCGGTGGTTGCTCGGGGGTGAACCTAACGCTGGCTCCACGGTCCCCCACTGTTCTGCCTCTTCTCCTTGCCTCTCAACCCCACTCTTGGGCCTTGCAGGGCTACCAGAGACTGGTCAGGGTGACTGGCTCGGGCCTAACACAGCACCAAACACCAGCACTTCTTTGCAGCTCTAATAGCATCTGCCATACTCTGTCTAACTCCGCCCCCAGCAACAGTATTTATAGGGAAACCTGCCTAAAAGCAGCAGGTTGAGCTTCCCTACTGTGCTGGGGTGGAAGGTGTTGCGTGTAACTGTGTACCCACTGTGGAAACCCATCCATGCTGCGGGTGAGTCTGTGGGTACCTGTGGTTAGCAGGGCACCACACAGCATTCACATTAGAACTGCTACTGTGGCACCCTGGTTGGGGCACCACAGGAACTCTTAGGACATGGATGGAAAGTACACAGCAAGCAGACCCCACTAACTAACAACACCTTTCACCCCAGGCCTGTAGGGGGAGCTCCACTGGTTGCCTTAAGCCAGTTTCCCCTATAAATACGGGTCCTGGAGGGAGACGCACCAGAGTGTGCAGTCACTAGAGAACTGTGAACAGCTAGGAAAGCTGACCTGGTACTGGAACCAGGCTAGGCCCCTACCAGCGACACCTGGAGAGTGGTAGACTCTTGAAACAAGGGTCATAGGAACAGGAGAGGAGTACTGAATAGGGGCAGAGGAGTTATCCAGACTCACGCTAATGGCCACTTTACACGCAGCTACAGGTAACAGGTTTTCCACAGGTAACTTACTGGTTGCAGTGAAATCATGGAGACATGGTTCTATCTTGTTGCTGTGTACAAATGGAACTATGTCTCCATGATTTCACTGCAGCCAGTAAGTTACCTGTGGAAAACCTGTTACTTGTAGCTGCGTGTAAAGGTACCATAATAGAGTTCCGGTCACTGGGTCCGAGCTACAAAGCCACAGTGCAGACTTGTAGAGAAACCAGCACCACAACAAGGGGGTTTAGCTCCCTGGACGCCCGAAGCACCACCAAATGAGAGCCCGGAGTCGAGAATTCGGCAGTATTCCTTTAAACGTGCCCTCAGTGCAACAAACCCGGGAGTAAAGAGTCACACAAGAAAGTGCAGTACCGGTTTGGTCGGGTTTCATGCCTACCAGACTCCAACAGAACGACGATTGATAGGAAGCCTATAACCCTGCTTGCTGTGGAAAATCCAGAAGTGTTTACCTCATCCCCGGTCGAGCGTACCTGAAGACACCAGTAAAGGTACCAAAAGACTATATGTGTACGTGTCCCTCATTCCAGTCGCACTACACAGACCGCGCTACCCTATTCCCTTCCACTCCACCAACTGACTCCGGGGACTCCCGCTCGTCCTGTGGGGAGCGTCTTCCATCTAGCTGCCGCACATCCCCCGAAGGTCCAAGCAGCGCCGGTGCAATCACCGGACACCCACAGGTGGCGTCACGAGACAAACGTTATTTTCTACCCAGCCCTTTACATTGACCACCGGGCCCTTCTAGCCCCAGCATCGAACCATGACAGTAGCTAGTGCCTGAGGCCTAAACACCTGGCTACGGTGAGTCACTACTACTACTCCCCTCATCCACCCCGCTGCACTGAGGTAAAGCTCCACCTGTGGGGAGCTGTACTACCAAAGCTGCATTTACATCACCTCAGCGGCCACAGGTGGCGTCACGTTACCATTCCCCCATCATCATCACCCCCACCCCGCCATTGAGTA
Source organism: Allobates femoralis (assembly GCA_033576535.1). Classification (NCBI taxonomy): domain Eukaryota; kingdom Metazoa; phylum Chordata; class Amphibia; order Anura; family Aromobatidae; genus Allobates; species Allobates femoralis. The sequence continues at coordinate 81,350,125 of JARQOC010000012.1, read as the reverse complement.
CAGGGCACGGAATTGGGAACCGACCAGCCGTGATCCCCACTGAAGTAACCACCTGTCCCGGTATCCGAGTACCCCCTACCCTGTCGACCGACTCACAATCCTGCCCCTGATATACCATCCTATGTAATGTTAGAACAAGGGTGTCCTCCCCTCAAATAGGAATTATGTCACCAGGCAGATATAAATACATGCTGTGATATTTTGCTGTACAATGATATGATGGTGCATAATGTGTGCTGCCATGTTTCAGGCTAGGAGCAGAGACAGAGCACTACATTGATTGATTCAGCACTGCCATGGTCTCTCCTCCCCCATATTGACTTGGTAGCTTCCTGTCTCCTGAAATTCAGCATTATGCGTGACTGAATTCCTCTGTCCCCAAGGGCAGGGTGAGTGCTGAGGAGCAGGTATGATTTTATTGATTTATAAGCAATCTATAGATCCTAGAACTGCAGTGTACGGCTCTGCTTCATCATGTAGGAGGGCAGGGACAGTACAAAAATGTTTTATCAACCCAGAGTTCCCCTTTAAGTGCTTGAAAGGGATAGAGTGGACAAAAACCATACTTTGCCACTGTAGGATAATTGTAACTCACTTGTCCTGGCTCCAGTGCCGATCCGTGCACCTTCACTCTTCTATGGTCATTAGGTTAACATCATGGTAATCTAATGTGCACTTCTGATACCATCTCTCTAGGTCTGTTAGTGCCCTGATGGGCAGATACTTGTCTGAGCATTGAGGTAGTAAGTGCACACTGATACCACAAGCCTACTCTCAGTTTAACCACTGGATTCAACCAGCTTTGCTACTGCTAGTTTCTGCTGTTCCAATGTGCTGTCTGAACATTCAGCTATGTTGCAGTAAAGTACATGTCTGCCATCTCAGCTCTGTTGCTCCAAGGTGTTGTCCGCACAATAAGCTCTGCTGCATAAGGGTACTTGTGTGTCTACACCACTACTATTCTTAGGTACTGTCTGCACTTTCGGGTTTGATGTACCTAAGTGCCTGACTCCGTACATTGCGCTGCCGCTAGATAGTGCTGCCCAGACACTTGGCTCTACTGTACCAGGGTTCCTTGCTCTGTACCATTGCCCTGCCATTTACTACTTCTACCAGCACACTTTTCTCTACTGTATCAAGGTTCCTAACTCTGTACAGTGCCCTGCCTTTCAATAGTGTATACTTGATTCTACTATACCAAGGTGCCCAACTCTGTGCATCAGCCTACCATTCAATTGTGCTGCCTGTACACTTGGCTCTTTTATACCAAGGTGCCCGACTCTATACATTGCCTGCTGCTCCTTAGTGCTGTCCAGTGGTGTTACTAGAATCTGAAGGCCAAGTGTGAAATTTGGACCTAGGTCCCCCACACGCACACGTACATTGGTCAGATGTATGGACCCATGTAGCATTCTAAATCCTATAAAGATTTGACATTAATTGCCCCCTTTCTTCATTATGTATTAATGTCCCTCATGCTGGGATCTATTGACTTCATCTTGGTATATACAATTCCCATCCTAGTATATAGGACCACTATCCTGGTATATATGGTATTCCTCCTGGTATATATGTCTCCATCCTGGCATATGTAATAGTGCTGTCTGCACACATGACTCTATTGTATCAAGGTGACTGATCACATGCTTTATCCTGCAGGTTTAAGTGCAGTCTGTGACTCACCGTGGCCGGGACTCCGGTTTAGACAGGCGATGCTTCCTTCCTCCTTGTCACGGGTGGACCGCGCCTGCCGGTAGTGGGGCCCGGTGTAGTGCAGATCAAAAGTTGCGTACGTCTTGGTGGAACAGATTAAAGGGTTTTTTTTTAATTTATTCGTGACGCCACCTATGAGTAGTTTCGGTAAGGACTACCGACGCTGCGGAACCTCCGGGGGATGGACAGCAGCAAGATGTTACGCTCCCCACAGGCTGAGCGGTGATCCCTGGAGGCTGGAGCTGCTTAAGATGTTGTGCGGCAGCTGCGGTTACCTTGTAGTACGGACGGACAGTTCATAAGGAAGCACGGACACAGAAAGTCTCTGCGACGGGTCTTTACTGTAACCAGCAGGCAGTACATGGCATACAGTTTAAGGGTAGTAGACCGGGTGGACTCAGCAGTGATGGTGTCCCTTAGAAATCCGTAGTGTTCCTCCATTCTAACTAATTGGTTGCCAGTGTCGCCCAGGAATACCAGATCGGGTACGGGGAGGCTGCTTCAATGCCCTATCCATGATGTACGTTCTGGATGTTTTGGGGAGCCTTGGATCCCTCAGTGGGTACACCGCTGGTTAGACGACTGGAAGTTGGCTGGTGGTGGGGTGCTCCTGTGAAGCTGCTCCTCCACGCTTCTGGTTCGCGTAGCAGAGGTGAACTGCTGCCAGATTCGGTACCAGTGAACCGGCTGTGAGTTGTGGGCACGGGAGTCTTTTGGGAACCCGTGTGAATAATGCCCAATCCCGGTTGGTAAGGCCTCAGGTGCTGACACCCGACCGGTGACGGCCCGGGGGCCGCACGGGGTGCGGAGCCCCCGCTCCTCTCCAAGTTCTAGACTGCTCAGGTCAAGTTCTAGATTCCTTCTTTACTAACTAGACTACTGTGTGTGTTCTACTACACTTCCCTAACACTCCACCCACCAGGAACTAGGATTGGCCCTCTGTTCTAGGTGATGCATGCAGGGTTGGATTTCTAAATTAACCAGGTCACTGCTGTGTCAGAGAATATTGCGGCTGCTTTTATGGCTGCAATACCCTCTTGTGACGCACTCGTTGCGGGGCGCCACATCTGTACACTTGGCTCTGCTATTCAAATGGTGTCTGTCCATATGGACACTCAATTTGGAAATCTATCTGACATCACAGGGTGTAGTAAATTGATAGTTTGTTCTACATCTATAGAAAAAAATAGTAGATCTTAGGGTAAGAAGATGTACACAAAAAATTAATTATTAATATGCCTCAATACAGGATACAGACAGCCAGATAATTTATGGAGATTTTGCAACATGAGCATAGTATAAAAAAGTAATAATATAGACCTCATTCCATCATATTGAATAACTTTGCAACATTTTCAGGAAATAATACCTTATTTGAACCAGTCAATCACTCCATCAGGCACTAGGATCTTTGTGTTTCACCCAGCTTCTTCTGGGAGTGTAAACATTATTATAAAAGGTTCTCACTGGAGAAAAACACCCATTGATGTATAAACTCAATTCTTATGTATATATACATATAGTGCTTAAGGTACAATGGTCATAAACTTTAATCCAGTATATAAAAATGTTATCTTGTCTTAGTGGGGCAGCTCCATCTATAGCATGGGGATCATTATTGTATATGTAGAAGTGCACTCAATGTGTTGGGTAACAACAAACATTGCTACTTCTGTGATCATTGCATGATGTGCTGGTCCTTCGCATACATATAGGGTTCTCACTGGAAAATAAAAAATATGAATGTAGAAACTCAATTTTTATACATGTATACATATAGCGCCTAAAATAACATGGTCACCAACGTTGATCCAGTATATAAAAATGTTATCCTGTCTTAGTGAGGCAGCTCCATCTAGTATCGGATCATTATTGTACACGTAGAAGCACTGAGTGTGTTGGGTAATGACTAACATTGCTACCTCTGCGAACACTGCATCAGGCACTGGGTCCTTCACATTTCTTCCAGCATCTTCTAGTGGTGTAATTCAATATCATATAGGGTTCTCACTGGAAAATAAAAAATATGAATGTAGAAACTCAATTTTTATATATGTATACATATAGCGCCTAAAATAACATGGTCACCAACGTTGAACCTGTATATGCAAATGTTATCCTGTCTTAGTGAGGCAGCTTCATCTAGCATGGGATCATTATTATACATGTAGAAGCACTAAGTGTGTTGGGTAATGATTAACACTGCTACCTCTGCGATCATTCCATCACGCACTGGGTCCTTCACATTCACCCCAGCTTCTTCTAGGGATGCAATTCAATATCATATAGGGTTCTCACGGGAAAATAAAAAACATTGATGTATAAACTAAATTTTTATATATGTATACATATAGTGCCTAAAATAACATGGTCACCAACGTTGATCCAGTATATAAAAATGTTATCCTGTCTTAGTGAGGCAGCTCCATCTAGCATGGGATCATTATTGTACACGTAGAAGCACTGAGTGTGTTGGGTAATGACTAACATTGCTACCTCTGCGATCACGTCATCAGGCGCTGGGTCCTTCACATTTTGTACATTTGTATAGCTTCTTCTGTCGGTGTAATCTAGTATTATGTAGGGTAGTCACTGGAAAATGAAAAACATTGCTGTATAATATATATATATATATCCTGTCATTGGGAAGCAGCTCCATGTAGCATGGGATCATTATTGTACACGTAGAAGCACTCAGGGCCACGTCACACCACGTCGCTAATGCGTCCCCCTATGTAACTGGGCGAGGGCGACACATTTGACGGGATCGCCTGGTTTCACAGCAGCGCTGTGAAACCAGGTGGCCGATCTGGGGCGATGTGAACACATCGCCCCATGTAAACGGCCCCGGCGACCTGACAGGTGATGGGAGCCATAGGCTCCCATTGTACTGCATCGCCGCCCCTCAGTGTGTTGGGTAATGACTAACATTGCTACCTCTGCGATCACGTAATCAGGCGCTGGGTCCTTCACATTTCGTATATTCGTATAGCTTCTTTTGTCGGTGTGTGGCGCCCCGCAACGAGTGCGTCAAAGGAAGGTATTGCATCCCTGACAGAAGATGTAATATCTTCCGTCTCAATGATGAAATGATTAAACCCAGGCTTCCACACACCACATGCATCACTTAGAGGTAGAGGGCAAATCAGGTCCTGGTTGGAGGAGTGCAAGGTGTAGTGTGTGGGGGAAGTCAGAAACGTAAGAGTAGTGGTCGGAGGAGAAGGAAGGAAGGAACAGGGACTGCACAGTGCCGTGCAGCCCTGGTACAGAAACTTTACCGGCAGAGCACCATCAACTGGTGACTCAGACCGGAACACGGGCAACAACAGCAACTAAGCAACGGGTAAAAGTCACCCATGCCCAATCTCACCGGATGCCGGTTCCGAGGCAAACAGATGTCCACCGCTGTTCTGCTAACCGGAGTGACGGAGTGGCTTTTTAGGAGCGCCTCACTACAGCCCTAAATCAGCAGTCTTACCGGCGAGGTATTCATAATTGGGCCGCAGGACTCTTTGTTGGTTAACGTGACAAGCTGAAGTCCGCCGAGTACCCGATCTGGTGCACTAAGGCAGCAAGGCAACCAGAATAGAACGGTTAGGTAAAGGAGGGACACTGTGGAGCTCTGGACTAAGACCATTCATCGTCGGGGCCACCCGGTCCGTTACCTACTGACTGTATGCTGTGTACCACACCAAACGTACAGTAAAGACCCGTTACAGAGGAGCCTTGTGTCAGCGCCTTTCTTCCAGAACTTTTACTAAACTTTGCATTCAACACTAAAAAAACTACTGAGCTGCCGTATTCCAAGCCGTACAGCTCCTGGTCCCGGGGACCCCTGCTCATCCTGTGGGGAGCATCCCATCTAGCTGCCGCACATCCCCCGGAGGCCCAATGCAGCGCCGGTGCAATCACCGGATACCCACAGGTGGCGTCACTACAATCAAGAAACAACCCCTTCCTTTTATCCCTAGTTCATCTGACCACCGGGCCCCACAGCCTGAGGCGCGGAACCGTGACGAGGGAATCATCGCCTGATACCTGAGAACCCGGCAACGGTGAGTCAGGTGTAATCTAGTATTATATAGGGTACTCACTGGGAAAAAAAAAAACATTGCTGTATAATATATATATCCTGTCATAGGGAAGCAGCTCCATGTAGCATAGGATCATTATTGTACACGTAGAAGCACTCAGTGTGTTGGGTAATGACCAAGATTGCTACCTCTGTGATCACTGGAGCACTTTGTGGCTGTGGACCAGACATTCAATCAGATGTATTGTACTGAAGCATGTATGTAGAAATTGTGTTTCTGTCATAACACGGGACACATTCACATGGGATGAATAAGACATGACAGGCAGTCACTTAAGGGCCCTTTCTGAATCGCACGCTTCACTACAGGTCAGCGTATTCGTGCTTCTATGAAGAGGAGACCAATGCGATAAATCAATAGGAATTTTCTGAGCTTTCCTAAGGTTGGATGCATTCAGAGGACGGTCTTCTCTGCACCGCAAACAACATTTACTCTGATGGATACTGAAATCTTAAAGGGAACTTGGTGTATTATTTAGACCATGTCTTAATGTTTTGTTCTTTTTAATGAATCTATATTGAAACAAACCCTTGACATTTTCTCTCGGACCACTAGGTGTAATGCTAAATTTGGGTGGTGGAATTACACTACTGAGGTCCTTAGATGCTTCATATCAAAAGAATAATTTGGGGGAGTTTTTAAGGCTTCCCCCCCACCATTGTTCAACGTCTTAGACAAGGACATGATTTGTTATCTTCCGGGATCTCATTTGTGAGTCCCTCTTACATTAATGTTCGGAGACTTCCTTCTCTTCTTCCACACTATCAATTAATTCTGAGCGATAACGCTCCTACCCTAATTAGGTTTATTCAGATGATTGGAAATATACATTATCTTGATGTACTGGTCCGCCAGGCAGAGGGGGCGGGAAAATTATATACAATTGTCTTGATAACCAGGATGGGTGAGAAAAGATGTGCGTGATGTTTACTAGATAAAGAATAGGACATTGACAAGACACATGATACCGCACTTATCTCACATTTACAATACATGATCTCTTTCAGTTTTTAACTGCCATGCCACTGACAGAAGCAATATATGCTGGGAAGTGAGGAAGTGAAGCTCCAGTACTGGCAGAATGCAGATAAAAAACAGCTAAGAAATATACCCACATGCTATAGGCAATGAGATGTATCATTGTCTCATAGGCAATGGCGTGAGTCACTGTCCCATAGGCAACGGGGCTCTTTACCCTTCCATAGGCAACAGAGCATGTCACCATCCCACAGCCGACGGGGCGCATCGCCATCCCATAGGCAACGGGACACGTCACCGCCCCATAGGCAATAGGGCACGTCACCATCCCAGAGGCAATGTGCTGCGTCACTGCCCCACAGGAGATGGGGCGCGTGACCATCCCATAGGCAACGGGGTATGTTACCGTCTCTTAGGAAACGGTGTGTGTCGCCCCAGGGTGTGGGATACTCGGGCATCAGGCAGCAAAAGGGGTTAATTGTGTCACGGGGAATGGCGGCCGCGCCTGATCCCGGATTCTGGGGACTATTCTCTTAAAAAGGGGTATTTACAAGGATCATGAACAAGTTTGTCGTGACGCCACCTGCAGTTCCTGGTGTGATGTCACCAGCGCAGCTCCAAATCCTCCGGAGGTCGGTGGTATTGCGGCTGAGATGGTTTAGTCCTCCGCAGGCAGGACTGAGACCTCAGGGCAGGAAATCTGTGGGATTAATGAGTTCATGCAAAGAAAGATGTAGTAGAGTCAAAAGTCACTTCACCGGGTACTTTACTGGAACTTAGCAGAGTCATTACAGTTCTCAGTGCAGTATGATGTTACAATGACAATGTTGGCTACGGGTGGCTGCAAGCGGATCTCTGGTAGATAGATGGAACCCCCTTTGTGTGCCTTTCTTGTTCCTTTTCTTCCTTGCTTCCCAGTAGCTGTGTGAAACCTGACCTCATATAAGTAAGTCTGACTTCCTGCTGTCTCTCTCTCTTTACTTTCCTTGCTCCCGTCGGGTAACCTTCTGTTGATCACTGCCGCGGGCCAGCTGTGTCTGGTCCCCTCTAAGGGCCGCTTTACACACACCAACTTCTGTGGCCAACTTCTGAACAGATCTCTGGTTGCAGTGAAATCATGGACACATTGTTACATTTTGTGGCTGTGTACAAATGTAACAATGTGTCCATGATTTCACTGCAGCCAGAGATCTGTTCAGAAGTTGGCCACAGAAGTTGGTGTGTGTAAAGTGGCCCTAATGGTCGCCTAGGAATCAGGGCAGCACTGGAGATACCTCCGTGTTGCGGATTTTCTGCAGACCGTAGAGGTTCCTACAGGTACAGGCTCCGGTACCCGGTTTCTCTCCTAGAGCGAACTCCCTCCGAGCTCCTTGCTCCCTTCTCTGTGTCTGGAATCTGTTCTACTTTTCCCTGGGTCCCTCAGCCGAGGAGACCCTCCTTCCTGCCCCAGGCTCCCGCCTGGATCTTCACTAACTCTCCAACCCGGAGGCAAAAACGGGCCTAAAGGCCTCCAGCCAAAAGAACCATGGTCAAAGACAAAAGACCTCAGACCTCCTTTCTCCCCCTGGGGGTGACTATATACCCTCCCAGGTTCCCTCCCCCTGCCTGATCTAATGTGTGATGTGGGTTTAGGGTTCCGCCTACCATCCATAAATCCACTTTGCAGCTGGGGTGACTACCCCTCCATGGCACCTACATAGTGGGGTGCCACATAACCCCTTGATGGAATATACTTGTACCGCGATATCAACACTTGTCTACGGGAAGTGAAAAAACATTTTTAAATACATTAATACCAACGGGTAACTATATACATCAAGCAAGCTTAAGTTTTCTTCCCATTGCTGGGAGGTGCATTCTTTAAACGTTTCACATATATAAAATAAACATTATTTACCTCGGCCCAACGGAGTACTAGGTATGCTGAGGGGCTGTTCACAGGGACAATATCTCGCTTCGGGAGTCTATTGCAAAAGGAATACCATCATTCAATACGGGTGATGCAAATGGCGAACCAGCCTAACGGGCCGGGGTAACACTCATATGTCACCTGCTCACCTCGATATAGATCGCGCTGGAGGTGTCCTTTCACAGAAAAGATTCTACATCCCGCCAGGAGAAGAAAACGTCATCGATAAAAGGCTCTCGCAAGAAACCCCATCCATCTTCCTGATATACAGAGATGACAGTTCCAGTTTTACGGAGTTCAATGGGGAGTGGGGGCTGAGCTCGGGCTTTATCTCTTAGTCTCCTGGTGGCTTGTTCCCTTTGACACCAGTCCTCACGCTGTCTCTGCATCGCCACCTGGTCTCTTTCATCCATGGTGGCCGGGTGCACGGTAGCGACTGGTACTGCGGGGGTGGCGAGCTGTTGCAGGAAACCCTCAATGTCACTCTCGTCTCTGCGGAGCTAAAGATGGCGGGAAATCCTCGCTGGTGCCGCTGTCACGTGGTCCACCAAGCTGCTTCTGGAGTGCTCCCTCCCGAGGCTCCTCCGGTTCTTCGTCGTCATAAAGTTCCTCCTCGACTTCCACGACTGGTGCTGTGGGTGGTTGAGCTGCCTCCAGCCGGAGAAACTGCTGGCCCAGGACGGTGGCGAGGTCAGGAGTTCAGTTTGGGTCCCCATGTCCTGGGTCTGAACTGGGTGGTGGTAAGGAGGCGCGGTATTTTGCCCACTGCTGCCCTCCTCCGGGTCGTCCTCCTTGCGGACAGCTGGAAGGTCCGCTTGGCACTCCACCCCGACACACCCAAGTCATCGTTTGCTCTATTTCTTGGCGGAACCGGGTAAAAGGGGTTGTGTCACGGGGAATGGCGGACGCTGCCTGATCCCGTATCCTAGGGACTATTCTCTTGAAAAGGGTTATTTACAAGGATTATGTACAAGTTTGTCGTGACACCACCTGCAGTACCTGGTGAGATGTCAGGTGCATCACTGTCCCATAGGTACCGGGCGCATCACCATCCTCTCAGAATATATTATCCATGTAGTCAGGAGAAAAGCTTTTAAAATTTGAAATGTGTAGGATAAAAATATTACTCATAAAGCAGATACAGAAATACGGCAAATAGAAATAAACTGTGGCTACCAATCGCAGCAAAATGACTCCAATATGTGCTCATGGAAATAGTGCATAATAATAAAGAGTTCGATCTCACACAATTTTTCATAAAGAGATTTGGGATATCAAGAAACAAGTAGGGGATGTAGAAGATTAGGGCCAGTCTATACATTTCCCAAGTCTCCCACTTTTACAAGAGCAGTAACCAAGTGTAGAACTGCTAGTAATGTTAGACTGTACACCATATGGTCTCCTGACATATTTCTACCTCTATCATGTGGATTCATGAGAAGAGGAGACTTTGGGTATGTGCCCACAGGAGTTTTTTAAGCAGTCCTGAACGCAGCAAAACCTGAACTGCTTTCAAGGATCCTAGAGTCCTTGCCAGGAGATTTGCATGACGTTGTTTTTTCCTGCATTTTTGATGCTGCATTTTTCCTGCGTTTTTTCCACTGACTCAGCAAAAACGCAGGAAAAATAGAACATGTCAATTCTCTCCCATCCGCACCAAAACCACAGGGGTTTGACAGTTCTTGACACTTGCAAAACCAATGTGTGGGCACAGCATTTCTGTGAAAACATCTTTGCTGGAAATCAAAACGCAGGAAAAATTAGCATACATTACCATAAAACCAATGGTAAACTGCATGCAGAAACTGCAGCAAAAACATCCTGTGGGCACATACCCTTACTAAGGATCGGGGAACCCATGGCCATCAGGAGCAGACAAGTGTCTTGGTTACTAGGACTGGGGTATTTGGTAGGCGGGCAGTCAGTCTATAGTAACGGTGGCAATTGCCCAGACTTGTGGCCTTGACTGGACATGTAAAAGGGGATGTATTTACAGGGGATAAAGAGTTTTTAGAGTTTGTTGTGATGCCAGCTGAGGGATTCAGTCATGAGTGACAAGCGCTGCAGGTAGTGGTCCCCAGGGGATAGATGGTAAAGCAGCTAGATGGATCACTCCCCTCAGCAGGAGCAAGCCCCTGTGGTCTAGAGGAGATGGTGGAGAGGAGGATGTTGGAGGTGGTAGTATTGAATAGAGGCACAGAGTAGTCGCAGGAAGGATGCAAGGAGACAGTCTTTGTTCTTTACCTTTTTACTTATATATCAGTTCAGTAGCAGTTCTAGGGTACTGGTTCACCGGGCCTGGCGGTCTGGTCAGTCTGAGAAGAATGAAGCACCGTTATGATGGATGGGTATATGGCCTTCCAGCTGAATTAGGTTGAAGTTCTAGACACTATCCGCTTCCCCATGTGCCTCTTCCTTCCTAGTGGCTACTAGCAGGCAGACAGGTGACCACGGAGACCCACACCAGTTCTCCAGCCCTATGACAGTGACTGTGCCTCTGGTAGTCCCACAGTGTGGCTACTAAGCTTGCATTCCAGCAGCCTCCAGTTTTCTACCAGGCATGAAGTCTTGACAGCCTGAGGTCCTGGTACGTCTTCCACAGTTTGTGTCCTGCACAGCCATATTCATCCACCGTCGGACTCTGTTTAACAAGTCTAAGTTACACCTAATACCACCCCTCCCTACTGTTCACTACAGCTAGGCCCTCCCTCCAATCAGTGTCTGTCACTGCCCTAAACAGGCTGCTTGTGGCCAGCTCACTGATCAGAGGTTGGGAAGTGTGTGCATGCATAGGAAGTGCATCATAAGATACCAGAATTCTCCTCAGATGTGATATTAGGACCGATGGAGTTAACTACTACTGTGGCGACCAGACCGCAGGGGCGCCACACAAGCAGCATGCCACACCACAAAGAGAAAGTGAGTGAGAGTACCTTGCTCCTTAGGTCTGCTTTAAGGCCCAGTTACACACACAGAAATTGTGCAGAGATTGTTCGCAGATCTCTGGTTCCAGTGAAATCATGGACACATTGGTCCATTTTGTGGCTGTGTACAAATGTAACCATGTGTCCATGATTTCACTGCAACCAGAGATCTGCGAACAATTTCTGCACAATTATCTGTGTGTGTAACTGGGCCTTTATAGGGATGCTGTGGTCACACCTATCTCCAGCTTCACCCTGATCACTATCATCACTACTCACCTGTGAGGGGGTACACTCATTAAGGCTCTTTCACACATCCGTGAAAAACGCATGTGTGAGAAAGGCTGTTTTTTTGTGCCCGTGTGTCCTGCATCATGTAATAAACAAGAGAGGGGACACCAAGCCCTGATGAAGTGGCCATTTGGTTACGAAACGCGTCGGCTGATCTCTGTACTTTGGTGTGTGGTGAATAAAAGTTTGAAAACTACTCTGTCTCCTGGGTCAGCGGGGACGAAATCCCGGTTTGTACAAAATCTCTAGCAGCCTGCATCATGTGATAGCACACGGGCAGCCTGATTTTGTGTACTTACCTGTTTTTGGCGCTGCTGTCTCTCTTGTTTCCGGGTCCACTGCTGCAGCAAGAGGGACAGACAGCATCGCTGGAGTCAGGCAAGTATAAAAGTCTTTATTTTTTAACTATAAAACCATTACTCATGTCTGTGTACACGGATGTCACATGGATGTCATCCATGTACAGTACGTTTTTGGAACAGGCCCATTGACTTGAATGGATCCATGTTTCCGTGCTGCTGCCAAAAAACGGACATGAGGACACGCAGAGACACAGTCTGTGTGGTATCATGGACGTCTGAAAGTGCGCATTCATTATCATTTGAGTTTGAATGTCCGTGTCTCCAGTATGTGGCTGCACAGGTAGCACACTTGCCGGAGACACGTACATTGGAAAGAGGCCCAACAGACACCAGGACACCAGGAGCTGAGCGGTATGACCACTCATCACCCATAAAGCAGTCATATAGAGTAGGGTTCTTGTCCTTATTTTGACTCTTCAGCAATCTCGAGCAGACAGGCAAGTATAAAAGCAATCTTTTATTATTTGATTATAATATCATGGTACTAGGCAGTGGATACCCTATTGGGTAGGAGGTGAAAACCCATGCATTTCAACTCTAAAATCTTAATCATGGATCCAAAGGTAAAAGGAAAGGTGAAGCAAAGCCTGAATCCTTGTGTCTCCTTACTTCACTACACATCACCCTGGAAGTCAGCCCTAGTTGGAAAGGGTTAACATCTACACTTCTACTACAACCTATCTCCCCTTGATAATCTGCAGTGCCAGCCTCATTAGGCTGATTATCCCACCTGGCGTCACAAACTTATCTTTTTCTTTTAATAATTTTCCCCATTTTTAAGCTCTCTTTTCAAAGTGAGTTAGGCCCATAGCTGTTGAGTTGATCATCAACATGATAGAGCAGTCAGCGCTCATCAGTGTGAGTATCCCAGTCATTAGTGCTCTAGATTTTTGGCATCATGAACAGGATACATCGCCCTGCAAAGTCCTGTGTGGCTCAGACTGTTAAAGCTAATGGTGCTTTTGGACTGTAAAAATGAAGACTGTTGTTGTGAGGGAGACATGTGCTGCAGCTAACACCCCCAACCCCTTCCACCCCACCAGACATCCATGCCAGAAGGTATTTTCTGGCTCCAACCCAAGGTGTGGATACTACGCTGGACAACCCAAAAGAACACTAGATTGTGCTGGTCACACAAATTTAAAGGACAGTTTCCCATCTCCGGAGTTGTTTTTGTTACAGTTACTGGACAGACACTCACAAGGCTGGATAGCCATGAACAATTAGCAGAGAAAGTTACCCAAATCTCTTTTGCACTGCACCTAAGCCCCCACTGGAAAGTGGAACCTTTTATTGTATTGTTGTTTGCACCTGTAGTGCCCTTTTCTGCTGTTTTATATCAGACACAAGGTGCAATAATGTGAACATTTGCATTAGAATGACTAAAAAAAGACGTTGCCCATTTATTATGGACTGCCCCTTGCACTGTTTCAGGGTCCTTACCAAGAAGGACCGGATATCCCTTTGCACTAATTGAAGTTCTAGACTCAGTGTTTTCTATTGTAAATTGTATAAAATAAGGACTTTTGTTATGGCATTGTTACACTTTTGCACTAGTGGCTTTCATGTACTGTGGCAAGGAGCCACAAACCCACCAAATTAAAACAAAACAGCCAGTGTAGTGAAGAGATCAACGCTATGGTCTGTGTGCCCTGCAGCTGCACTCGGGGATGATACCGTCACTCAGGGAGTGGTTTGGGGCTGTGAGCCACTACAATACTGTTCTAGAAGTTTAAATGTATTTTATGCTATGCTGTTTATGTTGTTATGTAATGTAAAAACAATTTTTTATTCATAACTCTGCTTCTTGTTACTGCAGTCTGGGATTGTTCTGCTCTTTTTTAGGGGGGACCTTGGTGCCCCCTGCAGTCTGGTTGCTAACATCAATGTAATGCCATACGTGAGGAGAATTGGAAGTCTGAAGCATACACACACTGCCTGATCTCTAACAAGGAGGCTGAGTATTATGAACCGATGACTCAGGAGAACATTCAGATTCCGTAGAAGTTGTTGGTAACTGTACTGACCGAATCCCTGACTACATACCGCAACTAGAACTAGCCGTGGGATGTAACTAACCAGGCCTAGACACCTCTGCACAGCCAGATAACTAACTGCTCTAAAGATGGATGTAGGAAAAGCTATCTTGCCTCAGAGCAGAACCCCAAAAGAATAGCAAGCCCCCCACAGATATTAACTGGGAAACAAGAGACGGAAAAACAAACTCAAGCAGAGTATAAGGTTTAGCAAAAGAGGCCAAACTAGCTATATAGGAAAGACAGGATAGAATACTATTGCGGTCAGTAAAAAAACTATCAAAAACCACCAACAGCAACATTACAAAAATTACCCTGAGTCACTAAGACTTGGTGCCCTCTATATCTGCAGACTTCTATAAATCAAATGCCAGCAGAACTGGAAATAACAGATAATAGTGAATGGTAAAGTTCCTAGGAAGAAAACTTCCTATCTGGGAGCAGATAAACAAATATACAGACTAAATAGCTAACCCACAACTCAGAATAAGACAAAACATAAGCAGAATCTTAACCACACAAAAGTGTGCCACAAAATATTAAAAAACCATTCACTTATCTTGCAAAGATCTCCACAGAGCAGAAGAAACCAGAGGGATGTGAACTCCTCCAGGAACAAAAGACAACTGGCAAGGATGGATCCACTTCAAACCATTATATGCTCCAAGAACCATGATTGCCAATTATCACCCTCACCTGTGAAGCCCACACAGTCAGCTGCATTCACCAGCAACAACCACCGGAGGGAACTCCAATGAATTCACAACAGCTGAGCACTGAAGGCTTGGGTTGGGCTGTTACTTAGTCTCTGATTGGATGGAGGGGTTAGAGCATGTAGTAAGTCTGGGTAGGCAGAGAAAAGTCCAGTGAGGAGGCAGCTGAGAAGCTGCTCTGAAGAACAAGCTGCACAGAGGGTACCAGTCCCTAGGGTACCCAGGCTGGTGGCAATACTGGACGCTGCTGGGTTTTATGCCCACTAGCCACTTAAGTGGAACCTTCTGGAGCATCAGTAAGTAAAGAGGATCAGGGAACTGCTCTGAACAGAGCACGAATACGCACAGGATCTGCACTGGCTGGAAGTAGCCCATAGGAACCAAAGGGAAGTACTGAAAGGCTAAAAGAATCAGGAAAACAAAGGGAAGTCAGCAGGCCAAATAACTCCCCCAGCAGAGCGAACTCCGATTCTCCTCTGACTGGCCAGACCAAATGTCTGGTGGTGGATGTGTACCTTGGATCTGCTACAGCAACCTGCAGTAAAAGATAAAGTAAAGGCTGACTCCTGTCCCTTTTTTTCACTTCACAACCACCACCACCTTCATCACTCTCATCTCCCTGGTAGCCAGACCTAGTTGAGAAGGGTTAAACATCTGCACTGCTACTACCACCTATCTCACCGGGATAATCTGCAGTGCCATCTCATTAGGCTGATAATTCCAACTGGCATCACAAAGTACTTTTCTTTATTAATTTCTCTATTTTTAACCTCCCTTTTCAATGCGAGTAAGGGCCACAGCTGTTGAGACAGCCATCACTGTAATGAGCAATCAGAGCTCAGCAGTATGAGTATTCCAGCCCTTATTGCTCCACACAGCCTCAGCCTCTTTGCTGCTAGATGGATTATTCTTGACAACAGGCCGAAGTTACCTAATAGCAATTTTTTTTATCCAAAAACATAAATTTGGACAACTGAAGTATTTCTCTCCTATCTACTGAGCTTGTGTATACAAATGAGTGACAAGAAGGGAACATCATACTTTTAAGAAACATTACAGAAAGAACAAGCCTTTTACAATGAAATCCAATATAAATGCACTATAGCCCGAATACTCCGCTTGCAGAGGATATCACCTGTAGTACTAAAATAGCTGTAGAAATGGAAGGTCTTTGGGATTTCTATCCCTAATCTCATAATTGAAGAACCTCAATAAGATCTTGAGATAATGTGTGTTTAGCTTTAGAATGAGCTTGACCTTTAATTCTCGTGTAGGAGAGCAAACACGGGAGTATAAAAAGACTGGTTTATGGGAATACATATAAAAAGTTGTCATAAGGTTTTATTCTTTGCCAAAAAATGAAACTTAATTTTCAATTTACACCAGTAACTCTGATCTATCTGCTTTGGTCCCAGGTTCCTGGAGTTTCACACCTGGCTCCTGCTTGAAACCACCTGGCTTCTGCTTGAAACATAATAGCAAGTATTTTGTGACTGGTTCATTTGAACAGCTAAACCAATTGATTTATGTCTGATCATTGGGCTGTAGGTGTCTGCTATTCCAGAGCACCTCTATTTACAGGTGCGTCTCAATGAATTAGAATATCAGAAAAAAGTAAATTTATTTCAGTAATTCAATACATATAGTGAAACACAAATATGATATAGAGTCATTGCAAAACGAGTGATCTGCTTCAAAATTCATCACAGGTTGAATATAATATTGATTTATTAGCCAGCACGTTTCAGGGCTCCCTGGCCCCTTCCTCAGGACAAATCAATGTAATATTACCATGGTGTCCTGAAGCGTCTTGACTAATAAATGAATATTATATTCACCCTTTGATGTCTCGTGGAATACGGCAGCGTGGTTTTTAACCCTTCATCCACCCTACTTTAATTTTCTGAGATAATGACCCTTGGGCTTTTATTGGCTGTAAGCCATAATCATCAACATTAACATAAATAAACACCTGAAATAGATTACTGTGTGTGTAATGACTCTATATAATATATGCGTTTAACTTTATGTATTGAATTACTGAAATAAATTAACCTTTTGATGATAGTCTAATTCATTGAGATGCACCTGTAGATAATGGGTGTGCAACCTGAAGCCCATGATGCCATTTTTTTGAGGTTTAAAGGGGGTCTTGGTCTCAGTCAATAAATAACTGTTTTTGTTTTTATTATTTCTGCTGACTCCAAGTATTCTGGTACTGTGAGACCAGCTTAAGAGAGGATATTACCAGGACCTGTACAGTCTATAAGCTCCGAGCTGCTGAAGGATATGGATATGTAGCCGAGCTGTGTGAATGTAAATTTCTGCATATTTAGCAGAGCTGTATGGGAATTTAAGTGAACATATATAGCAGAACCGTGTGATAGTGGGGGGTGGTCTTGAGTAGCAGAGGCGGGGAGACATCCGTGAATAGCAGAGGGGGGGGTGGCCGTGAGGAGCAGATGTGGGGGGGTGGCTGTGAGCAACAGAGGTGGGGCGGACCGTGAACAGCAGAGGCAGGGAGGCGGCCATGAGTAGCAAAGGCGGGGAGACGTCCGTGAATAGCAAAGGCAGGAGGCGGCCGTGAGGAGCAGAGGCGGGGGGGTGGCTGTGAGCAACAGAGGCGAGGCGGGGCGGCTGTGAGCAGCAGAGGTGGGGGCGGCCAGTGAGCAGCAGGGGCAGGGAGGGGCGGCCATGAGCAGCAGGGGCAGGGAGGGGTGGCCATGAGCAGCAGGGGCAGGGAGGGGCGGCCATGAGCAGCAGAGGAGGGTAGGGGTGGCTGTGAGCAGCAGAGGGGGTCTGCCGTGAGTAGCAGAGGTGAGGGGCTGGCCGTGAGGGGCAGAGGTGGGGGGGTATCCCTGAGTGGCAGAGGTGGACAGGGTGGTTGTGAGTAGCATATGTGGGGTGTCGGCCAAGAAGAGCAGAGGCAAGGGGTGGCCGAGAGTAGCAGAGGAAGGGGTGTGTGGCCGTGAGTAGCAGAGGTGGGGGTAGCCATGCGTAGCAGAGGTGGGGACGTGGCTGTGAGCAACAGTGCTATGCTGAAGAGTCTTCATTTATGTCCATGGTGTAAGGCTATATGTAAATGCAGCAGTCATGGGGCCTGTTTACTCAGGTAATCCAGGGAAACAGTCTACTGATCATGATGGCAACCCCAGATGCCGTGACCTTGACAGGACGTTGTTAAGGGATTATTTACAGGGTATTAAAGTTTATGGCTTGTCGTGATGCCAGCTGAGGTTTCTGGTCAGGGATGACCAGCGCTGCAGATAGTAGACCCAGAGGATAGATGGTGGTGCAGCTAGATGGAGCACTCCCCTGAGCAAGAGCGGGTCCTTGGGGGTTGTAGTGAGTGATGATAGGGGTTGTAGTGCAGGGTGACGGCTCTCCAGGTGGATGCAGGAAGGACCAGACGACACAGAGTTTTTGTGGTTCTTACCATTTACTGAAGTGCAGTGCAGTTGCAGCCCAGCCGTGATATATCATCCAACAAGTTCACGGCTTGGCCAGACCAGAAGTATTCAGAGTCCACTTTGCCGAAACACAGGGTATTTGGCCTTCCTTGTTGCTTTCTCCTCTGACACTTGTTACTCCTGTCCTTTCCTAAGTGTCTTGTAGTTGCCAATCACAGCAGGCAGGTAACTGCAGGTTCTATGCGCCATAGTCTTGCTGGTCCTCTAACCCTATGTAGTTTCTCGAGCCTGGGGAGGGTCCACTAAGTTAGCCACTGTACCTGAAGCCCAGTAACCTCCACTTTCATGGTTGTCCTTAAGTATCCAAACCGAATTAGGGCTGGTCAGACACATCCATTACACAGTACATAGCAGAGACACATATATAAGGCTGGCTTCACATTAGCGTTTGTGTCTGCATGCTGATGGCATGCAGACACAAACGCTGTCAAAAGCAGGGTCCAAATGATGTGTCCGCAGCGGATAATGTCCGCCTGCGGACACATCACCAGGGAGCCCGGCAGCCAATCGGTGCTGTCCGGGGGCGGGCCGGGGGTGGAGATCAGCGCCGGAGATCTCCGCCCCCCGGCCGCCGGTAAGCACCGGGACGTGTCGGCGGGGAGAACAGCTGATCTGAAAGCTGTTTGAATCTTCCCGCGCCGACACTGAGAGGAGATGTCGGCGCGGGAAGATTCAAACAGCTTTCAGATCAGCTGTTCTCCCCGCCGACATCGCTAGGAGATTACAGGCGGCGGGGAGGAGGAGGACAGCAGAGGCTGATCTGATCTCCCGGTGGCCGTCGGTGAGCTCCTGTGACATCACCGACGGCCACCGGGAGATTTTTCAATGGGTCCGCAGCGTTCTCCCGCACTGTCAAGCGCTGAACACACTGCGGACCCATTGAAGACAATGCATGTTTTGTACGCTTGGGGACGCTTGCTGATTGTCCAAGCTCCCCGAGCGCACAAAAAATGCAACATGCTGCGTCCCGGGTGCGGATGCTGGACACCGGAAGGAGCAGATATCGTCCGCATCTGCACCCGAACGCAGCAAACGCAGGCACTATGCGTTCCTATGTTAAACATAGGAACGCAGTGCGCATGCGTTTGACTGCGTATGGGAACGCAGCATACGCTGCGTTCCCATACGCAAATGTGAAGGCACCCTAAGATAATGTCAGCACAGGAGATGTGCTATACACAGGAGATGTGGTATACACAGCCATTATCCAGTACATAGCAGGGGTAGATTGCTAAAATTGCTCTTCATTTTTTTTCTGGACTAGTAAGATTTTTTCCTTTCAAGGGATCAAGACATAGCATATTAATGTCCAAATAGTACAAATAAGACAAAATACAAATCTGTGGACCCTGGAGGGGTTTGTGGAGCCTGGAGGGGTTTGTGGAGCCTGGAGGGGTGTGTGGAGCCTGGAGGGTTACACAAAATGTTTAATGTCACTGAGAGGCTAAAGAGTAGAAGTCCTTACCGTTCGGGAGGAATCAATAGATTTCCATATTGAATGGGAATTAAAGAAGCCCATTTTTTTAGATACATTTTCAATGTTGAGTGTATACTCCACACACTAGCTTACATGCTTCCTCTTGCTCTAAGGCTGGCTTCACACTTGCAGATGCATCTGCAGCGTTTTGCAGATGCATCTGCAAGTATCAGCATGCAGACCGCGGCCGCTATGTTTATAATGGGGCGCACCGCGGTCTGAAAGCACTCATTCATTCCTATATGTGAACCGTCCGCAGGCGGATGCCTGCTTACAGATCACACACTCCCGCCCGCACCATGGACGCGAGATGTCGCGTCCATGGTGCGGGCGGGAGTGTGTGATCTGTAAGCAGGCATCCGCCTGCGGACGGTTCACATATAGGAATGAATGAGTGCTTTCAGACCGCGGTGCGCCCCATTATAAACATAGCGGCCGCGGTCTGCATGCTGATACTTGCAGATGCATCTGCAAAACGCTGCAGATGCATCTGCAAGTGTGAAGGCAGCCTAACTCAAGTTTATGCAGTGGAATGAATGATTGTTGAAATTGATTACTCCATAAGACCTAATGAATGTCACAATCAGTCTTCAATCAAACCCAACATAATGCTGCTAAGTAGCCACAAGAATTTCATATCAAAGTACTTGTGCCACCGCCCAAGGGAAACAATCCAGTAAAAACAATAGTAACTAGATTGAAAGCTAACAAAACAAATACCATAAGGGTGGAGGACCATTGAAACAAGGAAGAGTCAACAAAGAGTACAAGATAAAATGGCTTATACTTGGCCTTGTTATACACCTCATTTATATGATGGTTTTCAATCTTCAGATTTGCTTATATATTGGGTAACAATAAGGGCAGATATTCTGGACCTGAAAGATTCTATATTTTTCCCTTTGGAAGATGGGAGTTTGGATCAACAGGATAGTCCCATACTTTGTGTGGGGTAATTTTTTTCAGATTCAGACACATTAGTATGTTTTGTTAATATTGTAGGTAACTAAAGGGTAAGATGTGAAAAAGCCAAATACCATAAATTTGTTCTGACACTCAAGTTGACCCCGGACCCACCTAGGCCCTAGTGCTTCTCTGGCGGTAGTTGTGTATGGTAGGCTTGTGTCTGATGGCCAAGCTCTCTGTAGTTGCTGCAAAAATTCATCTTTTACCGCTTGACCCCTTGATGTGGCTGAGTTACGCCTATCTAACCGAGGTCCTAAGCACTGACATGAGTCTTGGCTGGAGGTGGTGGTGCATTCCCACAATTGCTTATCATTGTGGATTTCCATGGATATGGCTGTGTCAAGAAAAACTGGAGGAGAAAATTTTAATATCCTGTCTTTATTTTGGCCTGGGACATCAAAAAGATTGGGAATAGGTCCAAGCTTCAGGGTCACCCAAGTGAGTATCAAACTGGCTCTCAGAATCAGGGATGGATAAACACCATTTGTTAAGTTTAGGTAAATAAACATCCAAGCAGTCAAAAGCAAAACAATACCAGTATAGATATAGTAAGTATCAACGCTTAATGATAACTGGTAAAACGCTATGCCTATTATACATCTAATATTGTCCATAACTAGCTGCGGAGGTTGCCTCCTTGTAGAATGCAAAGGTGCCCATGCTCAATGTAAGCTGACCTTGAGGATCCCTACCACGCTTCATGCAGGGGGAAAGAAATGTTTTAACGGCTTAACAATAAGATACATATATTGCTAGACCACTGCCAACACAAAAAAGGTTGGTGGTGCTATAGTTATATATGTATCTTGTTGGCAACTAGATAAAAAAAATTCCTCTGGATAGGGCCTAATAGGGACCCTCAAGGTCAACCTACATTGAGCCGGGGGACCATTTACATTCTACAGGGTACCAACTTCTGAAGCTAGGATCGGGTGTTATTACAGGTATATAGGTTTACCAGTTTCCCCCTGTTATTAATATTGGTTGATACTTACTATACCTATACAGATATTCTTTTGCTTTTAACTAGGGATTTTTTTTAGATAAACATACAAAATTAGTTTCATCTCTATCTGATTCTAAGACTGTTTTTGGGACTCCTTTCTCTGCTGGAGGGTGACCTCAAGCTTTGACCTATTCCCTTCCCTTATGATGTTCCAGCCAGAATCAAGGCCAGGTTATTACAATTCCCTCTTCCAGATTTTCTTGATGCAGCCATATCCCTGGCAAGCATCATGACAGGGAACTGGGAATGCATCACCACCTCCACCTAGGACTCATAGCTACTACATTCCTGCTGGGGTTTAAATAGGAAGTGGCACCAGCCTATGCACTCAGAAGACAGCAGATTATAACTGATAATCAACACTCTGCAGTAACACACAGGGTGCCTGGTTGGGTGGTACAATAGGTCACAGCTACACTAAAATTAAAAAGGACCATGCTTTTGTACCCGCCACATCCATAGCCAAGCTTGCAGTTCAGAAGTGGCCTAAAGACACACCCAAAGGTCATTCAGACAGACGCAACTATGGCCATGTAGTTTTCTGTCGTGACCATCTAAAATTTAATGATTTGCTACACACTATCAGATAGTAACTATTCTGGTTTGATTTGTCCCTGAGTAAGCTGTATAATTGCGAAACATGTCGAAACATTCGACTGCAATCTGCATTGATCATCTGCACCTTATAGACATTGCTCTGTGCATTAATGTGGTATTACATTGTCTCCCTGTTTTCTTTGCATGATGGTCTTTACTAGTGATGAGCGAGCACTAAAATGCTCGGGTGCTCGATGCTCGAGTCGAGCATCTCGAGATGCCCAATGTTATCCTATGGTAGACCCGAGCATTTTTCCAGCAAGACCCCTGGCAGTCTGGATAAACCCTGAAATGTCACAAAAGTATAACAACAGGGCTCAAATTACATGGGAACAGCATGGGGAAGACCCCTTTCAGCATTTCTGACTCTCAGGTCACTGCTGTGAACAGTGTTGTCAGACTATTACGCCACTTTTACAGACTCACAATAAACGTCCAAAAATGAAACCAAAATGCATTTTCCTGGGGAAAATGTTAAGGTCTCATACTCATTTGTGAGACAGTGTTGCTGTATGATAGTTTTTTGGATTACATGAAATATTTAAAAAAAAAAAATTGTGTGGCACTCCCATGCCCCTGGTAAGAGACGTGGATGAGGGCCTCTTTAAATAATGTGCCCATTAATACAAAGTGGGTCTTTTCTGGTATTGCCCTAGGCAGGGCTGCCAAAAATTGGGAGGCACTCTAATGCCCCTGGGAAGAGATGTGGAGGAGAGCCTCTTTAAATATTGTTCCCATTACAAAGGATCTCATCTCCTATACTTGTAATGCCCATGCACTAAGTATGGACTAAAACATTTACCCCTGGGGGGTATACATGAACCTACTGTCTAACTTTTTAACGGTTAGGGTCATCGTAAACAACATGTAAATAAAATATATTTTCGTGGCATCATGGACCACGGTCGGCCTGATGATATGGTGGTGGATGAGGAGAAGGAGGAGGAGTACAGCAAATAGCCCAAATCAGGAAGTGTGTACCCATGTGCGGGTGTGAGGAGGGGCATGGGAATATACATCCCCAATAAATACAATGGCTTGAACTTTACATTACGCTGCTATCATTTGGTGGTGTGCTGAAGTCAGGCGCAATCCAACCCTTGTTCATCTTGATCAGAGTCAGCCTGTCAGCATTTTCAATTGACAGGCGGGTGCGTTTATCAGTAACGATTCCATTGGCGGCACTAAAAACACGCTCTGACAAAACACTAGTGGCAGGGCAGGCCATGACTTCCAAGGCGTAGAGGGCAAATTCCTGCCACGTGTCCAGCTTCGATACCCAAAAATTATAAGGCATAGAGGAGTCTAGGAGCACTTTTGTACGGCCGCCAAGGTACTCCTTCACCATCTTTACAAACTTTGCAGTCCTTGTGACAGTACCCCGCGCCTCAGGGCCTGTGCTATCAGAGGGGATGAGAAAACTCTCCCATATCTCTGAGAGTGTTCCTCTACCTCTGCTGGATTGGAGTGTGCCTCTCTCTCCCGGACCCCTTGGTTGGCCACTGAACTATGACCCCTGCCGCTAGCGTTTTTCAAAGGGAATTTTTTTACTAATTCCCCAACAAGGGCCTTCTGGTACTGCAGCATTTTTGTAGACCTCTCCACTGGTGAAATAAGAGATATAAAGTTCTCCTTGTAGTGTGGGTATAAAAGTGTCACCAACCAGTAGTGAGCCAAGATGTTGATAACGCGAAGGTCACGGAACAGACAGCGTAACAAAGTCAGCTATGCGCGCCAGACTGGTAATAAACAAGACTTCAGGGTCACTTATCATCGATGCCAAAAACAAAAACCAACACTGCACTTGCGGGATGCAGTCAGACCTCACTATGTAAAGCAAGCCCAGGTGAAGGTTAATAAATCACCTCAACCTACAACAAAGTGTGGGAGGCGACTTGCCATGCACATAATGGGCCTGCATAGGACACTATTCACACTGATACATATGATGCAGTGTGTCTGAAAGCTACCCACTTGTTCTGCTGCCTGACCAAATGGGCCGCACAGTACAATGCTTCTGCACCACTAGATGAATGGCGCCCCATGGGGCCCAACTGCACCCTGAATTGATAAAAAAGTGCAAAACGTTTTTTTATATGATAAACAAAAAACTTTTTTAAATGGGATATTGGTTCATGTATTGGCCAAGACACTTAAGCGCATGATCCCCGTCACGGATTCCCATGCTCATGAGTCCTAACAAATTTGTACAAAAAGTACTAGAAAAAAGCAGCATCAAAAAAAACTTACCATCGATGCCAAAAACAAAAAACCAACACTGCACTTGCAGGATGCAGTCAGACCCCACTATGTAAAGCAAGCCCAGGTGCAGGCTAATAAATCACCTCAACCTACAACAAGGTGTGGGAGGCGATTTACCATGCACATAATGGGCCTGCAATAATAAATGGAATAAGAGAAATAAAGTTTTCTTGTAGTGTGGGTCTAAAAGTGTCACCAACCAGTAATAAGTGTCCGCCAAGATGTTGATAACGCAAGGGTCACTGGACAGACAGCGCAACATGAAGTCAGCTATGCACACCAGACTTCAGGGTTATCAACAACAGAATGACTGACCATGCTGGCCTCATCCCCTCCTCCTCCTATCCTCTGGCCATCCACGCTGGACCAACAGTATGACAATTGTGCAGGTAGTACCGTTAATTCCGCTTGAAACTAGCTCCTGTTCTTCTAACTCCTCTTCCTCCTCGTCATTTTTCCCCAATGCATGTTGGGATGAGATGAGGCTGGGCTGTGTGTAATCACCCACTATGGTTCCTTGCTCCATCTCATCGTGCTCCGCCTGCAATGCATCCTCTTTGATTTTGAGCAGAGACTATTTTAGAATACAGAGAATCGGGATGGTGATGCTAATGATAGCGTCATCGCCGCTTACCATCTTGGTGGAGTCCTCAAAGTTTTGAAGGACTGTACATATGTCAGACATCCATGTTCACTCCAGAGGTCTTATTTGTGGAGTTTGAACGAATACCGACGGCCTAGTTGATGCTGGTACTCAACTGCCCTCTTCTGCTCACAAATCCTGACCAACATGTGCAGTGTGAATTCCAACCGTGGGGACCATCACACACCAGTATGAGGGAGGAAAGGCACAATGCTGCTGAAACCCGCGAAGGGCAGCTGAAGCAGTAGGTGACTTTCTAAAATGGTACACGAGCAGATTCGGCAGCTCCGGGTAGGATTAAGAAACGCTGAACCACCAGGTTGAGCACATTGGGCCAAACATGGCACTGTGTGAGCTCGCCTTCCCAACAGAGCCGCTACCAGGTTCCGGCCATGTCACACACAACCATGCCTGGCTCTAGGTTCAGTGGTGTGAGCAGTGATCTGCCTGCTCTTTCCACAATCATTAGCATTGTGGGGTTTGTCACCTAAGCATATTAGCTTCAGCACAGCCTGTTGCCGCTTGGCTGGGGCAGTGCTGCAGACCTTCCAGCTTGGGACTGTTGAGGGGAGGAGGAGGATGAGGAGGATGACGTTCCGGAGCTGTAGCGTCCCTGCCCACAAGCACATGTCCACGTGTACGTGGTTAGGTGGACTTTGCCGGAAGCAGCGTTGTTAAGGGCACGGCTAATGTTTTGGGACACGTGCTCGTGTAATGCGGGGACTGCACACCGTGAGAATAGTGGGGCTGGGGTCCGAGTAACGAGGGACGGCTGCAGCCATCAGGTTGCAGAATGCTTCCGCCTCCACTAGCCTAAAAGTCAACATTTCCAGCGCAAGCAGTCGTGAAATGTGTGCATTTAGGAGTTTGGTGTGTGGGGCGTTGGCAGCGTATTTGCGCTTGCGTTCCAATGACTGGGGTATTGATATCTGAACGCTGCGCTGGGACAAGGACGTTGTTGATGATGGTGACATTTCTGACAGGAGGCATTTTCACATGCAGTATGCACAGGGGATTGTCTTGCACGCACAACAGTGGAAGAAGCAGCGGTGTCACACGCAGACACTGCTCCTGGACCCTGTGGTACGTCCCACAAAGACGGGTGCTTTGCTGCCATGTGCCTGATCATGCTGGTGGTGGTCAGGCTGCTACTTTTGCTACCCCTGCTGATGCTGGCATGGCAGGTGTTGAAAATGGCCTTTTTGGAATTCTCTGCAGACTCACTAAAAAACTGCCAACTGTTGTACTGGCAACTTGCGACGTGTTGCTGTTACGAGGAACGATTGCCTGCCTTCTGCCTGCAGACACCACTCTGCTTCTTCCGGCCTGTTGTGATGCTACGCCTCCCTCCTCCTGTTCGCAGCTGTCCTCGCTCTGCATGTCCTCCTGCCAGGTTGGGTCAGTTACTGGATCATCCACCACGTCGTCTTCCACTTCCGCACCCTGATCCTCCTCCTGTCTGGCAATTGTGTCACATCATCGTCCACCTTTTGTTGTGACACATTCCCACCGTCGCCTTCGTGCGACCATGGCTGCTCAAATATTTGGGCATCGCTACATATGATCTCCTCAAGCCCCAGTTCAAGTGGAGCAGGCGAGAGGCCCGAATCCATGAAGGGCATACTGAACAGCTCTTCAGAGTGTCCAAGTGTGGGATCAGTTATGTCTGGGGCCGGGCACTCGGCATGGTGGGAGGAAGGAGGATCAGGGTGACGAATATGCGGTCCAGTCTCATGGCTACTGACACTTGACCATGTGGAAGACAGGGTATTTGTGGTGGTGCCTAACTGACTGGAAGCATTATCCACTATCCAACTAACAACCTGTTGACACTGCTTTTGATTTAAAAGTGATGTATTGCTGTGGTCCCCTAGAAATTGGGACAGGAAGGTCGAGCGAGAGAATGTTGGCGTTTTTTGTGGCCCAATTCGAGCTTGCCCACGGGCTCGCCCTCTGCATGCACCACCATCACGTCCACTTCCTGGTCCCTTGCCACCGGCCTTGTGCATTTTGAATGGTGTGCTATATACACTTCCTGTATACAACTAACTGAAGGATTCCAAGGAATGTTTTTTAGATGGATTGATAAAATTAGATATTACAGGCTAGACACCAGCTACAAATGCTCAGAAAAAAGCAAGGTGATTTTTGCAAAGATATCAAATTTTATTATAAATACTAAAAAAAAATTTTCAGACCAATAAAGATTGCAATAATAACAGTGAGTTTTTAATCAAAAAGTACATAAAAAATATTAGTTCTACAAAAGTTCCATTTACATAAAAGAAAAAGTTGAAAAGAAAACTGTATACACAACCCTAAACACTGTGAAGTGATCTCTATTCAAGTGACCTTATTATTACCAAATCTATGTGTTAATAAAATCCCAGTAATTCTTCTGTCACCTATCTCACACATAGGTGACAAATCATAGATAAGACTATAAAAAGTGTAACTAAATAAACAAAGACCAAGAGGGGCTAATTACCTGGTGTGTATACAAGTGTAGCTGCACTCTACATGCATGCTTCGGCTCACGCCTTCATCCAGGAGTCTGGATGAAGGCGTGAGCCGAAACGTGCATATAGAGTGCAGCTACACTTGTATACACACCAGGTAATTAGCCCCTCTTGGTCTTTGTTTATTTACCGTATATACTCGTGTATAAGCCGACCCATGTATAAGCCGACCCCCCTACTTTTGCCCCAAAATCTGGGAAAACCTATTGACTCGTGTATAAGCCGAGGGTGGACCTCAGCACAGGTATACAGCCCCCAGCAGTGTGGTATACAGGCCCCCCAGTGGTATACAGGCCTCCCCAGTGGTAGTATACAGCAGCCCCAGTGGTAGTATACAGCAGCCCCAGCAGCCTCAGTAATCCAGGCCCCCCCCCCCCCGCTCCGGAAACCTGTAAAGTAAAATCTTTATACTTATCACTGTCCCCGCCGCCTGCCGCTGCCGACATCACGATCCCCGGCTTCATCCATCCGTCTTCTTCCGGTTTCCTGTTCGTCGCAGGCAATGACGTCATTGCCTGCGACAAACAGGAAGCCAGAAGAAGCCGGATGGATGAAGCCGGCGATCGTGATGTCGGCAGCGGCGGGCGGCGGGGACAGTGATAAGATCTTCAATAGTTTTTATTAGTATTATGTTGGAAAAGCAACAAACAATAATGGTAACAAACTAGAGTGGCAGAAAAGCCATAGTATACATGAACAATTACACGCATTAGGAAAAGGTCACCAACAGGGGACAGTGATAAGTATAAAGATTTTACTTTACAGGTTTCTGGAGCGTGAGGAAGGGGGCCTGGATTACTGAGGCTGCTGGGGCTGCTGTATACGCAAGCCGTCACTGACTCGCGTATAAGCCGAGGGGGTACTTTTCAGCCCAATTTTTGGGCTGAAAAACTCGGCTTATACGCGAGTATATACGGTAGTTACTCTTTTTATAGTCTTATCTATGATTTGTCACCTATGTGTGAGATAGGTGACAGTTAGAAGAATCAATTTTATTAACACATAGATTTGGTAATAATAAGGTCACTTGAATAGAGATCACTTCACAGTGTTTAGGGTTGTGTATACAGTTTTCTTTTCAACTTTTTCTTTTATGTAAATGGAACTTTTGTAGAACTAATATTTTTTATGTACTTTTTGATTAAAAACTCACTGTTATTATTGCAATCTTTATTGGTCTGAAAATTTTTTTTTAGTATTTATAATAAAATTTGATATCTTTGCAAAAATCACCTTGCTTTTTTCTGATTGTTTAACATTTATGGGTGAGCACATTTTCCATGAGATAGAGGGGTGATTTATTGGTGTATGAATCATCTTCTGTATGCCTAATTTTTGTACCTGCTACAAATGCTGCGTACAGGTAGACAGCGTCTTGTGAGGTCTAGACAATTGGCCTATATTATCCCTCCTGACTATACAGATTTAAATTAATCCTTAATGGGACTGTTTTGGGATAGAAAGATGAAAAATTTGATATTACAGGCTACACACCTGCTACAAATGGTGCGTACAGGTAGACAGCGTCTTGTGAGGTCTGGAAAAATGGAGCTATATACCCCTCTTGCCTATAGAGATTTAAATTAATCCTTACAAGGACTGTTTTGGGATGGATAGAAGAGATTTAAAGGCAGCACACTAGCCCCAGATGTGATGCTGGCTGGTATACTGGCACACCTAACCTTCCTATATACCCTGCCTCCCTGCCTACTCTTATACAGCTAATTAGTCCTCAGAAGGACTGTTGTTTGTCTTAGATTAGCAGCCCTGCTTCTACACTAGCTGAAAGGCACAACATCTGTTCCTCAATCAGCAGCAGCTCTCCCTACACTGACTGTCTAATGGCGCAGAGTGACGAGCACAGAGCAGTCAGGTCTTATAAAGACCTGATCACGCTGTGCGGCCAGCCAATCAATGTAATGCCACAACCAACATGGCTGTGGCATTACAGCGTCTGGTAGCCAATCCCTGCATGTGGGCTGGTTCTGAAAAGAGCGCCAACATGCAGGGAGGTGGACCCCGAGCATAGCAAGAGGATCGCGCCATTAATCAGTGCTCGCCGAGTACCCGAGTACCGTGATACTCCCACGACTACCGAGTAGTGGCGAGCATACTCGCTCATCACTGAGGACCTGAGTTTTGATACACTATAGTGTACTTCTAGGGTTTTTTTCTGCATGTGATTATATAAATGTTTTGATAACATGTTGGATGTGTGGTCATGTTGTGTAGCCTATTTTTCTTCTCCTTGTTCTCTTGGTTAACTCTTACTTGTTGGACTTGTTCTCCACCCTTTACACTTGCTTGATTATCCGTCAGTCTGGTTACTAATATATTTCTGGATTGTTTTCCATGGGCGGTGGTGGCACATGTACTTTGATATAAAATTCTTGAGGCTTCTTAGCGGTATTATTTTGGGCATCGGTGTAGACTCATCATGGCTCCTGATTTGGAGGCCAAAGAATTTTGACCGTAACCAGATTATAACCCTTTAAGGGCCAGGGATTTTTTTTAATTTTTATTCTTATTTTATTCTTTCAAGAGCCATAACTTTTCCCGTTGTCAGACGTAAGGGCTTGTTTGACCCAAAAAAACACAAGTCTGGTGTTTAGGTTCCTTTTTTGCGTTTGAGTTCTTGAATTCTATATCTTAAATAGATTAGACTTTTACACCCATGGTGATATGTTGTTTACCATAACTTAATTTCTTTTATTTTTAATTGGAGAAAAATGGGGTGAAAATATTGGTTTACACAACCCCTGGTCCTCAAACTCTCCATATGTACAGGATTCGTTTCACCCTATAAACAACTTCAGGTGCTACATTATGCATTCATGTATTGGGCCATAGTGCAAGCTTTGGTTTTTCGGTTTGACACTTGGACGAATGCCTGTACTATCTAATCGCCATATTATTTCAATATTTAAGTGCCATGTTAAAGTAAAAAATATTTTTTTAGGCATCTGCTAATGAAATATTACCTCATATTACTTGAATATTGGATTATTCAGACATGTATTATCATATTCCTAATAAATATGTATAACGTAGCAATGTTTTGTCTCCCACAGAGATTTGCTATACTGTTGAATTCAATATAGAACAGTTCCAGGGGGGGGTACCTCGTGAGGAAGCTGCATGTAGTGGCCAAACATGTTGGAACTACTTTCCTCCTAATATGCCACCAGGGATGTAATGTTTTTTTAATTGAATGTTACCATGTGCACCTTACAGACTTGTTCTCTTTCTTGTTTATTACACTTGGGTGTAACTAAAGGTTTTACTTTTATGAATATTCAGGATTTTGCATAGGACAGGATAGAAATTTTCATGATATAATTTTAAATGTGTAGTGTTTACATGTTGCCTTTATTTTTTTTCCATGAAGACAAAAGGATCACACTCCATTCAGACAAATTGTGCTTAAGGAAAGAGTTCATACGATACCGGTCACTCGGCAACTATCCACAGTCCGTGCTCGGGATTGTGGCGGCCTATCAGTGATGGTCCTGCTGAGAAGTCTGGCAGTAATATCTCCACGTATCTCAGCGGGTCTGCTCTGCTGCGCTGATATGTCTGACTGTGACTTTGGCACACTGCATACAATATATTAATATCGCCATACATCAATGCACCGCTAAAAAGCAAGTGAGGGGGCAGACAAGCAAGCAGGTGGCTCCTCTGTACTCACAGCAGGCAAGGTGAAAGGGAAGGAAAGAGTGAAGTCAAGGCTGTTTGACTGTTTCGCCTTTTGTATTGCATAGGAAGGACTAGGAATGCAGCTGGCAGCTCTACAGACATGGACTGGCTTTGATTATTGCCTAATGTGAATGAATGAATGGACTTTACTGCAAGATGTTTTTGGATATTCAAAGAAAATGTTGGAGTTATGGAATTTCCACTCCTCGAGTTTCAAGAACATAAAGAAATATGGCGATGTGCACAAAGCCACACTCATTCTGCCCAGTTTGTCACTAGTCCCAAATTGATGCCCACACGTGATGCCCCCACAGCACTCTCTTCAACTCATCATGGTGACCCTCGACTTCATCTCATTCCCGAAATCAGACATCCATCTGTTCTGTTTACACTATCAGAAGCCATAAGTAGCTCCTGTGTTAAGCCTCAGACGACCCCGGAGTATAGTGGAGCTGATAGCCCCCCGATTCCCGTTACATCCTCGTCTGTGCTCATACCCCCTGCTTCTGTCGCCCTCGTTGCAGGTGACGCCGGATGACCGTTTGGTTTTAAGGTTTTGTGGTACAGTTCAGACAGGGAGCCAACAGGTTAAACCTGAACATGGTTCCCATTAGCTCCCTTTTGTGA
The DNA here is from genome assembly GCA_033576535.1 of Allobates femoralis. Lineage (NCBI taxonomy): Eukaryota > Metazoa > Chordata > Amphibia > Anura > Aromobatidae > Allobates > Allobates femoralis. Next base: position 81,317,839 of record JARQOC010000012.1, on the reverse strand, counting down.
CTCTTGAGGAGGGTTCTCATATATTCCCCAACTCACCATCTCTAGTTTGAGCTGGACTTACATTATTTTTGCATGACAATTTTAATTACGAATTCTGATCTTGGCCTAAATATATAGACTATTCTCCTGAGGTATATTGGCTCATCTTCCTGACCATTCTCTGTCAGCTCACTTCACTGGCCAGCAGCTACTCTGTGAACACAACCCAGGAACCCTTGTACAAGTCGAGATTCCTGCATAAGGGCTAAAGGATGAAGACAAGGGTAACCGAAGGATCTACTGGACAGATTAAATAGTCGATGGGAGCCATACTTAGAGCTGTCAGGCTACAACACACCATTTTCTGCCAACCCACTAAACTGGCCAGTATCCACTCCGTGAACCCAACACAAAAAACCCTGTATAAGTCCAGATTCCTGTATAAGGATTAAAAGATGAAGACAAGGGTAAAGGCTCCAGTATAAGAGTTAAAGGGTGAATACGAACGTAACATCTGCAGATTAAATAGTCCACGAGAGCCCTATTTAGAGCTGCCAGGCTACAACACACCATTCTCTGCCAGTACACTTCACTGGGAAGCAGCTACTATGTGAATCCAAACCAGGATTCCCTGCGTATGTCCTGATTCCTGTATAAGGGTTAAAGGATGAAGACAATGGTGACCCCAGGATCTGTTAAACAGAGGTAAGTCCATGGGAGAATTAAAAAGAGCTGCCAGCCTACTGCACTTCATTCTCTGCAAGCCCACTTCACTGGCCAGCAGCCACTCCATAAACCCAACCAGGGGTTCCTACATAAATCCAGATTCTAGTATAATGGTTAAAGGGTGAAGACAGGGATATCTTCAGGATACTGGACAGAGCATTTAGTCTGTGAGCCCTAATAAGAGCTGCCAGGCTACCACACAATATTCTCTTCCAGCCCACTTCACTTGCCAGCAGACTATGAACCCAACCAAGGAGTTCCTGCTTAAGTCAGATTTCTGTATAAGGGTTAAATGTTAGACAAGGGAAATCCCAGGATCTTTTGGCAGAGTATTCAATCCATAGGAGTCCTAAAAAGAGCTGCCAGGCTGTTACACATCATTTTCTGCCAGCCCACTTCACTAGCCAGCTGCCACTCTGTGAACCCAACCCAGGAGTCCCTTACAAGTCTAGATTCCTGTATAAGGGTTAAAGGTTGAAGACAAGGGTGATGTCAGGATCTTTCTCAACAGAGTGGTCAGTCCATGGGAGCCCTAAGGGTACACTCACACATGGCAATGTCGCCGGAGATGTCAGCGGCGCTGGGCGGGAGTGCACACGTTTTTGGCGCCCTGCCAGCGTCGCCGTTGCACGTGTACATGCGGCGACACCTCCGGCGACTCACCGGCGACATCACCGCTGGGGTGTATCAAAACCCCAGCGGCGATGCCTTAACATGGAAGCCTATGGCTCCCATCGCCTGTCAGATCGCCGTCCCCCTGTTACATGGGGCGATGTGTACACATCGCCCCAGAGTGCTCGCCTGATTTCACATCACTGAAGTGAAAGCAGGTGACCATTCAGAGGCGATAATTAGCGCCGACATCGCCCTTTACATTAGGCGATGCAGGGGCGATATCGGCGCCGATAGGCCATGCCCCTATATCACCTAAGAAATCGGCGGTGCCGTCGCCAGGTGTGATGGTACCCTAAGAGCTGCCAGGATATCACACAGGCCCTCAGGACATCATAATATTCAATTGTATACATGTACATTTGTAGATATTGTTGAAAGCAGGTGTTGCCATGTTGCTCCAGTCCTCACCACATAATCGGTGCTGTGTGAAGGGGACTGGCTGATTGCTTAGCTAGAACTCTTCCATGTTCAAGCCCTGACCATGACTGGAGGGGGCTGGTTTAATGATGGATATGAGAAGTCAGTCAGACCTCTTTATGTGCAGCACCAGTTAGAGGATGCTATCCTGTGCAGCAGTGAGGACCACAAGCAGTTCCCTAACTGGATATGAGGCGTAAATAAGCCATATTGGAACATGAAGCCCCACAGCACAAGTATCAGGTTTATCTGGAGTTTTCCTTTAAAACTACAATTTCCAAAAATACTTGCTTGCCCTTTTGTATCGATTTATAAGGTGCACGATCTAACTTGTAGAATTTACTTCATACGTTCACATGCTTTACAGCGTGGCGGGTTTTTTCATGGATTCAATCAATGTTTCCATGGTAACGTCCCTCAGTCGGGAATACACAGTGATAATAATTAGAAGCCACGGTTCAATGGCTGTTTCCTCAGTAGGAAGGTTAGATGTACACCATCGCTAACCCTTAGCTTCTAAAGAACGTCTCTCTTAGCTAGAATTATGATTCTGCCATGACCCGCGTGACTGTGAGCAGAGATACAAGTCGCCCGAGGCCATGGCTTTAGATGGAGATCTTGAGATTTGAGTTCTATCGGAAATGACATGGAGAGATCAGTCCAAGGAAATGTAAAATCTCTCTTGGCACTAAATCAAGAGTGCACAACCTCTGGTCTGGGGCCATTGAGGCCTTCAATGCCCACAACTCCCAACTTTGAAGGACAGGAAGAAGGGAAACATTGCAGGGCCCGCCTTGGCAAACTCCATGCCCCTAACTCTTTAGTCCTTTTTGTCACCCATAGCCGAGCCTCTGTGTTTCCTCAGTTAGATACCCCTTCATGGTTCCTGCACAATACAACTCCCTCACACAAAGTATTATACCCAAAAATGCTCTCAAACACTGTGATGCCCAGATTTCCCTACTACACATCATGTCCCCAGCAATGCTCACTCACCCACAGTGTATCTCACCACATATTATAATGCCTACCCTATTTATTACAATGCCCCCAGTGCATCACGACACAGTATTATGCCATCATAATGCCTTTTACACAATAACCTCCACACAGTGTGGTGCTGTCATTCCTTCACCATGCAGTGTGGTGCCCCCTCCATCCATCCCTTCCCTGTGCAGCATAAGGCTACAACAGCCAACCTTTCGCTATACAGCGTGGTGCCCCCACAGCTACCCCTTCACCATGCAGCATGGTGTCCCCACAGCCACCCCTTCACCATATAGCGTGGTGCCCCACAGCTACCCCTTCACCATATAGCGTGGTGCCCCACAGCTACCCCTTCACCATGCAGCATGGTGCCCCACAGCTATCCCTTCACCATGCAGCGTGGTGCTCCCACAGCCACCCCTTCACCATACAGCGTGGTGCCCCCACAGCTACACTTTCACCGTGCATGGTGTCCCCATAGCCACCCCTTCACCATGCAGTGTGGTGCCCCAACAGTCATCCCTTCACCATGCAGTGTGTAGACCCCACAGCCGCCCCTTCACCAAAGAGGAGTGGCAGGCGGCGTTATGAGCAGGTAAGTATTAATAGTGCCTTTGCCACTTCTGCGTTCCCCAGCACATAATGTATCAGACCCTCAAGAAATGCCCTACGTCCCAGAAGGTAGCACCCCAATACCCAAGTATTATAGCCATCTTTGGATTTAGCTCAATCTGACACTGTGGCCCTTGGACCAAAACAAGTTTTGCCCCAGCCCTAGATTAGGAGACCAATAATACAGTAGACTGCAATAATACCATATTATAATCCATGTCTGTGACTCTAGTTTCAAGTCCCATTAGTAGAGTAAAAAAGAAAAAAATATGCCAAATAAAAATATTTTGTTAAATTAAATATATAATTCTAGATGGAGGCCCGATACCATCGCATTGGGAGGGTGTTGACATCACGATGGAGACAGGCTCTGTGGCACCAGGGGTGGCGGCCATAACTACCCCCGCGGTCTCTTCCCTGTCCGCTGTTTTTTCCCCATCGCTCTCTGCTCCCCTTCCCCCGTGCTGCCTTATCTCTGCACTCCTGTGGTCGCTCTCTGCCCCCCCATGGTCGCTCTCTGCTTCCACGGTGGTCACGATCATGCAGCGGCAGCATAAGGAAGAGGATGGTGGCATGAGGAACTGGCGCAGCTCCTCAATCTGCGGGCTGTGTGCTAAGAGCGGGCCGAGCGAGTCAAGAGTGGAGAGCGGGGAGAGCTTGCTGCAGTACATGGCTTCTCTCTGTGCATTACAGGACATGTGGTGAGGTCTCAATCACGAGATCTGGCTCTGCCCATGACTGACATCATCACAGGTCCTGTAGGCGAGTTTGAGCTTATTGGTGGTAGGCAGGGGCGGATAGCTGGTGTCAAGCTGCGGCGATGGGTTAGTGAGGGGGGGGTGCTTTCGGGTGGCATCGGTGTGGGCTATCGGCAGTACCGCTGGTGGTCTCATATCGAAAGCCAGCGCCATATTTGAACACCCATCACTTGGGTGTTCAAATATGGCGCCTGCAACTTGTGCTGGCCAATCGTGTGATAGGTGGACACGATTATGGCGGAGGTGGATGACGGACACCACAAGGTAATGTATTATAATAGATGTATGGTAATCACTCATCTCTCAAAAAGTAAATATCTATTTAAAAAAAAACAACTTATATTTAGCTTTGCCGTATGGTCAATGTCGTCAAGTGGAAAAAATATTAAAATGGCGAATTAGTGATTAATTTTGCTTCTATATTAATGCCCTAAAAATAAAATAAAACAATAAAACAATCTTAAGGATCCCAAAATGGTACAAAGAAAAATTACAGCTCCTCTGAGAAAAAAACTGGTAAAATTCTATTGACCCGATAGTAAAAATAATTTGGATTTCAGAATCTGGAGACTGAAGCCAAAGTTTATTGAAAGTGTTTTTTTCTTTAAATAAAATATATATTTTTTATTTTTTTTATATTAACTATGTATTTGTAGTATTTTAGCCTATTTTATTTTTTTTCTCTAAACTTATATTTATTTATAATAAATAACTTTTTTCCTAATGGTTAAAAAAAATAATTAAAAAAATATATTTACTTTGGTTAAATAAAAAAAAAAATTACTTCGCAAAATAAAACAAAATATCAATAAAAAATAATATATTCAATATAAAAATACATTGTAAAAACATCCTAAAAATTAAACTTTTTATTTTTTGACCCTCATGGAAAAATGTCAGTCTTGCAGACCATTACCGGTATATGGTAACATGAGAAATTTCTCATTCAATTTTGTGGACAGTTTTATTTGTATTTAAAATCATGTATTTGGGTCTAAAATCTATTTTTGCAATTGGGTTTCATTCAAAAGGTTGCGCCAATTGGCTTTTACAGGCTGGTTTTGTGCACATTCAACTTTGATGAGGTCTACGATCATACCTCAGCGGTTATGAGCCATCAGACTGTCATGAGCTCACTGACAGATTCTCAGATAACTCATTCTGCAGCCAGAAGGTAAACATTGTAAACTTTAAAACCTAATTGTAAAATGTATATTTTAACCCCAATTTCATTCAATTAAGAAAAAAAAAATCCCCAGGGATGGATAGATCACCAAAATCAGGACCAGTCCATTTAATGGCAATAAACACCCCCCTGAAAGGCCCCATAACTTGTGAGCGATAGTAGCGGGGACAAAAACACACTAACATGTTACCATATATAATATGCAAATGTATCTTCAGAGAGGAAGTAGACTTAAACTCTAGTGCCGCCTATTGGAAGTGGCAAACCTAAATCAAAAGCTACCCTTGTTGCATGAGCATTTACACCAGATCAGAATCTCAATTTACAGACACATTGCTTCAGGGTAATTGCCCCTTCTCAGTGCAAAGTATGAGATCTGATCTGGTTGCATGAGAGGCTGTGGGGTTTAAGGGTCAAGCTTTTCCTATAGTATTCTCATTACCGGCATGCCATATCTGGAGTGTCACTCTCCAGAAGGAGAAAAGCTCACCTCTTAGAACCCTCTTGGCCTCTCATACAGCCAGATCAGATCTCATACTTTGTGCTGAAGAGGGAAAATCCATCGAAATATTGCCTGCAAATTGAGATTCTGGTCTTGTTTCAATCCTAAATCATACGACAAGGGTCCTTTAATGGTCGCTTTTGTCTTTTAGGATTGCTACTTCCAGAAGGTGGAAGTTCAAGTCTACTTCCTCTCTGAAGAGACAATTTACATATCAAATTTCAAGAGGAGCATTGCAACTCTAATGTCTTCTCATTACTGAGATGCCAGATTGTTGTGTCACTCTCCACAAAGAGAAAAGCTTACCCCTTAGACCCCACTTAGCCTCTCATACAATCAGATCAGATCCCATACTTTGCACTGAAGAGATATGAACTCTTCAAAACACTGTGTCTACAAATTGAGGTTCTGATCTGGTATAAATGTGGAGCCCACTAGGACGGGGTACTCTGTACCGGATCGGGGTACCACTGGGGATATCACGGCGGTCTTGGTCCGGACCGTGTCCCGGGTTCCGAAAGTAATGGGGGTAATATTTACAGGGGAGTTTGTCGTGACGCCACCCACAGGTTGTGGTCAGTGAGGGGACCACCGCTGCTGCAGAACCTCCGGGGATGATGTTGGGCAGCTGGAGATGTAACGGCTCTCCGCAGGTAGAGCGTGGTTCCCCGGGGCAGTGGTAAAGTCTATAGATGGTGCTATAGATATTGCAGGATAGGGGTAGTAGTAGAGATGATGGGAGTTTGTGAGGGCACACAGGGTTTGAGCACAAGGATCCCACACACTCACGGTTTTGAAGTTTTTCAAGGCTTTACTGGAGTTGTTGTTCAGTAAGTATTGTCCACGGAGTCTGTACCGGGGCGGGGTTGCTCCCACCCTGTCCAGGTCCTCAGCTTCCCACTGCTGCGCTGTGTGTGTGGCCCTGCTGCCACTTTAGCTGAGCTGCTGGCCCTGTCTCTCCTCACAGGTACCCCCTTTTGTTAGGCAACTTGAGTCTTTCCGTGTGCTTCTGACCCCGCCGTGTTGCTTCGCTCTAGTACAGTGTAGATCAGGGGTCTCAAACTCGGCTGGGTTGGGGGCCGCACATAGAAAAACATTTATAGCAGGGGGCCGCATCCCTAATAGGATGAAGTGATATTTTTAGTAATACCAGAATTTTTTGCTCAATGTAGTAAAGTACAAATTCTGATCCCTTTCTTGTAGTAATGTCCCCATCCTGTAGTAATGTCCTTTTTCAACTGATGTCGCCCATTCTGATCCCCTTTTCTACTGATGTCCCCCATCCTGATCCCCTTTTCTAGTGATGTCCCTCATCGATCATGGTCCCCTTTTGTAGTGATGTCCACCATACTGATCCCCTTTCCTAGTGATGTCCCCCATCCTGATCCCCTTTTCTAGTGATGTCCCCCTTCCTGATCTCCTTTTCTAGTGTTATCCTGCACCCCATTCCCCTTTAGTAGTGATGTCCCCCATCTTGATCCCCTTTAGTGATGATGTCCCCCATCCCGATCCCCTTTTATAGTGATGTCCCCCATCCTGATCCCCTTTTATAGTGATGTCCCCCATCCTGATCTACTTTTATAGTGATGCCCCCCGTCCTGTTTTACCTTCTCTTTACACACTCAAATACACACTCTATCATACTCACACACAAACCTACACACAAACCCCCCCACACACACACACACACTCTCACACACACTCTCACACATCCTCATACACACTCTTACACTCACACTCATACACACACTGAAACTCGCACACACTTTCTTATACACACATCCTAAGAGGCCCGCAGGTGACGTCATATTCTGCCGTTAGCTGCGGGCCTCTCATTGGCTGGCAGCTTGCATTGATCTTGCTGAGTGGCAGAGCTTGTTAGTGCTGCGGACAGAAGTCATCACACAGCGGGGACTACAGCGGCCCCCTGCACTGGGGCGATGCATCATTATGTTGTCCAAGGTGCCGCGGGCCGCATAGTGATGCCCCAGGGGCCGCATGCGGCCCTCGGGCCGCGAGTTTGAGACCCCCTGGTGTAGATCTACAACCTCCACTATCCCGGTGTTTTCTGTGCTGCGTGTGTCAGTCACAGATTCGGATCCGGTATCCGGTCTCTGCGCTCCTCCGGGGCGAGTTATGAGGTAACTCAATCTCCCAGATGTGTTCCTCTGTTTCCTAAACTCCTCTCTTCAGACCCTGGCTAGGCCTGGAAGTGAGTAGCAGACTGTGGAGGAGCCTGAGGCAGCCTCTTTACACCACCAGTCTTTCTTCCTCAGTTCTCCCAGGAACTGAATTAACTACTTCCTCTTGACACCAGAATATATAATATATAAGGGAGCACCTTTAGCTCCCCCTTCTGGCCTAGAGGTGCTAGTGCAGTGTCCAGTGTTGTGTGGGGAGTTACCTCTTGTGATGTTACTGTGGCATATTAACCCCTGAGGTGCCACATAAATGATGAGGCCAGGGCTGTGGGGGGGGGGGGGGGGGGGTACTCGGTCACCGGGTCTGCTGAGTAGGGAGCCACAGGTGGACGGTATCCCGGTGCCGTGCCCTGGGGATCATTTGAAGGGGGTGAAGGAATTATTTACAGGGTAACGTGACGCCACCTGTAGTGTCTGGTAATTTGGTACCAGCGCTGCCAGCCGGCCACTGAGGTGATGGAGGGGGCAGCAAAGTGTGGTACAGCTCCCCACAGGTGGAGCTTTACCTCAGGGCAGCAATACAGGAAGATGGTGAGGGAGAGCAGTGAAGGAGGATGATGGTGAATTTAGCTGTTAAACAGGCACACACAGATGATTGTTCCGGTACCTTTTTACTGGTAGTCTCTTTACAGGTACAATCCAGAGTTATAACCAGGTCCCTGGTGCAATTTAGGATTAACTCCTTGGAAGGATATGAGGCCTCCTTTATCTCTATGCTCTGCCTTGAGGGAAGTGTCCTGCCTGAGTCTGAACCCTCCTCTTCTTTATTATATTAAACTAACAGTGAGGTCCTTTTGCGGGGTCCCGGTTCCTCCTGTGGCCCCTGGTCCTATGTTTGGTTAGTTTAAAGTCTCTGTTTCTCTATTCTCAAGGTTAAACTCCTCCTGAGTCTGCTGCGCTTTTCACTGTGGCTCTGCAGGCCCACAGCATCGGACTCCAGTGTCCAGTTGAGCTAAAGGGAAATATATTTGAATCCCTTTTCTTGTTCCCTGTCTCCTCCACTTGCCTCCGGCCCCTTCCCTGGGGTATGAACAGCCGACAATCGTCCCCTTGGTCCTGGCCTCAATCCTTCACCGGAGACCAGCAGCTCAGCCTCCTCTTTTCTTCCTCTCCTCTCTTGAACCAACTGCTAACTCTCTCCTGGGACTAACTGTCTCCTCCTCTCAGCCTGGATCTTCTTAAAGGGGAACTGACTTAATGCAGCCAGTAGAGCTCCCCCTTCAGGTCTGGAGTGGTAGATGTTGTGTGCTGAGCAAACCAAGGTGTCAGTCCTTCCTTGCAACAGTGTAACCTGTGGCAATCCCCTGCAGGGGTGCCACATAAATTCTAACTCATAACAAGACTTGTTTAATAAAGGGTCGCTTTTGATTTTTAGGATTGCTGCTTTCAATAGGTGGCACTAGAGTCAAATCTACTTCCTCTATGAAGACAAGAAAGGGGAGGAGGAGCGCACAATAGTGTAGTATCCGAAGGACACCCGGGAGATTTAACACAAGGGTCCACTCACCTTTACGGATTGTGATAAGCCACAACCTGCTATGAAGCCCTGATGACGTGGCCCACTGGCTACGAAACGCGTCGGTATGTTCGTTGTTCTATGGTGTGGTGGTGAATAAAAGATTGAAAATCCTTCTGCCTCCTGGGTCAGTGTGGACTAAATCCCGATTTCTACTAATCTGTGCAATCCTCTATGAAGAGACATTTGCATATTTAATTTCCCAGAGGAGCATTGTGGCTCTATAGTCTCTTCACTACTGACATGACAGATTGTTGTGTCATTCTCCATAAGGAGAAAAATGCCCCTCATCTAATATAATACTCACCTAGGGGCATCCATCATCAACTTCTGTCTGTGCGAGGCCGATTCCCACAATCCATTGTGCCACCCCGAAGTATGCTGGAAGCCATATTAAAAAACCCAAATGATGGGTCTCCAAATATGGCACCGGACACCGACGCCGTAAACTCCGCCGCCCGCTCACCGGCCTGACTTCGTCACCCACCATCCACACCATACCAGTGCACTCACCTCCTTCCATTGCCACTAGGAAACTCCAATGTTTTGTCTGTGGCCTGTGTATGCAGAAGGAGATGGGGTACGGGCGCCCTATAGTGGCTACAGAGGGTGCCGCACCCCATCTGCTTCTGCAAACACAAGCCGCAGACAGAGCCTTGAAGTTTCCTAGCTGCGGTGGGTATGGACACACACACACATGCACATGTACACACATACATATATGCACATACATACACACACAAATGTGCGAACACACTTGCGCATATACATACGTACACATGTGCCCATACACGCACACATGTACATGCATGCACGCATGCATACACACATGTGCATACACGCCAACACACGCATATAAACATGCACATGCATACACATGCTCATAAATGCACACAGGTACATATACACACACACATACATCTACATACATGAACATACACACAGGCACATATGCACACACATGCATACACACACGCATGTGCATACACACACATTTACAGCGAAGTAATTTATGTAAATAATTTAAAAAAAGAAATAGGGCTCCCCTGTATTTTTCATTGCCAGCAAAGCTAACACCAGATAGTGGGGGTCGGCAGGCATTAGCTGCTTGGTTTACCTACGCTGGCTATAGAAAATGCAGTGACGCCCTAAATGTTTTTACCAGAATATTAAACACTAATTATTATTAAAAGAAAAAAAAAAAACACAGAAAGGGGTTTTTAACTAAAACTACATTTATTTACATAGATTGGGAGAGAGCACAGGGGAGAGACACAGCAGACGGGGGGAGAGACAGAAGCTGCCCCCAGTGCCACAGATCCCACCCCATGGTTATGTCACTGCCCTCCCGATGTGATAGCACTGAGCTTCCATCTAGTAGAATATATAACTTCTGAAGAGGCAGCAGCCAAACTGTACCTGTAATTTCAGTGCAAAAACTGCTCATTAGACGCCCTGCGCGATAAACGGCCGATTATCTTTACAGCTTTGAGTAGCCCGGCACCGATTACAACAGGCTGTTTTATGTGTAAAATAACTTTATCTTAATCTTAATAATCCTCCAAAGCCATAAATTGGGTAACATTTAACAGATAAAATGCACATTACTAGACCCGGAGAGATTAGGACATGACTCGTTTACTGAGACGTAGAACGCAGGTAATACGAGAATATGATGCACCCGGCTGGTATTGTAGTAAATGTATTTAATCTTTTAGTGTTCTCATGGAAACCAAATGTCTAGAGAGTGTTCTGCATGGTGCAATTAATCATCACGGAGCATGGGCACAATGACATCTGTGCCCAAAGATGCCAAGTTACCAAGTTAAAATATTGCAAGCAACACTGTATATAAATGCAGCGCAGGAAAAAAAAAAGGCTAAAAACCTAAATTGGGCATCCCTGGAATCTCATCAACCTAAACCCGTCAACTTGAACTCAGTAAAACATTATTCATATCTAATTCTTTTTTGGGTTCATGCCTCCTACTAAAAAATGAATCGAAAAGTTTTATCTGTCGAAAAAACAAACATTTGTATGTGAGGCACCCCTGAGGGTCCAATCACCACAGAGGTACTGCACCTCAGGCAGAGGTGTGGTAGCCCACTCTCAGGTAAGGCGAGGACACTGCCTGGTACCAACACACAGCATCCAACCCCACACCACCTCTGGCCAGGTGATGGGGGCGAGATTGCTCCTGATGGAGAGCACAGTCCCCCATCCTGGGTTAGAGAGGGAACTAGGTAGAGGGTGTGGGTGGAGAAAGCAAAGAAGGGAGCACACTAGCTAGTGGTGAGGGAGTAGTGACAATGGAGGACGTACGTAGAGGACGTACAGAACGTGACTGACGTCGGAGAGGCGTGGAGAAAATGACAGTTGGTCAGAGAGTTGGTGACTGGAGTCTGTCACGAGTGGACGAACAGGGAGAGAAGTCCTGAGGACTGGCGCCGGTTGGAGCTCATCCCAGGACAAGGAAAGACAGAAGAAGGGAGAAGGAGCCAGTGAAGGGCTATAGAGAGATTGAAGGGGTCCCAGGAGCACGGGGAGTGAGGAATCCACCCATGGTGCCCGTATCCAAGCAGACAGACTGGGCAACAGAGAGGACCGGCCTCAGACTAGTGGAGTGACCAAGGACTCAGCTAGCTAGCCGGAGGCTGCAGTATCTTCAAGTGCAGCAGCCAAAGCCACACTTAATCACTGAAAAGGCAACCACATAGGGTCAAGGGGACGATGCCCGACAGGACCTACGGCTGCTGGCTTGGGACACCGAGTGTGAGGCGCAGGGCAGAAAGGCGAGAGCCAGCACAGAGAGACAACCCGGGAAGGTACACCAGAAGGGGTCCCGGTGAAGTGAACTTAAGCTATCTGAGAGTTGGCTGGACCCCTCACCCAGAGGACAGCACACGGCTGGGTGGTGAAAACATGGAGAACCATAAGAACTGTGAGTAAAATGTGAAAACTGCATCCAGCTGTGTCCTCAAATCATTTCTTGTTCCATTTGCCCTGTGCTACAACTGATACCATTAACTACTGCTTTTGTTACTGCCCTGAGGCTCAGCTTCACCCTTGGAGAGCTATACCACCCTTGTCTGCCCCACCAACTGCCACAGTGGATCTGCACTGCAGCGTCAGCCATCCAATTACCAAATACCACAGGTGGCGTCACGACCAATTTTCATAAAGTTATCTTCCGTTTATGGCACAGCCAGGGCCACGGAGCAGGATCACAGCCTCGTGACCTTCCCAGAGAATGCTCAACCCGGATCAGAGTGCCCCATGGTGGGTGTGTCCTATGGACCAAAAAAGGGCCAGAAATAAAGTGGTCAGTTTTTGTGCAAAAGCAGCAAAACATATAAAAAACTACATTTGGTATCGTAACGGAATTAAATCCACAGAAGATAACATGTCAATTTTATCAAATCCACAGAAGATAAATTGCCAATGATATTAAATCAATAGAATATAACATACCAGTAATACTGAATCCACAGAAGATAACAACCAATGATATTGAATCCACAGACAATAACATGCCAATCATAATGAATCCACAGAATATAACATGCCAATGATATTGAATCCATAGAATATGACATGCCAATGATATTGAATCCACAGACAATAACATGCCAATGATATTGAATCCATAGAACTGGGGTCACATATATAATTTTAGCCCAGCCCCCTATTGCTCCATATTGCTGGCTTATGAAAGCTTTAGGTGCCAGGATACTGGTGTAAGCATTCTGACGGGGCCAATGGTGTTGGCAACAGTTGATGTTTATAGCAAGCAATGGGTTAACCAGCAGATCTCAGATTTTGTGGTAATTACAGGAGTTTGATATTTAGAGACTAGTCAATCTATACTGCATTCATCTTTACAAATTCCTGACATTCCAACAAACCGTGAAACCTGCTGGTTAACCCATTGTTTGCTATAAGTATCACAAACTGATATTTAGACTAGTCGTACAGTACTCCATTCTTCTTTCCAAACTCCTGCAAATTTGCACTTCATTAAGGAAGTGGAGAAACTCCAGTGCCACATTTAAGCAGCTCCTCAAAGTCATAATCGCTTTCCAACAATCCTTTAATATGACTAAGGGATTTGTGCCAGATCAGAACCCCAAACTACAGACGCTGCGTTTCAGGGTCACTGCCCCTCATCAGTGTAGTGTGTGGGATATTCTGATCTGGCTGTGTGAGTGGTCTAAGACAAGGTCTGGGAACTTGCTATCAACCTTATGGAGACAGCTAAGTAGGTGAGGAGATTGTTGCCACCTCACCTACTTAGCTGTCTCCATAAGGTTGATAGCAAGTTCCCAGACCTGTCTTAGCCCACTCACACAGCCAGATCAGAATATCCCACACACTACACTGATGAGGGGCAGTGACCCTGAAACGCAGCGTCTGTAGTTTGGGGTTCTGATCTGGCACAAATCCCTTAGTCATATTAAAGGATTGTTGAAAGCAATTATGACTTTGAGGAGCTGCTTAAATGTGGCACTGGAGTTTCTCCACTTCCTTAATGAAGTGCAAATTTGCATATATCTGAGAGGAGGAAAGTGGCTACAATCTCCTCACCTACTTCACTGTCTCCATAAGGTAGATAGCAAGTTCACAGACCTTCCAAGCTCCTGTGATTCCTACAAGTTCTGAGATCTGTTGGTTAACCCATTGTTTTCTATATGCATCACAAACTGATATTTAGATGAGTCATACAATATTGCATTCCTATTTGCAGTTTGTGATTGTTACTGGAAACGATGGGGTAACAGGTAGGATATGGAGGGTTAATCATTAGGTCTGCAGCTTCATAGAAATCACTGAAACCTAATGAGTCTAGAATACGTTTTTAATTATTTCAGCATAGTTCATCCCAAATTAAAGTGATTTTACTAGAAATCATTCAGGGGCATATTGATTACAATCTAAAGGATTAGGATGTGTTCCCTTTTAGAAGTCTCCAAAAGCTGCAATGCTTAATTTCCCCTGCAGGAGGATGAATGCTTGTTAATAAGCTTTCCCAAAAATGGTAACTGAATGTTGCTCCCATTTTAATATCTTGATGCCAGTTTCTCACACCCCATATTAATGGTTTGTATGTGGAATGTGATGTCTAAGGGATCTCCAGACCCAAACTCAATAGCCTCATATGTCTGATATGACTGTGTGATTCAGGTCAGGAGATCCATAGCTGGTCTGGATAGCACAGATCCCCATCACTCTCAGATGTTTAAAACTGGCCTAAGTCAGAAAATGTTCTATCTAAAGAGGTTTTTTATTGCTTGGTAACTGGTATGAGCCACTTCACATCTGTACATCACCGAGTTATTGATTTCTCTAACTCTAAATAGGCAAGGACGAAAATCCATTGATTTCACTGAGTGGACAACGGCAAGTGACCTTCATTTCTCCGCTAATATCAGTTGGGTGTTGGAGAGCTAGAGCTGATGAACGAAGTCTTTACATCGGATTTCTGAGATACTTTTGTTAAAGGGGATGTTGTGATTTTGATTTCTAGATTATAATTTATTTTAAAAACCTAAAACGCAGTTCAACATGTATGTAATCCTTTTGTCTGCAGCTGCTGGGGGCCACCATTCTTATTGGTTGGTAAGTGTCTGATCTCAATCCATTCGCTTGAGATAAGACATCTCCAGGCCATAGGAGGCCATAGTCGATGTCTGACTGCATCTCCCATATTGTGGCTGCCTCAGCTGTGAGTTGGTCACCCCAGCCCCCCCACCCCTCCTTGGTTGTCTACTTCACAGATGTGGAGGTAGCCAGACACCATTTGTTGGTAGCCCTGCTCTGAGCTGCAATTGTCCTCATCACAATTCAACCACAAGAAAGGTCTGGGACAATGGCGCCGAGCGGTGAGCTCAGGTTGGCAGCCTGGCATCAAACTACTAATCCGAGGCTACCACCTAGCTGCTTTAACTGCTGGAAGACGTTGAGAACATCTTGGTAGCCTTGGATTAATACTAAAATGTCAGGCTGCCCAACCTGCACTCAATGCTATCTCGGTGCTGTCAATGTAAAGCCTCATTCAGACGTCCCTGCACACAGACATCTGAATGAGACTTTTCACGGACTGAGCAGAGCAATGCATTCAAGTCCATCATGTCGGATACAGACATTTATCTAATCCCATCATGTGTGATACATTCCACTGAGCAGTGTATATAAGCCCGTCATGTGATGCAGTTAGCTGAGCCATGTATCTAAGCCCTTCATATCAAAAATAGTTATGTTAAACAGCAAGTACTGTAAATATTTAATAATAAAGACCATAAAATCATGAAGTGTGAACAGAAAAAATGAAGTAAGAATTTCAGCGTAGGTTGGGAGCGGGCTCACGACATGAACTTGTACTATTCCTGGGCAAACGATGGCTGTGCAATTAGTTAATCATCTGCCTCTAACACAGTGGTGTACCCCCAATGGGGGAAGACCACGAGGCCGCTATGGGACCGAGTGCCAGAGCTGGGAGATGCTGATATATGGTAGTTGTAAGCAATGATAAAAGAGGATGTGCTCCAGCTGTCTGCTCCCTCCTCCATCATTCTACCGCCATATCTGAGCTCTAATGTCTCTCTGGCATGGTCACTAAACTACCGCATGCCAACTGTGCTGAGATGTGCAGAGCTCTAGGACACTTGCATGGACAATGTAAGCAGCGGGTGAACTAAGGAGAAGGGAGTATTTTATTATTTTTTTTAATCAGCGAGTACCCTGTCAAAATAACTATGGGGTGTGCATTATAATATATGGAGGACTATGGGGGTGTATTAAAATATATGGAGGACTATGGTGCATTTCAATATATGGAGGACTATGGGGTGTGCATTATAAGATATGGAACACTATAGGGTGCATTATAACAAATGGAGAACTATGGGGTGTGCACTATAATATATGGAGACTATGGGGTGCTTTATAATATATGGAGGGCTATGGGGTGCTTTATAATATATGGAGGACTATGGGGTGCTTTATAATATATAGAGGACTATGGGGTGCATTTCAATATATGGAGAACTATGGGGTGCTTTATAATATATGGAGGACTATGGGGTGCATTTCAATACATGGAGGACTATAGAGACTGCATTATACAATATAGAGGTCTATGGAGGGTGCATTATTCTATATAGAGGACTATAGAGGCTGCATTTTACAATAGAGAGGACTATAGGGTGCATTATACTATTTAGAGGCATGTGGAAGCCATTGTACTATTTGGAGGGTTATGTGAAGAGCCATTATACTCTATATAAGCAATTATTCAATGTGAAGGTTTGTGTGGAGTCTATGTTACTGTGCGGAGGACTGTGTGGGGGTCACAGTTGGAGATCATACTATGTTGGGTCGCCATACTTTGTCGGGGTAGTTGAGGGGGTTAAAGTAGGGACATCATACTGTGCGTGTGGAGGAATTCACTTTAGGGTTATCATACTGTGTGTGGAGGGTCCTGTGGTCCACTGGGGGGCTCATACCATGCCGGAATAGTTGAGGGGGTTACAGTAACATGTGGAGGAATTCACTGGGGGGTACCGTAGTTGGCATCATACATGATACTTTATGGGGGCAATGAAAAGGGCATCTAGGGGCTTTAATAAGAATGACCTTGCAAGGGCTGCAAAGTTGAGTTATGATCTTATGTGACCCAGCCGAATATTTTTTTTGGGGAGGGATCCAATTAAAGGTTCTGCAATGGGACTTCATAATGTCTATGTACGCCCCTGCTCCAACACCATTAGTAGGAACTGTTCTCCACTCATTGCTGTTAACCACCTAATTGCTGCAATCAGACAGTGGCACTTACAGCACACAGCCCTGGGCCATTCCATGCACCCATTGGCCCCCTGAAAAGTGATTTTTGTGCTCCGATAGGTTGTCATTGCAACTGTGCTTCATATGAGACAATGATTCGCTTTAATATTCTAATATACTTGTATTGTAGTATGTGGTATAAGCAGTCAGACAACAAAGTTTAAGTCCAAGGGACTAAAAAAAAGGTAAAAAACTAAGTAAGTAAATAAAACATTTTTAAGAATAACTACCCCCCTCCTCTCCCCCCCCCAAAACAAATTGCTGCATCTGGTAAAAAAAAAAGAAACAAAATAAAAAAAATCTGTATATATATAGATATAGATAGATAGGTGTGTATATATATATATATATAAGAGAAAAAACTGCACAGCACTCACAGACATAATATGAACTGGTGCCAGCAGGGACGCTGGGTCAAACAACTAGAAAAAAAAGTCTCTGCAGCACTCAGTTGCTACCAATGATGTACAAATGCTAACAAGCTATATATATTTGAGAAAAAAAGTTTAAAAACTTACGTTTTTTTTTCAAAAAACTCAATTTTTATTTTTTTATTTCTGAAGTTCTTAGTACATACATTGGCCAATGTCTGTTTGCTCATCAACTGCGACAAAGTGACCCCAGGTCTGATGAGTCCCAACGCTGACATCCCTGCCTTCCTTTTCCTCCCCATCCCACTTCTCAGTGGGCGGACACAATCTTGACCCTAGACCACCTGCAGGTGATGAGGGTGCAAATTGCAGATATAGAGCCAGCAACTCCACACATGATACAAAAGAGAAAAAACTGCACAGCACTCACAGACACAATGTGAACTGGTGCCAAGCAGGAACGCTGGGTCAAATAACTAGAAAAAAATACTCTGCAGCACTCAGCTACTACCAATAATGTACACATGCTAACAAGCTGTATATATTTGAGAAAAAAGTTTAAAAACTTAAATTTTTTTTTTCAAAAAACTCAATTTTTATTTTTTTATTTCTAAAATTCTTAGTACATACATTGGCCAATATTGTGTATCGTGTGGAGTTGCTGGCTCCATATCTGCAATTTGCACCCTCATCACCTGCAGGTGGTCTAGGGTCGAGATGGTGTCCGCCCACTGAGAAGTGGGATGGGGAGGAAAAGGAAGGCAGGGATGTCAGCGTTAGGACTCATCAGACCTGGGGTCACTCTGTCGCAGATGATGAGCAAACAGACTTGGCCAATGTGTGTACTAAGAACTTCAGAAATAAAAAAATAAGAATTTTTGAGGTTTTTGAAAAAAACGTAAGTTTTTAAACGTTTTTCTCAAATATATACAGCTTGTTAGCATATATACATCACTGATAGTAGCTGAGTGCTGCAGAGAATTTTTTCTAGTTGTTTGACCCAGCGTCCCTGCTGGCACCAGTTCACATTGTGTCTGAGTGCTGTGCAGTTTTTTCGGTTTTGTATCATATGGAGTTGCTGGCTCCATGCTGCAATTTGCACCCCCATCACCTGCAGGTGGTCTAGGGTCGAGATGGTGTCAGCCCACTGAGAAGTGGTATAGGGAAGACAAGGAGGGCAGGGATGTCAGCGTTAGGACTCATCAGACCTGAAGTCACTTTGTCGCAGTTGATGAGCAAACAGACATTGGCCAATGTATGTACTAAGAACTTCAGGAATAAAAAAATAAGAATTTTTGAGGTTTTTGAAAAAAACGTAAGTTTTTAAACGTTTTTCTCAAATATATACAGCTTGTTAGCATATGTACATCACTGGTAGTAGCTGAGTGCTGCAGAGTATTTTTTTGTAATATATATATATATATATATATATATATATATATATATATATATATATATATATATATATATATATATACACACACACCTGATTGGGAGGATTTAGGAGAAAAATTACCGTATATACTCGTGTATAAGCCGAGTTTTTCAGCCCAAAAATTGGGCTGAAAAGTCCCCCCCTCGGCTTATACACGAGTCACTATACGGGGTGAGTGGGGTGGGGGCTCTGTCCGGGTGCTGGGGAGGCAGGAGGAGGCGGGGGGAGGCTGCTGTATGAGCGGCTCCGTCACGTGGGGCCGCTCATTACATATGCACTGCATCCCCCTGTCAATGAGCGCCAGGGGGAGCAGTGCATATAGGTAGATAATGCCCCACAAATGCTGGCACACGTCCCCCCTGTTGTAAGGCCCCCCCTGCTGAATACTTACCATCCCTGGTCTTCAGCAGCACCCCGGCGCCGGTCCTCTGTGCTCCGCTCCACGGCTGCATCCGGGTTCCCCGCGCGTCGCCGACGCGATGACGTCATTGCTTATGCGACGCGCGGGGAACCCGGATGCAGCCGTGGAGCGGAGCACAGAGGACGGGATCGCGGAGGACTGGAGCACAGAGGACCGGCGCCGGGGTGCTGCTGAAGACCAGGGATGGTAAGTAATCAGCAGGGGGGGCCTTACAACAGGGGGACGTGTGCCAGCATTTGTGTGGGGCTGCAATACCACTGGGGCTGCAATACCACTGGGGCTGCTGTATACTGGGGCTGCAATACCACTGGGGCTGCTGTATATAGGGGCTGTATACTGGGGCTGCAATACCACTGGGGCTGCTGTATATAGGGGCTGTATACACCACTGGGGCTGCAATACCACTGGGGCTGCTGTATATAGGGGCTGTATACACCACTGGGGCTGCAATACCACTGGGGCTGCTGTATATAGGGGCTGTATACACCACTGGGGCTGCAATACCACTGGGGCTGCTGTATACACCACTGGGGCTGCAATACCACTGGGGCTGCTGTATATAGGGGCTGCTGTATACACCACTGGGGCTGCAATACCACTGGGGCTGCTGTATATAGGGGCTGCTGTATACACCACTGGGGCTGCAATACCACTGGGGCTGCTGTATATAGGGGCTGCTGTATACACCACTGGGGCTGCAATACCACTGGGGCTGCTGTATATAGGGGCTGCTGTATACACCACTGGGGCTGCAATACCACTGGGGCTGCTGTATATAGGGGCTGCTGTATACACCACTGGGGCTGCAATACCACTGGGGCTGCTGTATATAGGGGCTGCTGTATACAACACTGGGGCTGCAATACCACTGGGGCTGCTGTATATAGGGGCTGCTGTATACACCACTGGGGCTGCAATACCACTGGGCTGCTGTATATAGGGGCTGCTGTATACACCACTGGGGCTGCAATACCACTGGGGCTGCTGTATATAGGGGCTGCTGTATACACCACTGGGGCTGCAATACCACTGGGGCTGCTGTATATAGGGGCTGCAATACCACTGGGGCTGCAATACCACTGGGGCTGCTGTATATAGGGGCTGCTGTATACACCACTGGGGCTGCAATACCACTGGGGCTGCTGTATATAGGGAGTGCAATACCACTAGGGCTGCTGTATATACCACTGGGGGCTGCTGTATATACCACTGGGGGCTGCTGTATATCATACTGCTGGGGCCTGTATACCACTGCTGGGGGCTGCATACCTGTGCTGGGGTCCACCCTCGGCTTATACGCGAGTCAATAGATTTTCCCAGGTTTTGGGGGCAAAAGTAGGGGGGTCGGCTTATACACGGGTCGGCTTATACACGAGTATATACGGTAATCAGAATCGAGGTTGCACAATGTAACAAGTGGTGAAAATGTCCTGTTTACTCCAAAATAAAACCAATTTAAAAAAAATCACGTGGTCAGACAAAAAAAATCCCTCAATCAACTCCAAATATAAAAGAAGAATAAAATCTTTAAAAAAATTTAAAATATCTGCAAACATTTTTTTTTTTAATTTCTGAATTTTCTTTAATTACTACAATAGGGGGAAAAAAATGACTGTTTTTCAATCATTGTAATCTGTAGTCAATGAATACTGAAGTTATGTATAAAATTGGAAGCCCTTAATAAAAATCCAGTCTAAAGGGAATAGACAGTACCAAGATGACATAGTCAGGGCTGCAGCGCCTCCTTCTGGACAAATTGCAGAATACCAAACATTGGATTTTTTTACACTAATTATGATTATTTATTTATAGAGCACCATTGATTCCATGGTGCTGTACATGAGAAAGGTTTACATACAAACAAGTTAAAAATACAATGACCAAACTAACAGTGACAGACCGATACAGAGGGGAGAGAGGACCCTGCCCTTGTGGCCTTACATTCTACAGGGCAATGGGGAGGGAGACAGTAGAGGTTGGGTCTGCTCGGATAGTGGGGCCCCGGGTCCAGTGGTGGTGAGGTGGCACTGTGGCTTTCAGGTTCCGCTTGAAGCCTCCGAGTGTGGGGGACAGTCGGAAGTTTTGAGGTGCAGAATTCCAGAGGACGGGGCATGCTCGGGCGAAGTCTTGTAGGCGGTTAGATGAGGAACGTACAAGTGTGGAGGAAAGGAGGAGGTCTTGGGGAAATCGAAGATTACAAGTTGGATGATATCGGGAGACGAATTCGGCGATATATGGGGGAGGCACATTGAGGACGGCTTTGTAAGTCAATGTTAGTAGTTTGAATGGGATACGCTGGGGAACTGGGAGCCAGTGGAGGGATTTTTAGAGGGTAGTAAGTGGAGGAGCAGTGAGGAGAGAGGTGGATTAGTTGGGCAGCAGAGTTAAGGACAGATTGGAGAGGTGCAAGAGTGTTAGCAGGGAGGCCACAGAGGAGGTGGATGCAGTAGTCGAGACGGGAGATAATGAGGGCATGCACTAGTAGTTTAGTAGATTGAGGGTTGAGGAAGGGACAGATTCTGGAAATATTTTTGAGTTGGAGGTGGCAGGAGGTGGCGAGAGCTTGACTGTGTGGTCTGAAGGATACGACAGAGTCAAGGATCACTTCGAGGCAGCGGACTTCAGGTACAGGGAAAAGTGTGATACCATTTATTGTGATAGATAAATCATGTAAGGGAGGTGCGCAAGATGGGTCTAAGATGAAGAGTTCAGTTTTGTCTACATTTAGTTTAAGGACGCGAGAGGAGAAGGAGGATATGGCTGACAGACATTCTGAGATTCTGGACAGCAGAGAGGTGATGTCTGGGCCAGAGATGTAGCTCTAAGTGTCATCAGCGTACAGGTGGTACTGGAATCCATGCGACTGAGTTGTCCTAGGCCAAGGGCATAGATGTTAAAATGAAGGGGTCCCATGACAGAGCCTTGAAAGACCTCAACAGAGAGGGGATGGGGTGAGAAGGTAGCGTTGGATTGGGAGACACTATATGTGCAGTTGGAAAGGTAGGAAGAGATCCAGGGGAGGGCAAGGTCAGTGATACCAATGGAAGAGAAGATCTGTAATAGGAAGCAGTGGTCAACTGTGTCAAATGCTGGGACAGGTCAATAAGAAGGAGGATGGAGAAGTGTCCATTAGCTTTGGCGGTAAGTAGGTCATTAGTACTTTTGTTAAGGCGGTTTTGGTGGAGTGGTGGGGGCGGAAACCATTTTGAAGGTTGTCAAAGAGAGAGTTGGATGAGAGGTGGGATGAGAGTACAGTGTGCACATGCTTTTCAAGAAATTTGGAGGCAAACAGGAGCAGCTGATATGGAGCGGTAGTTGGGTCGAGAGATGGCTTCTTCAAGACAGGTGTAATTGTTGCATGTTTGAAAGTGGAAGGAAAGGTACTGGAGGTTAGTGATAGATTGAAGAGGTGGGTTAGGGCTGGGATAAGCGTGGTGGTGAGATTAGGGAGGAAGTGGGATGGGATGGGGTCCGATGCACAAGTGGTGAGGTGTGATTTGGAGAGGTGTTCAAGTTCTCTTCAGTAATGGAGAGGAAAAGGGTTAGTGGGGGAGGGGAGTGGTCTGATATATATAGGGTTGGGATGGTTGGGTAGCAAAGGCTTGTCTGATCTAATCGATCTTGCTGGTGAAGTGTGTTGTGAAGTGTTCTGCAGAAATATGGGAAGTAGGGGGGCAGTGGGGGGTGAAGTAGAAACCTGGTCTGGCCTCCACTGTGTCTCTCACCCATATTGACTGCACTGAGAACCCTGTATTGAATGCCACTATGCTTTCTTCGGTTCCTGGCTCTCGAGTTGGATGTGCTGTGGGTGTCCGGGAGACCGGGGTGTACCAGTGTTTTCTGCTGGGTTAAACTCCCTAAGCAGACTCGGACTCCGGTGTCCGGGTTGCTTCCTGGGGTGAACCAGTATAGCTCCTCCGCCCCCAGTTGATTTGCTCCTCGCCTTGCCTTCATCCCTCCCTTCGGGGATCCTCACACTGGCTAAGGCTGTTCTCTGGTACGGGCCTAGCCGACTTCCGTTCACCAGGTTCTTCACAGTGCTGCCCGCACTGCAAAGACTCTCTGACTGACTAAGACCTCTAACTACTTAAACTGCTACTACTTCAACTGCTTAGCTCCACCCCCTGGCACCTGTATTTATACGGGACCTCACTGACGGTCAGCTGTTCACTGACGGCAGCTGTTAGAGCTCCTCGCAGGCCTGGGGTGGCAGGTGTTGCATTGTGAGGTGTACCCGATGTGGAAATCCCTACATGCACCAGGGTTCCTGTGGCCACCTGTACTGCCACAATCCACACACGTGCAGCCTGTACCCCTTGGTGTACTCACACGCAGTCTGTAACCCTTGATGTACCCACACGTGTACAGCCTGTACACCGTGATGTGCCAACACGCGTGCTGCCTGCACCCCTTGATGTACCCACACATGTGCAGCCTGCACCCGTGATGTACCCACACATGTGCAGCCTGCACCCCGTGATGTACCCACACATGGCAGCCTGCACCCCGTGATGTACCCACACATGTGCAGCCTGCACTTCTGATTCACGCACATGTGCAGCCTGCATGCCCCCCGATTCCGCACCCCACTTCCCACATGTTCCCCTCCAACTTTTGCTACTTTCTGTCTAGGAAACCACTTCTCCCTGCAATCTTCAGAATTGCTTCTCTCTCAAGTCACACAGACATGGCTTCATCACTGGTATTTGTATTCTACCGACAGGCGATACTGTCTTCTATCTGGTCAGGGAGCGGATTAATGCTCCTCTGCCCATGAAACTGACATCATGCTGATAGACATTTGGCTCCCTGCAGTTAGGCAGTGGGGAGCCAGCTGTCAATCAGCACGAAATCAGCAGAAACTACCTGTCAACAGAGCGGAAAAGCCGCAGCTCTGCCGATGTGATGTTAGAAACTGCAGAAATGGTCTGTAACAGTTCTGTGCTGGTAGAGATTGGCACTGGGCAGAACAGGCTCGTGGGTTGGAGCCATCGGTCTTAGTTTTTAGGCCATAGTGATAGCATAAAATGTTCCTGCATATCAACTTTAATTAATCCCAGTAATAGGTGATTTATCTGGGCTCATGTCAAGCCTTGTCTGCTCCTCCTTGACTAAAACAGTGCAAAAACATTGGCTCCTGGTCCTCAGCTGTAGTATTTCCTGACATGGATGACCTATTTCACCGTTATTTTTTTAAGATTTCCAATAGAAAGTGTAGAATTGAAATAATTTTCCACAATGCATGTCACAAAAAAAACACAAAGTTAATCTGTTAGAAGGAATAAAGTAAAATTTGTAATATAATCAAAACACAGGGGGGGGGCGGGGTTGGGTAAGAGTTTTGGGGTTCTGGCTTTGTGATTTTATGTATGTAATATTTCTTCAATACCTATTGGTTATATAATCCTGCAATTAATTTTGCGTGTGTTCGTTCGATGATTAAAACAATAAAAACTATCTGATTAAAAAATATAATCAAAACACAGGATGCTGCCTAAAGTGATGGGGGGATAGTGATAGGTAGCTGCAGGGACCAGAAGAGATGAGGGAAGAGTGAAAGGTAGCTACAGGGACCTGAAGAGATCGGGAGCCTGGTAGCTGCTGGGACCTGAAGAGATGGAGGAGCCTGGTAGCTGCTGGGATGTGAAGAGATTAGGGAGCTTGGTAACTACTGGAAACGTAAGTTGGGTGAAGCCTAGTAGCTCATGAGACCCAAAGAAATGAGTGGCGCCTGGAAGCCACTGGTCTCAGAAGAGGTGGACGAAGCCTGGTAACTGCTTGGATCTGAAGAGGTGGGTGGAACTTGGTGGCTGACGAGACCTCAAGGTGGTTGGAGCCTAGCAGCTTCTGGAACCCAAAGAGGTGGCTGGAGAATAATAGCTGCTGGGACCCAAAGAGTTGGGTGGAGCCTTATAGCACATGGGACCCAAAGAGGTGAATGGAGCCTGGTAGCTACTGGGACCCAAAGATGGGTGTAGGCTGGTATATGTGGGGACCTAAGGTGGGTGGAACTTAGTAGCTGCTGGACCACAACCAGGGGCTTTCAAGGCCTTTTCACTGGAATCATGGAAAGAGAACCATTTAAGGGAAAGTAAAAAAACAAACAAACTGGAAGATGTGGAGGCCATTGAGCATATCCATCATTACTGACATAGGACAACCACTTGGCACTCTTTGGGGGGAAAAAAAGTAACTTGGCCTCACTCAATTTCCTCAGGGCTAAGCACTCTTCTGGTTTATCTTCATGCATGCTAACTGCAAAGCATTATGGGAATTCAACAGGTAACATAGTAACATAGTATTTAAGGTTGAAGGAAGGTCTTAAGTCCATCTAGTTCAACCCATAGCCTAACATGTTCAGGTACATAGAATATATATTGTAATTCCACTGAAATGGAAGGAGGAGGAACACATGAGCCCTCTAAGATAACTTATTTTACAGTCTTCCTAATTTACTTAATTGGAGTGAAGATAATTATCATTAAAGGGAGTCTTCACTTTAATCTTCACTCATGAGGTGATTGAAAATCCAGATTGTGGCTGGCTGGGGGCTGCACGCTGCTGCATGTTGGAGATGAGGGTTGGCTGGGGGCTGCTGCATGATGGAGGTGGGGGCTGGCTCGAGACTGCTGCATGCTGGAGATGGGGGCTGGCTGGGGGCTGCTGCATGCTGGAGATGGGGGCTGGCTGGGAGCTGCTGCATGCTGGAGATGGGGGCTGCTGCATGCTGGAGATGCCGTGTGTCTGCATCTAGCTCCTCCCTCACTATTTGTCTCTGCCTCTAGCACTTCACTCTCCATGTGTCTGAATGTCTGCCTCTATCTCCCTCCCTTCTCCCTGTTTGCCTCTAGCTCCTCCCTTATCTGTGTGTCTGCATCTAGCTCCCCCCTCCTCCATAGGTCTCTGCCTCTAGCACCTCCCTCCTCCATCTGTCTCTAGCTCCTCCATCTGTCTGCCTCTAACACCTCCCTCCTCCATCTGTCTCTAGCTCCTCCATCTGTCTGCCTCTAGCTCCTCCCTCCTCCATGTGTGTTTGCTTCTAGCTCCTCCTTCCAACTCCTCCTTTCTGCTAGTGTCTGCCTCTAGCTCCTCTCCTGTTACGTCCACCTATAGCTCCTCCTTCCTTTGTCCACCTCCTGTGTCTGCCTCTCGCTCCTCCCTTCTTTGTCTCTTCAGAAGAAAGAAAGTATTTTCCAGGGCCACTGGACCATATTTACAGCAGCTTTATTTGAACATCTTTAAAAACAATTGGATCCCGCCGGACGCGTTTCAGACGAGGTCCTTACTCATCGGCGTATATACACATATAAAAACAATACATTTATAGACAAGTAAAAAACATTGCTGCAACAATCAAGGGCTTAATAGCCAACATGTGTCGGATTAACCCCTTCAGGTTAGATAGAGCAAAAGAACACCCACAGTTCATATAGTCCAAATGTTATAAGACCATGAACCCAAAAAAATGCATAAATATACATATCTATACCCTTACACAAATGATAATTACAGTACACCGTTATAGAAACCACTATACTCATATACACATGTAAGGCTACTTTCACATACCGATTTTCAGGGAGCCGATGCTGTCCGATATAAATCGGACAGCATCGGCTCCCTTCTGATGCCTGGAATCGGGTGCCAAATAGGCACCCGATTCCGGCATAAAATCGGCGCCGGGCTGCAAAAAAAGAAAAAAAAAAAAAGTTTATTCTCACCTCTCCCCGAGCCCCCGCCGTCTTCCGCCATCTTCCTCTAGGTTCCCGGTGGCTCTCGCAGGCTGCCGGTGTCAGCAGAGGTGTACCTCTGCTGTACACAGGACCTGCAATGATGTCACAGTCACGTGACCGTGGGTTCACCATGGTGAACCCGCGGTCACATGACTGACATCACCGCAGGTCCTGAACAGCAGAGGTACACCTCTGCTGACACCGGCAGCCTGCGAGAGCCACCGGGAACCTAGAGGAAGATGGCGGAAGACGGCGGGGGCTCGGGGGAGGTGAGAATAACCTTTATTTTTTTTTTTTTAACCTTTGTGCTCCTAGTTAGGAGCAGTTTTACTGTACTGAGCATGCTCAGTACAGTAAAACGGGGTCCGAGGAGACATAGATGTTTCCTCGGACCCTTCTCCATAGGGCCCCATGTTATAGGGATCGGACCTAATCGGATGTGCACTAAATGCCATCCGATTTGGTCCGATCCGAATCTGTCCGATTTTATTTTCGGTGCTAAAATCGGAGCAGGCTCCGATTTTAGCACCGATAATAAAATCGGACAGAATCGGATCGGACCAAATCGGATGGCATTTAGTGCACATCCGATTCGGTCCGATCCCCATAGGGATACATGGGGTCCGAAAATCGGTCCGATGCTGTCCGATTTTTTTCGGACAGCATCGGAAATGCGAAAATCGTTATGTGAAAGCACCCTAAGGCTGCTTTCACACAGCATTTTTATGCTGTCCGAGGGGATCAGACTTTTTGCTGCTCCCCTCGGACAGCATCGGATCCAAACTGATGACTGCAATCGGATGCCAAATAGGCATCCGATTCCGATATTTTGCAGCATCAGTCTGGATCCTATCCCTGCTCCTCCTGTCACCTTTCTCCCCTCCTCTCTCTGCTCCCTCTTTGCCCCCTCTGTCTCCCCTCTTTGCCCCCTGTCTCCCCTCTTTCGACCGCTCTTTCGGACCCCTCTTTGCCCCCTCTGTCTCCCCTCTTTGTCCCCTATTTCGCCCCCTCTTTTGCCCCCTTTGTTCCCCTCTTTCCAGGCCTTTAAAAATAAAAAAAATCTTCATTCTCACCTCTCCACGACACCCGCGGTGCTTCCAGCTTCTTCTTCTGATCAACAGGACCTGGTGTGATGTCACAGTCACATGACCGTTTACCGCGGTAACCGGTCATGTGACTCAACTGTGACGTCAGGCCAGGTCCTAGACGCACAGAGCGCAGGAGGCATCGCTGGATCGTGGAGAGGTGAGGATAATGATTTTTTTATTTTTAACCCTTTCATTTAACTGGATATCACTTCTGCAATGTATGAATATACATTGCAGAAGTGATATTAGATGGCACACAGCGATTTTAGTGTACTGAGCATGGTCAGTGCCCTAACATCGGGTCCGAGGAGACATCAGCTGTTTCCTCGGATCCGCGCTCCATAGGCCCCATGTTATTTGGCGCGGATCAGGTTGGATCCAATTCGGTCCGATCTGACCCGCTGTGCCAAAAATCGCAGCAGGCTGCGATTTTGGGCACAGCAAAAAATCGGCCAGGATCGGATCCGACAAAAATCGGATGCCAATAAGGCCAAATCCGATGTGATCCGTGCCCATAGGATAACATGGGGCCAAAATCTGATCCGTGGATGTCTGTTTTACAACGGACAGCCACGGATCACAGAAAATCGCTGTGTGAAAGCAGCCTAAACATACATTATAGACATTAATCTTTTTCTTATTACTCAATTCCTATAGATGCCTCTAGGAGGAAGATATGTAAATATATAGCCTAGTTCCGAGCACCCAGAAACGTATCTATAATAACACCCACCCGGCAAGACGGAGAACAAAAGACCAAACAGAGGAAAGCTTCTTATGTTTCCATATGAAATTTGCAAAAAAATGCCCAACTATTAATAATATTGCTCCTATTGCTCCTTCCCCTCTGTCTGTGCCTACCTCTAGCTCCTCCTTCTGTATCTGCCTTTAGCTCCTCCCTCCTCTTCAACAGATTCTTATAAGCAACAACTGTCGTCTTCTGTCTCACTAAGGCTGCTTTCACATCAACGATTTTTTTTTTTTAATTGTGGCAGATCCAGCAGCTCTGCAGCATCTGCCATGTAACAGCTCACTTGCAGCAATCCCCATTCATTGCTTATGGGACTTTTGGTCATGTGCGGCACTTGCAGTTTTGCCAGATTCGGCAAACCTGGCACTTGCGACAAAGGAGTTTCTGCTCACTGAGTGATCGGGCAGGGTGTACTTTCTTTTCCCTCCCGGCTCTAGGTGGTCCCCAGCAAGGGGAAAGGGGAAGGGGGGCTTCGGCAGCCGCAAATCCAGCCCGCGGCTTAGGCCTGCTGGCTGAGTTCAGAGTTTTGGGCTATCAGGGTGTGTTGGCAGTGGGCCTTCATCAGGGGAGCAAAGAACCGCCGACACCCGCTCTCCCTTTAGCGGCTCCTGTGCGTGCGATCCTGCGGCTGGGCCGCTCGGCAAGCTCCGGTTGAGGGTGGGGGCGAGGCTTCGGAATGGCTGCAGCTCAAGGCCGCAGCTTTGGCCTATTCCTTATGGTCCAGCACCCGAAGTGGCGGTGAGCAGGGGGACAACGGGAACAACCCGCGGTAACTCCTGGGAAGGGCTCTCACAGCCGATGGGGGGAGAGATACCTGGGGGCTCCTCAGCAGTCTGGAGTCTCACCGGTGTTGGGCCTGCAGGGCAGGGGGAAAGTGTCGTTTGCAGGGAGGCAGATGGTAAACCTCCGGATCTCCTCGTCTCCACTACCCGGCTGTATAGGTAGCTTGAATGTAGATGCTGCTATGGTGATTCTGGGGACGATTGGGAGGCTGTGGTCACAGGTGGCTGCGGATGTTGAGGAGAGCAGATCAGCACATCTTCACAGTACGGTGGCCATCTTGAAAGTCTCCTTTTTAAAGTATTACAAGGTAGATAATCCTTTCAAAAGTGATTTAAAGGAAAACTGTCAGGTCAAAAATCCATATGTAACTGCTATAATTTTCTAATTTCTCCCTCTAAACTCTCTCTATTTATGGATCTCTTATTTATATTCCCCTCCTATCTTCTGTATACTTCAAATAAAGAGAATCATTCCATCTGTCAATCACAGTGGATGATCCACTTAGCTCTCTGCTGTGCCCTGCCCATGCATGAATATGTATGTCACATCACAGCACAAGAGATCAGTGGGGGGACTGTATTCTCCCGTCTGCAGCATCACAATAGGTGAATTGCAACACAGAGACTGTCACAGCACAGCAGGGTATCTGGTTTACAGAAACAAATGGAGTCTAGATGAGGCAGACCTGCAGTAGCTCTCTCCCTCCGTGGTGATATCAACTGAACAGACCTGTAAGTGAAACCTAACACTGCACTGTTTGCAAAGGGAGGAGGGAGGAGAGAGCTGCTAAGAGGGAGTGCATAATTATATGACAGTTTATACAGCACAGGACTAATCATCTCTGCTTATAATGGGACAGGACTAAAGCAGCAGCTCTCTACAGGGTCTTACAATGGTGATAACATGGAAACTACAAAGGGTAGAATAATGATTTCACATGTTTTTAAAAGGTCTTCCCAGGCCCTCTTCAAAAGTAATATTAGTATCATACTGACAACCTGACAGTGTCTCTTTAAATGGAATCTGTCATCAGATTTTTGTTTCCCAATCTGAGAGCAGCATAATGTAGAAACAGATTCCCCGATTCCAGTGATATGTCACTTACTGAGCAGCGTACTGTAGTTTTATGAAATCTCTTATCAGCAGGAGAGTATGAAAGTACTACTTGGATTGCTGCTAGGTAGTCCCAGCCACACCCCCAACTGTGCATAAGCAGAAAGTGTTCCCATCAATTTTGTGGGTTGTGTCAGCATTCAAAGAACCGGTAGATCTGTAGGAGATTAAACCACTTTTTAATAAAAACTGCAGGACTTAGCCCAGTAAGTGATACATCACTGGAATCAGCATCTCTGCCCCTAGGCATCATACAGCTCATGGATGGCGTAAAAAAAAAAGTATAAGATTTAATATTAAGGTAGATCTAGCACAAGAATTAAGTTATACTTAAACAAAAATTTAAGTTTCAAGACATCAGCTCACGGATCCAGGAGGACATAGCCAGTTTGAGATGTACGGAGTGATCCTGGGTCCGGCTCTCAATCGAACAATGAATAGAGGAGGGAGGGGTGTATTCAGATGATGCAAAAAATGGAAGTTAAGTTCTATAAAAACATAATTTTATTATATCATTGATTTAAAAAAAAGAAAACTCTTTCCACCGCGTTTTGAGCATGAACTGCTCTTGAGCAGTTCATGCTTAAACCGAGTTGGGAAGTGTTTTTTATTTTAAATCACTAATGTAATAAAGTGATTTTTTTATAGAAGAACTTAACCTCTAGTTTTGCGCGGGAGTTTGATACACCCCTTCCTCCACATAAATTAACCGAAGAAGATCTAAACCATGGATGGCCAACCTTATTGAGATAAGGTGTATATCCAAAATTAGGCACAGATTTAACACATAATAAATTGTACAAAGAAAACGATGGAGCTCCATTAAGTCTATTCTGTGACTATCAAGACTGAATCTACTCTGATTTGGCAAATTTATGCTGCTATAACCAAAGCATTATACCTCTTCCATTTTGTTGCGTTGGATGACGACTTGGTAGGATCATATTCACACATGACATAATAGACTTTTGTCATTTTTCTTTTCTCATAAGCATTTAAAAACCATAAATGATAGAGGGTGACAGTTCCTAATTAATGGCATTACTGAATGAGCATAGCCCTCCTCGTCATATGGAACGTAAGAACTATTATCATCTACAGTTTTTGCAGCCAAGTCAAAAACAAGTCATGTCATACGGCCACAGTCTTATAATACCAAAATGGAGTACTGAGTTGCCACTGGCTCCTCTGGTTGTAGTTCCTTCCCATCTCTGACAAATAAATTAAATACTACAGTAACCCGTACAATGCCAAGTGCTGTAATTTTCCTTGCCGCTAACAAATTATGTTATAGCCTCACCAGGCGAGATGGATTCTGTAAGCCATAGGTCAGGTTGACCAATATGGACAAGGACATTAGGTAGACAAGAAGAGGGGAATGCACCAACAGAACACAGAGACTGAAGATGTATTGACTATTCCAGAACTGCAGAAGTGTTTGTAGCCTGAACAAGTCCAGAGAAGAGCTTGTTATGCTGAGAGCAGCCAAAGGGTTTATCAGCAATCAAATGAGTAGCCACTGGCAGCAGTGAAGAACAGGTAAACTTGTTTGTAGAGAAGATATGTTCTCATGCAGCAGTATTTGCACTGTACTGTATATAGGGTGGCTCAGTGGTTAGCACTGTACTGTATATAGGGTGGCTCAGTGGTTAGCACTGTACTGTATATAGGGTGGCTCAGTGGTTAGCACTGTACTGTATATAGGGTGGCTCAGTGGTTAGCACTGTACTGTATATAGGGTGGCTCAGTGGTTAGCACTGTACTGTATATAGGGTGGCTCAGTGGTTAGCACTGTACTGTATATAGGGTGGCTCAGTGGTTAGCACTGTACTGTATATAGGGTGGCTCAGTGGTTAGCACTGTACTGTATATAGGGTGGCTCAGTGGTTAGCACTGTACTGTATATAGGGTGGCTCAGTGGTTAGCACTGTACTGTATATAGGGTGGCTCAGTGGTTAGCACTGTACTGTATATAGGGTGGCTCAGTGGTTAGCACTGTACTGTATATAGGGTGGCTCAGTGGTTAGCACTGTACTGTATATAGGGTGGCTCAGTGGTTAGCACTGTACTGTATATAGGGTGTCTCAGTGGTTAGCACTGTACTGTATATAGGGTGTCTCAGTGGTTAGCACTGTACTGTATATAGGGTGGCTCAGTGGTTAGCACTGTACTGTATATAGGGTGGCTCAGTGGTTAGCACTGTACTGTATATAGGGTGGCTCAGTGGTTAGCACTGTACTGTATATAGGGTGGCTCAGTGGTTAGCACTGTACTGTATATAGGGTGGCTCAGTGGTTAGCACTGTACTGTATATAGGGTGGCTTAGTGGTTAGCACTGTACTGTATATAGGGTGGCTCAGTGGTTAGCACTGTACTGTATATAGGGTGTCTCAGTGGTTAGCACTGTACTGTATATAGGGTGTCTCAGTGGTTAGCACTGTACTGTATATAGGGTGGCTCAGTGGTTAGCACTGTACTGTATATAGGGTGGCTCAGTGATTAGCACTGTACTGTATATAGGGTGGCTCAGTGGTTAGCACTGTACTGTATATAGGGTGGCTCAGTGGTTAGCACTGTACTGTATATAGGGTGGCTCAGTGGTTAGCACTGTACTGCATATAGGGTGGCTCAGTGGTTAGCACTGTACTATATATAGGGTGGCTCAGTGGTTAGCACTGTACTTTATATAGGGTGGCTCAGTGGTTAGCACTGTACTGCATATAGGGTGGCTCAGTGGTTAGCACTAGTTTTGCAGCATTGGGGTCTTGGGTTCAAATCCCACCAAGGACAAAATTTGCAAGTAGTTTGTCTGCCCCTCCTGTACCTGTACGTCCTGATCGCCTAGATTTAGTGTACTTGTTCTTGTCTCCCTCATCCTCATGTAAAGCGCCATGGAACCTAATGGCACTATATAAATAAATAATAATAATAATAATATATTCTCCCCTTGTTTGTGTGGGTTTCCTCTGAGTACTGTAGTTTCCTCACACACTCCAAAAACATTCCGATAGGGAATCTAGATTGTGAGCCCCAATGGGGACAATGTTGCTGATGTATGTAAAGGGCTGTGGAATTAATCGCGCTATATAAGTGAATATTTTTATTATCCTTAGATCGGATAAAAGGGTTATGAGCAATAAATGTCCATTGGCAGCAGTGATGAACAAGTAAACTTGTTTTGAGGCAAGATACATTCTGACGAAACAGTATTCGTGGTGTGAACAAGTCCAGAGAAGAGTTTGTGATGCAGAGCGGGCAATGGGTTTATCAGTAAGCCACTAATCAGATAGCCACTGGCCACAGTGATGAACAGGTAAACTTGTTTTGTAGAAACCTTCGGATGTGGCAGCATTTGTTGTGTGAACAAGTCTAGAGAAGAGCTTATGCTCACTGCAGTCAAATGATTAGCTATAATTCTGAGCCAAACACCGCGTAATGATTTCACACTTAACATACCTTTTCTTCATATTTTATTGTTTTAGCTGTAAGACAGATATAACAAAAAAGATACACTGGTGGATCATTACACCCCCCTACCTTACTGGTCTCTCCTCAAGGTATTACACCCATTTCCTGTGAGTCCATGTCTCATTTTATACATGACAACCTGCTAACCTTAAAAAATGCTGAAGGACATGGCATGCAGTTATTTAGGCTGTGATCTTCACTACACCCAGACCCTTCTCTAACAGTGACTCTCCTAGTTTTACATCCCCTAGGCTAGAGCATATCTAGTCACAGGGACAAATCATCCAAATGCCATTTCCTATGCAAGGTAGGGCATGTAGGTTTTAAATATAAACATAGCTTTTTATAGGGCTCTTTTATTAGCCTGCTTTACTTTTACGATCTCTGTTTGTTCTATATTTGTTAGGAAAATGAAATAATATAAGGTCAGCAATTATACATGAATAGTGGTTAATGAACATTAAACCCCATCTCCTTGGGTTCACTTAGTAGTTTCGCATGCAATCAGGCGATCCAGATTTTTAGCCTGGTGAATGTTGCCATAGACCCGATTCTGGGAGTAAGTGAGCAGAAGAATCTTTTGAAACTTTTTTTTCCCGATAAGATACATCTCATTCTTCAGACTGAGAGCAGCGGTGATGGGAAGCTTCACCCCAATCCAGTCGTCTTGTAGAATCTGTGGACTCGAGCTGTTGCCGGCGGCCGGGTCGTACAGGAAGAATTTCTTCCCTTAAGATCAAAAAGGTACATTTTGAGATAGCAGATACTATAATTAGTTCATAAAGGGATGGATGATAAATTTATAATTACTATTGATCATTGGTCACTAAAACTTGGGCCCAAAGGTTCCTTGTGACTCCCTAGCCCCTATTATTGCTTTTTTCACATGGAGAATGCCCTAGCTTCTGGATTCCAGTTGCCAGTTATAAGTTCATCTTACCTTGGTTCACTCCCATTTCTTTGCTCCTGCTTAGCATGTTTGATTTCCATTTCAGAGTAGTTTGAGTTCTGACTATTCTATAGTCTGATCCTAACCCAGCTTTCCAACCATCCTCTGCCAGCCAGCTCCACCGGCTGGCCTCTCCGAGTACTCAACCCAAGAGACCCTGAATAAAGGGTGAAGGCCATGTTTCTCTAGGACCTGCTAGATGCAGCGGCTAATGGAAATCCTTTCAAGTGCTGCCAGCCTTCCCATGAGAGTACACCCCTTAACAGTTACCTATAGGTATCACCTTACCTTTAATAAAGAAAATTCTCTCCTCCCGAATAACTTTGTTTCCCTTAGCTACGATCGCGGGTTGAGTAAAGGCAGCATCAACACTGTTGGGAATCCCCGGAAATCCTTCTTGTATCAGCTTTGGATAGCCAGGTTCTATTTTATCATTGTCATATTTCCAGTACTGATCTCCCTGCAGACAAAAACCCATAAAGCATTAAAACAGACAAATCCTAAACACTCTTTGTATGTGTTCTCCTGTCTGTAAGAACAGGATTGACCCATTGATGTACATAAATATTGCTGTCCATAAAGCCAGACGTTTTCTACATCCCACAATAATGGGACGGATCTCATTTTTTCACATTCTGTTGGTTTATATAGTACAAGACGTCTTGGGTTTCTCATTAACCTCATCAAGAAAACAATTCACCTTTACCTTCATGGCAACCCCAAATTATCTTCATTTCATACAGTCCTGCCCCAAAGTTTATTAAGATAGAATAGTAAAATGATTGGAGGTAGCAGGAATATGACGGATTTTCATTTTTTTACTGGTTAAATTCTGGGATTTGTAGTGCCTTAGAAGCAAGTAGCCTGGAGGATAATTCATCTACATGAGTTTCTAAATAATTCTGTTCTGAGCCTTGGGCTGGACATCAGATTACCGTATATAAATCCCTAAGTCCCTGTCTACAGTTGCCAGTTATAAGTTTATTTTACCCTGGTTCATCCCCATTTTTTAGCTCTTGCTTATCATTAGCTTTCAAAGAGGAGCATTAAAAGGTTATAATTTACATCTTCATATATGGGTATTGTCCGATTATGCTTTTTCAGTTCACTGCCTATTAAAATTTATAGTGGTTCTTGAAATATTCACACTTTTCTGTTGTTTACTGACTACCAGTTATAAGTTCACCTTACCCTGGTCCACTCTTGTTTATTTGCTCTTGTTTATCGTTAGGTTTCTAAGAGGAGCATTAAAGGGTTATAATTTACATCTTAATATATGGGTATTGTCATGCCCCTGACAGTGGGGACGGTCTCCATGAGGCAGGGAACCCTTTGCCCAAGCTGCAGCACTGTATCATCTACCTGTTCCTCTGGTGCACATTGTACTCCCTCTGCCTGCGGTCCTGCACCCCCTCCTTGCTCCACAGTCTATGGCCTCCTCCTCATGGAGCATGCGTGCACGAGCAAAGCTTCCAGGAGTGTGTTTAGGCAGTGCACGCCACAGTCTCCTCACGTTTAAAGGGCCAGTATGCCCTAA
This sequence comes from Allobates femoralis, assembly GCA_033576535.1. Classification (NCBI taxonomy): domain Eukaryota; kingdom Metazoa; phylum Chordata; class Amphibia; order Anura; family Aromobatidae; genus Allobates; species Allobates femoralis. The sequence goes on along the minus strand of JARQOC010000012.1, from coordinate 81,280,792 downwards.
GCCTGGAAGTGCCTCTAAGCCTATACCTGAGAGGTTGTGTGTGAACAAGGCAACTTATGGAAGATGCCTGTGCAAAACTTCCTGTCCCTTAGTTGCGTAGCTTGTACGCAGATCCCTTTGCCTCGTACTTTGTTCTTTGCTTAAACTAATACCTTGTCTCACCTTAGTGCCTTCTTCCATTCATTCTGCTACGCTAGTCTGTTACACCTGCCTACATTGAGCCTGCAAAGTTCATCTGTCAGCCTCCGTCACCAGTGAGCTTGCCATGTCAGCCGGCTTACACCCTGATTTCAGTAAGCTAGCTCCACGCTTCATATCATCTTGCACTGGACGCTGCAACTTCTGGCACCTGTCCGAGTAAGAGGCTGTACCATCTCCCACAGCCTGCATGCTCTATTACGGACTTTGCCTCCTTGGTATCTTGGCCACTGTGGCGGGTGTACTCCAATAGAGACTTTGACTTCATTATAGCTACTCTCAAGCCTTTTTCCTATCAAGGCTGCAAATGGAGTCCGTGGAGCCTCGTTAAGGAGTCTCAACACGGAATAAGCCAGATATCCCTCCTGGGAAGGACCTAGCCCTGGGGTGGCTCCTTGCGGAAACCACCATAACCATCATATTAAGTGGCCCTTTCAGTCAATATCCAACTCTTTACGAGTTTAAAGATATGACAAGAGAATTACCAAAGCCAGGTATCCATCCACAGACCGCTATTTCGGGATTTTGCCCCTCATCGGTGTGGAGTAGGATTCTGGCTAGGTGGGAGCAATGCCTGGTAGACCAACATCACAAAACAATCACTGATCTTAATTCCCTTGTCATATCATTAAACTCGTACAGAGTTGGATATTGACTGAAAGGGCCACTTAATATGATGGTTATGGTGGTTTCCGCAAGGAGTCCACCCTATGGCTAGGTCCTTCCCTGGAGAGATATCTGGCTAGTTCTGGGTTTTAGACTCCTTAACGAGGCTCCACGGACTCTATTTGCATATTTGTAATTCCCAGGGGGCAATGCACCTAGGATTTCACTGCGTTTGAGTGCTTTTGCCGACTGCCCACAGTGTTTTCCTCGACTGGTCTCCCTGACATCAGTGATTTGTGATGTTCCTATCAAGGGACTTTTACTTTGTTTACTGACCTCTGTTGGTGTCTTGCTTGTAAGCACTGTACTGAAGCTGTACAAAAGTACACGGTAACTGCATGATTCAGCTTCAAACAGTGCTTCCAAGCACAATAGATAAGAGCTTGTAACCACTGCACAAAATCTCGCAGTGGGCGGTCAACAAGGCAGCAAAACGTAAACAAACGTGTTAATATCTCAAGAACGGCTAAAAATCTTAGTAAGCAGTAAATTGCAAAACTGCTGTTTGTACAAGCACTTTCCGAGTTCGCCAATCTATGAAAAAGCAAAAAAAGACCTTTAGACGCACAAATGCTCAGAATTAGGTCACATGTAAAATAAAGAATATAGATGCAATGTTAATTATTTTCCCAATGTATGGTAACTCGCTGTCTGAACAAACATGGACATGGCTTAACTGGTCAGCTGGGTGCTATTGCAAAATCAAGGTTGCGCACTCGTTATCTTGTAAATTGCATAATGGCTTCAGAGAATTTATCTATTTTACCCTTTGAATGTGTACATTGGATAAGAGGGCATTATACAAAGTCTTAATGTCAGACATGATAGGAAAGTAATGTCCTTTATATGTCTGGAATCGGTCTGTTTCATTCACGTATTAATAAAAAAATGTTTGTCTGAATGAGGCCTGGGTCGGTATCTTAATTTCCACATCAATTGCGAGATGTAAAGCTACATCAAATAACAAGATTTGCAAAATTACCTGACAAATAAAATACCTTGAAAAAGAAGATTTTCCCATCTTGCTCTGCCGTTGGGTTTTGCATTCTAACGGCGGCATCGATCGACGCCGGAAGCTCTTTCCATTTTGCTGAAATCAATTGCGGGTGTTTCTTCTTTGGGGCCATTGGTAGCTTTCCATGGCTAAGATCCCAGAAATATTCCCCTAGAAATGATAGATGGTCCTATTGAGCGTGCCAACCACTGCCAAATTCCGAGAGTGTGAATTATAACCAAGCTGTATAATTAATCTCAAGAAAACGTAGGCAATTCCTTCTTCCTAGTTTGGTGGCTTGAATAGGCATCACTGGAATGAGAATACTTTATCATGGCAGAGATCTGACCCACACTTACCTTTGAATAAGTAAATGGAACCGTCCTTAGTAGATACAAAAGTATCTATGGATTCCTCACTACATAACTTGACAATGGTTTGCTTTTTCGGATCTTTCTTGTCTTCGGTAACCCTGGCATCAGAGGTAACATTCTTCTTCCCAGGACTGGGCGTCAGAGCCTTTATTGCACCTTCTGACGGGGTAGTTTTTGCTGAAGGCTTCCCGTACAGAGCTTGGATGGCTTCTATATCGTCCCGGTGAAGCTCGAACAACGGCTTGTAGCCTTTGTAAGTGGGGGCCATTAGAGCTCCAGGAATCGTGGAGTGATCCAGCCCTAATGAATGTCCAAGCTCATGGGCAGCTGCTTGCAGGAGGTTCACACCTAAAATACCATATAAATTTAAACATGAATGACGTGTTCACACAAGGCCAAAAAGATACAGTTTTGGTCATTATGTTTTCATCCACCAGCCTTTTTTTTCTATTTATATCCGAACTGACATTTTTTTGTAGTTCTTAGCTCCACATGATCGCTTATTCAATGCCCTGAAAAAAACGTCTACTGCTGCTATGCTGCCACTTGTGCAGGTTCATCTAAAATATTATTTACTCAGGCTCGACCAACAAACATCACATTTACCATGTACACCAGGGTACAAAGCAGTACAATGTACCTTCCCCGCAGGGCCAAGAAAGACTTTGGTGCACCACTACATACCTTCCGAGAACAACCAAAGGTATTTCTTGGCACTGTTGTGGAGCTGCATTGTCCTTCTTTGGACCATGACAACATGCCAAAGTTCATATTCCTGTCCAAATAGCCTGTATCCATCTCCAACATACATTTCCTATCACGGTTACAACAGCCTCTATCCACCCCCAACAGATCCCCATCTCAAACTTTATTCTGGTCCCCCACACAAACCACAGCCTCTTTCCATCAAACAGTTCTGATCACAGTTCCTACAGCCTCGATCCATTCCCCCACACAGTCCCTATCCTCATCCCAACAGTCTTTATCCATTATCCCACACAGTCCCTATCCCCATCACAACAGCTTTTATCCATTACCCCCCCAGTCACTATCCCCATTACAACAGCCTCTATCCATTGCCGCCCCACAGTCACTATCCCCATTCCAGAGCCTCCATCCATTACCCCCCATCCCGACAGCCGTTATCCATTCCTCCACACAGTCCCCATCTCTGTCACAACAGCCTCTATCCATTACCACCCACAATCCCCATCCCCATCCCAACAGTCCTCTATCCATCCCTTCACTGTTCCAACAGCCTCTATCTATTCCCCCACACAGTCCCTAATCCCGCCTAACAGCCTCTTCCCCTTTCTACACAGTCCCAATCTCTGGCCCACGCCTATATCCATCTCCCCTCTCTACAGTCCACAACACACAGTTCCTCACACCATCACAACAACCTCTATCCATTTACTTCCCCACAGTCGCTATCCCCATTCCAATAGACTATCCATTACCCCCTACAGTCCCTATCCCAATCCCAACAGCCTCTATGCAAATACAATTATTCATTCATTTATATAGCACTATTAATTCCACAGCACTTTACGTACATCAGTAATGCGTCTCTCTTGGAGCTCACAATCTAAATATCCCATCAGTATGTCTTTACAATGTGGGAGGAAACCGGAGTGCCCGGAGGAAACCCATGCAAACATGGGGAGAACATACAAACTCCTTGCAGATGTTGTCCTTGGTGGGAAATGAACCCAGGACTACAAGACCCAAGCGCTGAAAAGGCTTCAGTGCTAACCACTTGAGCCACTGTGCCGCCCAAAGAATCTATCCATCTCCCCTCTCTACAGTCCCTATCCCCATCCCTACAGCCTCTATATCCCTCACCCTTACATTCTCTATCAAGGTCCCAACAGACTATTCCCCACAGTCCTCTATCATTACCCCAATTCCTATCAATTACAACCAACAGTCCCTACCCGTCCCCAACAGCCTCTATTCATTACTCCAGCACACAGTGCCTATTCCCTTCCCAAAAGCTTCTACAGTCCTTTTTGCCATGCTAATAGCCTATAACTCCCCCCCCCTACAGTTTCTATCCCAGACCCGACTGCCTCTATTCATTAGTCCCCGCACAGTCCCAACAGACTAGCCATCAACCCCACAGTATCTATCCATCAAACCAATCCCTATCCATCACAGCCCAAATCCCACCCCCAACCACCCCCATTTATTACTTCTTTGAATTGATGAGATTAATACCTTTCTTTTCATTAATTGACCACTTCTCATCATTATCAAGATGTAAGTCTCCATCAATATCTTTCTTCGTTTTGCTAAACGGGGGCATGAAGGCATGGCCCAGAACTCGACCGGGGCCATCAAAAGCATTCCTCTCTCCATCGTTGTGTCTTCCGACACAAAGAATATATCAATGTCAGCTGTCTGATTGATCCCAACTTCCACAAATTTCAGAGGAGACACACTCTCCCAGACCTAAAAAACAATATACGTAGGGACATTTATACTCTGTGGAGGGAACCATCAACATTTTTCTGTTGATGGATCTACATTTTGTAATAGGAGTTTCTTCAGTTCGTTGAATGGCCGATAGTATACTGCTGTTTGATAATGACTAATACACACAATTTTATTTTTTCTGCATTTTTGTACTTTTTGTTTGTGGTGTTTTATATTTTGTTACATTTGGAACACACATTTCTCAAAAAGTTTTGAAAGTTCTATAGAGATTCTTGCGGAAAACCACCAGAAAAGTGTTATGACATATCTCAGAGAAGTTCCCCTCTACCTTAGTGATTCCCAATTATTAGTTATTCATACCTTCAAGGCTTTAATTAACTCGTCTCGGACAAGTTTGTCTGGTAATAGAGCTGTAGTGTTAATGATTTTGTAAGTCAGACTCTCTTTTTTCCACTTGGCGCCCACATTATATGACATGCGTTGCTCGTGCTTTCCACAACGTGGCAGCTTCATTGCATCACTAGTTTCATCATCCAGTCTACCTAGAGAAAGAAAAAGGACATGAGGTCAGTGTATTTACCTCTGTGGTGGACTGTATGAGACTAAGAAAGGATCTTCTGCAATACTAGACACCCACTATGGACAACAGGGGCGCTACTTATGTGGGGGGGGGGGGGTATACTCTTTTCCAGTATGATTCAGCTGTATCAACTTTTCATTGTATCTCTCTTTACAAGAAATGCAAACAAAATGTAGAGATGATGGTCAAGGCTTCATGAATGGGTGATATTTTTTTTCCAAACGCTCCTTTACTTCTCTTTCATGAGCGAAAATTTTGGGATCTTTGCATCCAAAACTGTAGGAGGTTTCATTTGGTGCAATGACACAAAACCTAATATAAATGATAAGGACTGGGCTTTATGATGTACAAAGATGGCAGCAAAATGATGGCAAAACATTTTAAAGCATCTAAGACGGTTAAACAGCAGCAATGGGAGCGAGCTCTGGTAGCATAGTTTCAGGCAGCCCAATGTAGGACAGTGTTCTATATGTTTTTCACTCAGGAAGGAGATAAAGGCAAAATCCAAAAAGGGAACCGCAGAAGTCATCCAGATTTTACTCCATTTTTGGGTGGTCATCTCAGTAAGGTTTTGCCGTGGATTTTGCTGCTTACCGGTGACTACGAGTCCGTTCTGTCTCTGGAACCATTCCAGGCCGCTGATGAACTCTTCAGGTAACTGGTCTTCTGGAATAAAGGGAGTGTCAGGAACAGAATAATCTGTAAGGTTCTCATCAGGGAGGTAGCCAAAGTCTATCAGATAGTCCTGGTGGGGGACAGAAAGAAATATGGTAGTGTATGGCATCCATAAAAGACTGACCGGCACTACCATGCTCCGATGCTTGGTACTAGTAATGAGGAGTTGATGCTTGGAAGGATGCGACGAAAGTACCCAAATATAATAGAAGTCAATGGGGAACTCTTCCAGAAAAATGCAGGAGTTTCCCATAGACTTTCTTCATACTTGGTACTTGGCCCTTCCGAGCATGGTGGTGCTCACCCATCATCAAGTCTGGCACAGCTCAGATATGTAGCACTGATGATGTTGACTTGTCTGCTGTGACACTCATTGGTTGCAGTCGGCCATGGGACACATGTCAAGTCACTCTCCGCGAACAGCGCCTCTGCTGGAGTGGGGTAGCCACTTTATTTTATTCTAATTGGAGTCCTTGAAATGTTTAAGCTGTCGCTGTCCATGGGTGGACAACCCCTTTAAGCACATCCTAGTGATAATTTTGCTAGAATATTTGAGTGGTTCACCTGTAAACACTCCAATAAAGGGAGCAGAGTGGGTTGGTTACATCGAAAACGGCTCTCCACGTGCCCTTGCAGGTTTTTATGCTGCTTATCTACAGCAATATCTGTGTTGGTAACATGCTGATTTCGCTGTAGATTTTGATGCCGATTTCACCCAAAGTGTGAAATCAGCGCAAAACACATGGCCTAAAATCTGCAAAGTAGGTGAATTTCATCTACATGGCTGATACTTGTATGATACTTGTATCACTCACACTAGTATCTGGGCGAAGAAATTCTAAGTGTGAACTCAGTCCTAAAAGGGAATTAATAGATTTTACAATAAAAACAGCATAATACACACAGCTGTTTCATTTAATGTATGGAGCCTCAAAACAATTTATTCACTCATTATCTAAATTACAATTAAAAAATAATATTTTCTTTAAATAATTGAAAAAAAAAAAAATATCTTTCATGATCTGAAAATATCTCATTTAAATTAGATTTTGGAAACAAAATCTAAAAATATTTTTTCCTTTGTAGATAATCTAAAATGCAATAAAAAAGTAATTGCTTTAATTTTTTTCATGCATTTACTAAAAAATATATTTTCAGATAATGTATGAAAAAAATATAAAAACCAAACTATAGTTTTTCACGTATTTAAAGAAATTATTTTTTATTGCAGTTTAGATTGCAATGAAAACATTTATTAAATACACTACATAAAAACTCTTTCATACATTATCCTAAAAAAATAAATATTTCTTCAGATAATGTATAAGAATTTTATTTATTTATTTAGAACACACACACACACACACACACACACACACACACACACACAGAGCAAGAGAAGGAAAGAAGGAAAGAGAAGGAAAGAGAAGGAAAGAAGGAAAGAGAAGGAAAGAAAGAAGGAAAGAAAGAAGGAAAGAAAGAAGGAAAGAAAGAAGGAAAGAAAGAAGGAAAGAAAGAAGGAAAGAAAGAAGGAAAGAAAGAAGAAAGAAAAAGGAAAGATAGATAGATAAAATGTTTTTCAGGTAGAAGTTTAATTTTTTATCTTTTTAACAATAAAAAAAAATAAAAAGATAAAATATATATTTTGCATCATACATGATCCAAAATACAACAACTAAAACATTTCTTTAAATAACTGAATTTTGTTTGATTTTGGAAAAAAAAAGTATGACAAATATATGTTCTAAAAACTACTTTTTTGTTTAAGATTTATGAAAAAATACATAATAAATTCTGAAAAAATATAATTTCTTAGATAATGTATATTATGTGTAACATATTTTAATAGCGCTCTTCTCTTACCGCTGCGAGCTTAAATTGTTCTGAGCTGATTTGGGCCGGAGCTTCTATCTTCCTTCCCCGGGGCTGCAGCACAGGATGGACCAGGACATTGGTTTCTGCAGATGAGGTGTTGGTGGAGGAATCATCCACTATTTGTTCAGAGATTGGTCTGAAGGACCCGAAAGGTAAAATGATTAAGAATGCTACACAGAATAAATATACCAGCGAGAACCTTGCTGCCATTCCAGAGCTGTAGATTCCCGACTGATCGCCCCCAGTCAGGGTCTTACGTTTTTTAACCTGGCTGAACATTAAACCAGTCCAAACAGGTCTTGTGTACATACAATTCCCTCTGCAAAAAATGTACAAAAAACAAGCCCACCAAGAGCATGCCAGAAACATACTGTACTACCTACAACAAAGAGGACTTCAGGGCATAATACAATTACTGTAAAGGGGAGCTCTGAGACTGAAAAATGAGGCGCATTTGAATAGACTATAGAAATTTTACAATCATGGCCAAAAGTTTGGAGATCGAGACACATGTTGGTTTTCAAAAAGATACAGCTTCATTTTTTTATATTATTCACTTTGGATTGTTATGAAACATTATCAGATGAATTGCAAAAATCACCAGTGCAGAGCTTGCTCCGGAATGGCAGCAGCAAAGGCTTTTGGAGGCTGGCCCGGTTTTAAGAAGGGCAGCAAAGAAGCCACTTATCAACAAGAAAAGGAACAAGGACAGAATGAAATTCTGCAGAAAGTACAAGGCGTCATGATTCTAACCCAAGACCCTGTGCTTTGTCATTGGTTGTCTGTCCATTGAGCCACTGCAGATACACCTTTCCTCTGGGTGTTTATTATCTGTTATCCTTGTTTTAGTCTTTTAGATAAACAGGTGGTTTTATTTATAAATTCTCTGTCCAATCATTTTCGGATGCAGCCATATATATGCTCCCCTGCTGGTGATATTCTCATTTGGATGTTCAGCCATACTGCCGTTTTATATGCCAGTCAGTGTTACACCACCTGGGGTTTATCTTTACTATTTTTGATCTTCACTATGCACCATATCTTCTGCTTGTAGTTAGGAGTAGGTGGCATTCAATCTAGATGTACTTACAATTGTTGCCAAAAGTATTGACACCCCTGCAATTCTGTCAGATAATACTCAGTTTCTGCCTGAAAATGATTGCAATCACAAATTCTTTGGTATTATTACCTTCATTTAATTTGTCTTCAATGAAAAAACACAAAAAGAATTGTCCTAAAGCCAAATTGGATATAATTCCACACCAAACATAAAAAAGGGGGTGGACAAAAGTATTGGCACCCTTAGAAAAAAGAGAATTTTGTTTACTTACCGTAAATTCTTTTTTCTTTAATCATCAATGGGAGACCCAGACAATGGGGTTAAGGGCACTGCCCTCCGGAGGCCACACTAGGTACTACAAGTTTGTAGACACCGCCCCCTCCGCTTATAAACCCCTACCGCAGGGAATATCCTCAGTTTGGTCCATAAGCTGCGAGGAGACAAAAAATAACCACACCCGAAACCTCGGGAAAAAAACCGTGAACAAACGGTCCAACAACCCGGAATAAACTGTTCCAACTGGGAACCAGTCAAATGTGACAACATCCAACGGAACACTGGGTGGGTGCTGGGTCTCCCATTGATGATTAAAGAAAAAAGAATTTACGGTAAGTAAACAAAATTCTCTTTTTTCTGGTCATCATAATGGGAGACCCAGACAATGGGGATGTCCTAAAGCAATACCCCAGGGCGGGAAGAGTTCCTCAAAAGACGGATAACATATGGTCCCCCTTTTCAAAGGTGGGCAACCGCCGCCTGGAGGACCCGCCTGCCCAGACTTGCATCCGCAGAGGCATGGGCATGCACCATATAGTGCTTAGAAAAAGTATGCAGGCTTGACCATGTGGCTGCCTGACACACCTGTAGAGCAGAAGCTCGATGTCGCAAAGCCCAGGAGGCACCGACAGCTCTAGTCGAGTGCGCCTTCATTCCCACCGGGAGAGGCAGACCGGAAGAACGGTAGGCCTCCTGAATGGGCACCTTGATCCATCTGGCCAAGGTAGATTTTGATGCCGTGGACCCCTTACAGCGACCCGCCGTAAGGATAAACAAGGAGTCAGAACTCCGGAAGGAGGCAGTCCTGAACACATAAATGCGTAGAGCCCTCACGAGATCCAGAGTGTGAAGGTCGCGCTCAACCTGATGAACGGGAGCGGGACAAAATGATGGAAGCACAATCTCTTGGTTCAGGTGAAAAGTGGACACCACCTTAGGCAAGAATTCTGGCCGTGGGCGTCACCGCCTGGGCTGCTTCCATCTCCTCAGGCAGCCCCAGTAAGGAAGGCGCCGAGGCCCGCAGCGCGGGAAAGTACCGTGACACAAAACACAATACTAAGGCTGCAGACAAAGTCTGGAGCCGACAGCCGCAGCCCCTGTGAAACACAGGGCGGTCAGCCAGAGTGGCCCCAGCACGGGGTCCACCGCCAGAACCGCGGACCCGAGGGTTGCGCGCGGTCTGAGTGTCCCAACACATATAGTGCCGACACTACCCCCAGGCACACCGGAGACACACAAGGTGCCTCAGTGCCGGTCCGGTCTGTAAGCACCATTTAGGGAGGCCTCGGACGGGGGTGCAGCACCAGTCCGGTCTGTAAGCACCATTTAGGGAGGCCTCGGACTGGGCTGGCTCCAGTCCGGTCTGTAAGCACCATTTAGGGAGGCCTCGGACGGAGCGGAGCTGTGCAAGGCTCCAGTCTCCCACTTTCCAGAGCCCCCAAACAGGGATGGGAAGGAGTGCGACAGCGTACCGGGAGAACACAAAGTGTCCAGGCTCTAGGCCCTCCGGTACCTCGACCTGCGTGTTCCCTAAGGGTGAGCAGGGAGACTGCCGAAGGTCCCCGACAGGGACCATATTACCTTGTCTTCAGACGCCATCACGTAAGTAGTGAGAATGCAGTGAAGTGCAAGCAAAGCGTGTGATACCTCCGAGCACACTAAGTTAAAAACTGAGGATATTCCCTGCGGTAGGGGTTTATAAGCGGAGGGGGCGGTGTCTACAAACTTGTAGTACCTAGTGTGGCCTCCGGAGGGCAGTGCCCTTAACCCCATTGTCTGGGTCTCCCATTATGATGACCAGAAAAATCATGTGATGCTTCTCAAATTTGTGTAATTAACAGCACCTGTAACTTACATGTGGCACCTAACAGGTGTTGGCAATAACTAAATCACACTTGCAGCCAGTTGACATGGATTAAAGTGGACTCAACCTCTGTCCTGTGTCCTTGTGTGTACCACATTGAGCATGGAGAAAAGAAAGAAGACCAAAGAACTGTCTGAGGACTTGAGAAACCAAATTGTGAGGAAGCATGAGCAATCTCAAGGCTACAAGTCCATCTCCAAAGACCTGAATGTTCCTGTGTCTACAGTGCGCAGTGTCATCAAGAAGGTTAAAGCCCATGGCACTGTGGCTAACCTCCCTAGATGTGGACGGAAAAGAAAAATTGACTAGAGATTTCAACGCAAGATTGTGCGGATGGTGGATAAAGAACCTCGACTAACATCCAAACAAGTTCAAGCTGCCCTGCAGTCCGAGGGTACAACAGTGTCAACCCATACGATCTGTCGGCATCTGAATGAAAAGGGACTGTATGGTAGGAGACCCAGGAAGACCCCACTTCTTACTCCAAGACATAAAAAAGCCAGGCTGGAGTTTGCCAAAACTTTCCTGAGAAAGCCTAAAACATTTTGGAAGGATGTTCTCTGGTCAGATGAGACAAAAGTAGAGCTTTTTGGGCAAAGGCATCAACATAGAGTTTACAGGAGAAAAAAAGGCATTCAAAGAAAAGAACACGGTGGAGGTTCCCTGATGTTTTGGGGTTGCTTTGCTGCCTCTGGCACTGGACTGCTTGACCGTGTGCATGGCATTATGAAGTCTGAAGACTACCAACAAATTTTGCAGCATAATGTAGGGCCCAGTGTGAGAAAGCTGGGTCTCCCTCAGAGGTTATGGGTCTTCCAGCAGGACAATGACCCAAAACACACTTCAAAAAGCACTAGAAAATGGTTTGAGAGAAAGCACTGGAGACTTCTAAGGTGGCCAGCAATGAGTCCAGACCGGAATCCCATAGAACACCTATGGAGAGATCTAAAAATGGCAGTTTGGAGAAGGCACCCTTCAAATATCAGGGACCTGGAGCAGTTTGCCAAAGAAGAATGGTCTAAAATTCCAGCAGAGCATTGTAAGAAACTCATTGATGGTTACCGGAAGCGGTTGATCGCAGTTATTTTGGCTAAAGGTTGTGCAACCAAGTATTAGGCTGAGGGTGCCAATACTTTTGTCTGGCCCATTTTTGGAGTTTTGTGTGAAATGATCAATGTTCTGCTTTTTGCTTCATTCTCTTTTTTTGTTTTTTCATTGAAGACAAATTAAATGAAGATAATACCAAAGAATTTGTGATTGCAATCATTTTCAGGAAGAAACTGATTATTATCTGACAGAATTGCAGGTGTGTCAATACTTTTGGCCACAACTGTACATAATTTTTCTTGTTTCTATCAGTAGGTAAATTGCACTATGCCCTGCCTTCTGGTTCCTTAGGAGGAATGTGAAGTACTCGATCGCTAATAAAGCAGCAAAAGGTCCGAGTAGCCATCGTTTAGTCTAGGGTTAGGTTCATGCCTGCTGTTATGCCCTAAGAGAATGGAGATATAAAGTGGGCTCAATGAGCCACTGGTGGAGTAGTGATAGCTGAATCCATGTTACAGCAAGACACTAGAGTGACTTCAGTAAACGAAGGATATTTATTAAGGAAATGGTAAAAAAAAAAAAAAAGGGTGGTGTCGGAGGGGAGGACCCTTTGGATTACACATCAAGCTCCCCTAAAGGAGCAACTGGCAAGGTAACCCCTATACAGGGATAAACCCGGCACAGCCCCAGGAGGTCTAAATGCCCCAAATCCAGGACCAGAGTGGCAACTTGTACAGACTGTAGTAGTAGGATTGGGAAGACTGTGGAATGCTGGGAGCTCCATACAATCCTAGAGAAGCTGATCCAGCCAGTTGAGGAATCCGGCAAGTCCCATGCGATCCAGGATAGAATTGTACAGCCTGAGGTGGGATCCAGAATATCCAGGAGTAACGGACTATCAGCAGAGGATTCTGTGGAGAGAGCAATAATAACCAACAGACTTCTTAGTGCATAGCACAGCAGGAGTGCATCCTGGACACAGGCAATGTTCCTAGGAAATGAATGCATTGCCCAGGCACCTCCCATAGGGGGAGGATGCCTTTTATACATAGAGCAGCTCAGCACTCAGGCTGAGATGTAATGGGGAACAGGTGTACTGTCTTTTCAAAAGTGCATGCTGCCCAAGAACATTCCCAGGAGACCTGCCAAGTGGACACAGGTTCCTGAATGAGAAGGAAGCAGGTGGCCGCAAGGAACCTCATGCAGAGTGAGCAGAGCTATCGGAGCTTTGTGGTGGGCACCGATCTCCATGTTCAGCAGAGTCTGACCCCGCAGCAGGGACATAGCGGGAGAGGCACATAAAGCCACGTAATTAGCACTGGTCTCCCTGTCCATGAGAGACCAGCCCCCCGGCTGAGAGCAAGGCACCAGCCTACACAGGCAACTCTAGGGACTGCTTGGTCAGAATCTTTAGTCTCTACAGAAACCGGCTGAGTCAGTTGCAGTTATCATAACGCAAATATTGGAATCCAGATGACACAATAGGTATTTTCTCTGATTAAGCCCCTTAAGATTGTTTCAGGCACCTAAACAAAATGATTGGAGAATAAAAGGTGAGCGCCATCATGAGTCCTGTAAATAGTAGACTATTTGTGTGTGTAACTTTTCAGCCAAGAGATTGGGCGCTCTCATAATTTTCGATATGTATCCAAGAAGAGAAGGAAAAAAAGAGAATTTTGTTTACTTACCGTAAATTCTTTTTTCTAGAATCATCAATGGGAGACCCAGACAATGGGGTTTAGGGCACTGCCCTCCGGAGGCCACACTAGGTACTACAAGTTTGTAGTAACCGCCCCCTCCGCTTATAAACCCCTACCGCAGGAGATATCCTCAGTTTGGTCCATAAGCTGCGAGGAGGCCAACCACACCCGAACCATTGGGAAGACCGTGCACAGACGGTCCAACAACCCGAAAACATCTGTCCCAACTGGGAACAGTCCAGAAGGAAACAAAACATCCAACGGAACAACTGGGTGGGTGCTGGGTCTCCCATTGATGATTCTAGAAAAAAGAATTTACGGTAAGTAAACAAAATTCTCTTTTTTCTGATCATCATAATGGGAGACCCAGACAATGGGGATGTCCTAAAGCAAACCCCAGGGCGGGAAGAGTTCCTCAAAAAGATGTTTAAAGACACGGTCCCCCTCAAAGGTGGGCAACCGCCGCCTGGAGGACCCGCCTGCCCAAACTAGCATCCGCAGAGGCATGGGCATGCACCATATAGTGCTTAGAGAAAGTGTGGAGGCTGGACCAGGTGGCCGCCTGACACACCTGCAGAGCTGAAGCGCGATGTCGCAAAGCCCAGGAGGCACCGACGGCTCTGGTCGAGTGCGCCTTCAAGCCCACCGGGAGAGGCACGCCAGTAGAACGGTAAGCCTCTTGAATGGGCGCCTTGATCCATCTGGCCAAGGTCGATTTTGACGCCGCGGACCCCTTACAGCGACCCGCCGTAAGGACGAACAGAGAGTCCGAACTCCGGAATGAGGCAGTCCTGGACACATAAATGCGTACAGCCCTCACGAGATCCAGAGTGTGGAGGTCACGCTCAACCTGATGAACTGGAGCGGGACAAAATGATGGGAGAACAATCTCTTGGTTCAAGTGGAAAGTGGAAACCACCTTTGGCAAAAATTCTGCCCGCGGACGCAACACCACCTTATCCTGGTGGATCACCAGGAAAGGTGACTTGCACGACAGCGCAGCCAATTCCGAAATACGTCTCAGAGACGTAATTGCCACCAGAAAAACCACTTTCTGGGACAGTCGAGAGAGGGAAACGTCCCTCATAGGCTCGAACGGCGGTTTCTGCAAAGCCGCCAGGACCATGTTAAGATGCCAAGGGTCCAACGGTCGCCTGTATGGCGGAACCACACGAGACACCCCCTGCAGAAAATGACGGACCTTCGGAAGGAGTGCCAAGCGCCTGTCAAACAGCACCGAAAGGGCTGATACCTTCAGGGAACTGAGGGATAAGCCCAACTCCAAGCCCGACTGTAGAAAAGACAACAGAGTCGGAATTGACAAAGGCCACGGTGACCGTCCACCAGAGGCACACCAGGTGAAGAAGATTTTCCACGTTCTGTGATATATCTTCCGAGACACTGACTTTCTAGCCCGGGTCATGGTGTCAACCACTGCAGGAGAGAACCCTCTAGAGGTCAAAAGCCAGGCCTCAAGAGCCATGCAGTCAATCTGAGGGCCCTGGAATTGAGGTGGAAGAAGGGGCCTTGCGCGAGAAGATCTGAGCGTTCTGGAAGAGCCCACCGGTTCCCCGCCTGACAGATGCCACAGATCCGGATACCAGGATCTCCTGGGCCAATCCGGTGCCACTAGAATGACTTCGTGGCACTCCGTCCTGATTTTCCACAGGACCTTGGGAATCAGTGCCAGAGGGGGGAACACATATGGAAGTTGAAAACTGGACCAACACAGGATCAGAGCATCCGCCCCCAGAGACTGAGGGTCCCACGACCTCGCCATGTATTGTGGCACCTGATGATTCAGCCGCGAGGCCATCAGGTCCACATCCGGGGTGCCCCATCTGCTGCAGATGTCCCGGAAGACGTCCGGATGAAGAGACCATTCTCCGGCGTCCATCCCCTGCCGGCTTAGATAGTCGGCCTCCCCAGTTCTCGACCCCTGGGATGTGAACTGCGGAGATCAGGCAGCCGTTGTCCTCCACCCAGGATAGAATGCGGTGGACTTCGGCGAGGGCCTGAGCACTTCTGGTCCCTCCCTGATGGTTTATATAGGCGACGGCCGTCGCATTGTCGGACTGAACCCGAATGGGCTGTCCTGACAGGAACGTCTGAAACGCCAGAAGTGCCAGATAGACCGCCTTGATCTCCAGCACGTTGATTTGCAACGCCGACTCCGACTGCGTCCAGAGGCCTTGAGCCCTGTGGTGTAAGAACACTGCACCCCAGCCCTTGAGACTGGCGTCGGTGGTCACCACTAACCATGGCGGTTTGAGAAAGGACCGGCCCCGTGACAAGTGACATGGCTGAAGCCACCACTGTAGGGAATCCCTGGTCGGTTGGGAAAGGACCACCAGCCGATCCAGAGAGGACGTCCTCTTGTCCCATCTGCGGAGGATTTCCAGCTGGAGAGGACGGAGGCGAAATTGTGCGAAAGGCACCGCCTCTATTGCTGCCACCATGCGCCCCACCAGCTTCATCAAAACCCGCAGGGATGAGTGCTGCGACAGGAGGAGATCTTGCACTCCTGATTGGATGGCCAGCTGTTTGGCTCGTGGCAGAGACACCAGGGCTGAGTCTGTGTGGAAGTCCATGCCCAGATACGTCAGTGACTGGGTCGGAATCAGGGTCGATTTCTGAATATTGAGAAGCCACCCAAACTGTTCCAGAGACTGTATGGTCACCTCCAGGCTTTTCCGACAAAGGCGTTCCGAAGGCGCCCTGACCAGCAGGTCGTCTAGATAGGGTATGACGGCATGTCCCTGCACATGTAGGAGAGCCATCATAGCGGCCATCACTTTTGTGAACACCCGCGGTGCCGAGGCCAACCCGAAAGGCAGCGCCACGAACTGGAAGTGTTCGTCCCCCACTGCGAATCGTAACCAGCGCTGATGAGCCGGTGCAATGGGTACGTGAAGGTAAGCATCCCTGATATCTATGGACGCTAGGAAATCTCCCTGCGACACAGCCGCGATCACGGAGCGCAGGGATTCCATGCGGAACTTCCGAACCAACACGTGACTGTTGAACAACTTGAGGTCCAGAACTGGACGAAACGAGCCGTCCTTCTTCGGGACAATAAAGAGGTTGGAGTAAAAACCCCTGAATCTTTCCCCAGAAGGCACTGGAACCACTACCCCGTCTCTGCGGAGTCCCTCCAACACCAGGTGAAAAGCCTGAGCCTTTTCTGGGGATGGGACAGACCGATGGAATCGGTGCGCTGGACGCGACGTCAGCTCTATCCTGTAGCCGCGCGAGACAACGTCTCGGACCCACTGATCTTGAACGTGGAGTAACCATCTGTCCCGGAATTGGGACAGGCGGCCCCCCACCTGTGGGGCGGCAGGACGAGAGAGCGAGTCATGCGGAAGTGGATTTGGGGGTGGCAGCTGCTGCCCCGGCCGGCTTCTTCTGGCGACCTTTGGGGCGCCACTGAGTAGAGGTTTTGCCCCCTCTGTCCGTGCGAACGGACGGTGCTGAGGATTGCGAGCTGGAGCGAAAGGACCACTGTTTAGGGTTCCTTTTGACGGTATACCGCGGCTTAGGCTTATTCTGTGGAATCTTAGACTCCGCAGAATCCTTTATCAGCTTGTCCAGCTCAGTTCCAAAGAGCCTGTCACCAGAGAATGGAAGATTTTGCAAAATCTTCTTTGACGTGGTATCTGAGTCCCATAGACGCAGCCACAACAACCTGCGGATCGCAATAGCATTGGCCGAGGCCACAGCAGAGCGGGTGGCAGTCTCCAAGGTAGCCATCCTGGTGTAATCCGCGTAGGCTCGTGCCCTATCGGTAAGCGCCAGGACCTCTGAGTTGGACCCCGCCAGGTCAGTGATACCAGCCAAACAGGCGGTGATCGCCTGCAGGGTCCAGACCGTTGCAAAATTGGGGGCAAATGAAGACCCCACAGCCTCATAAGAAGACTTGGCGAGTTGTTCGACCTGTCTATCCGTCGCGTCCTTCAACGAGGAGCTATCAGAGGCAGAGAAAAGGGAGCGTGCAGCTATCCTGGTCATGGAAGCGTCCACCTTCGGGGACTGCGACCACTCCAGAAGCACCTCCTGGGGGAAGGGGAATCGATTGTCCTTAGATTTGCGGACATAACGCCGTCCAGGGTGATTCCTGGGCGCTCTGACCACCCTTCCGAAATTAGTGTGGTCCATAAAGGAGCCACATGGTCGAGCCTCCGGCTGCAACCACTGATACACCTCCTTCGGATGGAGTTCCACCTCCGCAGGGGTGCCACGAGACGTAGAGTCTCGTTGATGGAGGATACCAAGTCCTCCACCCCGTCTGGTGGTTCTGACACAGACTCGAGAACTGACCCCCCATCCTCCTCGTCACCCTCGGAGTGATGCTCCTCCTCAGAGAGGGTCTGGATCTCGGGGGAGTCATCTCGGCGAGCCCGCTTAAGGGGTCTCGCGGTTGAAACGGGTGACACCCGGGGGTAACTTGAAGGATTAGCTGGGATTTCCAGCCTCCTCGTCAGCGCCTCCAGGGATTGAGACATGGAGGACAGCTTGGATAACACAGATTCATTAATCTTATTCTGCGTTTCCCATGGCCCTGGGATCACCTGCACCTCAGGGTACAGCACCGGAGCTGCAGTCTCTGCACTATCAGCTCGGGCATCGTGGTGTCCGCAGTTATTGCAGGACCCCCCAACCAGCGTCCCGTTGCACGTAGCACAGGTAGCGGTTGTACTGCCTGCCTTAGCAGCACCTTTCCTTGCTGAGGACATACCGACAGCAGGGGAAATAAGCCAATCAGAAAACCGGTACACCGGTGGCTTACCGACCGCTAATGCGGTGGAGAGGAGCGACGCGTGTGTGGCCTCCGAAAGGGCTCCGCAAGGTCTCCCCGGGAGTGCAGCAGTGCACTCAACCAGTCCCAGCAGGGAAGTGAGGAGAAAATGGCTGCCGCCGAGTCGGGGGGCGGTGCAGAAAAAAACCCGGGAAGGCACACACACACGCCCAGCGATGATGTCATCCCGTGGGCTGCTCCTTATCTCTCCAGGCAGCCATCTTAAGAATCTGGTGCCGGAGCCCGCAGCGCGGGAGATATCGTGCAAGCACCATACCCAGGGCTCAGACAAACAAATCTGTGGCCCGCAGCCTCAGCCCCTGTGACACACAGGGCGGTCAGCTAGGGTGACCCCAGCACAGGGAACACCGCCAGAACCGCGGACCCCGAGAGGTACGCGCGGTCTGAGTGTCAGAACACACATAGTGCCGGACACTACCCCCAGGCACACAGGAGACACACATAGTACCTCAGTGCCAGTCCGGTCTGTAAGCACCATTTAGGGAGGCCTCGGACTGGGCTGGCTCCAGTCCGGTCTGTGAGCTCCATTTAGGGAGGCCTCGGACGGAGCGGAGCTGTGCAAGGCTCCTGTCTCCCACTTCCCAGAGCCCCAAGGAAGGATGGGAAGGAGCGCGGCAGCGTACCGGGAGGACACGAAGTGTCCAGGCTCTGGGCCCTCCGGTACCTCAACCTGCGTGTTCCCCAAGGGTGAACAGGGAGACTGCCGGTATGTCCCCGACGGGGACTTTCTAGGTCTTCATAAGCCATCACGTAAGCTGTGAGAATGCTGTGATGTGTAAGCAAAGCGTGTGATCCTCTGAGCACACTAAGTTTAAAACTGAGGATATCTCCTGCGGTAGGGGTTTATAAGCGGAGGGGGCGGTTACTACAAACTTTTAGTACCTAGTGTGGCCTCCGGAGGGCAGTGCCCTAAACCCCATTGTCTGGGTCTCCCATTATGATGATCAGAAAAGAGTGACTTCTTACACTAAATGTATTTGATTCTGGTCCTGAAGAAGTAGCAGGATACAAAACCAATAAAAGTATTCCCATCAACTGGATGTGTCTTGGTTTTTGCATTGGCAGTGTAGGAAGTCATTCTTTTCCCTTTTCTTCTTGGATTCACAGCTTGCATCTGGTCCGCTGCAGCCATTACATGCTTTGAAGTGGTTATGTCTCTCACAGCCGCACATGGTGAAACTAAACTTATTAATTCATCTTCCTTTATTTGGGTAAGACTCTATTTGCGCTGCCTTCACTTTTTAACATTAATCATTTTCATTATGAACACTGCCATGAATAGAGAATGGATTTAAAACTTCTCCAAGAGCAACTTCTCCCAGCGGATCCAGGACCAATATGGAGATGAACACTACAAGCCAAGTGATGACTAAGTGGTTTGGTGAATAAAACATTGAAATATTGGGTCTGGAGTATTCCCAGATCTGAACGCTGTTGAGAACCTTTTGTTAATCCTCAAAAAGAGGGTGGACAAATTAAAAGAGAAATTGTGACAACTGAAAAGGTACTGATTAAGCAAGATTAGTTGTCATCAGCTAG
This sequence comes from Allobates femoralis, assembly GCA_033576535.1. Classification (NCBI taxonomy): domain Eukaryota; kingdom Metazoa; phylum Chordata; class Amphibia; order Anura; family Aromobatidae; genus Allobates; species Allobates femoralis. The sequence goes on along the minus strand of JARQOC010000012.1, from coordinate 81,260,686 downwards.
GAATTGGCCCAAGAGCTGATATCCAACTGCTAGGCCGAAGGGAGCAGTCTTTAAAAATAAGGGTCAACGCTGTAAATATTGAGTATTTGTATAAACCTGATCAAGTTTTTACTTTTTTATGGACAAATCTAATACCTATAATTGTACTAAGGCAATTTAAAAACACTGCTGCAGTAAACGTCACCACTTGGCCACGACTCTACAGCTTCCATTGTTGTGGTGAAGTGGTTGCGAATAGGCAGAAAAAAAATGAGGTTGTAGATTGTTGATCAACATGTTGGACTATAGGTTGAACTCGATGGACATACATCTACCTTGAACCTTAAACTATTGTGTTTTCTTTCTTTTTGCGGTGCCTTGTACACAACATACAAAATCCTTACAAATACAAATTTAACAAAACATATGTATTTTATTATTAAGGATTTGTGTAGAGATAAATGTATGAAAGACACAGATTTGTTACCCAATGATTCCTATCATCTGTACATGGTCATATGAAAGGTACATTTCAGTGGGCTCAATATATAAGTAATACAAGAAGACAAGCATTCTGAGAAACACTTTATTGATTTGTTTTATATCATTTTTTTTGTTAGATAAAAGCCTCCAAACAACTTAAGAAAAGAAAAATTACAATTGTACAAAATCCACAATTATAAAGTGCAAGGATCACAGTGCAAATCAGATTCTCCTTACATTTACGCTTTGCATAGATTAAAAGTCTTTAAGGTAACACATACACTAAAGTCACATGAACATTACACAAGGGTTACAACTGTGTTCCAGCAAACGTGCAGGCAGCCTTCATAGATAGCTGGAGAGTTTACTTCTCTGTGGGTAATCATCTTTCCATAAGAAAAAAAAACCATATGCTTCTGTCTTTTAGAAGGATAATGTCCCACTTGTAACTTTAATAACAGAGTGGAATACCCCTTTAATGAATAGGGCTCCTGCCCTAAAACATTTTCCCTTCAACTTTAAAAAGTGTCGAGTGTCTTATCTACAAAGTACAAGTGAAGTTGTCAAAGTTGTTGTTTCTGGGATAATTGGGTATTATTCTACATGATGACCATTAGAAACCTCCTGCGGGATGGCCAACGTCTACTGTTACCACTAGAAACCTCCACCGGGGATGGCCAGCTTCTACTGCTACCACTAGAAACCTCCACCGGGGATGGCCAGCTTCTACTGCTACCACTAGAAACCTCCACGGGGATGGCCAGCTTCTACTGTTACCATTAGAAACCTCCTGCGGGATGGCCAACGTCTACTGTTACCACTAGAAACCTCCACCGGGGATGGCCAGCTTCTACTGCTACCACTAGAAACCTCCACCGGGGATGGCCAGCTTCTACTGCTACCATTAGAAACCTCCACTGGAGATGGCCAGCTTCTACTGTTACCACTAGAAACCTCTACCAGGATGGCCAGCTTCTACTGCTACCACTAGAAACCTCCACCAGGGATGGCCAGCTTCTACTGCTACCACTAGAAACCTCCACCAGGGATGGCCAGCTTCTACTGCTACCACTAGAAACCTCCACCGAGGATAGCCAGCTTCTACTGCTACCACTAGAAACCTCCACCAGGGATGGCCAGCTTCTATTGCTACCACTAGAAACCTCCAACAGGGATGGCCAGCTTCTATTGCTACCACTAGAAACCTCCAACAGGGATGGCCAGCTTCTACTGCTACCACTAGAAACCTCCACCAGGGATGGCCAGCTTCTACTGCTACCACTAGAAATCTCCAATGAGGACAGCCAGCTTCTACTGCTACCACTGGAAACCTCCACCGGGATGGCCATCTTTGACTGCACCATTAGAAGCCTCCACCGAGGATGGCCAGCTTCTACTGCTACCACTATAAACCTCCACTGGGGATGGCCAGCTTCTACTGCAACCACTAGAAACTTCCACCGAGGATCACCAGATTCTAATGCTACCACTAGAAACCTCCACCGAGGATGGCCAGCTTCTACTGCTACCACTAGAAACCTCTACCAGGATGGCCAGCTTCTACTGCTACCACTAGAACCCTCCACCAGGATGGCCAGCTTCTACTGCTACCACTAGAAATCTCAACCATGGATGGCCAGCTTCTACTGCTACCACTGGAAATCTCCACTGAGGATCACCAGCTTCTACTGCTAGCACTAGAAACCTCCACCAGGGATGGCCAGCTTCTACTGCTACCACTGGAAACCTCCACCGGGGATGGCCATCTTTGACTGCTACCATTAGAAACCTCCACCGAGGATGGCCAGCTTCTACTGCTAGCACTAGAAACATCCACCGAGGATCATCAGCTTCTACTGCTACCACTAGAAACCTCCACCGAGGATGGCCAGCTTCTACTGCTACCACTAGAAACATCCACCGGGATGGCCACTTCTACTGCTACCACTAGAAACCTCCACTGGAGATGGCCAGCTTCTACTGCTATCACTAGAAACCTCCACTGAGGATGGCCAGCTTCTACAGCTACCACTAGAAACCTCCACTGGGGATGGCCAGCTTCAACTGCTACCACACTAGAAACCTCCACTGGGGATGGGCAGCTTCTTCTGCTACCACTGGAAACCTCCACCGGGGATGGCCATCTTTGACTGCTACCATTAGAAACCTCCACCGAGGATGGCCAGCTTCTACTGCTAGCACTAGAAACATCCACCGAGGATCATCAGCTTCTACTGCTACCACTAGAAACCTCCACCGAGGATGGCCAGCTTCTACTGCTACCACTAGAAACATCCACCGGGGATGGCCAGCTTCTACTGCTACCACTAGAAACCTCCACTGGAGATGGCCAGCTTCTACTGCTATCACTAGAAACCTCCACCGAGGATGGCCAGCTTCTACTGCTACCACTAGAAACCCCCACTGGGGATGGCCAGCTTCTAATGCTACCACTAGAAACCTCCAACAGGGTGGCCAGCTTCTACTGCTACCACTAGAAACCTCCAACAGGGGTGGCCAGCTTCTACTGCTACCACTAGAAACCTCCACTGGGGATGGCCAGCTTCTACTTTTACCCCTAAAACCCTCTACTAGAATTGCCAGCTTCCCCTGTTAGCACTAGAAACCTCTACCAAATGGCCTGCTTCTACTGCTAACACTAGAAACCTCTACTAGGATGGCTACCATTCCTCACCAGCCATTGTCATACCATCCTACAGACACAAAAAACACAGCTGTGATAGTATTTATATTAATGCCACAAATTCATTACAACTACAGAGCATTTCTAGGGTGAGTGTGGTTCAACACTATTCAGACAACTGACAGTCGCGGTGCTGAACCACTGTGACGACAGATTTCCAGCCTCAGGCAGGAGTCATATCTTCAGTCCGATAGATTTACAGCCTTACGCAACTGAGGAAGAAGTCAGATCTCAGGGCATAAAAGCATTGCCCATTAACATAATTCCAAAAATAATGCTCAGCCCCCAAGTTTCAATCAAGAAGGATCATAACCTTTATGATGGGACACACAAGTAAATGATGATGAGACGTGCCAAACATGACTCCTGGAGCCGCATGACGGCAGTGTATCCGGTCATATGACGACTGTGGTGACCAAACAATGCAGCAAGACTGTCAACCATCACAACAGTGCATACGACAACACCTAACCACATCAATACTGATACTTTTAGGCAGTTGCACACCATAATTGCCCAAAACTATATGTTCAAAAATTGATTTTTCTTCATTAATAGACGTTTTCCAATGTTATTCTCAGCATAGATGTGAAAACTTGTATTTGGTACCTGTAGGTTACTTATCAGATTTTTTTTTTTTTTGTTTAATATTGTCAGTAAAATGAAGATTTGATTTCTACAAATAAGGTGCGGCTTGTACATTAATTATATTTGTCATACACATAAAGCCAGCTACGTGTCATGGCCAAATTCATAATCAAAAACTACAAGAAAAGGTCCCTTTTAAACAAGAAATCTACAATATGGCAATCACACCAGTTGCAATAGCTATTGTATGGCAGCTGGGATCAAAACAGCAGAGATCCCCAGCATTGATGTACACACTTAATGCCATAAGCGGGGGTTCTGGCACTATGGGGGCAACGCTGGACCCCATCAAGGTGCCCCATTTTTGTTAATGAAAACGTTAAGGATTTGTAGAGTGTGTCATTTTCCCAGCAGACAGCATCACTAATGACCATACAATGTCTCTTATTGCACATTAGTCCAATTCTGGGATGTACAGACCCTTTATACTAATCTTATACAACCCCTTTAATAAAGAGGCATTATTCATTCCCCAAACCCAGGAAAGTAAAAGTTTACAGAAGAAATTCATTGTTTCATATGCTATTATTAATCATTGCACGAATAGACTAATAAATGACATACATAGAAATTTCTAACACACTTCTCTTATCAGAATCACTCCCTGTATAAGATATTACCTTGTCAGTCCTCCAGGCCTGTACTATATATCTATGCAGCTGTGACAGTGAAGTCCTTGAGAAAATGAAAATTCATAGAGCTCAATGCTACCGTACCGATAGGTCACTTAAGGCCGGGACTAGACGGTGACTTTAGTATAGAAGCCAAAGATTGCTCACCACAATGTAATGCAGGTGAACTAGTTACACTGTCACTGCAAACGTCACCATCCAGCCTCAGTCTTAAAAGGGTTTTACATTTCTTCATTGCCCAAGGATGCTTTTTTATTCCTGACCCTAAGCTTTCATAATTAGCTGTAAACAGTATTATGTCCGTAATGAATAAATCATGGCTGATGTACATGTAATGAACATCATGTGGCTGTATGTACATCATCCATCACACATATAAACACCAATATAAAAGTCGGGCATCTACGGTTCAGCAGTGAGGTAGTTACTTGTCCTATAGTGAGTGTTTGCCAAACAGACCACTGGTCTTCAATTTGTGACTTTCCAGATGTTACAGATCTACAGCTCCCATAGTGCCGCTGACAGATGGGAGTGATAAATGTGCAAATGTGACGAGATGCAAGTCCACACCATCCTTAAGTGCTTCTGAAATATACAGAAGACATACTTCTGGCTGCTCCCTTTTAGGCACTAAGTAAGCATAGTGCTATGTCAGTAACCTGATGCTTTCCCTAAGAACAGACCACTACTGCATACTGCATTTTGGCATACACATATCTTCTTTTGTCTAGCCAGCCAGGTACAATGTCATCATTGTGGCCAGTGCGCTACATCATGGCATCATCTGCACCGCTTCCTTTGCCTAGACGGCCAGGCAAATCATCATTAAGGACAGTGCACAACATCATGGCATCCGCCATGTGCCTGGCCACTTAGGCAAATGGCCATTATCACAGACAGGTTGGCTAGTCAAAGAAGAGCAGCTGATGCCATAAAGTAGAAGGTAGCTTGCAAGGCTCTCATCCGAAGGCTTCAGATCACCAACTGGGTCCTGCAAATCTAGTTTACTTGCGGGAGGTATGGCGCGGTGCCGGCTTTGATACTAGAGGGTGCTCTTCGAGCCATTTGGAGCAGATGCCTTGCACCACGCTGTCGTTTATGTCTTGTGCAGCTTGCCGGACCTCCTCTACGAGCTGGATTGCCCTCTCATGCTCCTGCTTAACGGCTGTCAGATAGGCAGAGCGCATCATCCGGCAAGCCACGAAGGCCTTGATCTGTGAGTGTGAGAAGAAAGAGCTATTAGCAGAAAAAAGTACATCCCGACAGGCTGCACAGATGCATTTGGTATTACAGCATAGGCCCATTCACTTAGATGGATTTGAGCTGCAGTATCACACAAGACCTGTAAACAGGGGTGGCGCGGTGTTTGAAAGAAATCAGCCATGTTTATAGAATTGTGGACAACCCCTTTAATGAGTCTGCTACTAGTGAAGTTATCTGAACACATACCTTGGTCTCATCGCTTTTCATGCCTTCGATGAGCTTTTCAAGTTCCTGAAATAAAAATAGTAAAAAGAACTGAACGTACAGTAACAGCAGATAAGTAATGCAAAAGAATACTTGGCGGCATAATTTATTTTACAGTTAAGTCTTTGATGCGATATTGCATCTATGATTAGATTCTATGGTGACATTTTGGTCTTCATTCTCAAGTTTGGGAGAACTTCAGGATACATAATGATCCCTATTCCAGGACTTTAACCTTCTCACGATATATGCAAACATTTATGTCACATTTCTTGTCCCTGACTTCAAAGTGAGCTTGCCCTCATCTTTCCTGGCTGATGATGGTTGAATTATTCTGATCTCTGCTCCACCTGCAGCTAACCTGTAAAATGCTGCTGCCATTCTCTGACAGTAGCATTTATTGTGTTCCAGCAAGGGGGAGCATCATTTTATGATCCCATGACGTGATCGTGGATGCCGATGGGTTGCCATTACAGCGGGAGTCTGCTGAAAGCACTCGGGTTCATCATTGCAATCCTCCTGTGAAAACCAGCTTTCAAAAGAGACTGTAATTTTTTTCTATACATAGCAGGGCTGATGCAATGCTGTGTATAGTACAAGTGATCAGATAATCACAGCATCCGGTCAAGTGTCCAGTCTTCGTTCTCATTTAATTCCGGCTGTTCTGCAGATTGTTTTTCTGCATCCCTTTTTTTTGGGTTACTAGAGATATAAATCTTATTAATGTTTATGGTCTTTACTAAGAGAGTTGTGGCTGACAGGATCCTCAGGGGCGTGTCTTTGACTCCTCTGCATTATTAAACTGGGACACGACCCCTTATTTAGATCATTTAAATTAGCAGCAAACAAAGAGGCCCAGATCACTGGAGCAAAAAATAAAACCTAAAAAAATGGAGAAAACGTGACGACCTGTGCAGTATTTTAAATCAAAGGATGTCCTGATGAGAGCACCCCTATAAAGCAGCATGGCTGATGATCATTGCCATACTGAGCCCCTTATTGTGCTCTGGATTGTGATATATACGATGAACAGAATCTTACATCAGAAGAATCGTCGGCCAGTTCTTCGACACATCTCAGCAGAATCTTATCGCAGTCCTTCTCTGCGGCGATGCCGGACTCGCTCACGCACTTCACCAGCTGCAGGATTTCAGAGTAATTCTCCTCCTGCACCAGCTGCTTGCACACTTTGCTGTAAACCTTAAATGCGTCGAGCTGGAAATCCTGAAAATCGGTTCACACAGAACACACAAGTGGTATAAATATAGGCGAGGGACGTACAAGGATACACAAAATTATTACTTTTCAGCTATTTTTAACCTCTTTGTGACATCTGCATACGGAGCCAGCTGTGCCATACAGCCACCACCTGAGTGTAACTTACTAACCTATTACATGCCGCAGACTATAGCGACTGCGGCATTTAAGAAATTGAGAATGGGATGGATGCTGTCCAACAACCACCAGCCCTCCCTGCGATGCAACTGTGGGGTGTCGATGGCTTGTCCTGCCACCGGAGGCTTCAAAACAGACCAGTAATTACATGATAGACTGCAATACTGGAATACCGCAGTATATTGTATAGGAGATCAAGTAATCACTGGCTTTAAAAAATAAATAAATAAATAAAAAAATGTACAGATTTTTTTAGACTACTGTATAACATGCACTTTTTGCTTCAAAATTTTGGATGATAAATAAATAAAAAAATGTACAGATTTTTTTAGACTACTGTATAACATGCACTTTTTGCCTCAAAATTTTGGATGAACGTGAGGGGTGCTTTTTATATTCTGGATATACGGTAGCTGGCTGTGCTCTGGGTGGGGGCCTAGGGAGAGAACACAAAAGAAGAAGTTGCAGTGCTGCAGGGGAAGGATGGCCGGTGGGGTCCATATGCCAAGGTTAGGGACAAATACCAGGCTGGAGGATCATATAGGTCATGATGGGGAAACATATATACCAGGATGGGGAGGAGGTGGGGGGCGGGGGGGATAGGGAGGAGGGGATCATAGGTTCCAAGGATGGGGGATCATATCTACCAGGATGGGGGGGGGGGGGGGGGGGGGGGAGGGAGGAGGGGATCATACGTACCAAGGATGGGGGAATCATAGGTACCAAGGATGGGGGAATCATAGGTACCAAGGATGGGGGATCATAGGTACCAAGGATGGTTGATCATAGGTACCAAGGATGGTTGATCATACGTACCAAGGATGGTTGATCATACGTACCAAGGATGGTTGATCATACGTACCAAGGATGGTTGATCATACGTACCAAGGATGGTTGATCATACGTACCAAGGATGGTTGATCATACGTACCAAGGATGGTTGATCATACGTACCAAGGATGGTTGATCATACGTACCAAGGATGGTTGATCATACGTACCAAGGATGGTTGATCATACGTACCAAGGATGGTTGATCATACGTACCAAGGATGGTTGATCATACGTACCAAGGATGGTTGATCATACGTACCAAGGATGGTTGATCATACGTACCAAGGATGGTTGATCATACCTACCAAGGATGGTTGATCATACCTACCAAGGATGGGGGATCATACCTACCAAGGATGGGGGATCATACCTACCAAGGATGGGGGATCATACCTACCAAGGATGGGGGATCATACCTACCAAGGATGGGGGATCATACCTACCAAGGATGGGGGATCATACCTACCAAGGATGGGGGATCATACGTACCAAGGATGGGGGATCATACGTACCAAAATGGGGGTTCATACATACCAGGATGGGGGATCATACATACCAGGATGGGGGATCACACATACGAGGATGGGGGATCACACATACGAGGATGGGGGATCATATATACCAGGATGGGGGATTGCTCTTTGCAAGTAAGTGTCATTGCACATGTGATTATATTTAATATAGGATTGATATCAAATGTTATACGTCACTTTAGCACAGAGGACTTTATATTGTTCTGTATCCACTGTATACTTTGTTAAAATACATAATAATATAACAAAGTTAAGACACTCGATTGTGGGTCCTATATATGTATCTATGAACAACTATAGAAAGGAAACAAGCGCAATATAGTGTCTTATCCTAGTAACACAGGTGTCACTGTTCACATGGGTCGGTTGTGTGACACGCAACTAGTTTGAAGCATATAAAACGTCTGCCGCAGGATCCACAATCCATGTGTGCACAGTGGTAACCAGAGACGATCACAATGGGACAAATAAGTGTATGATCCACACTGCAATGTGGTGAAAGGACTACAGGGATCTGTAAAACAATGGTGGCTTTATTTATACCCGCTTTGGAGCGGAGAACAATACTAGAGGAACATACGGGAAACAAAAAACACACAAGAATAGAGCAAAGTGGCTGTAAGACCTGAGAATGAAACACAGTAACCAACAAGAACCAGTGACCATTACTGAAACAGACATCCAAGAGAGTGTCAAGAACATGAAGAGCTGGACAGCACCCGGCCTAGATATGACCCACACCAAGAATATGAAGAGCTGGATAGCACCGGGCCCAGACATGATCCACAGCAAGAACATGAAGAGCTGGATAGCACCGGGCCCAGACATAATCCACACCAGGAACATTAAGAGCTGGATAGCACCGGGCCCAGACATGATCCACACTAAGAACATGAAGAGCTGGACAGCACCCGGCCCAGACATGATCCACACTAAGAACATGAAGATCTAGACAGCACCTGACCCAGACATGATCCACACTAAGAACATGAAGATCTGGACAACACCCAGCCTAGATATGATCCACACTAAGAACATGAAGAGCTGGACAGAACCCGGCCCAGACATGATCCACACTAAGAAAATGAAGAGCTGGACAGCACCTGGCCCAGACATGATCCACACTAAGAACATGAAGAGCTAGACAGCACCTGGCCCAGACATGATCCACACAGAGAACATGAAGAGCTGGACAGAACCAGGACCAGACATGATCCACACTAAGAACATGAGGAGCTGGACAGAAGCCGGCCCAGACATGATCCGCACCAATATCATTAATAGCTTGACAGAAGCTGGCCCAGACATGATCCACACCAAGAACATGAAGAACTGGAGAGAACCGGGCCCATACATGATCCACACCAAGAACATGAAGAGCTGGACAGCACCTGGCCCAGACATGATCCACACCGAGAACATGAAGAGCTGGACAACACCTGGCCCAGATATGATCCATACCAAGAACATGAAGAACTGGACAGCACCCGACACAGACATGATCCACACCAAGAACATGAAGAGCTGGACAGCACCTGGCCCAGACATGATCCACACCGAGAACATGAAGAGCTGGACAACACCTGGCCCAGATATGATCCATACCAAGAACATGAAGAACTGGACAGCACCCGACACAGACATGATCCACACCAAGAACATGAAGAGCTGGACAGCACCCAGCTTTGATATGATCCACACTAAGAACATGAAGAGCTGGACAGAACCCGGCCCAGACATGATCCACACCAAGAACATGAAGACCTGGACAGAACCAGGACCAGGCATGATCCACACTAAAAACATGAGGAGCTGGACAGAAGCCGGCCCAGACATGATCCGCACCAATATCATTAATAGCTTGACAGAAGCTGGCCCAGACATGATCCACACCAAGAACATGAAGAGCCAGTCAGCACCCGACACAGACATGATCCACACCAAGAACATGAAGAACTGGAGAGAACCGGGCCCATACATGATCCACACCAAGAACATGAACTGGAGAGAACCGGGCCCAGACATGATCCACACCAAGAACATGAAGAGCTGGACAGCACCTGGCCCAGACATGATCCACACCGAGAACATGAAGAGCTGGACAACACCTGGCCCAGATATGATCCATACCAAGAACATGAAGAACTGGACAGCACCCGACACAGACATGATCCACACCAAGAACATGAAGAACTGGAGAGAACCGGGCCCATACATGATCCACACCAAGAACATGAACTGGAGAGAACCAGGCCCAGACATGATCCATACCAAGAACATGAAGAGCTGGACAGCACCAGGCCCAGACATGATCCACACCAGGAACATGAAGAACTGGACAGCACCAGGCCCAGACATGATCCACACCTAATGGCTATAGAAATTAACAGTGGTACATGAACGCCTGGCAAAACAGATGAACCAACTGCTAGAAGCAGGCCACCACCCGGCTTGACTAACAAAAGGAATAATTGTGCTGATCATTAAAGATGCCCACAAAGGAACAACTCCATCCAATTACCACCCAATAACCTGCCTCACAACAACAAAAAAGCTGTCAGGCATCATAGCCACCAAGTTACAGAACCATATGAATCAGTACATGAACCCAGCTCAAAAAGGCATTGGGAACAAGACCAGATAACAAGCACAAGTGTCCATCAAATGTGGCATATACCAGGGTGATGTACTCTCCCTATTGATGTTCTGTATAGGCTTCAACCCCCTCAGATAATTATAGAGTTTTGCTATGGATACAAGTTCAAGCACCATAAGTCACCTGCTCTACATGGATGACATCCAAGCTGTATGAAAAAATGAACAAGACATTAGTTCACTGATCCACCTGTCAAGGATCTACAGTGAAGACATTGTGATGTCCTTTGGACTGGAGAAGTGTGGCTGGTCGGTAATAAAGAGAGGAAAAGTAGTAAAGACTGATGGAGTAGAACAGCAAGTCAAATACCAGATGTACAGTCCTGCTACAAGTACTTTGGCATCCCACATGGACATGATAACCATGATGATGAGGAAAGGAAAGCAGCAACACCCATTACCATCAAAGGGTAAGACAGGTTCTGAAGAGCCAGCTCAATGGGAAGAATAAAACCTGCACCATCAATACATACGCCCTGCCAGTTATTAGATACCCTGCTGGCATAGAGTGCTGGCCAAAAGAAGAAATGGAAGCTGCAGATGGGAAGACCCGAAGCTCCTTGCAATGCACTGGGGTTTCCACCCCAAGTATAACAACCAAAGATTGTATACCAACAGAAAGGAGGGTGGTCGATGCTTGACAGCCGTCCAAGCGACCATCATGGATGAAACAAGGACTATCCAGGAAAAATGGCACCAAAAGATGAGATACTGAGAGAGCCTAAGATGGCAACAACAGTCCTGGAAGGAAGAACAGGAACATTAGGTGCCATGACAAGACAAGCCGCTGTATGGGATGTACCATCGACAGATAGTGGAGGTGGCTGACAAGGAGAAATCCTACCAATGGCTGGAGAAAGCTGGACTCAGGACAGCACAGAGGCTCTAATCATAGCGGCACAAGAGCAGGCGCCAAGTACCAGATCCATAGAAGCAGGGATCTACCCCACAAGACAAGACCCAAGGTGCAGACTATGTAAAGAAACCTCGGAAACAGTCCAACACATAGTGGCAGGATGCAAAATTCAAGCAGGAACAGCGTATACCAAACACCACAACCATACCGAACACCACAACCAAGTAGTGGGAATTATATACAGGAATATCTGTACAACATATGGGCCAAGTCCCCCTAAGTCCAGGTGGGAGATCCCAGAAAAAGCGGTGGAGGATGAAAGGACTAAAAGTCAGATACGCAGGTGTTGGCTACCCAAACAGATATCGTGATAGTAGACAAGGCTCAGAAGACGGCAATGATAATAGATGTGGCAGAAAGAAGGAATATGAGAAGCTGGAGAAATACTAGAAAGAAGAACTGGAGAAGATGTGGAAGGTGAAGGAACAGCGATTCCAGGGGTGATAAGAGCACGCGGAGCAGTGACCACTAAGATGGAAGAATGGCTGAAACAGATCCCAGGAGCGGCGTCTGAAAACAGATCCCAGGAGCGGCGTCTGAAAACAGATCCCAGGAGCGGCGTCTGAAAACAGATCCCAGGAGCGGCGTCTGAAAACAGATCCCAGGAGCGGCGTCTGAAAACAGATCCCAGGAGCGGCGTCTGAAAACAGATCCCAGGAGCGGCGTCTGAAATCAGATCCCAGGAGCGGCGTCTGAAATCAGATCCCAGGAGCGGCGTCTGAAAACAGATCCCAGGAGCGGCGTCTGAAAACAGATCCCAGGAGCGGCGTCTGAAAACAGATCCCAGGAGCGGCGTCTGAAAACAGATCCCAGGAGCGGCGTCTGAAAACAGATCCCAGGAGCGGCGTCTGAAAACAGATCCCAGGAGCAGCATCTGAAAACAGATCCCAGGAGCAGCATCTGAAAACAGATCCCAGGAGCAGCATCTGAAAACAGATCCCAGGAGCAGCATCTGAAAACAGATCCCAGGAGCAGCATCTGAAAACAGATCCCAGGAGCAGCATCTGAAAACAGATCCCAGGAGCAGCATCTGAAAACAGATCCCAGGAGCAGCATCTGAAAACAGATCCCAGGAGCAGCATCTGAAAACAGATCCCAGGAGCAGCATCTGAAAACAGATCCCAGGAGCAGCATCTGAAAACAGATCCCAGGAGCAGCATCTGAAAACAGATCCCAGGAGCAGCATCTGAAAACAGATCCCAGGAGCAGCATCTGAAAACAGATCCCAGGAGCAGCATCTGAAAACAGATCCCAGGAGCAGCATCTGAAAACAGATCCCAGGAGCAGCATCTGAAAACAGATCCCAGGAGCAGCATCTGAAAACAGATCCCAGGAGCAGCATCTGAAAACAGATCCCAGGAGCAGCATCTGAAAACAGATCCCAGGAGCAGCATCTGAAAACAGATCCCAGGAGCAGCATCTGAAAACAGATCCCAGGAGCAGCATCTGAAAACAGATCCCAGGAGCAGCATCTGAATACAGATCCCAGGAGCAACATCTGAATACAGATCCCAGGAGCAACATCTGAATACAGATCCCAGGAGCAACATCTGAATACAGATCCCAGGAGCAGCATCTGAAAACAGATCCCAGGAGCAACATCTAAAATCTCCGTCCAGAAAAGGGAACAACTAAGATCCTGAGGAGAAGCTCAAACTCCCAGGAGAAGACCCTAGAATGAGGAAGGACAAAAGGAAGTGTTTTTTGTTTTAGTAGTTGTTTTTTAGCTTGCTTTGACACTGGCTGTTTTGAAAAAATGCAGCAGATCCAAAAAATGCATCTGCAGTATTTTCCGCCTAATGGCTGCACTTGCGGCAAGCCCCATGCATTGTCTATGGGGCTTGCGGTAAGTGTGCGGCAGACGTGGCAAGTGCGGTTTCGGCAGATGCGGCCACGAAAAAAAAAACCGCCTGTGTGAAAGCACCATACATACATTTAAAAAAAAAATTGCAGAATGTATTCTTAACAATAACATACAAGCCACTTAAAAAAAATCTACAAAAATATATTCTAAAAAATATCTAAAAATCTATTCTAAATATAGAACCATATGTTTTAAAAAAATAAAGAAAAATATATTCTAAAAAAATATACAGCAATATAGTAAAAAAATAAAAATAGAATATATTCTAAACAAATACAATATATTCTAAAAAAAATCTGCAATATATTCTAAAAAAAAAAATATACAGCAATATATAAGAAAAATTATATTCTAAAAAAATATTAAAAAAAATATACAATTTATTCGAAAAAAAAAATCAACAGTATAATCTAATAAAAATATATTATTTTTTTTTATAGCAAATTCTCATTTGAAAGTGTAACAGAAAGGAGACAATTGAACAGAAAGATCAGAAAAAATTGTGAGAGTGATTTAGGCTGCCTTCACACTTGCAGATGGATCTGCAGCGTTTTGCAGATGCATCTGCAAGTGTGAGCATGCTGACCGCGGCCCCTATGTTTATAATAGGGCGCACGCGGTGTGAAAGCTCTCATTCACTCCTATATGTGTACTGTCAGCAGGCGTATGCCTGCTTACAGATCACACTCTCCCGCCCGCAGCATGGACGCTACATCTCGCGTCCACAGTGCGGACGGGAGTGTGTGATCTGTAAGCAGGCATACGCCTGCTGACAGTACACATATAGGAGTGAATGAGAGCTTTCACACCGCGTGCGCCCTATTATAAACATAGGGGCCGCGGTCAGCATGCTCACACTTGCAGATGCATCTGCAAAACGCTGCAGATCCATCTGCAAGTGTGAAGCCAGCCTTAGTGAAATGCTTGTATTGTAAGGGTGCTAGAATTTGGACACTGGTATCTCTCCATCCACCTCCAAGGTAAATAAGCCAATGCACTGTACACTTTAACCCATTACCAAGGTAGCCCTTGTTTATAACATACAAGGAGCTAGTAATCCTTACCACATCATATGTGAAATGATATGAGTATGTAGAGGGTTAAAATATTGTGATAATGGAGGGCGGTAAATAAACGGAGAGTCCAGTACAATCTAGGACTGTTAAGGTCACTGTACTGTGTAACCTCTTTATATGAAAGACCGTTACCGTATGCAAGTTGATAGATTTCACAGATATAGATATGATGTATATGACATGTATATGTTTATATAACAATGTGACCTTTGAAATAATTTTTTTTAATTCAAGAATTTTTATTAAATCATCTGCAAACACATCACAAAAATAATAACATTTTCATATTTTCCCACCAGACCCCCCAAAACAAGACGCAACCCCTCCACCCCCCCCCTCTTGTACCAGACAAGTCGGGCACCTACACATGAAACATATAGGAGAATAATTCACATTTTTACTCCCTAGTTTTAACTCCATAACAATCCTCAAAAGACGAAAAAGCGATAGCATCACAAGAGATCGGATACTACAAGTATATACAGTGATCCATTATATAAAAGTGACAAGCTGGGAAACCCTTATTCATAAAGACATAACTCCAATTTCTATCCCGACCCATCATTCAGCTCGTATCCACGGTTCCCATAATTTCTCGAACATCCCATCAGTCCCCCGCCGCCGGTATATGCTCTCTTCAGTACGTATAATATAGCTGACTTGCTGCAGATATTCAATCCTAGTGGGCGGATCCTGTTTGATCCATCCCCTAGCAATCACCTTTCGGGCAACATAGAGGAGTCTAGCCACCGCTACCTTTTGTACATTAGGGATCTCCACTTCCTCTACATATCCCAATACACATACCAAGGGGGCTCTTGGTAACCTGCATCCATATGTGACCTTTGTAATATAATTGTGTACAGTCCTATTAACCCTGTAGAACCGTGTCTGTAAATGCACTGTTGCACCTTATCTTGCACTTTAATAAAGCTGAATTGTAAAAAAGTATTCAGGAGTTGTGTCGCAAAAGTTTTTGTTGTTAATGTTGTATTGGTGACAGAACGCACTGGATCCTGGAAACACAGATAGACACAGATATCACCGATATATATTCATCTTACCTGAATGACTCGAAAAGCAATTCCAAACCCTTCTTCTACATTCTTCCCACCTAATATAACCTAGAAAAACATAGAAAAGTAAGAAAAGGGTAAGACGGTCCCGATCGCCTAGAGCCACGGCAGAACCGGAGATGTTCTTACCCGGCTGGCCACGTCTATCATCATGGCGCTGTGTCCGAACAGCGTGGGCGGCTGCCGGCCGTACCCCTCCTCACTCCCCACACTCTCACATCTCTGCAGGAACTTGGTGATTTCCATCTGAAGCTCCACTGTGTTGATGTGCCTGGTGGACAATGGGAGACCTTATCTGCAGTGCGTGTTCAATACTTATTTCCTGGGATTTCTGCCTATTGATATCAGCTTTTAAGGTTGGTAAGAATATTTTGTCACAATTCTATGTCTATCCATAAAGAAGGGGAAAAATAAAATAAACACTTTTCTGAATTCTCATTATCATCACAGGCAGGGTTACAATAAGATGATACCTGAGGATCAATCTCTTCCCTGCACATGATGACCGCCTCTAGCACAGGCTCGGGGTCACTTACCTGGACACATCACTTGCAGACATTTTTTTTCTAAAAGGGTCGAACGATTTTTTCCTGTTGCTTCGAGACACTTCCTGTAAATAGATCTTTAGATGGTCCTTGGATTTCACCAGCCAGGATTGATTGTTACCCAGGTCCTTGTAGCTTTTAGCTTTGTGTGTGAAGAATCTTATGCAGGTCATGGCTGCGCGGACATGGTCCTGGGACAGAGGAAGTCACAGATCACAATAGGTAGAAGTCAGGATCCCTGGGCAGAGGTCACACAGTGCGGACGATGGTTTTTAACCTTGCCCTCATGGAGGACGTACAGTGGGGGAAATAAGTATTTGATCCCTTACTGATTTTGTAAGTTTGCCCACTGACAGACATGAACAGTCTATAATTTTAAGGGTAGGTGAATTATAACAGTGAGATAGAATATCAAAAATAAAATCCAGAAAATCACATTGTCTAAATTATATAAATCTATTTGCATTTTGCAGAGAGAAGTATTTGATCCCTCTGGCAAACAAGGCTTAATACTTGGTGACAAAAACCTTGCTGGCAGCACAGCAGTTAGGCGTTTCTTGTAGTGGATGATGAGATTTGTGCACATGTCAGGAGGAATTTTGGTCCACTCCTCTTTGCAGATCATCTCTAAATCATTAAGATTTTGAGGCTGTCACCTGGCAACTCGAACCTTCAGTTCTCTCCATATGTTTTCTATGGGATTAAGGTCTGGAGACTGGCTAGGACACTCCATGACCTTAATGTGCTTCTTTTTGAGCCATTCATTTGTTGCCTTGGCTGTATGTTTGGGGAATTGTCATGACCCATTTTTAATACCCTGGTGGATGGAAAGAGGTTGTCACTCAGGGTTTTATGGTATATGGCTCCATCCATTGTCCCATTGATGCGGTGAAGTAGTCCTGTGCCCTTAGCAGAGAAACATCCCCAAAACATGTTTCCACCACCATGCTTGACTGTGGGGATGGTGTTCTTTGGGTCATAGGCAGCATTTCCCTTCCTTCAAACACTGCAAGTTAAGTTAATGCCAAAGAGATCAATTATTGTCTTATCTGACCACAGCACCTTCTCCCAATCACTCTCACAATCACCAAGGTGTTCATTGGTAAACTTCAGACAGGTGGCACGTGTCTTCTTGAGCAGTGAGACTTTGCGGGCACTGCAGGATTTTAATCCATTACGGTGTAATGTGTCACCAATGGTTTTCTTGGTGACAGTGGCCCCAGCTGCCTTGAGATCATTAACACATTCCCCCCCATGTAGTTTTAGGCTGATCTCTCACCTTCCTCATGATCCAGGATACCCCACGTGGTGAGATTTTGCACGGAGCCCCAGATTGATGTGGATTGACCTCATTTTGTATTTCTTCCATTTTCTTACTATTGCACCATCAGATGTCTCCTCCTCACCCAGCTGTTGTCTTACTTAGGCCCCTTTCACATCAGCGTTTTTTTCAAATCGGGCAGATGCGGTGAAAAAAACGCATCTGCCGCGATTAAACGCATAACCGCCACACTTGCGGCACAGTTGCAGCAAGCCCCATGCAATGTCTATGGGGCTTGCGGTAAGTGTGCGGCAGGTGCGGTATTGGCACTTGCGGCAGGTGCGGACGCAAAAAAAAACGCAGTCAGCAGCGTTTTTGTTCGCGGCCGCACCTGCCGCAAGTGCCGAAACCACACTTGCCGCATCCTTACCGCAAGCCCCATAGACAATGCATGGGGCTTGCCGCAACTATGCCGCAAGTGTCGCGGTTATGCGTTAATCGCGGCAGATGCGTTTTTTTCACCGCATCTGCCGCGATTTGAAAAAAACGCTGATGTGAAAGGGGCCTTAATGTTTTGTAGACCATTCCAGCCCTGTGGAGGTCTACGATCTTTTCCCCGACATCCTTACAAAGCTCTTTGGTCTTGCCCATGTTATAAGAGGTTAGATGACTGAGTAATGGAGGGTGTGGACAGCAGTATTTATACAGGTGACAATATAAGACAGCTGTCTGTGATGTAGGTAAGGAGTTGATTAGGAGCGTCTAACTTATCTGTAGGAGCCAGAACTCCTAATGCTTGGTAGGGGATCAAATACTTATATCTCTCTGCAAAATGCTAATATATTTGATTGTCTGGATTTTATGTTTAATATTCTATCTCTCCCTGTCCTTAAAATTATACACTGTTCATGTCTTTGTCAGTGGGCAAACTTACAAAACCAGCAAGGGATCAAATAATTATTTCCCCCACTGTATATATTTTACATATATACACACAAACATAAGCATTTTGCCATCTGTTCAAGCATACAATTATTTAAGACCTATTCAAAGGGAAAAAAGAAAATCTGGTGACAGAACTGCAGCCATTCTGCCCTACAGTCATGCTTATTGTGAGACTGGGAGAACTTTTCTAATAACTCTATGGTGCACAGTCCCTCTGTTATTTCTCCTGAAAATGAATTCATATATTAATAACTAGGCGTCACCACTTCTGGTATCAGAGGGACGCGTCTCTACATCTTCAACTTTGATCGGTGTCAGCCAGTGCAGGTACACCCCCCACCCACTAGTTATCGCCATATTTACAATCTTGCCCACCCTCAGCACGTGTCCACCCGCTAGCAGAATACAGGCTGTCATTCAGTGACCGTCCTGGTGGCCTCACCTTCATAAACTGTTGAAGCTCATACAAGATGTTGAAGTAGTTCTTCTGCTGGAGGTGTTTGCAGGCTTCAATCAGGTAGGTGCTCCAGCTCTCCAGGGACGAGTCGATGGAGTCCAGCAGGGTCTCCAGCGCGTGCAGCTTGCCGCTTTCATAGCTGGACACAAAAATGCCTTCTATAAAAATATCACCGGGACATTCCTGGGAGAAATGAGCAAAAGCAATGAGATTACATCAAACCATCAGAGAAAACACAACCAATGTGGCCACCGGACCAGGTCCTTTGAGCTCAACAAGAGAGTCTATGCCATTCTCACAGATCTAAATGATAATCTAGTGTGCCTATAGTTCCTGGATGATGGCCCTTCATTATACTCTACCTTGTTAAGCAAATGCAGCAAGGCGTCCCGCATCAGGTCGTGTCTCATGTAGAACTGTATGATGCCCAGGTGTGTGCCGTATGTGTGCAGGTAGTACAGGCACTCCTGATAGTACGTGTTATTTTGGATCTTCCCCTCCGGCATCATCTCGTACCACAAGCAGCGCGCTTTGAGAGTCACTTCCAGCTCTTTCAAGGTGGCAAAATACTCCTCGTCTTTCTGCAAGAAAGGAGCAAACATGGCTTCCCACCATATATAAGCACATCTAAACAACAATGGGGCCGAATGTTATACACCGGGGGTGAGGGGCCGAATGTTATACACCGGGGGCGCGAGGGGCTGGATGTTAATAACATGAAGGTGGGGGGGAGAGGGGCCGAATGTTATACACTGGGGGAAAGAGGGGCCAGATGATATACACCAGGGGATGGAAGAGAGGCCGGATGTTATACACCGGGGTGGGGAAGAGGGGCCAGATGTTTTGCATCAGGGAACAGGGGGTGGGGGGAAGGGGCCAGATGTTTTACACAGGGGAAAAGGGGGAGGCCAGTTGTTTTACACCGGGGGGGGAAAGAGGGGCCAGATGTTTTACACGGGGGGGAGAGGGGCGGATGTTTTACACGGAAAGAGGGGCCAGATGTTTTACACGGGGGGAGAGGGGGGGGGGGGCCTAGTTGTTTACAGGGGGGAAAGAGGGGGGGGGAGTTACAGGGGGAGGGGGGGTAGGGGGGGGGGGGGGGGGGAGAAGAGGGGCCAGATGTTATACACCAAGGGGGAAAAGGGGCCGGATGTTTCACACAGGGGGGTGAGGTGGGGGTGGGGGATGGGGGTCAGATGTTTTACACCGGGTGGGGGAAGAGGGGCCAGATGTTTTACACAGGGGGGGGGGGAGAAGAGGGGCCAGATGTTTTACACCGGGGGAAGAGGGGCCGGATGTTACACACCGGGGGAAGAGGGGCTGGATGTTATACACAAGGGGGAACAAAGGGACAAATGCTATACACAAGGGGTGCAAAGGGACGATTGTTATACACAAGGGGGCAGGCTGTTTTGAACACATCCATACTTACCACCAGCAGGATAGGTTTGGCGGCAGACTCCAAATGTTGGATAATATCTTCCAGAAGCTTTGATCCGATATTCTTTTGGTTCAGATCTAAAGGGGCCTTTATACATCTGCTGAACTTCTCCCTGGCTCCTGGTAAGTTGTCAGACTTGAGGCAGGCCATGCCCCAGGCATGCCACACTCCAGAGGGGTCTAGTCCCGTCTTTGTAGATACCTTATTAGAAAGCAGTGTATGACCAAAACTTAGAAACATGGTGTAAAATAAGAAATTTCGAGGCTGGCAGCTAGACTTTCAATTTTTCCAAGAAATACAACTGCCCTCCATTTCCTACCTCTTCCTTGGGAGTCGGCTGTGTAACACAGACAGTGCCTGGCTTGACCCCTGAATCTATTGAATTTTACCATACTGCTGGGGTTTTTGTTTTTTTTATTTTTCTTTATTGGATTTTTAGAACATAACATTGTATAGCATAACATATTATAGGATATAACATCCACAATGACACTGTAGATCACCAGAAGTACATATACAAATCCTTGTTAGGCAACATGTCCGCGAAGCATTTAATATACCGTATTTTCCGGCGTATAAGACGACTGGGCGTATAAGACGACTCCCAACTTTTCCAGTAAAAATACAGGAATTGGAGTATACTCGCCGTATAAGACTACCCCTCTTCTACGGTATGACCCCCACAGTATAATGGACCCACATATAGAATAATGGCCCCTACATCTCTTCACACTGTATTATGGCCCCCACACAGCCCTAAAATAGCCCTGCATAAAGTATAGAGGCTCCCTCATACACTTTCAAGTATTATCATGCACCCACAGAGCCCTCCAAGTATTATAATATTCCATATAGTATAATTATCTCCATATATTATAATGCATCATCAGTGCTCCATATAGTATAATACACCCCTGTAGTCCTCCATATATTATAATGCACGCCCCATAGTCCTCCATATAGTATAATACAAGCAATAATCCTCTAGATAATATAATGCACCCCATAGTTCTCCATATAGTGTAATGCACCCCCATAGTCCTCCATGTACTATAAACATGTACTCCATGTACTATAAACATGTACTCCATGTACTATAAGAGTGTAATGTGCCAGCGCTGGGGTGGGAAGGGTGAGTGACAGAGTGTGGGGGACATACCAGCTCCAGATGGGGTGGTTTAAAAGAGACAGAGATGGGGACGTGGCAATGTCAAGGGGAGGGGGGTAGGTGACATGGAGAGGGTTGTGTCAGTGGTGGTGGGGGAGTACAGCCCCCATCAACCTCCAATATTACTGCAGCCACACACACCCACACACACACACACACACACACAGCCAGACACACTGTGCCACTGCGGTGTCACCAGACCCTGCCGGAGCTTACCGCTGTCACCGCCGCTGTACATAGCCGGGCACCGTAGATGTACGATAATAAGCCATCAGCCAATCAGGCGGCTGCTGGCATCTGATTGGCCCTGACATTACCGTACATCCACACTGAGCGGCGCAGATTACCTCCGTACAGGAGATGTACGGTAATGCTGCGGCCAATCAGACATCAGCAGCCACCCGATTGGCTGATGGCTTATTACCGTACATCTATGGAGTCCGGCGGCTAAGTACACGGCGGCGGTGGCAGCGGGAAGCTCCAGAGGACATGGACGGCAGAGGCAGGCGAGTATATTTTTTTTGTGCCTGCACTGCACATCTCATTTTCGTGGGGTGGGGGGCTTATAATAAGCACGGTGGGCCCCCTGCAGATGCCGGCAGTTTTTTTCCCCAGTAGGTACCCAGCGTATAAGACGACCCCCGACTTGGGAGAAGATTTTTAGGGGTTAAAAAGTCGTCTTATACGCCGGAAAATAAGGTAGTATATAGATACATAAAAAGATCTCAGTCAATGCAACACAAAGTAACACAAATTTTGAGGAAATAATGCAAGAAAGAAAAGACAGGCTGAATGCCTATGGGTTTTTGTTTTTACCAAACAATGATCATCATTATAACAAAAATGCACATAAAAAAACAAATGGTGTCCTTCAAAAGCAAGCCCTCACACAGCTACGACAAAGAATAAATACATGGTGGCTCTGGGAATAAGTTGATGGCGAAAAAAAAAAAACCACAAATGAAATATTGTTGTATGGGTTTTCTCAGTAAAGCATCACTGGCTGCATGTTTAGGTACCGTACCTCGATTGCCAAGTTGTAGTATTCTGATTCCAAGAGTCGATTTCTTAAGCGCACCACAGCAGTGGGCCTGACAATCTCATCCAGACAAGGGATGTCCTGGTAGGAGGCTGCAACCAAGATCTTCAGCAGATCCACCTTACTGCTGTAACTGGAAGGAATATTTTATTAACATCTGATCCACTCTGGACCTGGAAAAAGTATCTGGTTAACAGTGGGGATATTCCCTACCAGTGTAAATAGAGGAACTACTTGCTACCAGCATAAAAGAAAGAATAATCCTTACCACCGTGAACAGAAGGAAAACTTCTTGCCGCCATAACTGGAAGGTATACCCCTCGCCCCCGCAACCCCAAAGAATACCCCTCGCCCCCGCAACCCCAAAGAATACTCCTCGCCCCCGCAACCCCAAGGAATACCCCTCGCCCCCGCAACCCCAAGGAATACCCCTAGCCCCCGCAACCCCAAGGTATACCCTTCGCCCCCGCAACCCCAAGGTATACCCCTCACCCCAGCAACCCCAAGGAATACCCCTCGCCCCTGCAACCGCAAGGAATACACCTCGCCCCCGCAACCGCAAGGAATACCCCTCGCCCCCATAACCCCAAGGAAATACACCTCGCCCCATAACCCCAAGGAGAATACACCTCATCCCCCATAATCCCAAGGAGAGTACACGTCACCCCCATAACCCCAAGGAGAGTACACCTCGCCCCCATAACCCCAAGGAATACACCTCGCCTACGTAACCTGAACGAATACCCCTCACCGCCATAACATAAGGAATACCCCTCACCACCTAACTCAAAAAGGAAAACTCCTCGGCGCCATAACCAACAAGAAAAACTCCTCAACGCCATAATCGGAAGGAACAGTCCTCGCCACAATAACCGCAAAGACTATTCCTTACCGCTGTAATCAGGATGACTATTCCTTACCGCTGTAACCAGAAGGAATATTTTACAAATGCTGATAAATTAGATGCTGATAATTGTACTCCTCAGGCATGATCTACTTACCTGTCGCACAGTGCAAGGTCATGACTCCGTGCCGATTTAACAAAAATCATTTTGGCACTGAACAGCAAATTCTTCATAATATCCAGCAGAAGACGGCTATCCATCTCAGGGTTTGTCAGCCCCTTGGACAGAAGGCAGCAGCGCTCTATCAGCTGGTAGCCGCACTCATCGCTTTTCGAATGCAGATTGAGGATAGCAGAGCACAGCGATGCACTTGGGGCCTGCGGAGTATAAAGTAGTGAGGTGTACTTAGGGAACATGTTATTCACTTCACCTCCTATCCGACTGGACAGCAGACATGGAGAGAAGAAACTGAGCACTGAGATGTTTATGGTCTTTACCATGGGGGAGTTGCTCACTGAATTATAATAAAAAAAGGGAAAGGATACATCCTAGAGAAACATGTGAGCCAAAATCACACGCCCAGAGAAGCTTGTGAGCCAGAAGACACGCGCCACAGAGAAGCTTGTGAGCCAGAAGACACGCCGCCACAGAGAAGCTTGTGAGCCAGAAGACACGCCGCCCAGAGAAGCTTGTGAGCCAGAAGACACGCTGCCCCAGAGAAGCTTGTGAGCCAGAAGACAAGTCGCCCCAGAGAAGCTTGTGAGCCAGAAGACACGTGCCCCAGAGAAGCTTGTGAGCCAGAAGACAAGCCGCCCCAGAGCAGCTTGTGAGCCAGAAGACAAGCCGCCCCAGAGCAGCTTGTGAGCCAGAAGACAAGCCGCCCCAGAGCAGCTTGTGAGCCAGAAGACAAGCCGCCCAGAGCAGCTTGTGAGCCAGAAGACAAGCCGCCCCAGAGAAGCTTGTGAGCCAAAAGACACACCCCAGAGGAGATTGTAAATCAAACGATACACCCCAGAAGAGCTTGTGAGCAAAATCACACGCCCCAGAGAAGCTTTTGAGCCAGAAGACACGCCGCCCCAGAGAAGCTTGTGAGCCAAAAGACACGCCGCCCCAGAGAAGCTTGTGAGTCAGAAGACACGCCGCCCCAGAGAAGCTTGTGAGCCAGAAGACACGCCGCCCCAGAGAAGCTTGTGAGCCAGAAGACAAGCCCCAGAGAAGCTTGTGAGCCAAAAGACAAGCCAACCCAGAGAAGCTTGTGAGCCAGAAGACATGCCCCAGAGGATCATGCCCTTGTTAAAGATCATAAAAATTAAAACTCAATAAAAACACACAAAAAAGGCACATTTGTGACATAGTAACAGGTCCTGGTTACACAATACACAGAATGAAGAGTACATACCTGCTCATAATAAAACTCTTTCCTTTCCACTTCATTTTCCACTTCGTTAAGTGTTAGCCACCACTGGACCTCAGCAGCTTTAGAAAGCCTGAGGACTTCAGACAAATTCAGGGTCTCAGATGTTTTTTCTGTAGTAAACAACAAAGACGTAGACTTCACAAAGTGCTATAAAAAAGTTAAAAACTATTTTTACATGGCAACAATGATGTCATGTCAGGAAAGCTAATCAAAAGGGGAACCAGGGATGCTAGGAGGCAGTTTCCAGGCCTGCTGTCTGATCACAGACATAGCCCCAAAACTAGGTACTGCAATTTGGTATGCACTAGCCAATCTAGCCCTTAAAGAGGTTATTCAAGAACAAGACAAAATTGTGTCCTGGTATAATTCAAACTACAGCCTGTCCAAGTCACGTTAGTAAATGCTGCAGAGAAAAGATATATAGCTCTCAAAACCTGAGCGTCATCTGACAGGAGCAGTATCACACATACCTCAGTCAGTGGTGGGAGAACATCTCATAAGTGAAGAAATATGTCTCTCTCTTCCTCACTGGAATTCTACAGGTTGATTCTAAATGTTTACGGTAATTTGTTTTTCAGTTGTGCGCAGTGTCTGTGACTGCTATAAAACTGTTAAAAAGGAGGCAGAGGAATAAAGATCTCTCCATCAATCACAACATGGGATAAAATATTTCATCACATATCACAGGCTTGTTTGTTGACTGAGGTATGTGTGATTCAGCTATTGTCACAGGTCACTTTAGCTGTATATCTTCATTCAGACTGATAAAGGAGGGGGATGAAGCTAGAGATCTCATCATCAAGCACAACATGGGATAAAACCGTTAATCACACATGACAAGATGCTGCTAACTGAGGTATGTGTGATACAGCGCTTTTCAGTTATCTAAAAAAGTTGAAAGACAGAACAAGCGCAATGGGTCTTATCGCTAAGGATTATTAACACTCCTATGATTGCATATGCTCACCTGAGCCAGATGTGAGAACGCACAACTGGTGTATGCGTTTGTACAGCTGCTGCCGGTTCAGCGCTCCCATGTGCAGGGTCGCGTATATACAGATATCCAAGGGATGGTGCTTCCACGGTTCACGCTGCTGCTTAACAAATGATGACCACACAGGGTCTTGACGCAATGGCGTTTATTCCAACGCATTTCGCGGCCGGGGATACCTGATGAAGGAGCTGGGACGGCCCTGAAACGCATCGAAATAAACACCATTGCATCAAGACCCTGTGTGGTCCTCATTTCTTCAGCAGCAGCGCGAACCGTGGAAGCACCATCCCTTGGATATCTGTGTATATGCAGCCCTTGTCACTTGACACACAGGTCTTAAGAGCTGCATGTCTGCAGCTTGTACAGACACATGACTAGGATGGGCTGCAGTTTGAATTATATGCTACGGATGCCATTTTATCTACTTTTTGGAGAAGCCCGTTAACTTAATGTCTTCATAACAGTATCTTTCCTGGCCCCATGCATTACCTTCCAAATGCTCAAATTCATCATCTGTTTTGTCAGTTCTAAAATGAAAAAAAAAAAGGTTAAGTCGTCATTAACATTTTTCAGTTTGCTGATAAAAAAGACTAAAATATATTTTAAGAGAACCTGATCGCTCTCCTCAAGTCCATTTTATCAATTAGCAGAGATCAAGTCTCAGAAAACGGTGGAGTTCGGTGATTGTCAGATGGGACAATGGCCTCCAACCTCCCGGCATCCTAGCTCTTGCTTTGCTTAGCCGGCTTGGCGTGACTCCCACGTGACATATTGCCAGGCCGGCTAAATAAAAGACGACAGATAAGAGACGGTTCTTAAGGGCTCCCAGGCCGGCTAATCAAAAGACGAGCAGATAAGAGGCGGTTCTTAAGGGCTCCAAGGCCGGCTAATCAAAAGACGAGCAGATAAGAGGCAGTTCTTAAGGGCTCCCAGGCCGGCTAATCAAAAGACGAGCAGATAAGAGGCAGTTCTTAAGGGCTCCCAGGCTGGCTAATCAAAAGACGAGCAGATAAGAGGCGGTTCTTAAGGGCTCCTAGGCCGGCTAATCTAAATACGAGCAGATAAGAGGTGGTTCTTAAGGGTTCCTGTCCAATGACAACAGAATACTGACCACCGGATGCAGTTAATCAATTCGGACTATCTCTTAGAACTTGTTGTGCCATGCCGCTAATACTCCTCCTGGAAATGTATCCATGAGCAGACTACGAAGCGTCACCGGGCACAGAGACCATAACATATGGATCCACAAAGTTAAATACTTACTCTGCAAAAAAATAGTTATGGCATTGATCGCACACACGGGCAGGGTTTTCCCGGCAGCCTTCCACCACCATCTTCTTCATGGAGCAGGAGCTGCAGACGAGTCTTCCGCATCGTCTACAATGATGTCTGCGGTTGAACTACCAGGGAGACAACACATCGGTATTAACAGGATGATTTACCCTTTGTAGTTACACATTCTCTTGATGGAAGGAATAACATGAGATTATAGTCATAATGGCTTCTTCCTTGTGCAGGAATGAGATTTGGCGCCTAAAGCTCTATTTTTTTGTTCTAGTGCTGCTGGGCAGATATTATTGGGTCGGCAACAGCAGCTGATGGGTCACCAAGTGAGCCAATCAGATTGTGTTGCTGGGGGAAGTTGTCGACATCTGCCCAGAGACAGGCGAGTGATTGGACAAAAGTAATCCATGGGACTCTCCTGCTTATATATTTAAGGGGTGTAGTGGGTCTGGGGATTTATCCACCGGTGCAGTTACCTGCTCTCCCGTCCTATTTCTCACCTTTTGCATATATTCTCACGCCGTCTTCATTAGGAGAGGTAAGATATTTATTCATAGCTTTGTTTTTCATCTTTAACCCCTTAAACACGCAATTTTTGTTTTTTGTGTTTTCATCTTTTTCTCCCCTTTTTACATTTTTCTCCGACAGACGTGATTTTGCGGGATGAATTGAAGCTTTGAAAAGCAGCGTTCATTTTACCATAGAGTGTATGAGGAGATGTGAAAAATATATTTTTTTTGTTTCACCAATTAAAAACAATAAAAATACAATTCCATAATTCCATTTTTTTTGTTTAATTTTTAGCGATAATTCTGCAGTAAAAGTCACATTAGGACATGATTTCTCTAGTAAGTATGATTAGGTTATAACAAACAGATTTTTTTTTTCATTGTTTGTTTACCTTTAGTGGCTTAGAAAAAACAAACAAACAATAAAAAAACTGTTTTGTCGATGGTGTTCTTATTGACACCATTGTGGTTACATAACAGGGGCTGATCCCTTTTCATTGCATCTTTTGTGGTCAGTGTAGCACAAAAAACAATTCAATAAAATAACCGGCAATTATAGTATTGCAAGATTTTTTTATTTTTTTCAGTTATAAAAGATATTAAGACTGTGCCCACCGGGGGTTTGTGCTGCTTCTTTGTGCTGTGTTTAATGCTGTGTTGAAAAAAAAAAACAGCACAAGCTTATTGCGTTTATGCAGCGTTTTTTCAATGGGTAAAACACAGTTCAAAAATGACAGAGAGGCCAACACAGGCGACACAGGCAGAGAGGGGCCGACACAGGCAGAGAGAGGCCGACACAGGCAGAGAGAGGCCGACACAGGCAGAGAGAGGCCGACACAGGCAGAGAGAGGCCGACACAGGCAGAGAGAGGCCGACACAGGCAGAGAGAGGCCGACACAGGCAGAGAGAGGCCGACACAGGCAGAGAGAGGCCGACACAGGCAGAGAGAGGCCGACACAGGCAGAGAGAGGCCGACACAGGCAGAGAGACGCCGACACAGAGAGACAGACAGAGAGACAAAGTGCAGCAGCCATAGCAGCACAATATGTCAGTGCCTGCCACATACTAAGAGGAGACTGATATGTCAGAGACTTATATACCCCAACCTGGACACGTCCCTTTCCCAACTAAGAGCCTGACATGACATGGACTTCTATACCCCACCCTGGACATGTCCCTACCTTCTAAAAGGATCCTGATATATCCTGGACCTCTATATGCCTCCCTACTCCCCACTCCCTACCCCCGTCCCCCTATTTTTACCATTTGCTTTGGCAATACGAATATGTACTTAGTCCTGCCAATAAAGCTCATTTGAATTGAATTGACACAGACACACACACAAGACAGACACACACAGACAGACACACACAGACAGACACACACAGACAGACACACACAGACAGACACACACAGACAGACACACACGGCGATCCCACGGCGTGCGTTCCTTCTGGCCACAGTCAAGATCTGTGGGTACGGTACTGACAGGACCTGGCCATGTAACTCAGGCTGAGTCACACGTCCAGGTCCTGTAAGTAACTTTATGCAGGTACTGCTGGTGCATGGAAGGAACACATCGCCGGGGCTCGTCGTGGTATTGCCAGGGAGGGTAAGTAATTGATACGTTCTTACTCTAGGACCCACAGTAAAAAGGCATCACAAACAGTGTGAATACCCATCCATTTGTAATGATTTTTTGGGGGGTTATGGGGAAAACCTGGCTCAGACACAAGCATGTTAATTGACATGTTCATTCTTGAGCACATCCGATTTCTGCAGCAAAAATGGAACACATGTAACGTACATGTGGGCACAGCAGTTTGAAAATCTCAGACTCAAACGTAAATGCTGTGAGTGATCTGTTTAGATCACCAAAAACTGCAGCAGAAACGTCCAGTGGGTGCATAGTATAAAGTTATTTGCATAGTAAGGCTATGATACTTCAGACTTTCATGGATGCTCCAATACCAAATAAGTAAATTATGTTTATTTTTCACATTTCTTTTTTTTCAATGAGGAAAAGAGAATGAAGAAATACTGTGTATATCGTAATATAATCGCCTTATCGTGTCTGTCTCTCAGTAACGGAAATCCTGAGTCATTGATTGGTCGCCACGCTCAGCGGCAACCAATCAGCGACAGGCGCAGTCCATCCGCGAATTGGTGCGGGATTTGAACCACGCACGCCACCACTACAGCTAGGAGATCAGCGGCGCTAGTCACTAATCTCCCGACCGTAGCCGCAGGTCATCTCCTGCTGCACGGAGGTCAGCAATGACACAGCCAGGAAATGAGTGGCGCTAGTCGGTCATCTCCCGGCTGCTCGCAGTGTAATTACCCCGACCGCCATATTGGAACACCCAAGTTATGGGTATTCCGATATGGCGACCGGTATTCAAATCCCCCGCCAAGCCGTGCGGGACAACGACCAACTACCTCAATATTACGCCCTAGAGTGACAGGGTCCCAATGACCGCCATATCGTTGCTGCATCGCTGGTGACATCTGACTGTTTGACATCTCACCAGCGACCACTTACTGATGCTCCAGCAATCCCTACCAGGTCGTATCGTTGTTGAGATTGCTGGAGCATCGCCAAATGTGACGGAACCTTATTGATCGCTCACTGCATTATTATTAAATTTTTCATAAATAAACTTCATACATATTCTAGAATACCCGATGCGTTAGAATCGGGCCACCATCTAGTATTATATACATACACTGGGGAAATAAAGTATTTAATCAGCCACCAATTGTGCAAGTTCTCCCAATTAAAAAGATGAGGTCGGCTTGTAATTGACATCACAGGTGACCTCAACTATGAGAGACAAAATGAGAAAACAAATCCTGGAAATCACATTGTCTGATGTGGAAAGAAATATTTTTCAAATTCTGGTGGAAAATAAGTATTTGGTCACCTACAAACAAGCAAGATTTCTAGCTCTCACGGACCTGTAACTTCTTTATGAGGCTCCTCTGTCCTCCACTCATTACCTGTGATACTGGCACCCGTGTGAACTTGGTATCAGTATAAAAGACACCTGTCCACAACCTCAAATAGTCACGCTCCAAACTCCACTATGGTGAAGGCCAAAGAGGTGTCAAAGGACACTAGAAAAAAAAAATTGTAGCTCTACAGCAAGCAGGCTGGGAAGACAATCTGCAATAGGCAAAGCAGCTTGGTGTAAATATATCAACTGTGGGAGCAATAATTAGACAATGGAAGACATACAAAACCACTGAAAATCTCCCTCAATCTGGGACTACACACAAGATCTCACCCCGTTTTGTCAAAATGATCTCAAGAACGGTGAGCAAAAGTCTCAGAACCACATGGGGGATTTAGTTATTGACCTGCAGAGAGCTTGGACCAATGTTACATAGGCTACCATCAGTAACACTACGCCACTAGGAAATCAGATCCTGCAGTGCCAGACGTGTCCCACTGCTTAAGTCATTACATGCCCGGGCCCATCTGAAGTTTGCAAGAGAGCATTTGGATTATCCAGAAGAGTATTGGGAGAATGTCATATGGTCAGATGAAACCAAAGTAGAACTGTTTGGTAGAAACACAACTCGTAGTGTTTAGAGGAGAAAGAATGCTGGGTTGCATCCAAAGAGCACCATACCTACTGTGAAGCATGGGGGTGGCAACATCATGCTTTGGGGCTGTTTCTCTGCCTAGGGACCAGAACGACTAATCGGTGTACATGAAAGAATGAATAGGGCAATGTATCGTGAGATTTTGAGTGCAAACCTCCTTCCATCAGCAAGGGCATTGAAGATGAAATGTGGCTTGGTCTTTCAGTATGACAATGATCCCAAGCACACTGCCAGGGCAATGAAGGAGTGGCTTCATAAGAAGCATTTCAAGGTCCTGGAGTGGCCTAGCCAGTCTCCAGATCTAAACCCTATAGAAAACTTTTGGAGGGAGTTGAAAGTCTGTGTTTCCCAGCGACAGCCCCAAACCATCATTGCTCTAGAGGAGATCTGCATGGAGGAATGGGCCAACATACCAGCAACAGTGTGAGACAACCGTGTGAGGACTTACACAAAACGTTTCACCACTTTCATTGCCAACAAAGTAGATAGAACAAAGTACTGAGATGACATTTTGTTATTGATCAAATACTTCAAAAACATTTCTTTACAAATCAGACAAATGTGATTTCAGGATTTGTTTTCTCATTGTGTCTGTCATAGTTGAGGTCACCTATGATGTCAATTACAAGCCGACCTCATCTTTTTAAGTGGGAGACCTTGCACAATTGGTGGCTGACTAAATACTTTTTTCCCCACTGTATATAATATAAATTCTTTTTCAGCCCCATAGGAAATTTAAACCTGTGATTGCTTGTTTGAGCTATATTTTGAAGTAAAATTGACAATCTCCTGTGATGTCCAAGCACAGGTTAAGTACTATAGGAGAATCTACATGATATGAACAGGGACCTTCAGCCCCTCCCAGACTGTCATTGTACCCATAGTCATCCCACGATTGTGTAATTTAAATACAACCATAAGTGATTAACAGCGGCATCTAAGGGGTTAATGGCAGCAATCAGCTGTAGCTTCAGTGACTGCTTTTAAGTACCGTTGTCGTCAACGCAACAGCCGGCATCTGCCTTCTGTAGAGCGGGCTCAGTTCCTGAGCCTGCTCCAAACACTTCTGTGCTCCATGATGTGTACATATCCATCGTTGAGCATTTCAGGGCCAAGTATAAAGAATAAAAGGCTTGTGTGAATTCATTACTGGGCTGAATTGGTTTTGGCTATTATTTATTTAATGATTTATTGTTATTCTTGATATTCAAGCTCTAATAAAGATGGCCAAGGCCACAATATTCCATCACACTTGTCTCACCGTGTCTAAGTTTAGCTTTGAGTACAGTTTTCGGTAATGATAGGTGTTTTTTTTGTGACCTAATCTATTTTGAGTGGACTAGTTCTGTTCCAGCATTTCTACAAGTGCCGATCTCTGCACTTGTGGCTGTTGCAATGACTGCCCAAAACATTGGGTCACATGTCTGCCGTCAAATACAGAGACCAGCGGGAAACAGGAGAACAGAAGCAGAAAGGATGAGATAGATAAAACAAGATGTAACATAAAGAGTCGCCATTCTTACCATGGTGAACCGCTCGTTCTTGCAGACCATGCAGGTGACCTCAGTTTCATCTGGTATCCACTGCGTTTTTGCTGGAGGTTTGTCCGGAGGTACGAACTCTGGAGAAGACCTGTTCCTCCTGTGTCCTTTATCTGGACCAGACAGGACAACAGAAAACAATTGTCAGATACTGAGCTTGAGAATCGTGATCAGCACCTCAACCTAAAAAGCATCTTCACATAAAAATACAGACACCTACGCAATGACTGCTAACTAAAGCCCACCAATACACATTAGATAGCTGCTGGCCAACGATGGTTTGGCCAATTGTCCCGTCGTCAGCTTTATCTCCCATAGACAAGGATGCTCGTTCTGCCGAGCGCCTCCTCTCTGCATGTCTTTTAAGAGGATCCATAGTCCAAAATAGACTGTCGGGGGAAGATAAGGAGCCAACATTTCATCTGTCGGTGTTCACTCTACACATTGGGCCAACGTCAGCCAAAACCAGTCAATAACCGCGGGTTCGGCAACGTTAGACTGATGTGTGTGAAGACCTTAAATGGAACCTGTCACCTTGGAAAACCCTAATTGCCTGCAGATATAGAGATTATAGTAAGAGAAGACCATAACTCCCTGTAGGAACCCCATAATAAAGCTGGCAGCTTCTGGGAGGAAATGAGTTTATTTCTTCCCAGTAACCGCACTTACAGTAAGGCTGGGCAGCATTATCACACTATTTCTGCAGGTAAACAGTACTTTTTCCTAAGTGAAAGGTTCACTTTCAGCCACATTAATAATATGCCAAAATCCTTACCCACAAAAGGAGAATTAGTCAGCTCCGCAGGGGAGGGAGGAATTACTTGTTCTGGATCTGTAGGCTGACTGCTGCAGCTTTCTGGTATGCGACTCATAGAATCTGGAGGAATGAAGTTAATGCATCAATGCAAATGCTACCACCTGATAGAGGTTTGTGGACGGAGCAATACAGGAAATCAGCCAGATACATTTTTGTTTTTCATTCATAGCATTGGAGGACACAGCAGCATGGTATAGACCCTGCCAAACTAAGTGCTAGCTCCGCACGGCAGGCTATGCCCTCTCCTCTGACACTAGCAACGTGTTTAGGCTAGTGTTATTAGGAGGCCTGTATCAGGTCTGCTGCATTTTTCCATTTTTTAACTTTGTTTTGTGGGGTTCACTGATTTCCTCAACTTCGATTAGACTCCAGGAAGGCCAAAGAGTAAACACCACCTTAGAAGAACTTCCTTGGGAATGTCTGTGTCCTCACTAATGTTGAGGCCACAAAGAGGATGACCCTGGAGGTGCTCTATCTAGTTTCCATATTGTTATAGTTTTAGTTGCTCAGTTTTAGGCTTTTTTCCCTTTCTCTTTAATATTGTTTGGCAATTCTCTGCTCTTGGGCCTTGGTAACAAGGCTGTGGAGTCGGAGAGTCATGTCATTTTGTGGAGTCTGATTGGATTAATTGGGGGTAGTCTGAGTGGTTGGTTCCGATGAACACAGGGAGTGAGGTTAGAAAGATTGGAGGTTTGGCTTACTGACTGCACACCAGGGCAGTGGAGTCAGAGTTGGATTCAGGGAAAATTGAGGAGGTGAATGGGAGAGGTTTGGCTTACCGACTGCACACCAGGGCAGTGGAGTCTGAGTCGGATTCAGAAGAACTGAGGAGTCTGAGTTGCAAGTTTGGCTTAGAGACTTCCACAGCCCTGTTTAGTACACTGCTTACATGAGCCCTAATAATTATTCAAAGAGCCTTTCTTCCATGTATTGGCCCCTTTTGGGCTTTCTTTGCCACTACTGACCTATTCAATATTTTTTTTTAGGTAGAAACCCTCTGGCGGGTCTTTCGATGTGTACAAGGTTTACTCACGTTTCCAGCTTCTGCAGATACTTTGCAGCAAAACTTTGGTTAAGTTTCTACAGACAACAACTGTATGCCGGCCCCGCCTTCATCATGCCGCTTCACGTCACAGGGCAGCAGCTTCATCTAAAGCATCTGAAGGTTGATTTTCTGGTGGAAGAATGATTTTAAGCTAGCCAAAAGGTAGATTACAATATAGCTGTGTTAATAGCTGCTGGACATCTTCAGGATACAGACTTAGACTTCAAGAACTTTCCACCTAGTTTGCCCTTTCCCTTCTTTGCTCTTCATCCTACGAAAAAAAAATTGATGCTTCCACTCCTCCATTGCAATACATCTTTGCTTTTGCTCACTGCAGTTAATGATCCCATGGTGCTTAGTCAAATCACTGTTTTCAAGGCTGCTCAGACCTCTAGTGGGCCCCTCTTAAGGGACCAGTTTTAAGATTTCAACACTGGATGCCTTTCGTTCCAGGCTGCAGCTCATAAGAGCTCCCTATATACACTATTTTAAGAGGACCAGAGTGTCCTTATGCAGATCCCTTACAACATCCTTTGAAGGAGTAAGATTTCTTCCTCCTGTAATCTGAATTTTTGAGTCCAAAGCAGTTTACCAAGCTGTCTTGCGCCATGTAGTCTTCATTCCGGGGACACCTTCACTTAGGATGACAATTGATGTATTTTCCTAATTTTATCCTGCTTGCCAAAGCAAGGGAAAGCGCATCCTTCTCCAATGGGCATTAGGCTCGATTGTCTTCTTGGAAGGAATTGATCCATTAGTGGTCCAGTAGAGTACAAACTTGTCTTTATCCAACATATATACTACCCTTGACCTGCAGCATAAGTAGATTGCACCAAGTGTGCTTTCCTAATCATCGGGGCTGCAGGAGCATGCAGTTCCTCCTAAAAGGCTGAGGCTTTTTTTCCACTTAAGAGGACAATTTTCTCAGTATCCTCAAGAGCTACTACCTTTACCTCTACCGATGCAGAGTCTCTTGGTGACCACTAAATAAGTAGACTGGATGATTTTCATTGTGGTGGATCACACATTACTCCCTTTTTACAGCTGAGGAAAAGAGCTAGGTTATCTGCTTGCTAGATTTGTCATCTATTGCATCGCATGATCTCTTTAGACTCTCAAAGGATTTTCGCCTTCTACGCTCAAAGATCGCCCTCCTTGTAATTTCTCTACGATGTTCCCTTAAATGGCCACCAAGGACATGACTAAAAAGATTTCTAGCTGCTGCTCTGTTTTATCAGTCCTCGGACCATGCATTCATAACATCTTCAACTTGGTTTGGATTAAAATTGGGAACAGAGCTTTTTCCTTTAGGACTACTAATGTTCTCAGCCATTCAGGCTTTTCCAGTCTTATTTTTGCTTCTTTGAATCAGTCCTTTTCACTTAGGGATGACAAGGAATTATTTAGTTCCACCAAGCCTAATAGACTCTCAATGTAATCCTACGTGGAGACTACTTTCCTTTTTACCTTGAGGAGCTCCTCATCAATGGGATGCCCTCAGTTGAGCCTTCTTCTCAAAAGGGTAGAGTTTAAGAATGGAAGTCTATCCTTCTGAAGAAAGATTTGGACTGTACAAAACACGTGTTAGGGAAGTAGTATCTGTGGGTTACACTCTAAAGCCTCTATCGAACCATCCACAATTCTTACAGCTGCCTTTGAGGGTATGAATAGATTGTATCAGACACATCCTGGTTCTACAAATCGCTGAAGTTCAGAAGTTTTCATACTGCAATATTGCTAGTTGCATCTCTGGAACCAAGAGTGCTGTTCTCTTTGACGCTCAACACGCGAATCCTCTCACTCCCATTGCCAGGTCATACCAGTTATTTCTTTCCTCTCTGAAGGTACCGCGTGTCTGCTTTGTTGACCTCCTCCTCAGACTCAGAACAACTCCTAGGTTCCAATCACAAAAGACTTTTCCTATCTCAAACCATATCTCTGTACTACGGGGGTGCTGGACAGCCTCTATTAGAATGATCTACTGGTAATCAGCACATCCACAGAAATTTCCAAAACTTTATCCATGCAAGGATTTACTAGGATTGACTTTCCGCACACTAATGAGTTGAGTCTTTCTCTCCACAAGGTTCTCCTTTCACTCTGATGTGTCACAGCTTTAAGTTAAAGGTCAAATATGTTTTATCAAATTAATTCTGGTTAGCATGGCCTTTACTGTCGAGACCAGCCACTGCTGCCAAATCCACACTTGTTCCATTTTCAAATCCCTTTTATCTTTATGAAATGGGTTGGTGTACTCTTCGGGACCTCTCTTCTGCATCTTGTTCTAATCTGCATGGATATTTTATGATGGTAAAACCCTCAGACGTGTCAAGAGGACCCCCAACAACGAACCCTTCTCAAGCCGAAATAGGCAGAAGCCATTAACTGATTGAGCTGGTCGCAGGTAATGTCTCGGCTCCATTTCAATTGAGTTTACCGAGGAGTCTTTTTTTTCTAGCTGTCTAGACTGTCAACTCCAGGGGGAAGTTGTTGAGAGTACCTTTTGACATGACTGTAGCTACTAGATTTCTACACTGTAGGGAGTGTCCAGATTCAGTGTTTCTGCAAGGTGGACAACAGGACTACACGTCTGCTCCAAATGGCCTCTTTTTCACGAATATTCCTCCTTTCTTTTGTCTTCAATGGAAAATTCCCGACACAGCCCTTTTAGTATCCCTTCTTGAGCTCAAGGAACTAAAGGAGAGACAGATAATCATCTGCGGTGTTCATTCTGGTCACTCCTTGGAGAATGTTTTCAGACGTCTTCTCTTCCCAATTCCTTTCTACCTCACGTTCTATGGAGGCAATTCCAGTGATCCTTAAAGCTCATGACTGGCTTCATCAGACCTGATATTTCGACTTGGCTCATTTGATCACTGGCACTCTGTGGCTTCTACCTCTACTTTCCTACCTACTTTTCAGGGTCCGCCATTCCACCCCTCCTTACTTAGTGACTGTGGAAGCTAAGGTTCTGAATTTGTAGGTTGTATGCTTCTTAAAGTGATGGCAACAATGCACCTTCCAATCAGTGTCTTCTGGAACATAGGCACCTCATCCTTTTCAGGCCTTGGTGCACCTTCCAATCAGTGTTTTCTGGAACACACAGGCCATAGCGTGGAGCGCAAGGCAGCTCGGACCACACAGGTTATCTTTATGTGCATTACCCTGCACTTGCCTTACTAACCACACCAACTCAGAGTGCTGGGAACACCATTGACCATATGGTGGATCATCATAATATTAAAGGGACGGTTCTATTGAGTGCCCCCGGATTCAACAAAGCCTATTGCTACCACAGGGACACTTTGAAAAAGGTCCGATGTTTTGGACCGAAACGGCATCAGTGGTCGCTTGTTGTTCAATCCAATAAACTTTTTCACCTTGCATCATATCTTCTGGAACATAGGCACCTCATCCTTTTCAGGCCTTGGTGCACCTTCCAATCAGTGTTTTCTGGAACATAGGCACCTCATCCTTTTCTGGCCCCGGTGAACCTTCCAATCAGTGTCTTCTGGAACATAGGCACCTCATCCTTTTCAGGCCTTGGTGCACCTTCCAATCAGTGTCTTCTGGAACATAGGCACCTCATCCTTTTCTGGCCCCGGTGAACCTTCCAATCAGTGTCTTCTGGAACATAGGCACCTCATCCTTTTCTGGCCCCGGTGAACCTTCCAATCAGTGTCTTCTGGAACATAGGCACCTCATCCTTTTCTGGCCTTAGTGCACTTTCCAATCAGTGTCTTCTGGAACATAGGCACCTCATCCTTTTCTGGCCCGGTGAACCTTCCAATCAGTGTCTTCTGGAACATAGGCACCTCATCCTTTCTGCCCCGGTGAACATTCCAATCAGTGTCTTCTGGAGCATAGGCACCTCATCCTTTTCTGGCCCCGGTGAACCTTCCAATCAGTGTCTTCTGGAACGTAGGCCCCTCATCCTTTATAGTTTGTGCTCAGTATTCTTCCTTCCAGATGCTTTTCCATGTCTTTACCAGAATTCTTTTCTTGTAGGGTTGTCTTCTGGTGATCATGACCACTATTTACAGGATCTCCAAGTTAGATGCACTCTCCCTTTCAGGGTGGGCTACAGTTTTCAGAAGTAGTTTCCCCCCAAAAGCTAACTATTTCCTTCACAGAAAATATATGATTACATGGTCTTTCTTATCTGGTTCTCTTCTTTCTTGCATTTTCCAGGAGCTACCTGCACAGTCTGGTTTGATCATGGCTAAATTTGATAAAGCTAAAGAAGCCCTCCAGCATTCTAAGTTCTTCTTTTGTGATTCCAGAGAGCATTTTGTCATTTTCCAAGTCGCTTTGGTCTACCATTACGTAAATTACAGCTCAATAGGTGGAGCTGCTTCTATTCACTTTTACTCTCAAACCACAAGGACAGTTGTGACCTCATGGATAGTAAGTTGTAAGTTTTTCATCCGCCAGGTCTGCCACAAAAGTTCTCAGTTTGCCCCTTTGTGAAGGCATTAAGGAATCTTTAACAGCCTCTGCCAAAGCCAGCACTTATTTTAAGCTGCTGCAAACTGCCATATGCTAGTTGGTCCACATGGTCTTTAGTACTGCCCACCATCAGTGGGACATCTCATAGTGCTGTGTCGTCAAATGCTATTAACGAGAAAAATGGATTTTTGGACTTATCGCGTAATCCTTCTCTCAATACATTGGGAGATACAGACCGCAACCTGTTTAAGTTTCGTTCTTCTTGAGATCAGTTTGGATTGATTTTGGGCATTGGTTTCTTCCTGGGTTTAGATCATGTTGGTTTCTGGTTGTTACTTTCGACAGATATTTTTTTGCTCTCCTAGTGGCAGGGTCTACACCATGGTGGTGCTTCCCCCAATGCAATCATAGAAAGAGATTTTACACCAAGTCTAAAAATCCAATTTTCTGCAAGGCTGAACATTACATTATTTGACAGTTTGTCGGGTATGGATAGTTGGTGCATTTCCTACAAAAGGTTTTAAGTGACTCACGTCGAATCTGTTCACATCATATCGTCGGAAAGCGGTAACATCTTATCTGCCAAAGCTTAAGACAGTGCAGCTCGGAAGGTGCGGCTGGCCAGGCTGTAGCTGAATCTCACGAGTGACCCTGCTCAAGGGAGGGAACGTTTCTGGGCAAACAGAGCTCTATGGAACATTGAGTTTATTTTTGGTGGCAAACAAGACCATGGCGGTTTATGGCGACTTGGGCGAATAATTTAGAAGTCACTTTATTAAATAGGAGTCTGTCTGGTGATGGTTTTCCTCTAAGATGACTGTCAGTTTTTTAATTGATCCTCAAGCCATCACTAAGATGTCAGCGAGAAAATCAGTTCCATTTATCTAAATGAATTATTCCTTTGGGCTCCATCCAGATTAATGAGGTAGTCGCTCTAATTTCTGGCCTAAATTTTTCAAGTGTGAATTGACTCTAAAACGACGTGTCCTGTAGTGATTTTCTGCGCCGGCTTTTAAGTGAGAATTCCGAAGAAACGATTCGTCGTAGTTCAATGATGGGATACTGTTAATGTAAAGAAAAGCGCCGAAAACTAAAAGAAAATTGAAAAACGTGCGATTCAATTCTTATATATTTCCGGTATGCCGTCGTGATATCATCAAGATGCTTTATCGCCGAGGTGAAGAGGTCTCTGACTGATTACCGAAACTAACCTGTGCGTTTTTCTCTGAAGGAGAATGGGATGTCTAATGCTTTTCCGGCATAAGTGCACAGCAAGGTGTCCACGTCTTCAACCGAAAAGGTGAAATCGGGCTGAATAACAAGCTGCTGCAGGGTCTTTACAGCAACAGAGACCCACTCCATCTTCATGTTCATCAGCAGCTGCTCGACCATCAGTAAAGGGCTTGAGATAAGATGTTCATAGTCGACATAAGCAGACTCCGGAAGGGCCAGCAATACCTGAAGAAAACTAGTTAGCATTCAAGGAGTGATAAACTTATCAGATGCTACAAATATTTTACTAATATGTTGGACCTAAAAGGGAATCTGTCGGCAGGTTTTTGCTATGTAACTGTAGGGGCAGAGACCCTGATTACAGTAGCATCTCACTTACTAGACTGCTTGGTTTAGTATTGATAGAATCTCTGTTTTCTCTGCTGCAGAAATGGTTAGAACGCAGAAATGTGAATAGCCCAGCCCACACCACTGATTGGCAGTTTGCTACATGAAGTAGCCAATCAGTGATGGGGGCAGAGCTACAGAGATTAGCTGGACTGTCTGACATGAGTCCTACAGTGATTACCTCCTGCTGGTAAAACATTCATTGTCCTGAAACCTCAGCAAGTGACCCATCCCTAGAATCAGGCTCTCTGCATCTACATTATGCTGCACTCAGATTATCATAAAAAAAATCTCATCCATTTCCAATGTCAACGACAGCAGAACATTCTCAAAATTCACCTGTTATGAAACATTAGTTACATATTGGTGAATATAGTGACACATTGACTACAGTATACATTTAAAAATATAATGTATTAAACAAATCTATAATGTACACAACACTCAATGAAAACAGGTATCCCTCCTATAAAGTATACAATATAATCTGTAAACATGCAGCTATATATGCAAAATACTAATAGTAATTATGAATACATATATGTTCCACATAAAACACAAACAATACACATGCAAAATATGTATACATACACACGCACAGATAGGTGGTCCTGGTCCTAGCAGATTTGAGCTCTGTTTCGTGGTCTATTCCAAATATTTCATTTTTAAATTTATACTGTGGTCAATGTATCACTATGGCTCATAACAGGTGAATTTGGAGATTATCTCTCAGATTAAATAGTAAATACCTGCTGTCAGATTCCCTTTAATTAGGAGACTGGTGTGGGTCCAACACATACTATGTGCTGTGGAGATAATGTGCTGTATTCCAACATCGCTTATATCTGATTGTAATTTATCTAATCAATTTGGATGACTAATGTCAGACCCCCCCCAGATCTCCTATCAATGACCTATCCTGTGGATAGTGCAGTATACAGCATTTCTCTTACTAGGGTTCTCCAGTAGGGCTCCTATCTGAATGCTCGGCACTCCCTTTACTGTAGTTGTGGAAGAGTATATACAAAATATGCTGGAAAAATAACATGTGACAGTCTGGTCTACAATCCGGGCCGTCATTACACCAAATGGATTACAAATAATAAAGAAATGTCAGCAGCGCAAAGGGTAGGTGGACTCCAGCTGCCATATGTCTGGTGTGACAAAGATCCAGATTGTGAACTGAAATGTCACATTTTTCCAGGATTATGAATAAACAGACCATCATCAACAAGTAAACTACTGTGAATGAGTAGAGTCAATGCAAATCAATTCACAAGACCCAGATCTGACTAGTGGATGTGTGTGTGTGCTGTCGAGCTAAAGTCATTAACTACTAGCTTCAGCCTATTGGAAAGCACCACACCCTACTAATACCTTCAGCTTTCTGCTGGAAGTTACCAGAAATAGCTTTAAGTTTCTCTGACCAGTCTCCTGTCATATAATGGTGTTTTCCTCTTTTTCCTCAGTTTATTTTTGGATGCTTCTCCTGCCTCCTGAGTTTGTACCTTGCTACCATTTTGACCTGACTACCCTAAATATTCTCGATTTTGTCCTTTTCCTGACCTCCCAGCTTTGACTTTGTTTGGCAACTTTCCTATCTCTGGACTGCAGCCCTTCCATAGTAAGAAATCTCCTCTATTCTGTTGTAAATCCAGATCCCTGTATAGGGGTTAAAGGGTGCCAGAGATTCTCGGTGCTCTGCCTAACATGCATGTTCCTAGTCTGCCCAAGAGCCTTTTTGTGCCTGTAGCCTTAAACATACGGGCCCCTTACCCAACGGCATCCCAGACTCCTCTTGTTATTAGCAGGTCTGGTGCAACGACGCATGTGCATGTCGCTGCAACAATGATGTTGCGCCAGGTCGGCTAAACAAAAGAATCAGCAAGGATACAATTGGGTAAGATGACGGCTCTCAGGTCTCCCCTCTAGTTTCCACAGATCAGTGATGTGGTCCTGCGAAAATAGTTAAATATTTCCCCTCCCAGAAATCTTTTATCACGGCTCATACAATACCTGAGATCCCAAGAATATATTCCTTATTTCGTTACAACGCATTTCCAGGACATTATCTGAAAAGTGTGCCAGCAAGTACTCAGACAAGAAATGACTTGCAAATATGCCAGGATTTTGCCGCAGGGCTTGCTCGGTGATGGACAAACGTAGATCCTGGTCCTGAACTTTCTTCAGCAGCTGGAAAGCCAAAATCATAAGAGGAATAGGTGATTAATGCTCTGATAGTGTCCTACAAAATTAATCTGCTGGATAGGCGATAAGTAGTCCCAACGTCAAGAAGAAGGCCCTGAAAACCTAAGTCAAAAAAGAACGGTGGCCACACAGGAGCACCACCACTCCAGAACAAACGGAGATGGCCGAGGTCACAG